>NC_069415.1:9654156-9679156 GCF_026875155.1 Cherax quadricarinatus | reverse complement strand
CACAACTGTATATACACTGAAACTCCCTCGGTGTATATGTCCTTGTCATCGGAAACTTTTTATATAAACCAGAATACTGATATAAAGTATGTGATCAAAAGATGATTTATTCTAGTTTAACTGGCCATAATTATTACATTGTGAAGCGGTAAACAGGTATGGAGGGAGGGCCATACAGTGCCTCGGTAATGGGAAATAAGTTCTGATTCGTGGAAGCAAAGGGTAGCTTCGACTCTTTGGATCAGGATTCATTGTCTCTAGAGAACTGCGCAGATATCGCAAATCCAATGACCTTCCAAACGGCCGGCACTCTTCAGTGTCTTTCCCACCCATCATTCCGAGTGCCCGTACTATACTTCTCACCTTCAAAACCATTTTTGTGTCACCACTGTACTTCCCACCTCCAGGATTCAAGCTCAACATTTATTTAACAGAGGAAGTAATGTTACATTAACAGGTGGTTTGTTACATTCATGGAGTAAGCACTAATGTCGTAATCAGGTTTGATCCAACAATAAGGGTACCTCCAATTCCTTGGATCAAGAACTCTTCATCCGCATCAAGGTACCCATCTTGAAGTGTCATTTCCGTGACTATGGCGGGGATGATGCCCTCTCTTCAACCTCGGTACTGGTCTGCGCTGAAGGCGATTCTCTCCACATGATGTGCCATCTGTTCTCTAAGAGTCTTTTCATGGGATAAGCCATCCTGAGAGTTGGCAGTTCCCAAGTAATAGTAATCTCAGCTATGCTGGAACACAACCTTCGAAGCTGCCATAGTTGATGAACTCTTACTGGAATACCTGATGATATCCTAGTTGCCCTACTGAAGTCTCTCGGCTCAGACTGACAAGATTTCAGAATTTTGATTTCCATCCTGCGTGATGGAATATGTCAGGGACATAGTTAAACAGTGTGGAAAAAACGCTATCATATAAAACAGGTATCAGCACACTGCAGATGTATCAAATTTTGCTAAATAAAAAAGGTAGTTCTATCCAGTGTTTTACACGGTGCAGTCAAGGACACTATACATCGGGGCTTCCTACGTGTCACCTTTCGGAAATACTGATACTGCATTTGCAGTTTTCTAGTGCAGTATCTCTGCTCAGGGTAGAGGGTTAATTAATGGCTGCTGCTCTTCAGTCAGTATCCCCTACAAGCATCCTCTCGCCGTATTGCTTTACCCACAGCAATTATTTCATTCACGGGCATGTGCTAAGTCGATTTGGGTTATACAGCAACTGGGGAATGGGAGGTAATCAGGCTTGATCCAAGGAAGGGGAAGGTAGCTCCAATTCCTTGAACAGATCCCCACATCTGCATTAACTCACCACAACATATGATTCAGCAGACCTTGGAGTTGAGCTCATTCTCCTCCAGCAAGTTCTTGTTCAGTTACAAACATTTATGGATAAGCCTATACTCGTAAGGGTCATGTAGTACATGGGAAAGTGTGGTAATCAGGACTGATCGAAATGGATGGTAGCTCCAGTTCTTTGGATCATGGTACCCACATTTTGAAAGGTCTTTGACTCATTGGTTGTTCCTCTCGTACTTCTATTTTTTCTTGAGCAACCGATATTCATTTTTAGACTGCTCGTTTAACTCTTCATCGACTTCCTTCTCAAGTTGACGTAGAATAGTCTGGTCTGGACTCTCACTTTGCCAGCCTTCAAACTATATGATTCCTCAATTCTTATATATTGTTCTTGACCCACCTCGCTTTTTTTGTCATTGCTTTTCTTTTATTCTTTGTCTTTTTATCCTTGGCTTTCATTTCCTTACAGGGCGTATGTGTGTGTGTGTGTGTTGTGTGTGTGTGTGTGTGTGTGTGTGTGTGTGTGTGTGTGTGTGTGTGTGTAAAATACTACCTATTTGGAGTAATAAGAGCAGAGCTATGCTCGTGGTTTTCAGTCTTATATGAGTCTTGTAGAAGTTGCAGCTGCATCTCTTTCTGGAGTACATTCAACCATCCAGCATTTTATTCGTAAACGCTATCCTATTTATCCATTTTTTTTTTACGATCATGTCATGTCCTTGCTGCCGTTGATACCAAAATGTTTTCCAAGCCCATATCTATATATGTACGTATTAAGCATTTATGTATGATCAACGTATCTCCTGTTGTTTGCCACATATTACACTAAACACAATCACCAGATAACAGGAATTTCTCTTACAAAAAAAGGGAGACTTGTAAACCACAACCTAATAAGTTTTATGGTGTACTTGTTCTTTTAAGAAAAACAAAGGTAAAAGTTTTCAAGAGAAAGTGGGACAACCACTGGCTATAAGTGATCAACCAGGTTGTGAATATATAGGCCTGCGAGCTACTGGCAGAAACTGCCTGGTTGACCAAATAGTCAGCAACGAACCCTGGCATTCATAACGCCAAACTTCGGGGGTAGAACAACTAGCGAAATTTATCACGCGTAAGAAATAATCTCATTGATCCAAAAGAACACGATTTTTTTTTTTAAGATTAAATGAACATCAGTTGCCACTGTCATAACATTCACCAGCGATACAAATGCTTGTGACACAGTAAGAAGTGTCATTTATAAATGCTTAAAAATGAGGAACTTACTTTAACATGGTCAGCGATACACGGTACAGTACGTATACAGGAATGATACGACATAGATATACCATGGTTTGTGATACAGGAATATGACAAGTACATTACGACACAGGTATGGTGCATATACATGAACAGTATATACACAGGAATAGTACAAAAACATATGTTATGTGGGTATAGGTACATATTATACATACGTGTACAGTAGCAGGTTAGTGTAATACAACCGAATCAAAGAAAATTTTAAAATTATTTGGGGTAATTTTACGATTCACATGAAACTGGATTTAATAAGTGTAAAACTTCCTTACAAAAACTGAGATTACATGACGACCAATGACAATGTGACAGCTGGCAACAAAAATGAATGTGACGGTTACAACCGAAGATATTACAATTACTACGCTATATACAACAGAGCAACTAAATACGTCACTATATACGTACTCTACTTCTGAGCGGCTATACTGTATTGTATTTAGTACAAGCACATCTACATAACTGACCTGCAAAATGCAAGAGCAACAATCTAATCAAGCTGTACAATAATGATAGAATAATTATGAACAAATGCAGCACAATAAACTTAATATAAAAAATATATCTAAATCAACTGGTTATAAATGACCATTATTTTTGAAGGGGTGGACCGGTAAGCCAGCGGAAGGCCTCGGTCAGATGACCAAAGCTCCAAAGGCGGATCATCATCTGACTAAGACCCGCGTCAGGAAACATTTGTCCTGTTTCCCGACGAACCTTACCTAATCTAAGAAAAAAATATAAATACACTATTCGGAAGAAGCAAATTAAGACAGGTACGCACGCGCATGTACACACACAATTTATATATATATATATATATATATATATTATATATATATATAATTTTATATATATATATATATATATTATAATATATATTATATATATATATATATAAATAAAATATATATGATAAATATATTATAATATATACATATTTATATATTATATAATTAATATATATATATATTAACACACACACACAACACACACGCGCGGCCAATAGCTATGAAGGTGGGGCCAAAAGTTATGATTCGACCCCTGCAACCACAATTAGGTGAGTACACACTATGTGTGTGTGTGTGTGTGTGTACTCACCTGATGTGGTTGGTAAGGTATAAACTGTAGAGAAGGTGAAAATGAGTTAAAACATAAATGAAAACAACGTAATCAAACGAAAGCTGATGAATGTATTTATTCCTGTAATACATGCAGGAAATTTTGACATAATGCACCACATAGTTGAAAATTTTACGTATTTTGGGCTATAATGTTTTCAGTTCTTGTTTCTTCGATATCTATCATCGGTATATTACACTAAGTACAGCATAGTGTATACAACAGAGCCACAAAGTAGAACACTATGTATCAGAGCCACTAAGTAGAACACTGTATACAGAGCCAATATGTACAGCACTGTATACATCAGAGCCGCTAGTATATCCATAATATGTAAGTCACAAAACACATCAGAGCAACTACTGCAACACTATGTACTATGGAGCCACTAATTACAGCACCATTTACATCAGAACCACCAAATACAGAACAATATATACATCAGAAGAAAAATACAGCAAAGTATATACATCAGAACTACCAAGTACAGCACAGTATATACATCAGAGCTACCAAACACAGCACAGTACAATATATACATCAAAGACATCAGGTAGTGTTGTATACACATCAGAGCCACCAATTACAGCACAGTATATACATCAGAGCTACCAAACACAGCATAGTATATACATCAAAGGCGTCAGGTAGTTTAGTATACACATCAGAGCCACCAAGTAGTGAAGTACTATATACATCAGAGTCAATTCTATTCATACAATAAATTAAATTTTGCCAAAATATTAAATGAATAAGTTTATTTAATGAGTCAACCACAAATTAATACAGAATTGTAATTTTCTCATTTTAAATTTTTCATTTATTTTTTACTGAAAACAGTCATTTTCACATCAGCTCTCGTGGCTGTTGCATAAAAGCCTTTTTAGCAGTATAGTATATTGCATCCACAATTACAAATATTTTTGTAAAATATCATGATTCTTTTTGGAAATTATATTTGCCTTTTAAGTTGATTCATCAGACACTAACACGTTGATATGATTTTTCACTTGTATCTGGTTTTGTTTTACAGGATATTCTACCTTTTACAACATGGCATGATGCTAGACTTCTGATGATTACCTGATTAAATTAGAGAGTCTTCTACATCAGAGGCAGTCTCTTATCATCATCTCAATATCAAGAATCTGTGTTATATGACCTACTACTCTATAGGGGCAGTATTGATATATGAAGAGCACTTTGACCATGTACATCATTCAGCATTACCTTGTACCTTCGAAGACTTTAGAGATTTTCCTACCCTTGCAGCCCGGCCCTGGGAGAGACTTGTCTGGTGCTTGCCTGACCAACCAGACTTACTGCCAGCAGCTCACTGGCCTGCATATCCATCACAACCTGGTTGATCTGGCACTTGACAGAGGTACATGTCTAATTTCGTCTTGAAAACTTCTACACATGTTCCAGCAATGTTTCTGATATGTGGTAGTGTTAAACTGTATGCACTCAAATACTATGTTGACACAATGTTATCATATTTCCCCCATAGCATCCCTGTTTTTCACTGGGTTCATTTTACACATTCTATGTCCCTCACTCGAATATGTCATTAAAAAATTATATACAAAACACAGTTAAAAATTCAATTTTAATTACTAATATCAAACGACTCTCCTAAAGTTCCCTGAGATCCCTACAGGCGCCCCGGTAATTGTAAATGGTTGAAAATCATGGTAAAAGCAGAAAAGACTAAGCAGCGGGCAAACCCTTAAAATATGTTTCACAGTCAGCTGAACACATGCTACACATAGGAGTAGGAGCACCTGTGAACAAGGGACTTTGACGAAGATGTTAGTAATCTAGCCTCAACTGATAAAGATTCGTCTCGAAGTGGCTACTGTTGAAGGAGGGGGGCCAGACACCCACATCCTGCATTTGCATCTGCCTATTCATTTTCTGAAACACCAACATAGCTTTAAAGATAAATATTTTATTTCTTTGTATGGTTTACAACGTGTAATTACAATTTTTATTTAAGTACAAAGATAGCCACTATCATGCCGGGACATTTCGGGCAGACTAACGGAACTCCATATCCTTCTGCTGTGCATGGAGACAACCTGTCACTCCTCTGAGTCTTTTTTGGACAACCATTTACTGTACCAATACGAGACGTCTTATGTAAAATGGAAATGTCCAGTGAATTGGTTTTATTGCAAGGTAAATTTATAATTCGGAGGAATATGGTAGTACGTATTTAAAACTAGGTTGATATTAATCAGATAAACGACAGTAATGCCTATATAAATATGCAGTACAGTAAATAAATCACATACAATTTAAATACAGAACAATGAAAGAAGAAAAATTCTAAGTACCTGTGACCAGTTTCAGGAATTTTTCTGCTCTCGCAGCCTGGCCTGGGTCAAACTTTTCTGTCAGCTGCCTGCTCAACCAGGCTGTTGATGGCCCATAAATCCATCACAGATTGCTTGATCTAGCACTTGGCAGAGATAGTGATCCAGTTTCTTTTAAAAGTTCTGAATTTACTCCAGCAACATTTCTGATAGCTAAGTTCTAGGACAAAAAAAATGCATCTTCAGGCATGTAAGTAGTTCAATTATTCTCCAACTGTGAATTTTGAGTGAGTGAGTGAATCTGAGTGTGTGTGTGTGTGTGTGTGTGTGTGTGTGTGTGTGTGTGTGTGTGTGTGTGTGTGTGTGTGTGTGTGTGTGTGTGTGTGTGAGAGAGTGTGAGTGTAGGTGTGTACTCACCTATTTCTGGTGCAGGGGCCCGAGTCTTAGCTCCTGGCCCCGCCTCTTCACCGGTTGCTACTGGGCCCCTTCCCCGCTCCATGAGCTATATCAAACCTCGTCTTAAAACTGTGTATGGTTCCTGCCTCCACTACGTCATTTTCTAGGCTATTCCACTGCCTGACAACTCTATGACTGAAGAAATACTTCCTAATATCTCTCTGACTCATTTGTGTCTTCAACTTCCAATTGTGGCCTCTTGTTTCTGTGTCCCCTCCCTGGAACATCCTGTCTTTGTCCACCTTGTCTATTCCACGCAGTATTTTATATGTCGTTATCATGTCTCCCCTGACCCTCCTGTCCTCCAGTGTCGTCAGGCCGATTTCCCTTAATCTTTCTTCATAGGACATTCCCCTTAGCTCTGGAACTAACCTTGTCGCAAACCTTTGTACTTTCTCTAGTTTCTTGACGTGCTTTATCAAGTGCGGGTTCCAAACAGGTGCTGCATACTCCAGTATGGGCCTGACATACACGGTGTACAGTGTCTTGAATGATTCCTTACTAAGGTATCGGAATGCTGTTCTCAGGTTTGCCAGGCGCCCATATGCTGCAGCAGTTATCTGATTGATGTGTGCTTCCGGAGACATGCTCGGTGTTATACTCACCCCAAGATCTTTCTCCTTGAGTGAGGTTTGCAGTCTTTGGCCACCTAGCCTATACTCTGTCTGTGGTCTTCTGTGCCCTTCCCCTATCTTCATGACTTTGCATTTGGCAGGATTAAATTCGAGAAGCCATTTGCTGGACCAGGTGTCCAGTCTGTCCAGGTCTCTTTGAAGTCCTGCCTGGTCCTCATCAGATTTAATTCTCCTCATTAACTTCACATCATCTGCAAACAGGGACACTTCTGAGTCTAACCCTTCCGTCATGTCGTTCACATATACCAAAAATAGCACTGGTCCTAAGACCGACCCCTGTGGGACCCCGCTCGTCACAGGTGCCCACTGTGATACATCATTACGTACCATGACTCGTTGTTGCCTCCCTGTCAGGTATTCTCTGATCCATTGCAGTGCCCTTCCTGTTATATTCGCCTGATGCTCTAGCTTCTGCACTAATCTCTTGTGAGGAACTGTGTCAAAGGCCTTCTTGCAGTCCAAGAAGATGCAATCAACCCACCCCTCTCTCTGTCTTACTTCTGTTATTTTATCATAAAACTCCAGAAGGTTTGTGACACAGGATTTGCCTTCCGTGAATCCGTGCTGGTTGGCATTTATACTCCTGTTCCGTTCCAGGTGCTCCACCACTCTCCTCCTGTGTGTGTGTGTGTGTGTGTGTGTGTTGTAAATATTATGCAGAGAATTCGCAGTTATTGAGGTGGTTTGGACATTTAGAGAGGCTGGAGAATAATAGAATGATGTATAAATTTGTAGTGGAGGGAAAGGCTGGAGGGAGTGCATAAAGGAGGTTCTGTGTGCAAGGGGCTTGAGACATCCAGCAGGCATGTAAGATAGAAGCAAACTGTTTTTGGGACTTGACGAGCTGTTGGAGTGTGAGCAAGGTAACATATGAGAAGTGATTCAGGGAAACCGGTTAACTGGATTTGAGTCCTGGATATAGAAAGTACAGTGCCTGCACTCTGAAGAAGGGGTGGGGCATTTTGGAGGGGCATCTGAACTGTAGTATCGGCAGCATGCCTCTGACAAGACAGCGATAGAATGAATGATGGCGAAAGTGTTTCTTCTTTTTTAGGTTACTTTACCTCAGTGGGAGACAGCCAATGTGTTTATATATATATATATATTATATATATATTATATATATATATATATATATTATAATAGTATATATATATATCCTAGGTAGTAGGTTGGTAAACAGCAACCGCCCAGGGAAGTACTACCATCCTGCCAAGTGTGTGTAAAACGAAAGCCTGTAATTGTTTTACATGATGGTAGGATTCCTGGTGTCTTTTGTCTCTCATAAACATGCAAGATTTCAGGTACGTCTTGCTACTTCTACTTACACTTAGGTCACACTACACATACATGTACAAGCATATATATACACACCCCTCTGGGTTTTCTTCTATTTTCTTTCTAGTTCTTGTTCTTGTTTCTTTCCTCTTATCTCCATGGGAAAGTGGAACAGAATTCTTCCTCCGTCAGCCATGCCTGTTGTAAGAGGCGACTAAAATGCCAGGAGCAAGGGGCTAGTAACCCCTTCTCCTGTATATATTACTAAATTTAAAAGGAGAAACTTTAGTTTTTTCTTTTGGGCCACCCCACCTCAGTAGGATACGGCTGGTATGTTGAAAGAATATATATTATATATATATATATATATATATATATATATATATATTATATTATATATATATGTAGCTATTTATGTGCACACAACACACATACAACACACACACACACACACACATTAATAACTTAGTAGCTTTTGTCATGCAACTCAACTAATAGTGGACAAAAAAATCTAGACATTTTTTAGTTTTACCATTAGCTACTATTACTACTGCTATTACCACTAATAAAAATAAGCATAAGAATAATTATTTTAAATCAATGTATACAAATATGCAAAAATCTGAAAGACAAGCATTTCGGGCAAATCTGAAATATGAATGTATGACAACAAATATTACTGTTAATATTCTTTATAAAAGAAAAAGTAAACTTAGAGATGCTTAAAAAGAAATGAGACATACAGAAAGGAAGTGAGCATAAGAAAAGATAAGCTTTACACAGGTTCACTACACAGAGTTTTGCAGACTTATAAATTTACACAATTGTTACAATAAACAAGCAATTATAATAGGTACACATTTTTGGCAAATTCTGGCGATTTATTCCAGCATAACCCCAAAAAAAAGTTTGACTTACTTCCACTGGGGTTCTAAAGTGAAACAACCGAATGTTTTCATAAATAACAAAAAAGACACAAGTCGGTCCAAGTCGGACCGAAACGTCGTCGTAAGCTTCTCTCTTTTATGTGCGGGTTATTTGTGTAATGTTTTCATCACTTCAAGACTGTTACTGTGGTTCGGTTACTTATATGTTCAAATGGTTTCAGATACAATTGGTTCACACATACTGCATGCTCATAAGCAACTAAAAGCACTTAATATATAAAAATACATAATGCAACATGTTAAATCCATTATACTGCCTCCCATTTTGTAAATCAATGTCTAAACACTGGGTAATATAATAATGGCATTAGTCTGCAGACACATACACACAAGACACATACATACACACATTTATGATATCAAGCATTTTCCTTATTACAAATTTACGTTAACAGTAAAAGGATGTAATCGTTAAAATGAAACCAATAACTCAATCCAATTACAGACTTGGAGAGAAGAAAAAAAAAAAAAAAAAAAAAAAAAAAAAAAAAAAAAAAAAAAGACATTTTAGTAGGTATGAATTGATTGATTCATTGTTAGAGCAAAGCACTGATAACCCTTCTCTGCCATACAAAACTGTTGATAAACATGCATCATTTGAATTTGTGTGTGTGTTCTTTATTCTTTAGATATTACGAATAAATTAACAAAGCATTACCGTACTACCATAGTCATATGTTAACTCGTACTATGTACAAAATGTACTACACTCCTTTCACTATACTCATGTGCATTTGCAGGGTTTCACCTCCATTTTCTGAACCCCACCACCTAAGCATTATTCAACAGGTATGATGCATTCCCAACACAGATTGTGCAGTACAGTGCAGTATGTATTTATATTTTTGGTAATGTATAGTATTTATATTTTAATTCCTATGCAATAAACCCTCTTATGAAGTGACACTGACACTACACAGTGCAATTTTGTCTCAGTGCAACTGAAAAAAACTCCTTGTTTTTACAAAACACTTTAAAAAGTCTTGGTGAGCATGGTAGCATAAAGTAACATGCAGAATCTTAGTAGTCTACACCATAGAATTTTTCCCCTTCCACCCAAGTTGACCCTACGGGTCAAGTGTTTGGAGAGGAACAGCTCTTGCCATTCCCCACTGACATCCCACACCATTTACAGTTGCTTTCTGAGAGTATTGTGCATCTAATGATTTTGGATCTTTTCATTACCCCTATCTTATCACTGGATATTAACCAGTGATGCTGGAGGTGCCAAAAAAGAATAAGCATGAATAATGAGCGGTATTGAAAAAAGCGAAAATTTTTAATATGCTCCTGGGTGGAACACGTGTGATGTAGACTGCCAGTAATTATGTCTGAGAAATACACCATCCATAGAATTAGACAATGAAAAGAAAACAAATTGTGTAATGAGTAGTGCAAGTTGTGAAGTGATGAAAAAGAATGTCAAAGAAGTCAATACTGAATGGTAAAACAGATCAGAGATACACTGCAGAATACTTGAGTACTGTGGTAAAACTATCAACAATTAATTTACAATTCTGCATCCACATCAACATAAAAAAAAAAATAACAGATATCCCTCTCAGCCCAGTAGGGTCACATCAACCCCCTCCACACTTCCAAGTCAACAAGCAATGACAACTAGGTTATAAGATAAACTGAATTAATCTGTACATAGTAAAATACTTAAAAATAAAATTGTTTGGTAAATTTGGAGGAATCCAGAACACAACCCTAATTTCCCCATATGTTCCTCGCCTCACATGCCACTAATTTTTACTAGGCGCTGATTTTCATGCACGTCTCTCCTCCCCTCCCCCGTAGGGTCACATCAACCTCCCTCCATGCTTCCAAGTCAACAAGCAATGACAACTAGGTTATAAGATAAAATGAATTAATTTGTACATAGTGTACTTAAAAATAAAATTGTTTGGCAAATCTGGAGGAATCCAGAACACAACCCCAATTTCCCCATATGTTCCTCACCTCACATACCGCTAATTTTTAATAGGCGTTGATTTTCATGCAAGTCTCCCTCCTCTCCCCCGTAGGGTCACATCAACCTCCCTCCACACTTCCAAGTCAATGAGCAATGACAACTAGGTTATAAGATAAACTGAATTAATTTGTACATAGTAAAATACTTAAAAATAAAATTGCTTGGCAAATCTGGAGGAATCCAGAACACAACCCCAATTTCCCCATATGTTCCTCACCTCACATACCGCTAATTTTTACCAGGCGTTGATTTTTATGCACGTCTCCCTCCCCTCCCCCGTTATGAGAGAGTTTACTGTATAAAGTTACCCTGCAGCACCTCCTGCTTTAGCAAAATGCACTTGCTCACCATCCCCTATGCTCTATTAGTTTCTTAAATCTTTTTTTTTCAACCTTGTTGAGTTTTCCTTTATGCCCACCCATCCTGGACTAACCTTAGTCTTGAGACTATGTCACCTCTAATCCTTCATTTCTCCAGTGTTGAGCAATAGTTCCTCCAAGTCTGTCCTATCAGCTCATGTCTTTTATCTTAGGAGTTCGACTGGCAACACATCTTTTAATATCAGACCTTTCTTATATTCTTGAGACGAGTATCCCAATTCTAGGAGCCCGTGTACAAAATATTTTGACAATGTTATTGAGAACTCTTAACATATTTAAGAATGTTCCAGTTTTAGCCTCTGATATTATGTCACATCCACTCTTATTAAGGATGAAGTTGAATAGTTTTTGAATAGTTCTTATTCCTGTGTTATTTAGTTTCCAATTAGGAGGTAAGGTCTGATACAATAGTACACTATAATGTAAAAAAATTGAAAGAAACTTTAATATAAAAGCAATAATGTAAACAATTTAATAGAAGCGCATCAACAGACAAGGTAGTCAAAATCGTAATTCGTGCTTTACAGCACTGCTATATTATTTTATTACCCTATTCATGGAAAGTCCTGCTATACTATTATTTATGAAAAGCCTTGCTATATTATATTCATGGAAAGCACTAAGGCCTGCACTGCCATATATTATTATTATTATTATTATTATTCAGAGAAAGTAGTAGACAGCAATACTATAATTATTACACAGAAATAATAAATATAGCTAAAACCAGAACATCTATATTTTCATACTCACGGAAAGTACTATAGGGAGCATTAAAATAGTATACTAGCTACATTCTGCTGATAATTTATTAAAGTTGTTGTTAAAGATGCCTTTCTATTTAGCTACTTTTTAATAATGTAATTATTTCCTCCAAATATGCTGGAAATCTAGACTTGCAGCATTAATGCTTATACATATTATAATTAACTTTAAATTTTATTATTTAAAAGCAATATAAAAGGTTATTTTAAAATTGTTGACGACAGAATGTATACATGTATATTGTATCCCCACATTTTCAAAAGAAACAGAGGTAGGATTATGAGGTCATTGAGTACATCATGAAATTCAGTTACCCCTGTAATTTTTACATGCAAATTTATCAATGTACAGTTATATATTGTGGATACAAGTATATATTGTAAGTTTATTTTTTAGTTTTCTTTTGATAAAAATAATAAAATAACGGGGGTATACCATTAGTTTACAAGTCATTTTTCTTGCAACAGCTAAGCTTTCCCCACTTTTATTTTTAATAAAATACTTTACAATTTAATGATATAATAATTTTTAACTTGGTTACTAACAAAACTTGAATTTATTTTTATATCTGATGATAATAACTTAGAAGTGAAACCCTATGTACATACATACTGTATATGCAAATCCATATTATTTTAAAAAGATCTTTATATAAATATAGTATATTATTAACAGACCATTAACAGAATATAAATTGACTACGTTGGTAAAGTCATAAGTTTTCAGATTTCAATGTCCTGTAATAATGCTTAATAAAATTTCTCAGCCTAGAAAACACTACACAAATTAATGATAAATAATATAAAAGTGACAGGTAAATTTCTTTGGATGAATAGTCTATATGAATAACATAAAAAAAAATAAGTATAATTATTATTAATTACAGGAAATACTAAGTACTGGTAGTGTCCTAAATAGTATTAAAATAAATACACAAATAAGTTTTTTCCGTAAGTTCCAAGATATACACTGCATGTTAATTAAGCATAAAAGTCATTTTGAAAAGTATGCCAGACTTAGGATAAACAGTTAGCGTCACTAATCTAAGCCACATAAAATATTAAGCCGAGTGCTGCATTAATGGCAAATTTTACATAAACACAGAAACTCAAAATTAATTTAAATTTTAGCAGCACCAACGAGACTCAGCCTATGCAAATCCAACTGGACTTACAGAAATCAAGAAATCAAGGACCCCAATGGAAATAAGTCACTTAAGCTTTTTTTATCCTAGGTAATTTACACGTTAAACTATGTATGATAATTGTACTTATGTATACCTGTACCAAAATAAACTTACTAAATATACACACACTATACTACTGTGCATCCCAACAGTGTTCGGTTTGATAACCTCAACTGTACGTATTCTCAATTCTAGTATCCAAGGTACTCTAATGCATATTGTATAATGACAATAATGACATGCAAACAATCAACCTAAATACACTCACTCTAAACATACCACCTTTATTTACATTTCCAAAAACTTACTGCATTTGCAAACCAAGCATCCCAAATGCAGTCAACCCACAAACAATACCACGCAACACTCAAAACCCTTAAAATTTCTTAAGAATGATATTCCAGCTCAATTCCCAGCCACAAAGACTAACAAAATATAGAAAAATTAATACACTTAAACAGCTTCATACAAACTGGTGCTATTACCACTATGACCGCATGATTTCAGTTTCCATATAATAACTTTCGAGAACTATAGAAACTATAATTGTGCTAGTATGCTTCCACAAGAAATACTGGCTTACTGACTTGATATAACAATAAAACATTAACTTTATTACTAACATAATGCTAAATATTACAAAAAGTAACATACGTATATTAATCATGCATATATCTGAAGACTTACGTTTCCCTATTAGACACAAAAGGAAAATACAGTATTGATGATCAAGCAGTATGGTTGCATTGTATGTATTGTGGCTGATAAGGATACAGATTAGTATATTGCTTCTGTGTATGAGATTACAAACTAGATTCTAAGTGGTTGCCTACTTGACCACGACAGTCATGCTATTTCAGTTAGGGTTATCAAATGAGCTATTCACAAGTATGATGGAGTCATACTGGAATGACAACTACTGACACTGTGATGACTAGAAATGCTTGAAATGTAATAATCACAAAATGATGAAAAAAAAAAAAAAACAATCTTCACGTTACCTTGGTCTTCTAGCACTGCTCACTCAAGACCTTGGGTAGGTGAACTTGTTTGAAGCTAAGTTTCATACAAACAAAGTATAAAAATCACTTTAGTTACTTGCCAATATCTTCTGAAAGACAACAATTATACAATACTGTAATGACTTTTCTCAAGTGTATTGTCAGTATAGACAACACATTCACTTTCACAATCGACACATTTATTATCGCCTGGTCTCACTTCTTGAGCACTAAACTTAGAAAATTATTCTCTGCTTGAGCCTTGTCAATATGCTATTAACTCTACATTATAAACAAATTAAAATAGTGGTACCAAATTAGAAAATACAAGTACCTGTAATGCCAATGGGTAATGAATCGCAAGCAGATGAAAGCATCAAGCACTCTTGCTTGGGGCGGCCGTCCCTTCACCAAACTCTGGGAAACAAACTTAATACTTGATGTAACTATTTACTAAACACACAAATGTCTCTTAAGAGTTCACTTCAAAGTTGTAGGATCAAATGATCACACTGCCACTCGCTTTCGATAACATTATCCCGGTGGTACATCCAAGCAATGACACAAGACAAGTTTTCGCTCACTAAAACACTAGAAATGAGTGACACATTTGTAGAACACTTTGAGCTAGATGGGTTAAGATTGAGTTAGTTAGTGAGGGAATGTGTGGGAGTGTATGTGAGCGGCACACGAGCACAAGTAGTGGGTTGAGCGGGAGCGGTGCAGCAAGCATCCCCCTGGAGTAGTGGGCAGTGGGGGACTGATGGTAGTGGTGGCGCGGCCACACTATGCTGCTGCTGCTGCTGCTGCTGCTGCTGGCTGCTGCTGCTGCTGCTGCTGCTGCTGCTGCCGCTGCTGCTGCTGCTGCTGCTGCTGGCACAGATACCACTGCTTGCCTCCCTCAACCACCACTCTCACACTTCTTGTCACCTCCACTCAGCAATCAATACAAGCAGTGTGTGTGTGCTTGCAGGAGGCTGGTAGGAGTGGTTGTTGGTGGTGGGCCTGTAGGGTATGGCATGTCGCGGGCGTACAGTGTGTGGGCGTGATACACTAGTAGCAGCAGGAGCAGCAGCCACCTAGCCGCGGCACTCCTCACCTTGGCCGCTGCAACACTGCAGTGCCGCCTCCACCTTATCTCCGCACGCAAAACTCCCTACGCTCACCCCGCCGCGTTACCTGCACCCGCCACCCGCGCTACCTCCGCCCTCAACGCTACTTCCCGCCCCGCCAATGCAACTCCAACTGCAATTGCATGCACGCAAAAAAGTCACTTTAAGACCCTGAACAATTTAGCTACGACGTACTCCGTAAGACACCCCGTGATACTTATATCAACAGCGCACAAATAACACCTATACAACTTCGTAAAGTACCTACAATACTTACCCACACAGTGAAAACATTAAATATTTATAAGTTGCAATGCATTTGTCGAAATCTTACCGGAAACTTTCAACTCCTCTATCAAGAGTCAAGCTTCTTAAGACTTCCTGGAATCTTTATAGCTCAATAGACGACAGAAGGTAGAACAAGTGACGAGCGCTCTCACGCCCCATAGCTCGTCACGGAGACGCCTCGATACTTTCTCGGAGCCCAACACCCATTTACGTGCTCACTGTGCTTGTAACTCGAACCCAATTGCTCTCCCTATATTACACCCGATGTTTGAATCGCGCCATACAACGAAGGATAAGACATTTCTAAGAATTTATCAAATGTGTAGCGTTGTCGTTTGATTTTCTAAGATGCTAGAGCACTCAGGAGCGAAGCCTCCATGCATGACACAGCAGCAAACAGGAGTTACAGCCTGTGTTATTAAAGCGCAGGTTCTTCCACCTAACAGGTGGAGGCCTACACAAGAGTAGCCATACTCCATTTAAGAACCTAATATTATTTGCATAAAACCTAATTAAAGAAGCCATATAATGAAAGCAAACACATCAAGAGTAAATTTACACTCGCCGTTAAAACGTAAATTTATATTATAAAGAACAGATATTCTTAAATAACTACTAAAAGTTTGTCAGGCCTCTGGCAATCGGTACTCTGAAGCTGATTTGCTAAGGCGTAGACATGTTTGTTACACGTTTACACAATATAATATTTAGGCAACAACGTTCATTGGAAATTGCTTTTTCTTTGACATCTGGAGGAGAGTGAGCCTACATACATGTCCACCGGGGAATTCAACGGCTACCAGGAGAGTGAGGGGTGCAAATAGCCGAGTAAATGGTAGGTAGCAACCCGGCTGGTGTCAACATGGGCGTATGGCTTGCACGTGAAGCCAGGAGGAGGAGGAGCTAGGGTACGACCGCCCACCCACCCAATCTCCGGGGGTAGGTACACCCGCCCACCCAATCACCGGGGGTAGGGTACACCCGCCCACCCAATCACCTGGGGTAGGGTACACCCGCCCACCCAATCACCTGGGGTAGGGTACACCCGCCCACCCAATCACCGAGGGTAGGGTACACCCGCCCATCCGATCACCGGAGGTAGGGTACACCCGCCCACCCACTCAATGACAGGAGCAAGGGTACGACCGCCCATCCACCCACTAAGAATAAGGCACGCTTGACCATCCATCTGGGAAGGGGTATTCTCACCATCCTACCCTCCAGGGATAAGGTATGCCCACCAACACACCCACTTGGACTAAGAAACCCCAGGTTACCTGGAGTAACCCTCCAGTAAGGGGTGTTGGTGGGCATACCTTATCCCCACCAACACACCCACTTGGACTAAGAAACGCCCACCCACTTACAGGGGCTAAGGTACGCCCGCCCACCTACAGGGGCTAGGGTACGAACGCCCATCCACCTACAGGGGCTAGGGTACGAACGCCCACCCACCTATACGGGCTAGTGTACGAACGCCCACCCACCTACAGGGTTAGTGTACGAACGCCCACCCACCTACAGGGCTAGTGTACAAATGCCCACCCACCTACAGGGGCTAGTGTACGAACGCCCACCCACCTACAGGGCTAGTGTACGAACGCCCACCCACCTACAGGGGCTAGTGTACGAACGCTCACCCACCTACAGGGGTTAGTATACTAGCGCCCACCCACCTACATTGGCTAGTGTACGAACGCCCACCCACCTACGAGGGCTAGTGTACGAACGCGCATCCACCTACAGGAGCCAGTGTTCGAACGCCCACCCACCTACAGGGGATAGTGTACGAACGCCCACCCACCTACAGGAGCTAGTGTTCGAACGCCCACCCACCTACAGGGGATAGTGTACGAACGCCCACCACACTCGCCGGGCTAGGGTACACCCGCACACTTGCTGTATTATGGTGCACCCACCGGAGGTATTGTATACCTACCCGCAGGGGTTCTGGTCCACTTACTGAGGCTATGGTACTCCCATCCACCTACCTTTCTGCTAAACACAGATCTTTACCGGAAAAAATATTATTATTATTACGTTTATGCCAAAATATCGGTATCGGAATCGACGGATATCAGCGATTTTTATGGTATAGCTGGAAAAGCTGCCGATACCAGCCGATGCTTTTCAAATATTAACTTTACATGCGTGCTTGAAAAATATTAAAATTAACATTTTACCTCACGATTGTGAGTTATATTCTCTCTAATTTTAATTCATCTCTCTCTCTCACTCACACACTGGCAAGCGACGTAGTGGAGGCAGGAACCGTACATAGTTTTAAGATGAGGTATGATAAAGCTCATGGAGCACGGAGAGGGAGGACCTAGTAGCGATCAGTGAAGAGGCGGGGCCAGTGCTATGAATCGACCCTCTGCAGCCACAAACAGGTGAGTACGCACAGACACATTAGGTGAGTACGCACAGACACAGACACAGACACAGACACAGACACAGACACACGCACACACACACAAGGTGGATAGGGACAGGATGTTTCAGGGATGGGACACAGCGTCAGTGGGTCACAATTGGAAGTTGAAGACTCAGATGAGTCACAGGAATGTTAGGAAGTATTTCTTCAATCAGAGTTGTCAGGAAGTGGAACAGTCTGGGGAGTGATGTAGTGGAGGTAGGATTCATACACAGCTTTAAGAGATAGAATAAAGCTCATTGAGCAGGGAGTGGCCCTAGTAGCGACCAGAGAAGACTCAGGGCCAGGAGCTGTGAATCGACCCCTGCAACCACATATAGGTGAGTACAAAAAAAGGACTAAAGGTGATATATTAAAAATACTGAGATGAATTGACAGGGTGGACAAGGACAGATTCTGGATTTTTCGAGAGACAGGAATTGGGGACATAGGTCACAGCTTGAAGTTGAAAACACAGATGAGTAACTGGGGTGTCAGTAAGTATTTCTTCAGTATTGTAGTTGTCAGGAAGTGGAACGATCTGGACAGTAGAGTGGCGGAAGCAGGATTCACACATAGCTTGAAAAAGAGGTATGATAAGGCTCTCGAAGCTTGGAGAGAGTGAACTCAGTAACGGCCAGGAACCGAGACTCGATCAGTGCTACCACATATAGGCGAATACAAATAGGTTAACCCGCGCGCAAAAGCCCAATCCCACATACACACCCACCCACACCCACCCACCCACACCCACACACACACACACACACATACACATACAACGAGCGGGTCCACAGGGTCGGTCCTAGGACCATGCTATTTTTGGATATGTGAACGACTGACGGAAGGGTTAGACTCAAAGATGTCCCTGTTTGCAGATGATGTGAAGTTTGAGGAGAATTAAACATGATGAGACCAGCGGACTTCAAAGAGACTGACAGATGGAACCTGGTCCAGCACTGGCTTTCGAATTAATCGCCAAATGCAAAGTCATGAAGAAGTGGAAGGGCACAGAAGACACAGACAGAGTATAGGCTAGGTTGGCCAAAGAGCAAACTCACTCAAGGGAAAGATCTTGGTTAGAGTATAACCGAGATGTCTCCGAGACACATCAATCAGATAACTGCGCAGCATAATGGGCCTGGCAAACCTGAGACAGCATCCGACACTAGTAGAATCATTCAAACACTGTACACGGTGTTAGTCAGGCCCATACTGGATAGACAGCACCTGTTTGGAACATCGCGGCACTTGATAAGAGCACGTGAAATAAGAAAGTACAAAGGGTTTGAAACAAAGGTTAGTTCCAAGCTAAGGGAATGTCTTGAGAAAGATTAAGGGAAATCGGCTGACGACTGGAGGACAGGAGGGTCAGGGAGACATGATAACGCATAAATACTGCTGTGGAATAAGACAAGTTGACTAGGACAGGATGTTCCAGGGAGGGGACACAGAAACAAGGAGGCCACAATTGGAAGTAAGACAAATGAGTTCAGAGAGAAGTAGGAAGTATTTTTTCAGTCTAAGTTGTAAGGCAGTGGAATAGCCTAGAAAATGACGTAGGAGGCAGGAACCATAGCACAGTTTTAAGACGAGGTTTGATAAGCTAATGGAGCGGAAGGAGAGGGTCTCGTAGCAACGTGAAGAGGCGGGCCAGGAGCTAGGACTCTACCCCTGCAACCACAAATAGTGATACAAATAGTGGTACACACTGGCGCTAATGCCGCCTGGCAAATCTAAGTTTGACCTTCAGAAATCTCAACGCAGTCTTTCTGGGCATTTTATACAACATATGCCAGTCTCATCTTGGAGTACAGAGCAACAGTATGGAACCCACACCTGAGGAAGCATGTTAAGAAACTACAGAAAGTAAAGACATACGCAACGAGGCTTGTTCCTGAGTTAAGGGGCTTGAGTTATGAGAAGAGGTGAATGGAATTGAATCTAACGACATTGGAGGCTGGAAGAACCAGGGAATATATGACAACAGTATATAAAATACTCAGGGAGAGGCTATTTGAAAGGCGAGAATCTGGAACATGGGACACAGATAGAGAGTAGTGGGAAGTGATTTCACAAACAGTAAACAGCATGGGTTTAGAGATGACAAATCTTGTGTTACTAATCCGCTAGAGATCTTTGACAAAGTAACAGAAGTGAGACGGGACAGGGATGAGCAGCTTGCATTTTCTTGGACTACAAGAAAAGTTTTTGATACTGTATGTCACAAGAGAATTGGGCAAAAACTTGGGGTACAGGCAGTAATAACAGGGAAAATATTCTAGTGGATCAAAGAATACCTTAACAGAGGGAAACCGAGTGACTGTCCGGGAAGAATATGTCAGAATGGAGGGAGAATGGCAAGTGGGGGTTCCTGCAATGATCAGTACAGGCGGGCCCCGCTTTACAGCGCTTCGCTTACAGCTTTCGCTAATGCAGCTGTTTTCAATTATACCCATTCATTTATTCAGACTTCATACAATAAATATATTCACCACTCACTGTAAGCTAAGTACAAAAATATTTTAAGGTAAGTAATGTGTGTACTGTATATACATTCTTTAGGCCTAGTTCACCTAATATGTGATAGTATAAACATGTTATCAGGCTTTTATATGTAAAGTAAAAAAAGAGGGCTGTTTCACTTTACAGGTATTTTCACCGTACAGCAGTAGCCCAGAACCTAACCTGTTGTACAAGCGAGGTCCCCCTGTATCAGGACCAGTACTGTTTCTGATATGTGAATGACATACCTGATGGGTTCGAGTCAGATTGCTAGTATATTGTCATAATGATAGCATTATCATCTCAGAGGAATTCAGACATTTAGCATTAAACCTTCTGGGGCTATTTAATACCTATTTGGCAATAAACATTCCTTTATATATTGAACATAGTTATCATAATTTAAAAAAAAAAATAGGGGAAAGTATCGGTACCAGCAAATATTTTGGTATCGACCATTACTTAATTATTATTAGAGGCGGTAAACCCGTGAGGGGTCGTTCAGTGCAAGGGTTTGGGAGGCTCGATCCTCCATCCCTTTAACATTACCGATCAGAAAAATTTCAGTCAATCGGGACTGTCACCTTGTTTTACATTTCTTGCAACACAAATTACAAACGTTCGCACTTGAACGTTTTCCTTGTTCCCCTCAGCAACTTTGCTGCCAGACGTAACACGGCATTTTTGTTCTTTTTGGTCACCTATACATTGTTATATATTAATGTGACGTAACCTAACTTAGCTTAACTTAAACCTAACCTAAATTTAGCATAAATTAAAATTCGATTTAAATCTAACTTAAAACGAAAATATTTGACTAAGAGCTTTAAGAAATGTACGTTGATAATCACTTAAGAAAATTAAATAACGTAAAGAAAATTTATTATATTTGTGTTTATCAGACAGCCGCCGTAAATAACACGGTCAGTGTTGTATGTTTATCAGAGAGCCACCATAATTAACACAGTGTTGTATGTTTATCAGAGAGCCACCATGAGTAAACAGTCAGTGTTTGATGTGTTATCCCGTAGATAAGTACGGTACTGCCACTCTTCAGCCACTCTCTGTCTGTGCAATATTGTGCACTGTGAATGAGGTATATTGTACCTAAATGATCCTCACACACTGCTCCTGGACCCTTTATTATATACAACAAAATGTCGAACTCGGGGGGACACACACACACACACACACACACACACACACACACACACACACACACACACACACACACACACACACACACCTGTATCTGGTGACCTTCACGAGGACAGGAAGTCTGCCACCACTGTAGGGTTCCCCCAGTCAGTCTCATGAGTTTTCCCACTTGTGATTTAACAGTGAACACCCTCCTTGCCTCAGTGTTAATATGTGGTTTTTACTTAAGAGCTTGCAGTCTTTGCTTATAAAGCAAGGACAGGCTGTGCTGACCCTGTCTTATGACACTCTAAGTTTACCAAGTTTATGTTAGTGTTCTATACAACTCATACAGCGAACTTTTAATATTCAGTCATTATATCAAAGTCAAAAAAAGCAATGTGTCAAGCATTTTCTTAAGAGCGATGTAAACTACGGTCCGAGTTCACTGTCAGAGGGAAAAAATATACAATTAGCAATTCAATTCACAGAGTTGGGGCACCCCAGTTGGGGTTAGCACCGAAGGAAGCTAACCCAAATTTCTGTATCAACAAATCCAAAAGAAAAATCATTTGACATGTTTATACATTTTCAAAAAACAGCTTGAGAAAAATAACAGAAACCGCATACTTCTGCGTCAATAAATTAAGAAATTGTGTCTGCTTGCTTGCCTGCCTGCCTGCCTGCCTGCCTACCTGCCTGCCTGCCTGCCTGCCTGGCTGCCTACCTGCCTGCCTGCCTGCCTGCCTGCCTGCCTACCTGCCTGCCTGCCTGCCAGATGTATCCAGCGCCTCGGCGCTTAGTTTCTTTTCCGTAAAGTTTATTACAGCATAACCTGTTTAGGAGATACACCAAGATTAACAGATGTGAGATAGTTTTGGGGAAGCAGTGTAACTATACCAGGTACCCTTTGATATAAATACTAGACAGCTAAGTGTACCAAAGTAACAATGTGGTGCCCTGGTCCGTGGTTCACCGTGGGTACAGAGCTTCTGCCACATTTCTATAAAGTTCACCTTAATTCTAAATTCTAGTTCACCATAAGTCTAAATTCTGGGTAAATTGCTTGTTGTACAACATACAAAGCCTAAACAACCGGAATACCATGATTAAAATCTGTACAAGGAGTAAGGGTGAATTCAGTAGAAAAAATATAGGCGTACAGTAAGTCCTCACTTAAAGTCGTTGATAGGTTCTTGGAAACTGCGACTTTTAGCGAAACAGCATATAACGAAATCAATTTTACCATAGGCTAATTAATATAATATATCAGGGGTGCAAAGTGCACCTTTAGCACTCATTACCACAGGGTTAAATCAAGGAATAAATGTTTGCAAAGTGAAAATTGTAAGAAGCACCACCTACCACCAGGCAGTTCAACAACCCACGCAGACATGGGGAAAACTCGAACTCTAAACAGCAGTGGCCCGGGCCCCGGGAACGATTTTTTTTCTGTAAAACTTTTAAAAAGGAAACGCTTAACGAAGCGACGCAATAAAGACTATTTATTATTTTTCTTGCCAGGGAAACATGTTATTTTCATGGGGGGAAGTGTCCCCCACCTCCAGTAACGATACTGAAAAAGGTTTTTTTTGGATTGTGAAGAAGAAAATGGGGAAGAATGTAAAAATGAAATAACACTGGAAAAAACCTAGAGGAACTAGTCTCAAATCTGCACACAGCAATCACTCTCTACGAAAGCAAAAGACTCGGCAGGCGCTGAAACATCTTCCCAAAGAAAAGCAGGGGCGCCCGAGTATACTATGAGGAACACAAAAGGTCAGGGGCCCAAAGACTTAACTGCCTCCGCATACATAAGGGGGATTCCCAAAGACCCCCCCTGGCTGTCTTCAAGAAGCTGGACAGGCACCTACAGTCAGGGCCTGACCAGCCAGGCTTTGGCTCGTACGTAGGTTTACGTGCGGCTAACAGAAACAGCCTGGTTTAGGCCCTGATCCACCGCGAGGCCTGGTCACAGCGGCCGCGGGGCCCCTTGACCCCCCCCAAAACTCCTTTCCGGATACGTGTCTTTCTAAAAACCCAAATTGTCGGTTTTATTACCAAGGTTTATACCAGGTATACGTAGTAAATGATTACAATGAACACGAAATATCTTTGATATATAAGAGATGTGGAGGTGAGGAAATGAAGACCACACGTATAACAGTTCAAAGTGAATCACATTGGCAAAAATTACAGAAATAGAAGAGAATCATAAGTGTAAAGCAGCACAAGGGGGTTGGAATTTGGGAGCGGATGCCAGGGGTTTGAAAAAAAACATGAGGAACACAGGTGTGTGAAAAAAACAGAGGGAACAAAGGTTAGGGGGAAAACACTTGCAAAGCAACACAGAGAATCAGAATCAGTGATGCAACACAGTGAATACAAGAAATATATATGCTCAGTCATGATAGACAGGGGGATAAAGAGAAAATGCACAAGCAAAATTTTAATTGCACAGGAAAAGTAAAAGAGACAGGGAATATTATGTATTAGTCATGAGTTTGACACTATGGTAAGTTTTAAAGTCCACCATCAAAAAGGTACCAATATGCTGGAAAAGGACGGTGTCGGTTTGGAAAATGCAAATATTTTTACCCTGAATGCGCCTGTCGCATTTTGCGACCAGGAAAAAGACTGAGCTATCAAGGGGCCCCGTGGAGAGCCACACGGAAAGAAAAGTACCAAAAAATTTGGGGACAAGTGTAAAGTAAAATTTTTTAGGGGAAAAAATACCAAGAAACCAACAAAGAAGTGAGGGAAAGGAAAACAGGGGATACTAGAAAAGGGGATAACCCTCCGCACCAAGGGTTACATAATATACATTACTAGCACGGAGAGACTGGGGGTTTTC
>NC_069415.1:9606208-9653656 GCF_026875155.1 Cherax quadricarinatus | reverse complement strand
CATCAACTACCTTCAGCAGTTGGATCACCATCAAAACATCTATAAAACGAAGGTTTTCAAAGACACTCGGGTAAATGCCGGCATTTTCAAGATTCCATGTACTGGTTGTGACCAATGTCTCACTGGGGAAACACAGCATTTTAAACGTTGACTTTATCAGCAGAAATACTCTATACTTACCGGAAATAATAATAATAATAACAATAATAATAATGCGATATTTCCACACATAATTACAGAAAATAATGAAGTTAACTGTAATGGTAAAGTTGAAGTGGATGTAACGACACACAACACACATTATGTAATCTGTCATAATTAACAATGTTCCTAATTTTATTACCAAGAACGTCAAGTCTTTACTGTAAACCTTTCGTCTTTAATTTGACAAGGAAGACAAATGACCAAGAAAAAATGAATCGGAGGCCTCCATCAACGTATCAGATCAGCCGACCTTTATGCATTTGATCAATGTAACTGTATAGGAACTATGGGACAGGTATTAATTTGGCTATAGAGTCAGTGACGCTAACTGTTTAACTAGCCTTAAAAACAGACTGGAAAATAATTGAGATGGGTTGGGCTTTGGAGGGACCTGCTTGGCACGAGCCAGTTGGCTGTTTTTTGTGATTCTTCTTCCTGGAGAATATTTGCATATGTAGGGGCTTCCTCTCGACTAGTTTAGCAGCGTCTGACGAGAATCTCCAGCAAACCTTAAATTTTCTCGTTATTTCTGTTATGTTGAATGTGCATTACTCGAATATATATTAATATTTTTGCACATACCAAATCCAATGCTGTAACCACTCAACCACGCAGCTTATAATAGGATGATTTTCCAACCAGCACAACTACGATATGGTTGTATCAATAGCACCAACTGTGGCACTAGAGTAATATCTTGCATCAGCTCACCTACAGGTTGAAAGCTTGTATCCTGCATCAGCCCACTTGAAACCTTAGAACTACAGTTATCTAAGGCAGGGCTTGTCAAAACGTCGTTCACGATCTTCCAGTAGATCGCAGAGCAATTTTAGTAGCTCGCTGGATAAGTTAAATGCAGATTACAAAGAGTTGGAAGACGAGGTGAAGCTGAGAAACTGAACATCTGTCAAGGCTGAGGGAGTGAGCACTTTAATAAAGTTATTTCTCCACGTCTTTTACTGTATACAGTGCAAAAGTCCTATCTTGATAATGCTAACAAGACGTGCTGTACAGGTAAGAAGTCTCGTCAGTAAAGATACCGAGGCACAGCACGTGTGTGTTATTCATCAATGTTCAATATGCCGAGTATTTGTGGAGTGTTATTACAGATATCGACAGACGATCCGAAGATTCAGCAACGGTACATCTTGTAGAAACATTTATGTATTTCTGTATTTGATGTCATAGCATTAATGCTATATCATCAAACATGACCTCATTGTTTAATGTGGACATAAATGTCTTCAACCACCAATGAGATTTTGACTCTGCAAAAGGACATTTAAAATAAATCCAAGGCCTAGGTAGGAAGCATTTAAAACTTACTGTATTTGTGAAAGAAAAATACACCAATGTCAAAAAGGGTCCCATGTATGCTTTACAGCATTATCTGGATCAAGCTACCGTGGTGAGACATCATCACACAATAGGAATCATCAGATCAAAATGCCTACTCAGACACTGTCCAACGATCACCAACATGCCTGTTTGAGGCTACCAAACAGCACCTTTGATCACAACCTCACATATTTTACGAACACCATCCAGTGCCAAGAATAGCATCAGTAAACTTTCTCTCTCTCTCTCTCTCTCATATATATAGTGGATCGCATAGGGAGGACAGTCTGGCCGCCCATGTATAAAGTACTATATGATATCACCTTTCCCAGAATGCCACCCACAACAGTCGGCAGACACCCAGGTAACTATTTACTACTAGGTGCATGCAGAGTGACAGGTAAGGAGGCAGAACGTGGGTCTACTAGGACTAGTGCGGGGGCAGGCAGAACGTGGGTCTGCCAGGACTAGTGCGGGAGCAGGCAGGACGTGGGTCTGCCAGGACTAGTGCGGGGCAGGCAGGACGTGGGTCTGCCAGGACTAGTGCGGGGCAGGCAGGACGTGGGTCTGCCAGGACTAGTGCGGGGCAGGCAGGACGTGGGTCTGCCAGGACTAGTGCCGTGGGCAGGCAGGCAGGGCGTGGATCTGCCAGGACTAGTGCCGTGGGCAGGCAGACACGCGTGCGCTGGCCAGCTGATGTTTGTGTTGTGCTCGAGGCTATGGGTGAAGAGCAGCCCACGTGGGCCCCATGTTAAGTGTACAGCAGCAGCAGCAGCAGCAGCAGCAGCCGCAGCAGCAGCAGCAGCAGCAGCAGCAGCAGCAGCAGCAGCAGCAACAGCAGCATCACCACCACAACCACCATCTCCACCACCACCTTCGATATACCTTTGATAAGTTCCGAGAGCTTTTCTACTCCCGGAGTCAAGCTCGTCTGGTGCTTGCCTGGTTAACCAGGCTGTTGCTGCTGGTAGCCCAGTGACCCACACATTCATCACAGCCTGGTTGATCCAGCACCTGGTGAAGATACTTGTCCAATTTCCTCTTCAAAACTTCTACACTTGTCCCAGCAGTGTCATGTTCCGGTAAGATGTCGAATAGTCTGGGGCCACGGACGTTGATACAGTGTTCCCTTATTGTGCTTACAGCGCCCCAGCTTTTCACTGCCGTTTATTTTGCATTTCCTCCCATCTCTCTTACTCCAATATGTTATGGCAGTGTGCAAATTTGGGACAAGGCCGTTAAGTACTTTCCAGGTACATATTGTCATGTGTGTGTCTCCTCCGCTCCATTGAGTACATATTTAGGACTAAAAGGTGTTCCCAGTAATTTAAATTCTATATTGGCTCTATGCCGGCTGTAAATGATCTCTGTATCTGTTCCAGCTATGATATTTCTCCTGCCCTGAACATGGCCGTCAACACTGAGCAATATTCCATATGAGAGAGCACAAGAGATATGAAAAGTGTCACTATTGGCGCGACTTCCCTTGTTCTGAAAGTTCTCATTATCCATCCCGTCATCTTCCTGGCTGTTGTGACATTGGTCTTAGTGTGTTCTTTGAAAGAAAGGTCGGCTGACACAACCACCTCCACCACCAACACTACCTCCACCACCAACACTACCTCCACCAATACTTCCACCACCCCGACGACAACAGCAAAAAGAACAAGCAACAACCACAAACAAGGAACAAAAGCAACAAAACAAGGTAAACAACAGCAAGAGGTTGTTGAACAAGACACAAGAGTAACACTTGCGCATCTTCATTGCTGAAACATTTCGCCTTCGCATGAGGTTTCTTCAGTCGAATACATAAACGAGGTCGACACTAGAGAGACTGGGAGAAGCTGAGAGGTTATTTCAAAATTAACTTCCATCAAGACTAGGAGACTGCACTCCTTAAAACGCCTTCCACTCTCTCTCCAGTATGAAAGTCGCCTCTGTATTCGACTGAGAAAGCCTGCTGCGCAGTCTAAACGTTTCAATATATGTATCTTATTCATCAACATCAACAACGGTAGCAACAACAACAACAACAACAGTCGTCGCCCCTCACGTCCGCCACCATCAGTTAGTAAGATGTCATTGCTATGCACCCCATGTGGATGGTAGTCATCCCATACCCAGCCTGTGGGTAGTAGTCACCCCATACCCAGCCTGTGGGTGGTAGTCACCCCATACCCAGCCTGTGGGTGGTAGTCACCCCATACCCAGCCTGTGGGTGGTAGTCACCCCATACCCAACCTGTGGGTGGTAGTCACCCCATACCCAGCATGTGGATGGTAATCAAAGGTTTACAGAGTCATATAATGGGTCCAGGGACTCTACCTCAACATTACAGTCACATAATGGGTCCAGGGACTCTACCTCAACATTACTGGTTCTCAGTGTTTTGGTTACTAAATTACAGTCTAATGAACTATTTTTAAATTTAACGTCAGAACAAGAGTAATGAGTTTAGTCACGATGACTCTCACACAGCAATGCAATGCTTTTATATATGCTAAATTAGACAGATGTGTAACACTTGGGTATCTTTATTGACGAAACGTTTCGCCACACAGTGGCTTCATCAGTCCATACAAAGAATAGTGAAGATTAGAAGGAGTTTGAGGCAATCAGTCCCTCAGCCTGGAGTCGACTGATGAACTAATTACATCGACTCTAGGCTGAGGGACTGATTACCTCAAACTCCTTCTAATCCTCACTATTCTTCTTTGTATTGGACTGATGAAGCCACTGTGTGGCGAAAAGTTTCCTCAATAAAGATACCCAAGTGTTACACATCTAATTTATCAACTTGTCGGTTCTCTGATCCATTTATCTACATTGTTATGTGTGCTAATGAATTATTTACGATACACAATATTTAACAACATCAGGATGAATCTAGGCACCTTAAAATGTTTGTGTGTTAATTACAACAGGAAAAGTCAGGGTATTTTTTTTCTATCAAGGCTGGTAATACCTCGACATCTGAATATTTGAAAGTGAAATGTATCCGAGTTTATATTTTTCTATCATATTCCTGCACATAATGACACAGGTCAACGATTACTCTGGTAAAATTTACATTTAGTTATATCTATATCAACTGACTCTGCAAATTCCCAAACGAATCTACAACCCAACCGAAGCAGAGCATCACTGACATTCAATCTCCTGATTTTGTTGCATGTACCATAGACATATGGCTTCTCTTGCATGGTAGGTGTTGATAGATGGACTAAATGATGGCAGTCTCCCTCTGTCTCACGTTAATGATTGTCTGTTGAAGTTCTTTTGCATTATTCTCCTGAAGCTGCTAGCTGACAACTGAAGGATATTAACTCCGGGATATTACCTGGTTACATAAACAGTAGAGCCCCATCATACACAACTGGAACCTGTGGACTGCGCCTACCTGCTGGGAAGTGCGCCCATTATCTTCGTTTTCGCAGGCGAGATGATCAATCTCGGGTCCTGATATGAATCCAGTTCATAATGTAGGAGAATCCAGTGGTGTAAGTCATTATATTATTATTATTATTATGCGTCCCATACCCATCCTGTGGGTGGTAGTCAAAAGATTGCAACGGCACAATATGGATCCAGGGACTTGGGCCTCAGTGTTATGGTAGCTAAGAAAGTAACGGTAGTAATGAACTATTTACCGGTTTGTGATCTGATTACAGTCGTCATCAGTTGTTTATGCTGACATGCATCAGTAATAAATCCACTACAGCGTAGTTTATATGTAGTATTGAATTATTTACATTATCTTATATTTTAGCAAGGTATGGTTGAATTTAGACAAGTTTCAGTGGGTATGAGTTATTTTCAATAGGCATTCAGGGAGTCCCCCACCCCACCCCCCAGAACGATTGGTAAAATTCTTTGACATTTTTTGAATATTTGTGAGTTGTCTCTGAATTCATTAAGTTTCTCGCATTCCAACACATAATGAAGCAGGGTGTGACAGTTGTTAATCTGGCAAAGTTCACATTTAGTTATGTCTACAGCTGGTGATGCAGCCTCCCAGAGATGCCAGCTACCCAGCCGCAGACTGGCGGTAGTGACATCTGAGAGTCTGCTGATTTTATTGGATGCATCTGGGACATATGGGTCCTCCTGTATGATAGGACGACGATACATGAACTAACTAGTGTCGTTCCCCCGTCCCCCTCTATCTCAGATCTCAAGTCTTTTCGTATTACTGTCCCCATGCTACTAGTTGACAACCCATGGTTATAATCAACTCATCAGCAAAGCTAATCACATAATGACTGGGTCGCCTTGGTATAGTATTTAGTAAAGCATCATTTAGTATACTGAATAAGATTGGATTGAGGACACCTCTCCGTGGAGTTCCTAATTCAAAGTCTTTAGTTACACTTCTATGCCCCTGGAACATCACAAAAGACTTTGTTAGATAGCTTCCATCCCGCGGAGAAGCCATAAATTCTGTCAAGGTTACTAATGATAACATGTTGATTAGCTATGCCAGATGCTGCCTTGAGGCCAGGGAAGATAGTGTAGAAGCTGTCAATGTGCAAAGTTTGAAAGGTAGTTATGCAGTGGTGTGCACTCCTTCCATGCACGAAAACTTGTAGCCCGGGGGGAAGGGGAGGGAGAAAAATTGTTTGATTCTGTACACGAACGATTTTACACACGCAGCTAGTAAAATATTGAGGGGACTGCATTAGCAACCCCCACCACTGCTACTGCTACCACAACCACCACCACCACCACAACCACCACCACCACCACCACCACCACGAAATAACAGAACAACAACAACCCTCATCTCCACGAATACCACCCTTCACCAACCACCATGATCAACCCAAAAGTAACTAGCTTTGTGATAAAAAAAACAGGAACCAGCACCAACACCATCGACATCGTCCTATTTCACATTATTTTGACATTTGAGTTATTATGACTGAACGAGATAAGACTGTCGAACCTATGACAAAAAAAAAACATTATCAGGGTATGATCTGACTAAGTGGACACAGCAGTCTTCTCTGTGGCTTAATTTAAAACCGGTTATCTTCCTCGTTTTGCAACTTGAGATTGTTTTCTCTAATGACTTTACCCATATGGTGGGAGCCTTGGTGCTAGCGAAGGGCTCTGTATCCAAGGAATTGGAGCTGCTTACTCCCATTACCCAGGCGCTCTATCGAAGACAACGAGTATGAGAGAGGCATCCTTGGAGAATACAACGACGTGTATGAGGTATCCTTCGAGAATACAACGACGTGTATGAGGCATCCTTCGAGGGTACAGCGACGTGTATGAAAGGGGCATCAATGATACAGTAACGTGTATGAGTGTATGAGAGGCATCCATCATGGATACATCATTGTGAAAGACAGTGATATTAGAAATCATAACACAGCTGTAAACAACTCACAGCACGGAGAGTTCGAGCCATGGCAAACATGTTCTAAAACCAGCTGGCCACTGCACTAACTACTGAATCCGTGCCACCCTAGTAAGATTCATCCAACTAGGTATATTTCTGTACACCATAGAAAGGTTAGCAGGGGCCACCACTGTGACCACAATGAAGGTTTGAACAGACGAATTTCACTTCATGGCTGTGGCGAGCTCTAGCTCAAGTCCCATCAAGGCCGCTATGACTCAATAAATCGTAATGACACGACTGTAAACAACTCACTGTGGTAGGCCGGCATGGTACAGTAGATAGCACATTGGCCTACTAGTTTTAAGACTGGCTTGATACTAGTTTGAGTCCTCCGCTCGAAGAGTGGTATGAGAGTGACATCGAGATCACAGCAATATTAAAAAAAAAAATCAGAATTCCAGCTTTTAGCTTACAGCAACCATGATATGTCAGCTATCACCCATGACAACATATGTTTACTAGACTTCAAGAGAAGAACCCTGTACAACTAGAAGCCAGGATATAACGACCCCAGCAGCTGACGGTGTTCTAGTTTTGGTACGTCTAGTTTTTCCACTACGTTAAAAAACAATTTTCTTACCTCGTTCGTCAAGGAATCAGTCATTTTGATCGGTGGAATACGGAAGCAGGTCTCCCATGGTACAATGGCACGGTTTTATCCCCAAATTGCACGTGAACTGTAGCAATTGGTGTAGTGCAGTATAGTCATCGGTAATTACCTATCAGAAGGTAAGTACAGCGTTGTGGCGAGCAAAAAGCACCACTAGCCTGGTGGTGGTGATCAGCCAATTCTTGGTCCGCCAGCAAGACTTGTGTAGATTTAAGCGTGTTTCCTGATGTTCACGCGCACAATGCGCTTCCGCGCGTGTCGTGGCCGTTTATTTTGGTTTGCTTGTCTTCGGTTAAATATTTGTTTCCACGTGTTTATGTAACCTAACCTATCCCATCGTAACCAAACCTAACCTACTGCAACCAAACCTAAACTAACCTAACCCATACAGAGTGACAGATCGCTGAGTCCAGCACGGGCAAGCCAATGATTGCTGGTGTCATGGCCCACCATGGTTCATTCAGACCACTGAGTCCAGTGGTCTCTGCTGCCAAGAATCAGCATAGGGCCATCGACTACCCCCACATTCACGTGTGTCAGAAACTATCTTGACCTTGCCAAAGGGCTGCACGACTGTATCATCATATGACACACAGGGAAACACAACTGTCATCTTATGGCAAAAGATGACACCACTGTGTCATGGCACATACATCTGTCGTAAGATGATAAACATCTCTCCTATCACAATCGACTTGCATGTTTTTATTTTTCTAAGATATTTCAATAACCAGAGTTATTAGCATGACGTCGACCTGCCAAGTATAGTTACCCTCGACCACTAGACAGTGTTACTCAATACCAGCGGCAAATAAGTATCAGGTACCTGGGGAACAGGACCAAAGGATACTATGGAAATAAACCACACTAATTCGTCTTTCGTAAGTCATTCTAATCTGAACAATGTTTGCTTCGCGCGCGCGCGCGCGCGCGTGTGTGTGTCAGAAAAAAAATATAATTTCTTACCTTTTCTGCACAAGATCACGGCTCAAACTGCTTCTTGTGTGAGCCACACCGCTCGTTTTATGGTTTACACTGCCACTTGTGTGACCCAGTCTGCTCCTTGTGTGGTCCAGACTACTTGTGTGGCTCAAACTGCTCCTTGTGTGGCTCAGACCGCTCCTTGTGTGGGTTAAGCTGCTCCTCGTGAGGTGCGCTTCACCTACGTCATTTTGAAGATGATATACATAGTTATGTTGACTTTGCAAGGACAACGGAGATGAACGTTGATCTGAAAAATACAACTGTTTACAGTGACACAATCGCTAGACTTCAATACAGTTTGTGTGTGCATGGCTTGGAGGTTGTGAAGTTCCGAGCGAAATGTCTTTTCAGACGTTCAAGTTCTCAAAGTCAGTCACTCGTATCTCCACTGGCTAAGTTACTTCACTGTCGCAGTGACACTAAGAGTTCTTCTTGATGTTATAATCTTCAAAATTGCATTTTCTCATAACATTTTTTTCGCGGGTTAAAAGTCGTCGGGTTACGAATTCTGCCACTGTCCTGAGCGGTTCCCAGAACTAAATTTACAATTTTCCCCAGCTGCGGGATTAGTTACAGCGACTAGAGTTTTCACAGTTACAGGAGTAGCTAGAACTATTGTGTTCACAGCTACAGTAGTAGTTAGAGATTCTTGGTTTTCACATCTATGGCAGTAATCTCAGCTACGACAGTACACACAAAGAAAGGGAGACCAGTGGCAACGACTAGAAACTGGATGTAGTCACAGCTACGACAGTAGTCAAAGGTACTGTAGTCGTCTGATGATCGACACTAGGTATTCACACTGTCTCGGGTGTGAGTGTGCTGGTACACAGGGGTGAGTGTCACCAGAACACGCCTAGCGACCAGCAACGCTGCTCTGTGCGCCTTCAGTTCCAACCTTCCTCCGGCAGTCTCCTGGTCTCAGCTCAGCTGACACGGGTAATGTGTAATCCAATGACAGGCGCAAAAACCACCTGCCTATAAACAATATTTACACGCAGTAGTTCCTGCCGGGTCGTCATTGACACGTACTGGTGGTGAGAGTGTGAAATGTGATGCGGAACTCATCCCACGAGACACACACACACACACACACACACACACACACACACACACACACACACACACACACACACACACAGTCTTCGGTCTGTCATTCTTGCAGACATCCGCTGGCAACCATTGGGACGATCAAGAAAAAAAAAATAAAAATGGCAGTGGGGATTTCTTCATAGCGTTTTCTCATCTCATCAGCATTATTTGCATCAGTTCCCCTCCACGACACTGTTAAAAGAAGATATCATTTATTTGCGGTCGGGCTGCTTCTCCCTCCACTCTTTCCCAGGCCACAAGCCTCGCCTCTTCGAAGTCACGTCTGCAGAGTTTTCTGTGTGGAGCAATGGCTGGCTCCGCACCGCTACCCCTTCGTCATGCTCCCACAAGTGTCATCATAGGCACTGTATGACCCATGAGGCTTTAGAGCTTCCCCAGAATAATAATAATTCTAGTAATGCAGTGCGTGATCCTTGCTAACATCCCCAAAGGTAGAGGATATACACAGAGATGCGTATCTTTCTGTCTATACTCGTATATGCTCAAAACTTTCTTCTTCCTTTCCTATGTTAGGAATTAAAGTATTCTTGTCTGGTGGTGAAAGTGTGACGTGCATCCTTAATGACCCTTGCGTAGTCGAAAGGCTTTAAACCCCCATTAACCAACCATTAATTCAGAATTAAATGCCCGTCGATAAGAGTGACTAAGAGGCACGCTTTTGCACCACAAGCTTTTACTGAGGCAACATTTCGCTTCGTCAGGACCGTTAAGTTATTGATTTACTGATTTAATAAAGATCTTGGCCGTTCGAATCGTTATCCCAGTTGATATAAATTCTGATATAACCACTATTGTAACCTGCTCACCGCTAGCCAACGATAATGTAATCCCCGAAACGGAGATTAAAGTGAACTCTCAGTGTACATATATACAGAGAGACATGTACTTCTGAATGTGGAAAACAACCAATGTGAAAAAATAGTGATTCGTAAGAAATCATGAAAGCGATTGGAAGTTCACTATTTATTCACAGTGGTTGTTTTTGCATATTGTAATATCACCTGTGTACTGTGATCTTACTGCACCTCTCAATGTGGTGGCAGAATAATGTTATCCCTGTCAACCAATGGCTCGTTACTGATACTTGTTGCACCTATAGTTATGTTTTCTCTTGATCTTGAAGGCAATATCACTTTTGTCCAGTGATCTACCTTCGCCTACTGTAGCACAAACAGATGATTCTCGTGAGTGAAACCTTACAAGAGTCACAGAACTTAGACTACATTTCGATCTGTCTTGGATCATTAACAGATGCAGGACGGACCGAAACGTTATTTAAATTTCATCTCTGATTTGTGGGATAGTAATGAAATATAGTGGATCCCACTCACCTGTGACGATGTCCTCAACAGCTGAACCTCTCTTCTGACTCGCGTATATTCAATAAGACTCCATCCTAATATATCTGCTGAAGTTTTATCAAGACCAAGGGACTGAAACCCTTCTATCAAGGCTAAGGGACCAAATACCTATCAACGCTCAGGGACTGAACTCTTTCTATTAATGCTAAGGGACCGAACCCTTTCTATCAAGGTAAAGGACTGAACACCTGTCACGGCTGAAGGACTTATTACTTTTCACTATCTCCAGTATATAATCCTTGTAGTGAATTGAAAAGGCCTCTGGTCTTCGTAAATAAAGATACCCAGGAGTTGTTCACCAGTCGTATTCATCAATAAGGAATTGTTCCAGCCACAATATGGTAAAATCTTCTGCTTCTGTAGAAGTAAACTACGTAATATAATCTTCATGCAACCCTAGGAAAGCCTTCACTGGGGGACTGATTACCTCAGACTACCTTTGCACTTCGTGTACCTTTTTCCAAGGACTGTAATTCATCCCTGTGTTCGACTGAAGAACCCAAGTGTTGCATATGTGTCTTAGTATTATATTAATAAGAACACAATTCGCATAAATCTGAACTTATGGACTTAACAGTGAAACGGGTCGATGAAATTGCAACATGTTCAACCTTTTATTTTTTACGTTTCAGGGCATAAAGAAATTGATTTCGAAGCTGAGAAAAGAGAATCAGTTAGAAATTGAAGACACGTGATGCCTTTTTTTTGGGGGGGGGAGAGATGCGCCACCAAGAATCAGAAATTGTATCTGGGCTGGTGCTGGGTTTCCTCGGCGCCACTGTAACGGCGCAGAATACAGACTTCCGGGGGATAGTGGTAGCCATGGGTGCAAGCAGCGACAGATCGAAATGTTGAGGGGATGCAGATGATGGTGGCGGTGGTTGTGGGTAGAGGGATGAGGAGTGTTTTTTTTTTTTGGTGGAGTTGTAGGAGTGGTGGTTGTGGTGGTAGTGGTGGTAGTTGTGGTAGTGGTGGTAGAGGTAGTAGTGGTGGTAGCAGTGGTAGAGGTAGTAGAGGTGGTAGTCGTCGTCAGGTCAATGTCTTCAGAAGCAACCTCCCGTGTCAACATCGATTACTCTCTTAAGTCACTGACTCCTATACCGTCGTGTCATGACCGCATCCTCACAGTGTGTGTGTGTGTGTGTGTGTGTGTGTGTGTGTGTGTGTGTGTGTGTGTGTGTGTGTGTGTGTGTGTGTGTGTGTGTGTGTGTGTGTATGTGTGTGTGTGTGTGTGTGTGTGTGTGTGTGTGTTGTGTGTGTATGTGTGTGTGTGTGTGTGTGTGTGTGTGTGTGTGTGTGTGTGTGTGTGGTGTGTGGTGTGTGTGTGTGTGTGTTTTAATTCTCCACTTATGCTTACCAGGGTTGAGTCCCAGCTCATGGACCACCTTATAACTTTCCATTCACTGTCATTAATTAGCTCTCTCCAATTTACCTTTATATATATGAACATGCCTTCTATTTTTTCCTATCCAACTCATTCTTTTTTCAGCACAGCGGTCGCCTCCCACCGAGGTAGGGTGACCCGAAAAACACGGACACGCATTCATCATCAGTGTACTTAATAATGCTGTTGAGAGAGAACAAATATTTCTCAACATCTCTCGCTCCCTCAGATGAGAGATTAATTTCCAGCCGGATGCAATCTGAAGTCAACTTAACGAATATAATTTTACCAACGGCTCTTGACACAGTTTCACAGGTGGGTGTTCTTGCCTGACAAACTTACTGACTTGTTTCAATACAATATTTCAAGCGGACGACCTCGATAGTGAACGCATTACTATAGGATCCCAGTGGAAATAAATCACTGAGTTGTTTTTTTTTTTTTTTTGGGGGGGGGGGGGCGGGGTATCCTAGGTAATCTACACATATGCTGGTATGATAATTTATGTAACTGTATTTATGTGTACCTGTACCTGAATAAACTTGCTTAACACATCACTATTGAGATGCGTTCACTATCGAGAACACATCCCGATCGTGAACGTAACACAGGAGATGAACGAGGAACACAGCGGCAAACGGTATTAGGGAACAAATTCTTTCCTGAGGCATGGATGACAGGCAGGAGAAAAAAAAAACAGGTTTACATACATCTGAATGGACACCAGACAAGTGGAGTTCTACAGGGGTCAGTGTTGGGGCCATTGATCTTGATGTACGTAAACGACATTGATGAGGGAATAAATAGCGACAAACGTAAGTTTACTGTTGACACAGAAAGTCTGGTAAGTTATTTCAGAGGACACCAGGGAAGGTTAATATGATTTGGACGGGATAATGGTCTTGAAAGCAGCAAATGAAGTCCAGTGTAAATGAATACAAGAAAACATCGGCGGAACCTACAAACTAAATATTTTAGAACTTAAACCTATTGCAAGAAAGAATTAGGTTCGAAATGTTGTAATATCGCGATAGTGAAAATATTGTAGAGCAAGCTTTCATTAGGACAACGTTTCGCTCAGCACAGAGCTTCAAGTCATAAACGATGAGGAACGAGCTTCCGTCATTACCATCACTGATTAACCCACACGGGTTTAACACTTCACAAAGAAAACTAATCATCTTCCGCTTATCTACATCAAGTTCCACCACCCATCAGTTCACTCCATCTATCCAATGATCAAAGTCTTCCTGTATGAGTTTACTCTCACTTAACACTTCTTCACAAGATTCACATATATCTGCAGACACTTGTTTATGTAGGTTTTCCTTCTTGTAAGTATATATATATATATATATATATATTTTTTTTTTTATTATCACAGCGGCCGATTCCCACCAAGGCAGGGTGGCCCGAAAAAGAAAAACTTTCACCATCATTCACTCCATCACTGTCTTGCCAGAAGGGTGCTTTACACTACAGTTTTTAAACTGCAACATTAACACCCCTCCTTCAGAGTGCAGGCACTGTACTTCCCATCTCCAGGACTCAAGTCCGGCCTGCCGGTTTCCCTGAATCCCTTCATAAATGTTACTTTGCTCACACTCCAACAGCACGTCAAGTATCAAAAACCATTTGTCTCCATTCACTCCTATCAAACACGCTCACGCATGCCTGCTGGAAGTCCAAGCCCCTCGCACACAAAACCTCCTTTACCCCCTCCCTCCAACCCTTCCTAGGCCGACCCCTACCCCGCCTTCCTTCCACTACAGACTGATACACTCTTGAAGTCATTCTGTTTCGCTCCATTCTCTCTACATGTCCGAACCACCTCAACAACCCTTCCTCAGCCCTCTGAACAACAGTTTTTGGTAATCCCACACCTCCTCCTAACTTCCAAACTACGAATTCTCTGCATTATATTCACACCACACATTGCCCTCAGACATGACATCTCCACTGCCTCCAGCCTCCTCCTCGCTGCAACATTCATCACCCACGCTTCACACCCATATAAGAGCGTTGGTAAAACTATACTCTCATACATTCCCCTCTTTGCCTCCAAGGACAAAGTTCTTTGTCTCCACAGACTCCTAAGTGCACCACTCACTCTTTTTCCCTCATCAATTCTATGATTCACCTCATCTTTCATAGACCCATCCGCTGACACGTCCACTCCCAAATATCTGAATATGTTCACCTCCTCCATACTCTCTCCCTCCAATCTGATATTCAATCTTTCATCACCTAATCTTTTTGTTATCCTCATAACCTTACTCTTTCCTGTATTCACCTTTAATTTTCTTCTTTTGCACACCCTACCAAATTCATCCACCAATCTCTGCAACTTCTCTTCAGAATCTCCCAAGAGCACAGTGTCATCAGCAAAGAGCAGCTGTGACAACTCCCACTTTGTGTGTGATTCTTTATCTTTTAACTCCACGCCTCTTGCCAAGACCCTCGCATTTACTTCTCTTACAACCCCATCCTATAAATATATTAAACAACCACGGTGACATCACACATCCTTGTCTAAGGCCTACTTTTACTGGGAAAAAATTTCCCTCTTTCCTACATACTCTAATTTGAGCCTCACTATCCTCGTAAAAACTCTTCACTGCTTTCAGTAACCTACCTCCTACACCATACACTTGCAACATCTGCCACATTGCCCCCTATCCACCCTGTCATACGCCTTTTCCAAATCCATAAATGCCACAAAGACCTCTTTAGCCTTATCTAAATACTGTTCACTTATATGTTTCACTGTAAACACCTGTCCACACACCCCCTACCTTTCCTAAAGCCTCCTTGTTCATCTGCTATCCTATTCTCCGTCTTACTCTTAATTCTTTCAATTATAACTCTACCATACACTTTACCAGGTACACTCAACAGACTTATCCCCCTATAATTTTTGCACTCTCTTTTATCCCCTTTGCCTTTATACAAAGGAACTATGCATGCTCTCTGCCAATCCCTAGGTACCTTACCCTCTTCCATACATTTATTAAATAATTGCACCAACCACTCCAAAACTATATCCCCACCTGCTTTTAACATTTCTATCTTTATCCCATCAATCCCGGCTGCCTTACCCCTTTCATTTTACCTACTGCCTCACGAACTTCCCCCACACTCACAACTGGCTCTTCCTCACTCCTACAAGATGTTATTCCTCCTTGCCCTATACACGAAATCACAGCTTCCCTATCTTCATCAACATTTAACAATTCCTCAAAATATTCCTTCCATCTTCCCAATACCTCTAACTCTCCATTTAATAACTCTCCTCTCCTATTTTTAACTGACAAATCCATTTGTTCTCTAGGCTTTCTTAACTTGTTAATCTCACTCCAAAACTTTTTTTTATTTTCAACAAAATTTGTTGATAACATCTCACCCACTCTCTCATTTGCTCTCTTTTTACATTGCTTCACCACTCTCTTAACTTCTCTCTTTTTCTCCATATACTCTTCCCTCCTTGCATCACTTCTACTTTGTAAAAACTTCTCATATGCTAACTTTTTCTCCCTTACTACTCTCTTTACATCATCATTCCACCAATCGCTCCTGTTCCCTCCTGCACCCACTTTCCTGTAACCACAAACTTCTGCTGAACACTCTAACACTACATTTTAAACCTACCCCATACCTCTTCGACCCCATTGCCTATGCTCTCATTAGCCCATCTATCCTCCAATAGCTGTTTATATCTTACCCTAACTGCCTCCTCTTTTAGTTTATAAACCTTCACCTCTCTCTTCCCTGATGCTTCTATTCTCCTTGTATCCCATCTACCTTTTACTCTCAGTGTAGCTACAACTAGAAAGTGATCTGATATATCTGTGGCCCCTCTATAAACATGTACATCCTGAAGTCTACTCAACAGTCTTTTATCTACCAATACATAATCCAACAAACTACTGTCATTTCGCCCTACATCATATCGTGTATACTTATTTATCCTCTTTTTCTTAAAATATGTATTACCTATAACTAAACCCCTTTCTATACAAAGTTCAATCAAAGGGCTCCCATTATCATTTACACCTGGCACCCCAAACTTACCTACCACACCCTCTCTAAAAGTTTCTCCTACTTTAGCATTCAAGTCCCCTACCACAATTACTCTCTCACTTGGTTCAAAGGCTCCTATACATTCACTTAACATCTCCCAAAATCTCTCTCTCTCCTCTGCATTCCTCTCTTCTCCAGGTGCATACACGCTTATTATGACCCACTTCTCGCATCCAACCTTTACTTTAATCCACATAATTCTTGAATTTACACATTCATATTCTCTTTTCTCCTTCCATAACTGATCATTTAACATTACTGCTACCCCTTCCTTTGCTCTAACTCTCTCAGATACTCCAGATTTAATCCCATTTATATCCCCCCACTGAAACTCTCCTACCCCCTTCAGCTTTGTTTCGCTTAGGGCCAGGACATCCAACTTCTTTTCATTCATAACATCAGCAATCATCTGTTTCTTGTCATCCGCACTACATCCACGCACATTTAAGCAACCCAGTTTTATAAAGTTTTTCTTCTTCTCTTTTTTAGTAATTGTATACAGGAGAAGGGGTTACTAGCCCATTGCTCCCGGCATTTTAGTCGCCTCATACGACACGCATGGCTTACGGAGGAAAGATTCTTTTCCACTTCCCCATGGACAATAGAAGAAATAAAAAAGAACAAGAGCTATTTAGAAAAAGGAGAAAAACCTAGATGTATGTATATATATATATATGCATGTGCGTGTCTGTGAAGTGTGACCAAAGTGTAAGTAGGAGTAGCAAGATATCCCTGTTATCTAGCGTGTTTATGAGACAGAAAAAGAAACCAGCAATCCTACCATCATGCAAAACAGTTACAGGTTTTTGTTTCACAGTCATCTGCCAGGACGGTAGTACTTCCCTGGGTGGTTGCTGTCTACCAACCTACTACCTATATATATATATATATATATATATATATATATATATATATATATATATATATATATATATATATATATATGGTCACTTACCTCCCTCGGGTGAGAGGATAGTTCTCCGCGGGGATGACAGATGTGGTATCCCACTGGATAAGAGAATACATAAAAAAAAAAAAGGCATTGGGAGGAAATGGCAAAAACAATTAATGTAAGTGTCCCATGAGATAAAAAAAAACATATATTTGCAAATTATTTGAAGTCTCACAAGACGCCTACGAGCGGAAGATGTCAGAAAATGCTTTTTACCAAACTGAATCGTCAAAATGCGCAATAAAATAATGTTTTAGCACATTGTTCATTATTTTTTTAATATTTTCATATTTCAAAAATAATATGAAAAATCCATGGCAGCACGAGACAGCAAAGAGAAATTTAGATAAGCTAGAAAAATGGTTTATCAAATGGCTTTTTAGAGTTCGATTCTAACAATTGCAAAGGAACGATGATAAGAAATGGGAAAATGTGGCCAGAGAGAGAAACAATTACAGTATCTAGACCAGTCCAGCAAGTGGCTCTTAGAGTTCAATCCAACAAGTGTAGAAAGGAAACAGGAAAAGATGGAGATGGGAGCAACTACAGCATTCAGTCCTGTGAGTCGACACTGTGATTAATATATCTAATGAGGCTTGTATCCTTTGAAAGCCTTATCAAATATTCATTGAAGATGGATAAAATGTTCTTCTCTGGAGTGAGGGGTTACTTCCCCAGTCTTCCTCTTGAGTGAGGAAGTAACCTCGGCTAAGGGGAGCATCACCCCCCTACCACCCTCTCTTCGCTGCACACACACACATCGTTAATGACCTCTCGTTTTGATGATGGCTTACCAGGCACATATTGACTATCTTGCTTACCCATGTCCTGCTGCTGCCGCTGCTGTTATTGCTGCTGCTGCTGCTGTTATTGTTGCTGCTGCTGCTGTTATTCCTGCTGCTGCTGCTGCTATTCCTGCTGCTGCCATTCCTACTGCTGCTGCTGTTGCTACTGGCTTTGTCGTTGCTGTTGCTGCAGTTACTTCTGCTATTGTGGCTGTTATTGCTGTTCATATGTAGCACTAATACACAAAATACATAGTCTTGTAACAGGTGTGAGTTAAGCAGCAGTTACATAACAAGTAACTAGTAGTTATAACGCAGTTACAGAGCGGTTATATAGTTAAAATTTCTCAAGCATTTACTACATGGGAGGGAAGGGGGGGGGGGAGAGAAGCTGGTTGATTAATGGGGTTTAAAGCCTACCGACTATATGGGGGTCATTAAGTCACTTTTTCACCACTATTTAAGAATACTTAAAACCTTGTAAAATGTAAAGTAAAAGGACAAAGAAAACTACGTTTAAGAAAACTACGTTACGTAACGGCTTTGTCAAGCCGTTACGTAACGGCTTGACAAAGCTCCTGGAGAGCGAAACGTTGCCACAATAAAATGTCACATTAGTTGCACTTTTGTCCTTTTACTTTACATATTGTCGGTAATTTTACCAACTTTATTACAATCTTGTAAAATAGAGACTAAACTCTAAGCGTCTATACACTGAGATGAATACATCTCACGGTGTATATAGGTTGATGGAGGGAGGGAGGGGAGGGAGGGAGGGACAGTTCTCAGAAAACACGGTGAAAACCTCTCCAACACGTCTCGAGTCCATGTTGCTCTCACACTTGACATGACTGATGGCCACACTGGACATGATTGGTGGCCACACCTGACTGATGGCCACACTGGACATGACTGGTGGCCACAACACTCACGTCTTCCACACAATATTTATTAATAATAAACTGGACACTGATACATTTACAGAGCGTCCAACATGCAAGACTTTCCATGTTGGACCCTTCAAGGTTGCCTTGATATACTTGAAGGGATTTGTAGATGAATGGTCCAGAGAACCGACATGTTGATAAATTAGACACATGTGCAACTCTTGGGTATCTTTATTGAGGAAACGTTTCGCCACACAGTGGCTTCATCAGTCCATACGTAGGAGAAACTTGAAGAACAGGAGGAGAATGAGGTAATCAGTCCCTCAACCTTGAGTCGATGTGTTCAGTCCATCAATCTTGAATAGAATACCTTGAAGGGATCCTAATCCAGGGGACTGGAGCTACTCTCCCCTTCCTCGCATCAAATTTCAGGTGGTAAGTAAACCCTTCCGATAAACGTACCAGTATTACTAGACAAATTTATAATAATATTTAAAGTGCTAAACCCGTGTGGGTTAGGCTCGATCCTCTATCCCGTAATGCCGGGACTGACATGCTGTCTGGTACACACCTGGCTATCATCCATCTTACCTGCGTGGTTGCTGTCTATCATCCATCTTACCTGCATGGTTGTTGTCTATCATCCATCTTACCTGCGTGGTTGTTGTCTATCATCCATCTTACCTGCGTGGTTGTCTATCATCCATCTTACCTGCGTGGTTGTCTATCATCCATCTTACCTGCGTGGTTGTTGTCTATCATCCATCTTACCTGCGTGGTTGTTGTCTATCATCCATCTTACCTGCGTGGTTGTTGTCTATCATCCATCTTACCTGCGTGGTTGTTGTCTATCATCCATCTTACCTGCGTGGTTGTTGTCTATCACCCGTCTTACCTGCGTGGTTGTTGTCTATCATCCATCTTACCTGCGTGGTTGTCTATCACCCGTCTTACCTGCGTGGTTGTAGTCTATCCCCCATCTTACCTGCGTGGTTGTTGTCTATCATCCATCTTACCTGCGTGGTTGTTGTCTATCATCCATCTTACCTGCGTGGTTGTTGTCTATCACCCGTCTTACCTGCGTGGTTGTAGTCTATCACCCATCTTACCTGCGTGGTTGTTGTCTATCACCCATCTTACCTGCGTGGTTGTTGTCTATTATCCATCTTACCTGCGTGGCTGCTGTCTATCATCCATCTTACCTGCGTGGTTGTTGTCTATCATCCATCTTACCTGCGTGGTTGTTGTCTATCACCCGTCTTACCTGCGTGGTTGTTGTCTATCATCCATCTTACCTGCGTGGTTGTTGTCTATTATCCATCTTACCTGCGTGGCTGCTGTCTATCATCCATCTTACCTGCGTGGTTGTTGTCTATCACCCATCTTACCTGCGTGGTTGTTGTCTATCATCCATCTTACCTGCGTGGTTGTTGTCTATCACCCGTCTTACCTGCGTGGTTGTTGTCTATCATCCATCTTACCTGCGTGGTTGTTGTCTATTATCCATCTTACCTGCGTGGCTGCTGTCTATCATCCATCTTACCTGCGTGGTTGTTGTCTATCATCCATCTTACCTGCGTGGTTGTTGTCTATCACCCATCTTACCTGCGTGGTTGTTGTCTATCATCCATCTTACCTGCGTGGTTGTTGTCTATCATCCATCTTACTTGCGCGGTTGTTGTCTATTATCCATCTTACCTGCGTGGTTGTTGTCTATCACCCCTTATCTGTGTAGTTGTCTGTCAGCCTACTTCCCATTATAGACAGAAGCCACACGATTAGCGGACGGACGGTCAGTCCATTATCACTCCAGAGCTCGTTAGATCAATCGAGCTCTCTCCAGAGCTGTATGGATCAGTAAAGCTCTCTCCAGAGCTGTGTAGATCAGTAAAGCTCTCTCCAGAGCTGGGTGAATCAGTAAAGCTCTCTCCAGAGCTGGGTGAATCAGTAAAGCTCTCTCCAGAGCTTTGTGGATCAGTAAAGCTCTCTCCAGAACTGGAAGGATCAGTAAAGTGGGTATGACTGGCTTCTGAAGGCCAGAAATCAGCGAGCCGGTCAACAGTAGTTACGGGATGGAGACGGTAGAGTTGGGAATCATTCCCTGAGCAGACACGAGGAGGTGAGTACAAGAAGAGTAAAAAGTCACGGTCACAGGCCAGGCCGCGGGGGCATTGACCCCTGAAACCCTCTCCAGGTATACTGCAGGTATCGTGGCTGCAACCATTCAAACAAATAAGAGACAAGTATCACTCTTGTATCTAAATTGCCGTAACGTGACCCTGGCGCTGCAGGCTTCGTCAGTTGACTAACAGGCAGAGAGGACAGTAGCAGAAGTGGAAAGGTAATCTGAAGGTGTTCAGTTCCTTAGCCTGAAGGGATGTATAATGTTCAATTTGTCGGTGCTGTATACTAGCGCACTCGACTCACACCCTGAGGTCCGGGGATCGATAACTCGGTACGGCTGGAAAACATCAGGACGCGTTTCCTTAAGACACTTGCTGTCCATGTTCACCCATCAGTAAAATGGGTAACTGCGTGTTAATCGACTGGTGTGGGTCGCATCCTGGGACAAAACTGACCTGATTTGCTCGAAGTGCTTTCTGTGTTGTATGTCACTGATGCCAGCTAGGCCTGTATACCATGTATATGTGGTAGGTAAGACACATAGGCAACAGTTAGGCAACTTTATTCCGAAACGTTTCGCCTACACAGTAGGCTTCTTCAGTCGAATACAGAAAGTAGGCAGGAACAGTAGAGAAGACGATGTAATCAGTCCATCACCCTTAAAGTCGTAGAATTTGAGGTTGTCAGTCCCTCGGCCTGGAGAAGTTCAGTTCCATAGTGTAGGCGAAACGTTTCGGAATAAAGTTGCCTAACTGTTGCCTATGTGTCTTACCTACCAACCTGTCGGTATTGTATACCATTTTGATGTTCACCATGTATATGTACTTAAGAACATAAGAATGGAGGAACACTGCAGAAGACCTATGGCCCATACAAGGCAGGTCCTTATCAAAACCACCCCTACCCAAGAATTTACTCCCGTACCTAATGACACCAATCAAACCCCTGTAGAAATAAAGATAACCATTATTATTATTATTATTATTATTATTATTATTATTATTGTACATCACCTCCCTTGTATCCTGGTGCAGAGTCTTATACCATCCTCAGTCCTAATTTAGCTCATTCAAATGGCTGTTCAACCTCTTTTTATATTTTTAAACGCTGATGTTCAACCTTCTGGCACGAGGAACTCCCACTAGCGGGCCCCGCTCATCTGTTACGCCGTCTCCAACTGCTGCACCTATCAGGAAACAAGACAAGTGTTTCCTGGGGCGGGTCTTAAGTCATATGACGGCTTGCCACTAGAGCTTTTGGCAATCTGATCAAGGCCTTCCACTGGCTTTCACGTCTACACCTTTAAAATTGAAGATTACTAATATACAATTCTCCAGTCCTCGTGTCTGTTTTAAGATGAGTGAATGTCTTCAGTCAACTCGTTAACGCTAGGTGACTGAACACTAAGACTTTGCTCTGTCTCTCATACGAAAGTCGCCTCTGTATTCGACTGAAGAAGCCTGCTGTGCGGGCGAAACGTTTCTGCAATAAAGATAACCAAGTGTTTTACATGTTTTTTATTCATCAGCTTGTTGGTAATGTGTACGGTTAATGTGAGAATTCACAAATAATCCAGACTATCGAGAGGAAATTTTTCACGATGTTTCGATCCGTCCTCAGGTTGTTCTTCAACTCTATATATCCTTGGTTAGGCCTCATTTAGACTATGCTGCACAGTTTTGGTCACCGTATTACAGAATGGATATAAATGCTCTGGAAAACGTACAAAGGAGGATGACAAAGATGATCTCATAAGAACATAAGAACATGTTGATAAATAAGACACATGTGCAACTCTTGGGTATCTTTATTGAGGAAACGTTTCGCCACACAATGGCTTCATCAATCCATACATAGGAGAAACTTGAAGAACAGGAGGAGAATGAGGTAATCAGTCCCTCAACCTTGAGTCGATGTGTTCAGTCCATCAATCTTGAATAGAATACGGCATATCAGCGGAGAAGCAGCTTATAAACCGTATGGCAGGAGAGGTGCAGCAGTCATAGGTGGTGTCACATTTGTTCAATGTGGAAGTAGGTCGTGCCCAAGAATTAGGCAAGCGAAGAATTCCTAAGTATTAAGATCCCAAGAAGTTGCAGTGTCTGACAGATTTGTAGATGAATGGTTCAGAGAACCGACATGTTGATAAATTAGACACATGTGCAACTCTTGGGTATCTTTATTGTCTAATTTATCAACATGTCGGTTCTCTGAACCATTCATCTACAAATCTGTCAGACACTGCAACTTCTTGGGATCTTGGAAATATAAAAACAAATGCAGTATTGAACATTAAAATGGTATAAAATACCGACAGGTTGTTAGGTAAGACACATATGCAACAGTTGGGTATCTTTATTTCGAAACGTTTCGCCTACACAGTAGGCTTCTTCAGTCGAGTACAGAAAAGTTGATAGAAGCAGAAGATACTTGAAGACGATGTAATCAGTCCATCACCCTTAAAGTTTTGAGGTGGTCAGTCCCTCAGTCTGGAGAAGAGCATTGTTCCAAAGTTTGAAACAATATGGCGTTGAAGTGACAGGATGGAGCCTTATATACCGCCAGGAGGTGAGACAGGTCACTAGTAGAACGCAGATGTTGGGAGGTCAGGTCCCTCTCAAATCCAGCCGCTCTCACTAGTAGAGGTAGTCGAAGTTGATTCGAGGTCTGTACCAAGATACCCTTGTGTTGCAGTGTCTGACAGATTGAACAGACTGAGGGACTGACCACCTCAAAACTTTAAGGGTGATGGACTGATTACATCGTCTTCAAGTCTCTTCTGCTTCAATCAACTTTTCTGTACTCGACTGAAGAAGCCTACTGTGTAGGCGAAACGTTTCCAAATAAAGATACCTAACTGTTGCATATGTGTCTTACCTAACACCCTCAGTACTTTATTAATATCTCCCTTGTTTATGCCTGTCATCCACTTATACACTTCAATGATATCTCTTCTCGTTCTACGCCTCTCCAGAGAGTGGAGATTTAAGGCTTTAAGTCTATCTTCATACGGGAGGTTCCTTACACAGTAAATCATTTTAGTCATTCTTCTCTGTATGCTCTCTAATGAGTCTATATCCATCCTGTAGTAAGGAGACCAAAACTGAGCAGCATAATCTAAATGAGGCCTCACTAGTGATGTATAGAGCTGCAAAATAACTTTTGGACTTCTGTTACTTATACTTCTTGAGATAAATCCAAGTAATCTGTTGGCCTTGTTGCGCACACTAAGGCACTGCTGTCTTGGCTTTAGATTTCTGCTTACCATGACTCCCAAGTCTTTTTCACATTCTGTATGATCAAGCTCTACTTCACCTAGATTATAGCTTCGAGGGTTATTTTCATTACCAAGGGCAAGTACCTTACACTTATCCACATTGAACTTCATCTGCCATTTTTCAGACAAAGACATTAATTTGTCCAAATCGTCCTGGAGTTCATTGATATCCTCCTCAGAGTGAATTATACGGCCTATCTTTGTATCATCAGCAAATTTACTCATGTCACTCGTAATCCCTTCATCAAGGTCATTAATGTAAATTATGAACAAGAGAGGGCCTAAAACTGATCCTTGTGGAACGCCACTAGTGACTAATCCCCATTCAGATTTCACTTCAATGATATCTCCCCTCATTCTACGCCTCTCCAGAGAGTGAATATTTAAGGCTTTAAGTCTATCTTCATACGGGAGGTTCCTTACACAGTAAATCATTTTAGTCATTCTTCTCTGTATGTTCTCTATTGAGTCTATGTCCATCCTGTAGTAAGGGGACCAAAACTGAGCAGCTTAATCTAAATGAGGCCTCACTAGTGATGTATAGAGCTGAAGATTGAGACACTTATGCAGCATATGGGAATCTTTATTCAGGAAACGTTTCGCCACACAGTGGCTTCATCAGTCCAATACAAAGAGGAAGGCGTAAGGAGAAGAAGAGTATGAGGTAATCAGTCCCTCAACCTGGAGTCGATGTGTTCAGTCCATCAATCTTGTAGAATGTACAGCATAGGGCCGTAGACGTGGCTTATATACTGTAGTGAGGTGAGGTGAAGCAGGCAGAGGCGGGGTCATAGTGGTACCATCCACTAGTCGAAGTAGGTCTTCGTCCAAAGGTTGAACAAGTGTTGAAGAATTCTTTGTAACAAGATCCCATGATGCTGCAGTGTCATGGGATCTCGTTACAAAGAATTCTTCAACACTTGTTCAACCTTTGATCTCCAGATTATTCACGAGTGTTTCCTTATTTGACAAGACTAGGTCTAGCAAATTATTACCCCTGGTAGGCTCTGTTACGCTCTGCTTCAGAAAACAGTCCTGGACTGTTTCCATAAAGTCACTGGACTCTAGATTACCTGTCAAAGAATTCCAGTCAATTTGACTAAAGTTAAAGTCCCCTACTATGACTATGTTATTGTGTCTAGAAGCCCTAACAATTTCGTCCCAAAGAAGTCCCCCTCTATCGTGATCCAAGCCTAGAGGTCGGTATATTACACCTAGAATTAGTTTTTCTTGACCCTCTACGAACTCTACCCAAACAGACTCTGTTACTGCTCCATCTATTTTTATACCTGTTTTTATGCAAAAATTTAATATTTTCTCGAACATATAATGCAACTCCTCCCCCCTTCCCATTAGATCTATCCACATTGAACAACTTAAATCCCTGAATATTACACTCAGCAGTCATATCCCGACTCTTTAAAATCATACCATGTTTCAGTTAATGCAATGATATCAAAGTTCCCAGCACATGCTACCAAACGTAGTTCATTAATTTTACTTCTTGCACTTCGACTGTTAGCATAAAATACCATCATATGTTTTTTCTTCTGCACATTTTTCATATTCATCTTTGTTTTTACACAATTTCTGAAATTATCAATACCCATAGTTACTCCATGACAGTTACTATTAAGATTCTTAATATCAGAGCATAAGTCAATATATCCACACTCATTATTTATCATTTCTAAACCCATACCTCTAACTAATCCTAGTTTAAAGTCCTAACAACCCACTCAACTGAGTTAGCAAGAAAATCCACACCTGCCCTGGATAAGTGAACCCCATCCCTGGCATACATGTCATTTCGACTATAGAAGTTGTCCCAGTTGTCAATGAATGGTACTGCAATATCATTACAGTGTTTATCCAGCCAACAATTAATACCAATTGCTCTGGACAACCATTCATTACCAACACCTCTTCTTGGCAAAATGCCACATATAACAGGGCGCCCCCCCTTCTTCCTAATTATGTCTATTGCTGTCCTGAACTTTCTAACTAAATCCTCACTTCTACGCTTGCCTACATCATTGCCTCCAGCACTGAGGCAAATAATAGGATTGATCCCATTACCGTTCATGATGTTGTCAAGCCGGCTAACAATGTCATCCATCCCAGCCCCAGGAAAGCAAACCCTTTGTCTCCTACTCCTGTCCTTCAAGCAGAATGCCCTATCCATGTATCTAACCTGGCTATCACCAACAACAACAATATTCTTACCTTCCTTGCTGTCGTTCGTCGTGACGGTCCCAGTAGTCGACTCGCATTCGTCGGGTAGCACCGAGAATGCGTTGGAGGTTTCCACAAGAGTTTCCACAGCAGTCTCTTTCTTCATCGCTTCTGGTTTTCCATTCGTCTTCTTGATCGTCAACTTCGTCGTCTCCTGCTGTCCAGCCACTGACCACGATCCCTTCTTTTCCTGAGGACTCGAAACAGGAGGACTACTACGTATCCTCTTGTTTTCCTTGGTCAATCGCCGTATCTCCATTTTCGCTACCCTCAATTCATCCTTAAGCTGCTGGTAAAGTTGCTCGATGGAGGGCATCTTGGTTCAGTCCACGGGGAGCACACAAGACACTTCTTCACAGAGTTAAGTATGGGCCAGTAGGCCTTCTGCAGTGTTCCTACATTCTTGTGTTCTTATGTTCTTATGAACAGGAGAGGGCCTAAAACTGATCCTTGTGGAACGCCACTAGTGACTAATCCCCATTCAGATTTCACTCCATTAACGGTAACTCTCTGCTTTCTATTGGTAAGCCATGCCTCAATCCATGCTAGAACTTTACCTCCTATACCATGAGCTGCCACTTTTCTTAAGAGTCTCTTGTGAGGTACTCTGTCGAAGGCCTTACTAAAATCCAAATAAACAATATCATACTCCCTATCACTGTCAACTGCCTCAAATGTTCTATTGAAGAACGTCAGTAAGTTTGTCAGGCAGGAACGACCTCTCGTGAATCCATGCTGAGATTCATTTATCAAGTTATGCTCTTCAAGGTGACTTCTGATAATGTCACCTATAATTGATTCTATTGGACGGTAATTTGAAGGAGTGGACTTATCCCCTGATTTGAATATAGGAACCACATTAGCCATCTTCCACAACTCTGGCACAACACCGGTAAGGATGGACACATTGAATACACTCGTTAATGGCTGACTAAGCTCCATGTATCAGAAATCTTCCCTATGAGGATAGACTGAGGGCCCTGAATCTGCACTCTCTCGAAAGGCATAGAATTAAGGGGGATATGATCGAGGTGTATAAATGGAAGACAGGAATAAAGGGGGTGTAAATAGTGTGCTGAAAATTTCCAGCCAAGACAGGACTCGCAGCAATGGTTTCAAGTTGGAAAAATTCAGATTCAGGAAGGATATAGGAAAGTACTGGTTTGGGAATAGAGTTGTGGATGAGTGGAACAAGCTCCCGAGTACAGTTATTGAGGCTAAAACGTTGTGTAGTTTTAAAAATAGGTTAGATAAGTACATGAGTGGGTGTGGGTGGGTGTGAGTTGGACCTGACTAGCTTGTGCTGCTGGGTCTGGTACAGTGCTCCATCCTTGAGTGAAGATGACCAGACTGGGTGGGTCATTGGGATAATCCGGGGGGTGGGTCATTGGTCTAATCCGGGGGGGATGGACATGGACCTGCTCCGCATGGGTCAGTAGACGTGTTGCAGTGTTCCGTCTTTCTTATGTTCTTATGTCCTGGACCCTCATCTGTCAACACACACAAGAGGTATGATAAAGCCCATGGAGCAGGGAGAGTGGACCTAGGCGGGGCCAGGAGCTGTGAATCGATCCCTGCAATTACAAATAGGCGAGTACAAATAGGCGAGTACACACACACACACACACACACACACACACACACACACACACACACACCGGAGGCAGGAGCTGTGACTCGCAACCCCTGCAACCACATATAGGTGAGTACACACACACACACACACACACACACACACACACACACACACACACACATGACGGAAGGAATAGACTCTGAGGTGTCCCTGTTTGCAGATGACGAAGTTGATGAGAAGAATTCACTCGATCGAAGACCAGGCAGAACTACAAAGGGATCTGGACAGGCTGCAGACCTGGTCCAGCAATTGGCTCCTGGATTTCAATCCCACCAAGTGCAAAGTCATGAAGATTGGGGAAGGGCAAAGAAGACCGCAGACGGAGTACAGTCTAGGGGGCCAGAGACTACAAACCTCACTCAAGGAAAAAGATCTTGGGGTGAGTATAACACCAGGCACATCTCCTGAAGCGCACATCAACCAAATAACTGCTGCAGCATATGGGCGCCTAGCAAACCTCAGAACAGCATTCCGACATTTTTAAATTTAAGGAATCATTCAGGACCCTGTAACCGTGTACGTTAGGCCCATATTGGAGTATGCGGCACAGTTTGGAACCACACCTAGCCAAGCACGTAAAGAAACTAGAGAAAGTGCAAAGGTTTGCAACAAGACTAGTCCCAGAGCTAAGAGGTATGTCCTACGAGGAGAGGTTAAGGGAATCAACCTGACGACACTGGAGGACAGGAGAGATAGGGGGGACATGATAACGACATACAAAATACTGAGAGGAATTGACAAGGTGGACAAAGACAGGATGTTCCAGAGATTGGACACAATAACAAGGGGACACAGTTGGAAGCTGAAGACACAGATGAATCACAGGGATGTTAGGAAGTATTTCTTCAGCCACAGAGTAGTCAGTAAGTGGAATAGTTTGGGAAGTGATGTAGTGGAGGCAGGATCCATACATAGCTTTAAGCAGAGGTATGATAAAGCTCACGGCTCAGGGAGAGTGACCTAGTAGCGATCAGTGAAGAGGCGGGGCCAGGAGCTCGGACTCGATCCCCGCAACCTCAACTAGGTGAGTACAACTAGGTGAGTACACACAGACACACACACACACAGACACACACACACACACACACACACACACTCACACGCATCGGAGGCAGGAGCTGTGACTCGCAACCACATATAGGTGAGTACACACACACACACACACACACACACACACACACACACACACACCGGAGGCAGGAGCTGTGACTCGCAATCCCAGCAACCACATATAGGTGAGTACACACACACACGCAAGCATGTACACCCATATAGACTGGAAATATTACAAGATACACCTGCGATCTGGGGTCTTCCTTGCAAAATTATTAAGAGGGTGTGTCGATGCTATGCCATACGTGGTGAAGAGTATGTCCAGGCTACCAGACGTATGGTGGACACGCTTACTCTGTACCCTCCCCCAGGCACACCATTGCTTTAAGAACACTCAAGTGTTTGGAATGGTGTGTAGTAAGGTAGCTAGGGTAGGCCAGCTCTTATTAACGAACTTAACGTATCACTAGGTAGCAAAGGAGACAATGTCGTATTTTCTGACGAACATCAACAAAAAGAGTACAACACTACCACCACTAACAATAATATCGTCTCCTCCTTTTCCTCCTCCGTCTCTACCACCACCACCAACAACAACAACAAAAGCAGCAACAACAGTAAGAAGAACAACCGCTGCCTCCACCACCACCAACAACAACAACCGCTGCCTCCGTCGTCTCCACCAACACCAACAACAACAACCGCTGCCTCCGTCGTCTCCACCAACACCAACAACAACAACTGCTGCCTCCGTCGTCTCCACCACCAACAGCAACAACTGCTGCCTCCGTCGTCTCCATCATCACCAACAACAACAACTGCAGCCTCCGTCGTCTCCACCACCACCACCAACAACAACAACAACCGCTGCCTCCGTCGTCTCCACCAACAACAACAACCGCTGCCTCCGTCGTCTCCACCACCACCAACAGCAACAACAACTGCTGCCTCCGTCGTCTCCACCATCACCAACAACAACTGCAGCCTCCGTCGTCTCTACCACCACCAACAACAACAACCGCTGCCTCCGTCGTCTCCACCAACAACAACAACCGCTGCCTCCGTCGTCTCCACCACCACCAACAGCAACAACAACTGCTGCCTCCGTCGTCTCCACCAACACCATAGCCAGGACCAGAAGCATGAGATTTCACCTCAGTGTCCCATTGTCATCACCAGCGTACAGGTGACACTGCATGAGGTCCAGCACATAATGAATGTGTGCTTGTGTGTGTCCACGTGTGTAAGACTCTGCTTACATTCTGCGTTGCAGCGAGGGAGTAGAAACCTAACTACAAGTCAGGAAGCACCTGGGGTAAGGGAGAGGGGTGTGAACATGACACCGAACATATCACCGTGAGTTCACATAAACGGGATAACGCCAGCGGGGGAATACAAATCTGACAATCCCAGGAAATACGCGAAACATCAATGATGCAATGACAGGACAACAAGCCGACAAGTAGTATACACACACATGCATGGCATAACAACATTGAACCTTACAGAATCCCTCACTCAGAACTGAGGCAAAAAACTTGTCAGTTTTTCTGGAGAGAGAGTCTAAAATAAAGGCTTTCTCTAAATTATGTGTCTTTAAATCAAACCTCAAGAGAAACTTAAAAGATATATAACACGTATGTAAGATCACTAAGTTGTAAGAAATAACTTAATACTGAATGACAATGATTCAGTGAGATGGAAGAGCGATCTTTAAGGTGTGTGTGTGTGTGTGTGTGTGTGTGTGTACTCACCTCACCTCACCTAGTTGAGGTTGCGGGGGTCGAGTCCGAGCTCCTGGCTCGGACTCGACCCCCGCAACCTCAACTAGGTGAGGTGTGTGTGTGTGTGTGTGTGTGTGTGTGTGTGTGTGTGTGTGTGTGTGTGTGTGTGCGTGCGTGCGTACGTGTGTGTGCGTGTGTGTGTGTGTACTCACATAATTGTACTCACCTAATTGTGGTTGCAGGGGTTGAGACTCAGCTCCTGGCCCCGCCTCTTCACTGATCGCTACTAGGTCCTCTCTCTCTCTGCTTCCTGAGCTGTATCATACCTCTTCTTAAAACTATGTATGGTTCCTGCCTCCACTACTTCACTTGCTAGGCTATTCCACTTGCTGACAACTCTATGACTGAAGAAATACTTCCTAACGTCCCTGTGACTCGTCTGAGTCTTCAGCTTCCAGTTGTGACCCCTTGTCCCTGTGTCCCCTCTCTGGAACATCCTATCTCTGTCCACCTTGTCTATTCCCCGCAGTATCTTGTATGTCGTTATCATGTCTCCCTTGACCCTTCTGTCCTCCAGTGTCGTCAGTCCGATCTCCCTCAACCTTTCCTCGTACGACATTCCCCTGAGCTCTGGGACTAGCCTAGTTGCAAACCTTTGTACTTTCTCTAACTTCTTGACGTGCTTGACCAGGTGTGGGTTCCAGACTGGCGCTACATACTCCAGTATGGGCCTAACATACACATAAGAACATAAGAAAGGAGGAACACTGCAGCAGGCCTGTTGGCCCATACTAGGCAGGTCCTTTACAATTCATCCCACTAACAAACATTTGACCAACCCAATTTTCAATGCCACCCAAGAAACAAGCTCCGATGTGCAAGTCCCACTCAAGTCCAACCCCTCCCACTCATGTACTTATCCAACCTAAATTTGAAAGTACCCAAAGTCCTAGCCTCAATAACCCAACTAGGTAGACTGTTCCACTCATCAACTACCCTATTTCCAAACCAATACTTTCCTATGTCCTTTCTAAATCTAAACTTATCTAATTTAAATCCATTACTGCGGGTTCTCTCTTGGAGAGATATCCTCAAGACCTTGTTAATATCCCCTTTATTAATACCTATCTTCCACTTATACACTTCCATCAGGTCTCCCCTCATTCTTCGTCTAACAAGTGAATGTAACTTAAGAGTCTTCAATCTTTCTTCATAAGGAAGATTTCTAATGCTATGTATTAATTTAGTCATCCTACGCTGAATGTTTTCTAACGAATTTATGTCCATTCTGTAATATGGAGACCAGAATTGAGCTGCATAATCTAGGTGAGGCCTTACTAATGATGTATAAAGCTGCAGTATGACCTCTGGACTTCTGTTGCTTACACTTCTTGATATAAATCCCAGTAATCTATTTGCCTTATTACGTACGCTTAGGCATTGCTGTCTTGGTTTAAGGTTGCTGCTTACCATAACCCCCAAGTCCTTTTCGCAATCTGTATGGCTAAGTTCTACATTATTTAACTTATAAGTGCTAGGGTTATGGACACTCCCGAGCTTCAGAACCTTGCATTTATCTACATTGAACTGCATCTGCCACTTTTCTGACCAAGAGTACAGTTTGTCTAAATCCTCCTGAAGTTCCCTAATAACTACGTTTGAATCAATTATCCTATCTTCGTGTCATCGGCGAATTTGCTCATATCACTAGTAATTCCTTCATCAAGATCATTGATATATATTATAAACAACAACGGGCCCAAGACTGATCCCTGTGGTACGCCACTTGTTACTGATCCCCACTCGGATTTAACCCCATTTATGGACACACTCTGCTTCCTGTCAGTGAGCCATGACTATCCACGAGAGCACTTTTCCCCCAATGCCATGAGCTGCCACTTTCTTTAACAGTCTATGGTGCGGAACTCTATCAAATGCCTTACTAAAATCTAAGTAAATAATATCAAATTCTTTATCGTGGTCAACAGCCTCAAAAGCTTTACTGAAGAAAGTTAATAAATTAGTTAGACAAGACCGGCCTCTTGTGAATCCATGCTGAGTATCATTTATCAAGCTATGCTTATCGAGATGGCTTCTTATAATTTGAGCTATAATTGACTAGTAATTTGCCTACAATTGAGGTCAGGCTTATTGGGCGGTAATTTGACGGTAACGACTTGTCCCCTGTTTTAAAAATAGGAATTACATTAGCCATCTTCCACATATCAGACACTACACCTGTTTGAAGAGATAAATTAAAAATATTAGTTAACGGTTCACAGACTTCCATTTTGCATTCCTTTAGAACCCTTGAAAAAAACCTCATCAGGACCCGGTGACTTATTTTGCTTCAGTCTGTCTATCTGCTTCACAACCATTTCACTAGTGACTGTGATGTTACATAATTTATCTTCTTCTGGCCCACTATAAAAACTAATTACCGGAATATTATTAGTGTCTTCCTGTGTAAAAACCGAGAGAAAATAATTATTTAAAATCGAGCACATTTCATTCTCTTTATCAGTAAGATGCCCATAGTTATTTTTAAGGGGACCTATCTTATCTCTGACTTTTGTTCTATATACCTGGAAAAAACTTTTTGGGTTAGTTTTAGAATCCCTAGCAACTTTAATTTCATAGTCCCTTTTAGCTTTTCTTATCCCCTTTTTAATGTCCCTCTTAATGTCAATATACTGATTCATAAGATGACCCTCGCCTCTTTTGATACGCCTATAAATTCCTTTCTTATGCCCTAGTAGATATTTCAGCCTATTATTTATCCATTTTGGGTCATTTCTATTTGACCTAATTTCTTTATATGGGATAAACGTTCTTTGAGCAGCATGTATTGTGTTCAGAAATCTGTCATATTGATAGCTCTCTTCGTTACCCCAGTCAACAGATAAGTGTTCTCTAAGCCCATCGTAATCTGCTAAGCGAAAATCTGGGACTCTTACTGAGTTATCCCTACTATCGTACTTCCATTCAATTCTAAGTGTAATTGATTTGTGGTCGCTAGCACCCAGTTCCTCTGAAACTTCTAAATTATTAAAAAGGGATTCATTGTTTGCCAGAACTAAGTCAAGCAGGTTATTACCCCTTGTAGATTCTGTCACAAACTGCTTCAAAAAACAATCCTGAACTACTTCTAAGAAGTCGTATGATTCTAAATTCCCAGTCAAGAAATTCCAATCAATATGACTAAAGTTAAAGTCTCCTAGAATTACTACATTATCGTGCCTTGTGGCCCTAACAATTTCCTCCCATAGTAGTCTCCCCTGGTCCCTATCTAAATTTGGGGGACGGTATATCACGCCTAAAATTAATTTTTCATGCCCCTCTGAAAATTCTATCCAAACAGACTCTGCATGTGTTACTTCAGACTTAATACCCGTTTTTATGCAACAGTTCAAGCGATCTCGGACATACAATACCACCCCACCCCCCTTCCCGATACTTCTATCTACTTGGAACAATTTAAAACCCTGAATGTGACATTCTGCAGGCATGTCCCGACTTTTTGAATTAAACCACGTCTCAGTAATGGCAAATACATCTGTTACCTGCACTAGCAATTAGTCTCAACTCGTCCATCTTATTCCTAGCACTGCGACTATTTGTGTAATAAATACTTAAAGACCCTCCTCTCTCTTTACCCTTCCTGCTCCTTTCTGTTATTCCACTAAACCTATTACTGTCCTTGTCAATTAGTGCCACTGGCTTTCCAATATCCACCTCATTTTGCCTATTACTAGTTCTCCTAGTACTCATATTACTACCCTGAGACTTCACAGTTTTCCCACAAAAACCCATACCACTAACTATTCCTAGTTTAAAGACCTAACAGCTCCCTCCACTGCGTTGGCCAGAGCTCCCACCCCACACCTATATAAGTGAACCCCATCCCTGGCATACATGTCATTTCTGCCATAGAAGAGGTCCCAGTTGTCAATGAATGTTACCGCATTTTCCTTACAGTATTTGTCCAGCCAGCAATTGACACCAATTGCTCTGAACAACCATTCATTTCCAACTCCTCTCCTTGGCAAAATGCCACATATGACAGGTTTCCCACCCTTCCTCCTAATTATCTCTATTGCTGACCTATACCTGCTAATCAGGTCCTCACTCCTACGTCTGCCAACATCGTTGCCTCCAGCACTGAGACAGATAATAGGATTGCTCCCATTACCTCTCATGATGTCATCCAGATGGTTAACAATATCCTTCATCCCAGCCCCAGGAAAACACACACTCTGCCTCCTACTCCTATCCTTCAAGCAGAATGCCCTATCCATGTACCTAACTTGGCTATCCCCAACAACAACAATGTTTTTACCTTCCTTGGCGTCGTCCTTCGTGATGCTCCCAGTAGTCGACTCACATTCGTCAGGTAGCATTACACCACTTGTGGAATTCGTCAAGACGTTCTCGATGGTCTTCGTTGGGGTTTCTAGGGATGTCTCACTCACGTCTGCCAATGCTTCCTTGGTGCTCGTTGTGGCATTCCCAGTAGAACACTCACATTCGTCAGGTAGCACGGAGAATTGGTTGCAAGTTTCCACGGTAGTCTTCTGGTTTCTCGTTGTTTCTGCCTCTCCAACCGTTTTCTTGATCTTCAGCTTGGTTCCATGTTGCCCGGCCACTGACCAAGCTCCCCTCTTAACCTGGGGACTCACAACAGGAGGATTACTACGAATCCTCTTGTTCTCCTCCGTTAATCGCCATATCTCCAGCTTAGCAACTCTGAGCTCTTCTCTCAGCTGTTGGTAAAGTTGCTCTAGAGGGGGCATCCTGGTTCAGATTCACAGAGAGCACACAAACAGGTCTTCACAGAGCTAAGTACACGTCACCACGTTCAGTCCTAATACGACACAGGGTACAGTGTCTTGAACGATTCCTTATTAAGGTATCGGAACGCTATTCTCAGGTTTGCCTGGCGCCCGTATGCTGCAGCAGTTATTTGGTTGATGTGTGCCTCCGGTGATGTGCTCGGTGTTATGGTCACCCCAAGGTCTCTCTCCCTGAGTGAGGTCTGTAGTCTTTGTCCACCTAGCCTATACTCTGTCTGCGGTCTTCTTTGCCCCTCCCCAATCTTCATGACTTTGCATTTGGCTGGATTGAATTCGAGAAGTCAGTTACTGGACCACATGTCCAGCCTGTCCAGGTCTCTTTGCAGTCCTGCCTCATCCTCATCCGATTTAATTCTTCTCATCAACTTTACATTATCTGCGAACAGGGACACTTCAGAGTCTATTCCTTCCATCATGTCGTTCACATATATAAAAAATAGCACTGGTCCTAGAACTGACCCCTGTGGGATCCCGCTCGTCACAGGCGCCCACTGTGATACCTCTTCACGTACCATGACTCGTTGCTGCCTCCCTATCAGGTATTCCCTGATCCATTGCAGTGCTCTCCCTGTTACATGCGCCTGATCCTCCAGCTTCTGCACTAATCTCTTGTGGGGAACTGTGTCAAAGGCCTTCCTGCAGTCTAGGAAAACGCAATCTACCCACCCCTCTCTCTCTCATGTCTTACTTCTGTTACCTTGTCATAAAACTCCAGGAGGTTTGTGATACAAGATTTGCTTTCCATGAACCCGTGCTGGTTTTCATTTATAATCTTGTTCCTTTCCAGGTGTTCGACCACTCTCCTCCTGATAATCTTCTCCATGACTTTGCACACAATACATGTCAGAGACACAGGTCTGTAGTTTAGCGCCTCGTTTCTGTTTCCTTTCTTAAATATGGGGACTACATTAGCTGTCTTCCATTTCTCAGGTAGTTGCCCAGTTTCAAGGGATGTGTTGAAGATTGTGGTTAGAGGCACGCACAGCATCTCTGCTCCTTCTCTAAGGACCCATGGGGAGATGTCCGGTCCCATCGACTTTGAGGTGTCAAGGTCACTTAGGAGCTTCTTCACCTCCTCCTCAGTTGTTCGTATGTCATCCAACACTTGTTGGTATATTCCCTCTTGATGTTCCCTTCTGTGCTGTCTTCCCACAGCCCTTCCTGTCTCTACTGTAAAAACTTCCTTAAGTCTCCTGTTCAGCTCCTCACATACCTCCTGATCATTTCTTGTGAGTTTGCCACCTTCTGTCCTTAATCTGATCACCTGGTCTTTGACTGTTGTCTTCCTCCTGATGTGGCTATACAACAGTTTCGGGTCAGTCTTGATTCTCGATGCTATGTCATTTTCATACTGTCGCTGGGCCTCCCTCCTTACCTGTGCATACTCATTCCTGGCTCTGCGACTGATCTCCCTATTTTCGTGTGTTCTCTGCCTTCTGTACTTTTTCCATTCTCTATTGCACTTTGTTTTTGCCTCCTTACACCGTCGGGTAAACCAAGGGCTCCTTCTGGTCTTCCCGTTGTTACTGTTGCCCTTGGGAATAAACCTTTCCACTGCCTCCTTGCATTTTGTTGTTACATATTCCATCATTTCATTTACTGGCTTTCCTGCCAGTTCTCTGTCAAACTGGACCTACCGGAGGAAGTTCTTCAACCCTATGTAGTCCCCTCTTTTATAGTCAGGCTTTTCCCATTCAACTCCTGTTATTCTCTCCACTTGCAGTTCTATGTATTCAAAGCACAGAACCACGTTGAGGAACTGTGGGTAGTGGAGGAAAAGCAGGTAGTGGAAGCAATGCAGCCACAGGTAGTGGAGACGATCTCATAAACATGTGATCATTAAGAGAGGACTTGAGGGGTGACGGGGATAAGGGTTGCAACATATGTGATTAGTAGCTAAGAGCTGGTGCCCAGGAGCTGGTACTCAACCCTCAGACACACATACATGTGCGCGGGCACACACACGCACGCACGCACGGACGCACACAGTGAAGAATTAGATATGATAAAACTTCGTCAGCTGACCTTGACCGCTAAGTTATCTTGATAACAACGAAAGTATAAATAAAACCAACATCAGTGTTTATAAAACTGTTGTGGAGAGTTGGAAACTGTTGTGGAGAGTTGGAAACTGTTGTGGAGAGTTGGAAACTGTTGTGGAGAGTTGGAAACTGTTGTGGAGAGTTGGAAACTGTTGTGGAGAGTTGGAAACTGTTGTGGAGAGTTGGAAACTGTTGTGGAGAGTTGGAAACTTTTATTAAGATAATTTTTCGTCTCTGGAGCACACACACACACACACACACACACACACACACACACACACACACACACACACACAGGAGCCAGGGGGTAAGGAGCTAAGACTCGACCCCTGTAACCACAAATAGATCAGTACACACACACACACACACACATATATATGTCTTGCCGAATAGGAAAATCTTGCGATTCTGGCTTAAATAGCAACGTTTTTCTTCTCAAATAAGGCAAGCGAAAATTTGTGCATGAAATAATTTCGCGAAAACATTCTTAACCTAACGAAAAAAAAATAATTCATTGTATTTATTAAATTACTGTAAATTTATCTAAAATATATTTAATTGGATTAGGCTAAATTAAATTGCGCTTGTTATAATAAGGTTAGGCAAGTTTTCTAAGGTTCTTTTGGTACAAAATTATTAATTTTTACATTAACGTAAATAAAAAAAAATCTTTAAGCGTATAAAAGAAAATTTTAGAAAGGCCTTAATTTTAAATGCGTTCTGGCTAACTGACCAGTTTTACCTATTAGGTACGACACACACACACTGTACATATATAAACTTCTTACAAAAAGGGAGTGTGAAGACACCGTGGACTGCTTCCCAGAGACATGTCGACTCAATATAGATTCTGGGAGACTGACGATTTATATCCTATGAACTATGATTGCACTGGCGAGATCCGATTCTCTCTTTCACGGATGAAGAACAATCCGACGCCATCTCTTTAAAGTCAGATAGTGTATCCTGCGTGAAATGAAGGATCAGGTGGCGTACAGCGCCTCTGGTGGCAAGCGTGTTAGCTTCATGGAGGCTTTTCTTGCACTTATATTATGCAAATCTAAGAGTGTTAACAAGTTATCCGAATAAATGTAATTAACGGTGAAATTTGTTACATGCTGGGTGTGTGCACTGTATTTCCGCCCCAGGACTCAAGTTCCTTTAACTGGTTTTCCTGAATTCATTTGTAAATTTTACTTTGCATACACTCTAACAGCACATAAAATCCTTAAAATCCCTTGTCTCCGCTCACCCCTAACACACACACATACCCCTGCTGTAAATTTATTCCTCTTCATGCCCTCCGTCAAACTTTTCCTGTAACACGCCCCTCTGTTACTTTCCTTCCTCCTCATATTTATCCAACTCCTTGGTCATCCTTCGCTGCTCAATCCTTTTTAAATGTCCAAAACACTTAACAATCCCTCCATCGCCTTCTGAATGACATTTTTGGTTACCCTACACTGTCCTTTGTTTTTTACACTCCGAATTCTCTGCATAATATTCACACCAGTCATTAGCCAAACCAGCATGGGCACTATATGAAACACAACAGGTGCACCGAAAAGAACAGAAGGAACATGCGAAGGATCTGGATGTAATAATATTAGTTGACCTTTCTTTCAAAAAATACAATAAGCCAAATGTCACTGTGGCCAGGAAAATGACGAGGTGGATAATGAGAACTTTCAGAACAAGGGAACTAATGCCAATGATGACACTTCAAATATCTTATATGTCGCTTGGCATACTGCTCAGTGTTGACAGCTTCATTCGGAACAGGAGAGAGAACATAGGTGGAACAGATTCAGGATTATTTACAGCATCTAAATTATCAGGAGAGTCTCAAAGTTCTAAATACGTACGTACTCGCTGGAGCGGAGGGGAGAGATGCATGATAAGATAAGATAAGATTTCGTTCGGATTTTTAACCCCGGAGGATTAGCCACCCAGGATAACCTAAGAAAGTCAGTGCGTCATCGAGGACTGTCTAACTTATTTCCATTGGGGTCCTTAATCTTGTCCCCCAGGATGCGACCCACACCAGTCGACTAACACCCAGGTACCTATTTGCTGCTAGGTGAACAGGACAACAGGTGTAAGGAAACGTGTCGAAATGTTTCCACCCGCCGGGAATCGAACCCGGGCCCTCCGTGTGTGAAGCGGGAGCTTTAGCCACCAGGCCACCGGGCCTGGTGGCCTGGAAATATACACATTACCACAACATACGGGAGTGAGAGATGTAGGGGAATATGTAGAATAATCCCAGAGACACAATAAGACACAATAAGACACAATAAGAAAACATTGTATGAACATTCATGGTCCCAGACTTTCCATCATCTTGCCAGAAGATATCAAAAACACGGGAAACTGGACAATTTCTTTCACTAAGTGCCGGGCCAACCAGACAATGACATATGTGGGCCAGCGGGCCGCCAGCAGCAACAGGCTGGTTGACAAAGCAAGCACCAAACAAACCTGGTCCAGGGCCGAGCTGTGGGAGTAGGAAAACTCTTGACACCTATCACAGGATATTGAAGGTATCAAAGGTTTGCCCTCAAACGCATCTTCACTGCCTCCTCCTTGCTGTAACATTAATGCTTTACTATCGTAAAAGAGTGTTGGTACCTCTGTGTATTCACCTATATGTGATTGCTGTGGTCGAGGCTTGGCTCCTGGCCCTGCTTCTCAACTTGCCTCTTGCCAGACTCACTCCCTCCTAGCCTCGTGGGCCGTATCATACCTGGAGTTTACCTGGAGTGAGTTCTGGGGGTGAACGCCCCGGCGGCCCGGTCTGTGACCAGGCCTCCTGGTGGATCAAAGCCTGATCAACCAGGCTGTTACTGCTGGCTGCACGCAATCCAACGTACGAGCCACAGCCCGGCTGGTCAGGTACCGACTTTAGGTGCTTGTCCAGTGTCAGCTTGAAGACACCCAGGGGTCTATTGGTAATCCCCCTTATGTATGCTGGGAGGCAGTTGAACAGTCTCGGGCCCCTGACACTTATTGTATTGTCTCTTAACGTGCTAGTGACACCCCTGCTTTTCATTGGGGGGATGTTGCATCGTCTGCCGAGTCTTTTGCTTTCGTTGCGAGTGATTTTCGTGTGCAAGTTCGGTACTAGTCCCTCTAGTATTTTCCAGGTGTATATAATCATGTATCTCTCCCGCCTGCGTTCCAGAGAGTACAAGTTCAGGAACTTCAAGCGCTCCCAGTAATTGAGGTGTTTTACCTGCCCTTAAAACTGTGTGTGGAACCTGCCTCCACCACTTCCTCACTGAGATCGTCCTATTTTCATACCACCCTGAGACTAAAGAAATACTTCTTGACAACTGTGTGGCTCAGATGTAACTTTAATATCCAGCTGTGTCCCCGAGTTCCCGTTTCTCGCCTTCCAAACAGCCTGTTCTCTGTATGTATGTATGTGTGTGTGTGTGTGTGTGTGTGTGTGTGTGTGTGTGTGTGTGTGTGTGTCCTCTGAAGCTAAGAGGAATCAAATTAATCGGTACATCAAGTGAAGGAAAGGTCGGACACTCCCTGGACAAATATGAGGGTAACTTGTACATACTTACCTTCTTCCATCTTACCTATCTCCTACTTAACTCTCACTTCCCTACATACCATTACCCACCCTCCCTCCCTCCGGTTGGTTCCCCTACCTCCCTCTCGACACAATGGCACGCGGACCCTAGAAGGACGCACCATCCCCTCCCTTCTTCCTCCCTCCCTCTTTTGTTCCATCCCTTACTCCTTCACCCTCACCCACGTTTCGTACCCACCATACTTCTCCCCCCTTCACCCACCTGCCACCTTCTCCCACGTTTCACACTCATCCCCCTCCACTGGTACCTCTCCCACACCCCAGTTAGCCTCCCACTCACATTCTCTCCCCGTAACCTCCCCCCTAACCTCCCACGTTATATTTACTGCCAACTGAAAATTCATTTCCTAATTTGCACATTATATTTTGCTTCCGAAGCAGCTAGTTTATTGTCAAATATAAATATACATCACGGACGAGGCGTCTTGCCTGAGAACCTCAAAGAACTTATGCCATTCATGCAGTTCTCCAAAACAAATTGAATGATTTGAGAAGGATGGAACAGCGAATAGGCAATCTTGGTGCCCATGATGTTTTCTACTTTCTCACAGAGTGTTTGAGTCTGCCTGGGCTAATATATTTCCAAAGATGTGCACCCTGATGTGACAACACAGGAATATGACAGTCTTCAGAGGCTGATATTCACGAAAGTACACAATCTCAGGTTAGCAGACGGAGAGTGGAATCAAGCTATACTTCCAGTCAGACCTGGAGCTATTAGTGTCTGCAAGTCATCAAGGATTGTACTCTCTGCTTTCCTGTCTTTATTTGTGGCATTAAGTGAACTTGGATTCCCAAAACAATGCCTCCAGGTAACCAGGTAACCCAGGGCACCATGGGTTCAGAGTAGGTCGCTCCTGCCTCACACAACTAATGGTCTACTATGACATACCTGGAGTCTGCCTGGAGGGTGTTCCGGGGGTCAATGCCCCCGTGGCTCAGTCCTTGACCAGGTCTCCCACTGGATCAGAGCTTGATAGACCAGGCTGTTACTGCTGGCCGCCCGTAGTCCAACGTACGAACCACAGCCTGACTGGTCGGGTATTTGTCGCGCTCCCTCTTGGACGTAGCCAGGGGTCTATTGGCAATTCCTCTTATATCTGGTGGGAGTCTGTTGAATAGTCTTGGGCCCCGGACACTTAGTGTTTTCTCTTAGTGTACTAATGGAGCCCCTACTTTTCATCTTCCCAGTTTTTTGCTTTCGTAGGGAGTAATGTCTGTGTGTAGATTTGGGACCAGTTCCTCTAGGATTGTCCAGGTGTAGATTGTGATGCATCTCTCTCGCCTGCGCTTCAGTGAGTACAAGCCAAGTGCATCAAGCATTTCCAGTAATCAAGGTGTTTGACGGAACTTGCATGTGCAGTAAAGGTTCTCTGTACATTCTCTAGATCTGTGATTTCACCGGCCTTGAATGGGGATGTTAGTGTACAGCAGTATTCCAGCCTAGAGAGAACAAGTGGTTTAAAAAGGATCATCACTGACTTGGTATCACTTGTTTTGAAGGTTCTCAGTATCCATCCTATCATTTTGAACAATAAAACGGTATAAAATACCGACAGGTTGTTAGGCAAGACACATGCAACAGTTAGGTATCTTTATTTCGAAACGTTTCGCCTACACAGTAGGCTTCTTCAGTCGAGTACAGAAAAGTTGATAGAAGCAGAAGAGACTTGAAGACGATGTAATCAGTCCATCACCCTTGAAGTTTTGAGGTGGCCAGTCCCTCAGTCTGGAGAAGAGTATTGTTTCATTGTCCGGAACAATATGGAGTTGAAGTGATAGGATGGAGCCTTATATAGAGCCAGGAGGTGAGACTTACGTCACTAGTAGAGGTAAGAGTACCTCTCTGTACTTTTCTGTACTCGACTGAAGAAGCCTACTGTGTAAGCTAAACGTTTCGAAATAAAGATACCTAACTGTTGCATATGTGTCTTACCTAACATCCTATCATTTTCATCGCAGATGTGATAGTGACACTGTTGTTATCCTTGAAGGTTAGATCCTCTGACATTAATATTCCCAAGTCCTTCACACTAATTTTCTACTCTAGTGTGTGATTAGAGTTGGTAGTTTACTCAATTCTAGTTATTATTGCCTCCAGTTTTCCATAACTGAGTAGTTGAAATTTGTCCTCACTGAATATAATGTTTACAAAGGATGATACGGTGATATGATTTACATCTCTATGATATGAGGATGAGGAACAGGATGGGGTGAGTAGTGTGCCTTGTGGAACAGAGATTTTCATTGTGGCAGCCTCCGACTTGACTCTGGAGGACAAACACAATGCAGATGTAGTTTTACATAGATTTTACAAAAGCCTTTGACAAGAACGATGATATAATAGCGAACAAAATGCGTAATAAGGTAATAACTAGAAAAGTGAGCAGAGAGATCTTTAACTTTCTATTCAAGAGAACACGAAGAGTAATTGTAAACAGAGTTAAGTTAGAGGCTGCCAGAGTAAAATGCTCTGTTCCACGAGGTACGGTTCTCACCCCCATCCTTTGCCTCATCCTCTTAACCGACATATTCAGATATGTAACCCATAACACCGTGTCTGCCTTTACAAATAATACTAGAATTTGCACGAGTGTCGTCCACTGAGGACACGGTGGAGATAAATCAAGTCTTCGAATAGAGCCACAGAAAACAACACGATGTTCAATGAGGATAAATTCCAGCTACTCCGTTGTGGAAAACCGGAGGAATGAAAAGCTAGAATGGAGTATAAGACAAATTCTCACCACACAATAGGAACTCACCTTCAAGGAAAACAACGACGTCATTATAATAACTTCGCGGAAAATGATAGGATGGATAATGAAAACCTTTAAAGCAAGGGAAGCCATCCTAGTAATGATCCTCCTTAAGCCACTTTTTCTATCTAGACTGGAATACTGCTGTACACAAACAGCCCCTTTCAAGGCGGGAGAAACCGCAGATCTGGAGACTATACAGAGGCCCTTCACTGGTTTAATGTCTGTGGCATCCTGGGTACGTGCCCCAGCTCTCAGCTGGATGATAATTTTTGTGATGTAATTTTTGACAAACACTTGTTATGTATCCGAGAAATCTCATGTATTGCATATACCATATTTTAAGCCCTGTGTATAATACGTACTACACAGTAAAATATACCTGTTGGTGAAATTACAGAAGATGAGGTGGTAAGAAAAATGGAATGTTGAAATAGCTTCAGAGAGAAATACCTAATTTCCTTGAAGCCTTTTTATCTACTCTGAGGCTATGGCTCCCCACACTTTGTACTAGAGGTGCACCCCATCTCTATTTTCATAATATATATATATATATATATATATATATATATATATATATATATATATATATATATATATATATATATATATATATATGAAGGAGGGGTGTTAATGTTGCAGTTTAAAAACTGTAGTGTAAAGCACCCTTCTGGCAAGACAGTGATGGAGTGAATGATGGTGAAAGTTTTTCTTTTTCGGGCCACCCTGCCTTGGTGGGAATTGGCCAGTGTGATAATAAAATATATATATATATATATATTATTGTACCCATGAACGAGTGGTATTGATCAATAACAACACTACGACTAACCAAGGAGTCGAACTGTGTGGTCCCGTGGAGTAGAGCGTCATGTGTCCTTCGCTCACCATGAGGCGGGCCAAAGCAGCATGGGTTCAACTCCTTGGCTAGTCGCAGTGGTTATAATATATATATATATATATAATGGAGAAATATACAGCATATATAAACACTGAGAAACACACGCCTACCTCACTGTGTCACATCTCCAGTTCTTTTCTACTGGCATCCTCGAGACTAAAATGAACTGGGAGACAAAATTATGCTAAAATATATCATAAGCCACCACTACTACCACCGTTAATAAAATTAATGGTCGATTAAATTTATTTATGAGCATTTATAAATTAAAAATATTTTTAAAACCAGTCTTTAAAAAGTTATACACATTTAACCTTAAATGCAAAGATTAATTTAGGAATAACTCATTTAAAAACTAAGTCGAAAGAACAGTGTTATAATAATTATAATAATATTTATAATAATCTAAGGACGACGTTTCGACTTTTAGTAGTAACTCATTGAAGCCCAGGAAACGTGTAATAATTCTAAGACTTTTATGATACGATGTTTCACTCATAATGGGAAATTTATTATGTTTCATCCACAGTCAGAATTTATAGTGTGAAATTTCGACTACAGTGGAAATTTATCATGCGACGTTTCACTCACATTGGTAATTTATAGTGTGACATTTCACCCACAGTGGGAGTTTATCATGTGAGGAATGCCTATAGGTATACCTTCCATTCCACAGGTATCGCCCTCACAAGCACGTATTCCTCGAGGGGAAGTTTAGAACATTCAACTCGGGATATGTAACAAATTCTCCCATTGAGACAGAGGGGATACTTACAGACATGCATTCAGGGGACACAAATTTGAACGTGTAAGCTGCGGCACTAACAGCGTTTTGCGGTGCGTCAGCATCGGTCTGTTGTTCATCGTAACTTGCGTTCCCACTCTCGTGCATTGGCGGGGGAAAAACATAGTCGAGGTATCAAGAAAACGACTTGAGTAAACGGAGATGTTTCGAAGCAGCCACCATACGTCCCATGGAAGCCGTAAAACAGGTCAGGGGGACGAGTAGCTTGGCAAAACTCATCGCAACACACTGTCCGGCAGCCGCATAGCTGCCGTTATGTAGATGACATCTTTGCTCTGTGGCCTCATGACTTTAGTTTCTTCCATTTCTTGATGCTCTTAATAACCTTTCCCCTTCCATTAAGTTTAAAGCTGAATGGGAATCTAATTCCTTGCTTCCTTTCCTTGATGTCCACGTCCACTGCTCAGATACAGGTTTTGCCTTTTCCGTGTACTGCAAACCTATGCACAGTGGCATGTACATTCACTACTTTTCTTATCATGCTTCCTTTGTCAAGATAAAGTGTTATCTCACTCTTTCTCCGTGCTCTTCGCATTTGTGATCCTCAGTTCCTTGAATCAGAAATTTCCACTCTTCATAATTCATTTTCCCGTCTTGGCTACCCTTCCCACTTCATAGACTCTGCCTTCTCACGTGCTAAACGGACTTTCTCTCCCAAACTCTCTATTCCGGTCTTTCTAATCTCAACAACTCTCTCCGTTCCTTAGACTTGCTTTCCACCAGACTAACACTCTTTGCACTAATCTAGTTCATACCTCTCCTCCCTCTATAGATGCTCCTGGTGTCTAGTCTATTTCTTGTTCCTCCTGTCCTCTTCAGTACTTTGGAGAAACTGGCCGATCTCTTTCTGACAGACTTAGGGAGCACAAAAGTAGTGTTAGGCTTGCCGACACCACCAGTGCTCTTTTCTGTCACGTCAGAGATCACAGTCATCCTATTGACTGGTCTTCTGCTAAAACTGTCTACCCTACTTCCAACTTTCACAGTCGCCGTCTGGTTGAATTCTTCCTTATACAGAACTTCCCTTGTACGAATCGTAGTCCTGGCTTTGTCTCTGAAGATGCCTTCCTTTCCCACTACATTATAAAATGCTCCAAACTTCAGAACATCCGTTACTTAGCCCGATTCCTTTTTTCTTCACCCTCTTTCCCTTTCCTCTTTCTCCTTTGGGTTATCTTTATTCTGCCCTAGGTATTTGTTCCTTCACTATTCCCCCCTCCCTTCTGTGTTCTTGCTCCTACCCTCTGTGGACTCCTAGCTCCCTTGCAGTGCTCCTCTTTTTTAGTATTTGAATGACTCCACCATTACTACCTCCACCACTACT
>NC_069415.1:9483708-9601208 GCF_026875155.1 Cherax quadricarinatus | reverse complement strand
AGGCTGAAACACTTTTAAATGTATCATTAAATAATAATAATAATAATAATTATTAATTACTATCATGACGCATTATTATCATTAGCACGAGGATGGGTCCCTGAGGCTTCACGAGACCAGTGACAATCCTCTTCCGGTGAATATCACCATCAAATATGCAACTACAAAGAAGGAAAACCCAACGAAGGGGAAGGGAGGCGAGATGAACAGCATAAAGGGGAATACTTCGACGTCTTTCGTGTTCACACGCCCGTCTTCAGACGTCTTCCTCCGAAGAACTGCAAACAAGGAACGTCGGCAGTCGTGTTCACCCTTCGATTTTTTTACAGAACGGTATCCTCACGTGTGTGCTTGGATATACCTTATACATACCTGTGTATACATGTAGTTTATGTATATTTGACTAATGTATATACATATATAAGTTATTCCCAGCATAAATCTTGTGGCTAATATCAGGTGCGAAAGACCATTAATTTTTTTCTTAATTATTACTGACAAACCAACGTTAAAACTTTGGCTAAATTTATGATATTCATAAAAAGTTAGCTGATAGCTTTATAATAATCCCGATTTGTTTGTAGCTTTCTTCTATTATTATTATTATTATTGTTTTTATGGCAATAATGTTATTCCTGCCACTGTTTATTTTAAAGGAGTCAGAGTTAATTATTTAGGGTAACTGAGTAATGACACAAGTGATAGTTACTCCAGCCTGTAATGAACAGTGCAGATTTTACGAAGCGCTAAATCTGCTTTAGGCTCGATTCTCCGTCCGTTGATTAAGCACTGTCCAGTCCAGATATCGGTGAACAATGTCAACAATGGGTCCGTGAGAGGACCAAATGACCAGTAACTCCAAATTTGGGTTTGCAAGAAAGAGAAAAAGAGGCATTGACCATCATTTGACACGTAGAAAGAAATAGATGAAAGGGGATGAGAATAAAATGTCAGGGGGGGAATAGAAGGTCAGGAGAATGAAAGATCTGTATAATGAAAGGTCAGGAGAATGAAAATTCTGTATAATGAAAGGTCAGGAGGATGAAAGATCTGTATAATGAAAGATCAGTATAATGAAAGGTCAGGAGGGGAATGAAAGGTTGGGAGGGCAGTGATAGGTCAGGATATCATACCAGGGGTAAGGAAGGAACTTCATAATTACTTCTGGTACAGGTAATTATATTCACAAAATACCACTTAAATGGCCACTTAACACTTCCATCTCTGATGACTGAGCCACTTATGTAACACTTATGTAACACTTATGTAACACTTGTGTAACACTTGTGTAACACTTGTGTAACACTTGTGTAACACTTGTGTAACACTTGTGTAACACTTGTGTAACACTTGTGTAACACTTGTGTAACACTTGGTTGTCTTCTATATTGTGTACACGTTTCGCCTGCCAGTGCTTTTTTCAGTTTAATATAGAGAATAGCTTAACCCACCCTGGTACTGCTTAATCCACCCTGGTACTGCTTAACCCACCCTGGTACTGCTTAACCCACCCTGGTACTGCTTAACCCACCCTGGTACTGCTTAATCCACCCTGGTACTGCTTAACCCACCCTGGTACTGCTTAACCCACCCTGGTACTTGCTTAAACCCACCTGGTACTGCTTAATCCCCCTGGTACTGCTTAACCCACCCTGGTACTGCTTAACCCACCCTGGTACTGCTTAACCCACCCTGGTACTGCTTAACCCACCCTGGTACTGCTTAACCCACCCTGGTACTGTTTAAAACCCACCCTGGTACTGCTTAACCCACCCTGGTACTGCTTAACCCACTCTGGTACTGCTTAACCCACTCTGGTACTGTTTAACCCACCCTGGTACTACTTAATCCACCCTGGTACTGCTTAAGCCACCCTGGTACTGCTTAACCCATCGTGGTGCTGCTTAACCCACCGTGATGCTGCTTAACCCACCGTGGTACTGCTTAACCCACCGTGGTACTGCTTAACCCACCCCTGTACTGCCAAACTCACCCCTGTACTGCCTAACCCACCCCTGTACTGCCTAACCCACCCCTGTGCTATCTAACCCACCCCTGTACTGCCATACTCACCCCTTTATTGCCTAACCCACCCAAGCACTACTTAACCTACCCCTGTACTGTCTAATCCACCCCTGTACTGCCTAACCCACCCAAGCACTACCTAATCCACCCCTGTACTGTCTAACCACCCTTGTACTATCTAACCCACCCCTGTAGTGCCAAACTCACCCCTTTATTGCCTAACCCACCCAAGTACTACCTAGCATACCCTTGTACTATCTAACCCACCCCGGTACTACCTAACCCACCTCGGTACTATCTAACCCACTCCGGTACTAACCCACCCGGGTATTATGTAACCCACCCCGGTACTAACCCATCCGGGTACTACCTAACCCACCCCGGTTCAAATGTTTGTTTGTGGGATGAATTGTAAAGGACCTGCCTAGTATGGGCCAACAGGCCTGCTGCAGTGTTCCTCCTTTCTTATGTTCTTAACCCACTCCGGTACTAACCCACCCGGGTATTATGTAACCCACCCCGGTACTAACCCATCCGGGTACTACCTAACCCACTCCGGTTCTATTTAACCCACCCCACCACTAACCCACCTCGGTACTACCTAACCAACCCAGGTACTAATCCACCCAGGTACTACCTAACCCACCCCAGTACTAACCCATCCCGGTACTAACCCACCCCGGTACAAACCCACCCCGGTACTACCTAACCCACTCCGGCACTAACCCACCTCGGTACTACCTAACCAACCCCGGTACTAACCCACCCGGGTATTATGTAACCCACCCCGGTACTAACCCATCCGGGTACTACCTAACCCACTCCGGTTCTATTTAACCCACCCCACCACTAACCCACCTCGGTACTACCTAACCAACCCCGGTACTAATCCACCCAGGTACTACCTAACCCACCCCAGTACTAACCCATCCCGGTACTAACCCACTCAGGTACAAACCCACCCCGGTACTACCTAACCCACTCCGGCACTAACCCACCTCGGTACTACCTAACCAACCCCGGTACTAACCCACCCGGGTACTACCTAACCCACCTCGGTACTAACCCACCCCGGTACTAACCCACCCCGGTACTAACCCACCCCGGTACTAACCCATCCGGGTACTACCTAACCCACCCCGGTTCTATTTAATCCACCCCGGCACTAACCCACCTCGGTACTACCTAACACACCCCGGTACTAACCCACCCGGGTACTGCCTAACCCACCCAGGTACTATGTAACCCACCCCGGTACTACCTAACCCACCCAGGTACTATGTAACCCACCCCGGTACTACCTAACCCACCCCGGTACTGCCTAACCCACCCAGGTACTATGTAACCCACCCCGGTACTACCTAACCCACCCCGGTACTAACCCACCCGGGTACTGCCTAACCCACCCAGGTACTATGTAACCCACCCCGGTACTACCTAACCCATCCCAGGTACTATGTAACCCACCCCGGTATTTACCTAACCCACCCAGGTACTATGTAACCCACCCCGGTACTACCTAACCCACCCAGGTACTATGTAACCCACCCCGGTACTACCTAACCCACCCCGGTACTAACCCACCCGGGTACTGCCTAACCCACCCAGGTACTATGTAACCCACCCCGGTACTACCTAACCCACCCCGGTACTAACCCACCCGGGTACTGCCTAACCCACCCAGGTACTATGTAACCCACCCTGGTACTACCTAACCCACCCAGGTACTATGTAACCCACCCCGGTACTACCTAACCCACCCCGGTACTAACCCACCCGGGTACTGCCTAACCCACCCAGGTACTATGTAACCCACCCTGGTACTACCTAACCCACCCAGGTACTATGTAACCCACCCTGGTACTACCTAACCCACCCAGGTACTATGTAACCCACCCTGGTACTACCTAACCAACCCCGGTACTATGTAACCCACCCCGGTACTACCTAACCCACCCAGGTACTATGTAACCCACCCCGGTACTACCTAACCCACCCAGGTACTATGTAACCCACCCCGGTACTACCTAACCCACCCCGGTATTAACCCACCCGGGTACTGCCTAACCCACCCAGGTACTATGTAACCCACCCCGGTACTACCTAACCCACCCCGGTACTAACCCACCCGGGTACTGCCTAACCCACCCAGGTACTATGTAACCCACCCTGGTACTACCTAACCCACCCAGGTATTATGTAACCCACCCCGGTACTACCTAACCCACCCCCGGAAACTAACCCACCCGGGTACTGCCTAACCCACCCAGGTACTATGTAACCCACCCTGGTACTACCTAACCCACCCAGGTACTATGTAACCCACCCTGGTACTACCTAACCCACCCAGGTACTATGTAACCCACCCTGGTACTACCTAACCCACCCAGGTACTACGTAACCCACCCCGGTACTACCTAACCCACCCAGGTACTATGTAACCCACCCCGGTACTACCTAACCCACCCAGGTACTACCAAACCCACCACGGTACTAACCCACCCAGGTACTACCTAACCCACCCTGGTACTACCTAACCCACCCCGGTACTAACCCACCCTGGTACTACCTAACCCACCCCGGTACTACCTAACCCACCCAGGTACTACCTAACCCACCCCGGTACTACCTAACCCACCCAGGTACTACCTAACCCACCCCGGTACTACCTAACCCACCCTGGTACTACCTAACCCACCCCGGTACTAACCCACCCCGGTACTACCTAACCCACCCCGGTACTACCTACCCACCCTGGTACTACCAAACCCCACCCCGGTACTACCTAACCCACCCCGGTACTACCTAACCCACCCAGGTACTACCTAACCCACCCCGGTACTAACCCACCCCGGTACTACCTAACCCACCCTGGTACTACCTAACCCACCCCGGTACTAACCCACCCCGGTACTACCTAACCCACCCCGGTACTAACCCACCCCGGTACTACCTAACCCACCCCTGTAGTGTGGTAATAAATACAAATTACAGCCAAATACAAATACAATAGTTTATATCACAATATCAGGTTACAAAATACATAACATGATTTTTTTCCCATAAACATTTGCATGAATAATTTTATTAATTGATACAATACTCAGCGTGGGAAAAAACCGGTCGGAAAATTTGCAGAAAATCCGAAGGTTGGAATATTTGAATGTGTATATGTCGTAAGGTCACTTGTAGATGTTGTAAGGTCACTTGTAGTTGTAAGGTCACTTGTTGTTGTAAGGTCACTTGTAGTTGTAAGGTCACTTGTTGTTGTAAGGTCACTTGTAGTTGTAAGGTCACTTGTTGTTGTAAGGTCACTTGTAGTTGTAAGGTCACTTGTTGTTGTAAGGTCACTTGTAGTTGTAAGGTCACTTGTTGTTGTAAGGTCACTTGTAGTTGTAAGGTCACTTGTTGTAAGGTCACTTGTAGTTGTAAGGTCACTTGTAGTTGTAAGGTCACTTGTAGATGTTGTAAGGTCACTTGTAGTTGTAAGGTCACTTGTAGATGTTGTAAGGTCACTTGTAATGTTGTAAGGTCACTTGTAGATGTTGTAAGGTCACTTGTAGATGTTGTAAGGTCACTTGTAGATGTTGTAAGGTCACTTGTAGATGTTGTAAGGTCACTTGTAGATGTTGTAAGGTCACTTGTAGATGTAAGGTCACTTTAGATGTTGTAAGGTCACTTGTAGATGTTGTAAGGTCACTTGTAGATGTTGAAGGTCACTTTTTAGATGTTGTTGTAAGGTCACTTGTAGATGTAAGGTCAAATTGTTTTTAAGGTCACTTGTAGATGTTGCAAGGTCACTTTTTGTAAGGTCACTTGTAGATGTTGTAAGGCCCCTTTTTAATTAAGGTCATTTGTAATGTTAAAGGGGTCACTTGTAAGGTAAATTGTAGATGAAAGGGGAAATTTGTAAGGTTGAAAGGTCCCTTGTAATGTTAAAGGTTTCACTTGTAAAGGTAAAAAGGTCACTTGAAGATGTTTTTAAGGGTCACTTGTAGATGTTGTTAAGGTCACTTTTAAGTTTTTTAAAAGGTCATTTTGGTAAGGGAAAGGTCATTTGGGTTAAGGTTTGTTTTTAAGGGGAAAAATTTGGGGAAAAATTTTTGGGCAAGTAGGCTTTTTTAAATGAAAAGGTCACTTTTTAGTTGTAAGGTAAAATTTTGTAGTTTGTAAGCTCTTTTGGGGTAGATGCCTGGTTAAGGGTAAAATTGTAAAAGGTAAGTCCTTGTAAGTAAATTGTGAGGGTTTGTAAGGTCACTTGTAGTTAAGGCCCATAGAAATTTAAGGGTAAGGGTCACTTGTAGAGGTCGAAAGGGGTCACGTCTATTTATAAGGTCATTTGTAGACATTTTTGGGTAAGGTCCCCGGAAAAAGTAAGGTATTTTGATTTTTTGTAAGGTCACTTGTAGGCGGGGGTCCCCCAGCGGGCCCCCCACAACCCGGGGGCCCACACGGGGTCCACAAGCTTTTGGGTTCACAAGCAGGGGGTGGCCCATGGGGGTTTCCACTAGCTTTGGTCCCCCCAGTGTGGTCCACAAAAGGGCCCCCAAAGAAGGGGCCCAAAATAGCATGGGTCCACAGTGGGGTCCAAAAGCATGGGTCAACAGTTTTGGTCCACAAAAAAAAATTCAACAGTTTTGGGTCCACAAGCATGGGTCCACAGTGTGGTAAAACAAGCATGGTTCACAGGGCGTGGTCCAAAAAGCAAAAGTCCCCAGCGGGGTCCACAAGCAGGGCCCACAGTGTAACCACAAGCATGGGTCCACAGTGTGGTCAAACAGGGGTTTCCACAGTGGGGGTCCCCAAGCAGGGTCCAAAAGTGTGGTGCACAAGCAGGGGTTTCCACAGTGTGGTGCACAAGCAGGGGCCCAACATTGGGGGGTTCCACAAAAAGGGGCCCAACAGTGGGGTTTGCAAAAGGGAAAGGGCCCAAACAGTGTGGCCCACAACATATGCCCCCAAAATTGGGTGCACAACCCGGGGGGTCCACAGTGGGCCAAACAAGCATATGCCCACAGTGTAGTCCCAAAAGAAAGGGGCCCACAGTGTGGCCCAAAAAGCAGGGTTTTAAACAGCGTGGTCCACAAGCAGGGGTTCCACAGCAGGGGTTCCCAAAAAAGAGCCCCCACAGTGGGGTCCACAAGCATGGGTCCACAGGGGGGTCCACAAGCATGGGTCCACAGTGGGGTTCCAAAAGCAGGGGTTTCAAAACGTGGTCCCACAAGCTTTGGGTCCCACAGCGTGGTCCAAAAGCATGAGCCACAGTTGGTCCCCCAAGCCTGGGTTTTTCACAGTGTGGTGAAACAAAGCATGGGTCCACAGTGGGGGGCAAAAACCAGGGGTCCACAGTGGGGTTTGCAAAAAAAGCTTTGGGTTTCACAGTGTGGGGGCAAAAGCATGGGCCCCACAGTGGGTAAAAACCCAAGGGGGTTTTTCCAAAACAGTGGTGGGGGGAAACAAGCAGGGGTCCAAAAGTGGGGGTGCAAAAAAGCAGGGGTTCCACAGTTTTGGGGCAAAAGAAAAGGGGGTTCCACAGTGTGGGGACAAACCCCAAGGGCCACAGTTTTGGGGGCACAAGCATGGGCCCACATTGGGGTCCACAAACTGGGCCCAACAGTGTGGTGCAAAAGGCAGGGGCCCCAACAGTGTGGTGCACAAGAAAGGGTCCACATTGTGGTGAAACCAAGCGGGGGTTTCCCCATTTGGGGTTTCAAAAAGCAGGGGGTTCCACAGTGTGGTGCACAAGATGGGTCCACAGTGGGTCCAAAAAACAGGGGTTTCCACAGTGGGGTTCCACAAGCTTGGTCCACAGTTTTGGTCCACAAGAAAGGGTTTCCACAGTGGGGGTTCCACTAGAAAGGTCCACAGCGTGGCCACAAGCATGGGGTCCACAGCGTGGCCCCACAAGCATGGGTCCAGAGTGGGGGTCCACAAGCAGGGGTCCCCCAAAAGCGGGGGTTTTCCCCCCTTTTGGTTTTTCTGACAGTCTTAAAAAAACGCAGCTTCAGGGCCCGCGGCCCAGGGAAAATATTTTTAAAAAAATTTTAAAAATGTGGGGGTTTTAAATCTCAGTTTAAACAAAGGGGGGTTTTTTAACCCGGCGAGGGGGGGGTGGGGGGGGTTTGGGGCCGGGCCCTGGGGGAAAAAGGGGGCGAGGTGGCAGGGAACGCGGCGCGGAGGGCGGGGGCGGGGGGGGAGCGAGGCAGAGGAAAAATGGGGGGGAGGGAGGTGCGCACCCAAAGGGGTGGGGGCGTGGCTTTTGGGGTGCCGGGACCTGTACGGGTTATAAAGCAGCCAAAAAAAGGGGGCCCAAGTCTCGCCGCCCCCGGGTGCACCCGGGCAGTGCAAAAATACCCACATTTTTATTTTCGACTTGGGGGGGTCGAAACCAAGAGGATAAACGATGTCCCTCCCTACCGGGGTTTTCGGGGGGTCAACCCCCCCGGGCCCCTCGGCCCTTGACCGGGGCCCTGGGTGGATCATGCCTGATCAACAAGGTTATTCTCTGCGCACTAGGGCCAACGGACAACCACAAACCCGGCTGGGCTCGCACTGACTATCTTTTCCCGGGTCCCTCGTGAAACTCCAGGGGGCTATTGGTAATTTTCCCCTTTTTGGGTGGGGTGAGGCTGTTGAACAGTTTGGGGGGCCCCGACACTTTCTGTGCTTTTTCACTTAAATGTATTTTAAAGGTGGGCCCCCACTTTTCATTGGGGGGATGTTTAACCCGTCCTGCCCAGGTTTTTTTGACTTTTTAATTTAAATATTTTTTGTGTTTCAGTCACTTTCACAAACATGGTTTTTTTACAGTCCCCTGCAAAAAAAATGGGGGGTTTTGTTTCCCGGCACAAACATGGTTACATTTACTGCACAAACATGGGTTTTGGGGGCAAAGTTTACTGCACAAACATGGTAAGTTACAGTCCTTGGGACAAAAAAGGTATGTTTGCACTTTCACAAACATGGGATGTTAGGGCACTGCACAAAAAATGGGGGATGTTACAGTCACTTTCACAAACATGGTATGTTTTCAGTACTGGGACAAAAATGGGGAGTTACAGTCACTGGGGAAAAAACATGGGGGGTTCAGGCCCCCTGCACAAACATGGTTTGTTTCCCGTCACTTCACAAATAATGGGGGTTTACAGTCCGCACAAAAATGGTGAGTTACAGTCACTGCACAAACATTTTAATGTTTTCAGTCACTGCCCCAAACATGGTGTGTTACAGCCCTGCACAAAAAAAGGTTTGTTACAGTCACTGTATCATGGTTTGGGGGTTCGAAAAACTTGGGTTTGGGGAAAAAATACTCCGTGGCTGGGGAGTACATATAAAATTTCAGACAAGGGTTAGTTTGCGCCCTTACAGCCCCCTAACCCCAGGGGCCCCTGCTCTCCTCGTTTGGGACAACTGACTGGGCCCGGGCCCCCCACATTTCCCATTAGTGAGGGGGTCTTTGAATAGTGCCAGGGCACCCAATATGAAAAAGACATGACTCAGGGAGAGGCCTTTTGGGAACCCATTTAAAGGGACACTGGTTTTACTGGTAACTGGTTTACAACTAAATTTAGAAGGGTTGTGTTTTCGTCACTGCACAAACAGGGGGTTTGGGTTAAAAAAAGGATCAAAAAGCACAAACATGGGATGGTTTCAGTCACTGCAAAACATGGGGTGTTTCCCGTCACTGCACAAACCCGGTATGTTTGTCACTGGGACAAAAATGGTATGTTTCAGTCACTGCACAAACAAAGGTTTAAATTAAAAGTCACGGGACAAACAAAGGGGATGTTTTCAGGGCACTGCACAAACTGGGGTGTTACAGTCACCCGCTCAAACATGGTGTGTTTACAGGGCACTGCACAAACATGGGGCGTTTACATCACTGGGACAAACATGGTGTGTTTCCCGTCCCTGCACAAAACAGTCACGGGACAAAAATGGTATGTTACAGTCACTGCACAAACATTTGGGGCGTTTCAGGGCACTGCCCAAACATGGGCTTACAGTCACGGGACAAACATTGGGGGCGTTACAGTCACTGCCAAACATGGTGCGTTGCAGTCACCGCAAAAAACATGGTATGTTTAAAAGTCACTGCCCCAAACAAGGTGGTTACAAATCCCTTGCACAAAAATGGGTTTCGTTTTCAGTCCCCTTCAAAAAACCTGGTATTTTTACCCTCCACACACAAACAAGGTGGCTTTTTCAGTCACGCACAAATGGTGCGTTACAGTCAATGCAAAAAACATGGTGGTTTTTACAAAACCCAGGGGCAAACAAGGGGGTGTTACAGTCACTGGGGAAAAAAACATGGGGCTAAAAGTCACTGCCAAAAAAAGGTGCGTTAAAAGTCACGGGAAAAAACATGGGATGTTTAGTCACGAACAAAAAAAGGTGTTTTACAGGGCCCTGCACAAAAAATGGTGTGTTACAAACACTTTCACCAAAAATGGTGCGTTAAAAGTCACTGCTCAAACATGGTGCCTTACAGTCCCTGGGACAAACATGGTCCTTACAGTCACTGCACAAAAATGGGTATGTTTTTCAGTCACTGCACAAACATGGTATTTAGTCACTGCACAAAAAATATGTGTTAATCATCACCTGCACAACATGGGGCGTTTACAGTCCCCTGCATAAAATTTGTTAGTTAAAAAGTCACTGGGAAAAACATGGGGGCGGGAAAAGCATTTCGACAAACATGGTATGTTTCAGTCACTGCACAAACATGGTAAAGTTACAGTCACTGCACAAACATGGTGCGGTTTTCAGCCCCTGCACAAAATGGTATTTACAGTCACCGGGGGCCCAAACATGGTATGGGTTTCAGTCACTGCCCAAACATGTAAATTTTCAGTCACTGCACAAACAAGGTGCGTTAAAAAAAACCCACGCACAAACATGGTATTTTTACAAATCACTGCACAAACATTGTTTAATTTACTGAAAAAACCCTGGTTTTGTTAGTCCCCTGCACAAACAAGTGTTACAGTCACTTCACAAAAAAATGGTATGTTACAGTCACTGCACAAAAATGTTTAAAAGTCCCCCGGGACAAAAATGGTAAAGTTTCAGCACTGCACAAAAATTGGGGTGGGTTTGTCACTGCACAAAAATTGGGATGTTTTTCCGTCACTGCACAATGTTTTGTCACTGCACAAAAATGTAAAGGTTTACAGGAACACTGCACAAACCTGGCTTACAGTCCGGCCAAAAAACAAGGTTTGGGTTTCCCGTCACAGCACAAACAAGTGGTGGTTCCCGTCACTGGCCAAAAAATGGGGGTGTTACAGTCACTGGGACAAACATGGTTGTTTCTGGCCCCTGGCCCAAACAAAATGTGTTACGCACACGCACAAACATTTGGGATGTTACAGTCACTGCAACAAACAAGGGGATGCTAACCCCCCACTGCCCCCAAAAATGGGGTTTAAAGTCCTGGCACAAACAAAGGTTTAAATTACAGTCACTGCACAAACATGGGATGTTACAAATCACTGCACAAAAAATGGGGTGTTTCATCAAATGGGACAAAAATGGTATATTCAGTCACTGCACAAACATGGGATAATTACAATCCCGGCCAAACAAGGTATCTACATTTCGTTACGCCACTTTTTCAAACATGGTATGTTTCAGTCCCCCTGCAACAAACAGTGTTTTGTCCCATGGGACAAACATGGTAAAGTTTCAGTCACTCACAAACTTTGGGTTCAGTCACGCACAAACATGGTATGTTACAGCACTGCACAAACATGTGCTACAGTCACTGCACAAACCTGGTATTTACAGACACTGCACAAACTGGTTGTTTAAATTCCCCCTGCAAAAACATGGTATGTTACGTCCTGCAAAAAAGGGTTTTCAGTCACTGCCCCAAACATGGTAAAGTTTACAGTCAATGCACAAACATGGTGCGTTACAGTTTACTTTTCACAAACCTGGTGGGGTTACAGTCACTGCACAAAAATGGTGTTTTTTCAGTTACGCCCCAAACAGGGGGTTTACAAATCACGCCCAACATTTGGGGTTTAAATGTCCCACTGCACAAACCCAAAAAGTGTTACGTCACTGCACAAACCCTTGGGATTTTTAAAATCACTTCACAAACAAGGTTGCTACAGGGCCCCTGGGACAAAAAATGGTGGTTAAAAGTCACTTGCACAAACAAGGTATGAAATTTCAGTAAATGCACAAAAAATGGGATGTTTCCCGTTCCCCTTTTCAAAAAACATGGTGTGGGTTTCATCACTGGGACAAACATGGTATATTACAGCACTGCACAAAAAATGGGATATTACAGTCACTGCCCCAAACAAGGTATCTACAGTGCGTTACAAACCACTTTACAAAACAGGGGATGTTACAGTCACTGCAAAAAAATGGGTTAGTCACTTTCACAAACAAGGGGAATTTTTTACAGGCCCCTTGGGACAAAAATGGTTACAGTCCCTGCACAAAAATTGGGATTTTACAGTCCAAATGGGACAAACAGTGTTTCAAATCACTCCCCAAACAAAGGGAAAGGTTTTCAGTCCCCTGTCACAAACATGGGGGGTTTATCACTGGGACAAAACATGGTATTTACAGTCCCCTGCCAAATTTACAGTCCCCTTTTCACAAAAAGGTATGTTTTCAGTCCCCCTGCACAAACAAGGGGGCGTTAAAAAGTCATGGGACAAAAATGGTGTGTTTTCAGTCACTGCACAAACATGGGGTGTTACAAATCACTGCACAAAAAATGGGGTGTTTTCAGTCACTGCACAAACATGGTGTGTTACTGGGCCCCTTCACAAACAAAGAGTTTACTGCACGCACAAAACATGATGATTACAGGGCCCCTGCACAAAAAAAGGTATGCCCACAGTCCCCTTGGGAAAAAACATGTGGGGTTAAAAAATCACTGCAACAAACATGGTATAAATTTCAGCCAAATGCAACAAACATGGATTTTACAAATCACCCGACCAAACATGGTGGTTTTCAGTCACTCACAAACAAGGTATATTACCGTCCCCCTGCAACCAAACATGGGATAATTAAAAGTCCCCTGCCCCAAACCAAAGGGATGCTACAGTCCCCTCACAAACAAAGGTGTGTTTACAGTCACTGCACAAAACCCTTGGGGGGTTTCAGTCACTGCAAAAAACATTGGGGGTTACCGTCACTGTCAAAAACATGGTATGTTTAAAAGCACTGCACAAACATGGGTGGTTTTCAGTCACTGGGACAAACCCTGGTATAATTTAAAAGTTTACTGACAAAAACGTGGTATTTACAGTCACTGCAACAAACATTTGGGGTGTTACAGTCACTGCACAAACCCTGGTATGTTACGTCCCCTGCACAAACTTTAAAGTCTGCAGGGCCAAAATCACTAACCCAAGGGAAATTACATTTCGCGAGCCCTTCATAACCCCAAAACCATCCGGGGCCTCAAACCGCGCAAGAGGTAAAAAACAAACTGAACCTTAGATACATCAAGAGGCCCAGGGGCTGCACCCAAAATCTTCCAAAAAAACTGCCATGGGTCAAAACCCAACCAAAGGGGCCCAGGACGCAAAAAGCCCAAAACCTTTCAAAAAAAATCCATGAAAAATTAAAAGGGATTAATTATCGTAAAAGAAAAACAGAATCAGTTTAAACAATACAGTTTAATTGGGGAAATCAAAACAAACCAAAAAAAAAAAATTTCAAAAACACCTTTTTTTGAGTATTCTTTATTTTCCCCACGGAAACCAAAAAAGGTCCAAAACGGACACCGAAGGTCATCCAAAAAGTTGGGGGGTTTTGTGCATCTGTTCCAAACACGGACATGCCTTTTATAAGATTTTTGGAGAGGGGAAAAATTAACAAATACGCTGCCTAAAACTGTGCTGAACCTTCCCCTGGGGGATCATGACCCAATATGGTCGAAAAATCCCTTCCCAGGATTTTTTCTCAATTACCGCCCCCAAAAAAATGGGAAAGTATGGTACGGGAAATGTACCCAAAACCCTTTTTCCGGAATTTGTACCATGCCTTTTCTCTAGGAAAAGGTCCCGTACTATACCTGGGGGCCAGTATTTAAATGTCTGGGGGTTGCCAAATTTTTTGGGGGGTGTCGGGGGGTTTCACTAGTGGAGTGTCTGGGGGTTGCCCTAGAGGATGTCTTTTGGGGGTTTCACTAAATGGGTTTTCCCCGGGGAAAGCCTATTTGGGGTGCTGGGGGGGCACTAGTGGAAATGTTTTGGAAGCACTAGTGGATGGGCGGGATGCAACTAATTGGGGTGTCTTGGGATGCACTATTTGGGGTGTCTTTGGGATGCAACAGTCGAGTGCCCGGGGAAAGCGCCCAGTCGGGGGTCTTTATGGGACTTTTCGAGGCCCCGGGGGTTTCACCTATGGGGTTTCTGGGGGGGTCAGTAGTGGAGTGTCCTTGGGGTACACTAAATCCATTGGGCTGGGGAAAGGCACTAGGGGATGCTGGGGGGTGCAAGGTTTGGGGGTGTCTGGGGGTTTGCAAATATTTGGGGTGTCTGGGGATGCACTAGTTTGGGGTGTCTGGGAAACACTATTTGAGGTTGGGGGAAAGCACTAATGGGGTTTTCTGGGGGGGTGCAGTATTTGGGGGTGTCCTTTTGGGGGTTTTCCCCAAATGGAGTGGGCGGTATGGGAAAATATTTGGGGGTGTCCCGGGGAAAGGGACTATGGATGTCTTGGGGTGCACTATTTGGGGTGCTGGGGTATGCAAAAAAATGGAGTTTTCTTGGGGGTGCACTATTTGGAAATGTCTGGGGGGTCAGTAGTGATGGCTGGGGGGTGCACTAGTGGGGTGCCCGGGGGATGCACTATTTGAGTGCTGGGGGTGCACAAATCGAGTGTCCCGGGGGAAAGCACTAAAAGGGGTGCTGGGGGGTGCACTTTTGGAGTGTCTTTGGGGTTCACTGTGGAGTGGTCTGGGGATTTCACTAAATGGGGTTCTGGGGGTGCACTAGTGGAAGGGGTCTGGGGATGCACTAGTGGATGTCCCGGGATGCCCATTTGGGGTTTTTCTGGGGGGGTTGGGACTAGTGGGGGTCTGAGGGTTCACAATGGATTTTCCCGGGGGGATGCACTAGTGGAAAAGGGATGGGGGTGCACTAGTGGATTTTATGGGGGATGCCCCTATTTGGGGTGTATGGGGGGTGGCCCCCAGTGGAAGTTCTGGGGGGGTTTCACTAGTGGTTCTGGGGGGTTTACAAATTGGGGTTGGGCTGGGGGTTGCACTATTTGGGGGTCGGGGGAAGCACTAGTGGAAGTGTCTGGGGATCCCTAGTGGAGTGTCCCCGGGGATGCACTATGGGGGTCTGGGGGGTGGCCCTTTGTGGATTTTCGGGGGGGGTGCACTAGTGGATGTCTGGGGGGTGCACAGTGGATGTCTGGGGGAAAGCACTAGTGGAGTGTCTGGGGGGTCCCCATGGAGTGTCTGGGGGGTTCATATTTGGGGTGTTCCCGGGGGGGTTGGGACTAGTTTATTTTCCCCGGGGGTTTGGGACAAGGGGGTGAACCGGGTTGGAAAACCCCAAATTTTAGGCCGGGGGGGCACTAGTTGGGGTGCTGGGGTTCCTAGTGGGGTTCTGGGGGAACACAAAGGGAGTGTCCTGGGGGGTGCACTTTGTGGAGTGTCTGGGGGGGTTGCACTAGTGGAGGCCCGGGGTTTCACTAGGGAGTGCTGGGGGGTTTCCCCTTAAAGGGGGTGGGCGTGGGTTGCACTAGTGGAGGCCCTGGGGGGTTGGGACAATGGGGGTGGGGGGGGGGAAAAACAAAGGGGGTTTTCGGGGGGGGCAAAAAATTGGAGTGCCTTGGGGGATGCCCAAAAATTTTGGATGGGCTGGGGAAACACAAATGGAAAAGGGGTGGGGAAAGGGACTAGGGAAATGTCTGGGGGGATGCACTAGGGGTGTCTGGGAGGCACTATGGAGTGTCTGGGGGATGCACTATGGAAAATTCCGGGGATGCACAAAATGGAGTGCTAGGGGTGGCACTAGTGGGGGGTGGGCCCAAGGGGTGCACAATGGAGGTCTGGGGGGGAAAGCCCCAATTTGGGGTGGGGCGGGGGGGCACCCAGTTTGGGGTTTTCTGGGGGATGGGACTAGTGAGGTCGGGGGGAACTATGGGGGGGGCCCGGGGGGTTTCCAAGTGGAAATTTTCTGGGGAAAGCACTAGTGGGAGTTCAGGGGGATGCACTGTGGAGTGTCCGGGGGGTGCACTAGTGGAAGTGTCCGGGGGGTTTCACTAAAATTTTTGTGTCCCCGGGGATTTCACTATTTAGTGTCCGGGGGTTCACTATTGGGGTGGCCGGGGATTCACTGGAGTGGTTTTGGGGATGCACAATTGGAAATGTCTGGGGGTGCACTAGTGGGAAATGAACATCAAATGGATACAATAAACCCGACAGGTTGCTAGGGTAAACACATAGGGAACAGTTAGGCAAAATTTTATTTCCGGGAAAAGTTTTTGCCTAACACAGTAGGCTTCTTTAGTCGAATAACCAAAAAAGTAGGCAGAACAAGAGATGTGAAACGAATTAATTTATTTCCCTCACCCCTTTAAGGGCGTGAAATTTTAGGTTGTCAGGCCCCCCCGGCCTGGAGAAAAAAAACAGTTCCCCAATCCCGGAAAAATCGTCCATGCCCCTTTACTTTAGATAGTTCCTGACTATAGAACTGGGCCTTTTCCAAGGGGCCCAGGGGCTGACAAAACCCCAAATTTTCGACTTCAAGGGGGGGATTTGGGCCGATTTCATTTGTCTTTCCCCTCTCACTGTTTTTCCTTCCCCACTTTTTGTATTCGACTAAGAAGCCTTCCCGTGAAAAGGCGAAACGTTTTGGAAAAAAAAGTTGCCTAACTTTCCCCAATTGTCCCTTTCCCACAAGTGGAGTGTCCCCGGGGATGCCAAATAGTGGAGGGGTCCCGGGGGGTGGGACTAAATGGGGTGTCTTTTGGGGCTGCACTAGGGGGAGTGTCTGGGGGATGCACTTTGTGGGGTGTCTGGGGGGGGGCACTAGGGGGGAGTGTTGGGGGATGCACTAGTGGAGTTTTCTGGGGGCTGAAAATAGTGGAGTGTCTGGGGCTGCACTAGTGGAGTGTCTGGGGGCTGCACTAGTGGAGTGTCTGGGGGCTGCACTAGTGGAGTGTCTGGGGGCTGCACTAGTGGAGTGTCTGGGGGATGCACTAGTGGAGTGTCTGGGGGCTGCACTAGTGGAGTGTCTGGGGGATGCACTAGTGGAGTGTCTGGGGGATGCACTAGTGGAGTGTCTGGGGGCTGCACTAGTGGAGTGTCTGGGGGATGCACTAGTGGAGTGTCTGGGGGATGCACTAGTGGAGTGTCTGGGGGCTGCACTAGTGGAGTGTCTGGGGGATGCACTAGTGGAGTGTCTGGGGGATGCACTAGTGGAGTGTCTGGGGGATGCACTAGTGGAGTGTCTGGGGGATGCACTAGTGGAGTGTCTGGGGGATGCACTAGTGGAGTGTCTGGGGATGCACTAGTGGAGTGTCTGGGGGATGCACTAGTGGAGTGTCTGGGGGATGCACTAGTGGAGTGTCTGGGGGCTGCACTAGTGGAGTGTCTGGGGGCTGCACTAGTGGAGTGTCTGGGGGATGCACTAGTGGAGTGTCTGGGGGATGCACTAGTGGAGTGTCTGGGGGATGCACTAGCGGAGTGTCTGGGGGATGCACTACTCCGTCTCATTATAGTGAAGGAACACAACACGTCACGTCACTTCAGTATACAGGTCCTTGTCATCTCTAAACTAACAACATACCATTTGTTAGTAACCGATTTATTTATATTTTGTCTTATTATGCATTCTATGGTACAGAAATGCTTATAATTATAGTTTATCAAAATACATTGAAAGTTTTGTATATTACGTATTAAAATATTCTTGACTGATGGTGAACAGGTGAGATGACCCTTGTGTAGTCGACAGACTAAACCAAAGTAGCATATCAGTCAAGAATATATTCGCAGAGAGGAGCATGTCTCTAATTGTATATATACAGAGTTTAATCTCAATTTTACGGATTAAAACATTGTTAACTGGAGATGAACAGGTGACATGGAACCTTAACGTTCCTCTTGTAGTAGATAGGTTTTAAACCCAGTTAACCAGCCAGCCTCGTTATCACTCACTCGGTATATGAATACTTTTGCGGTTTAATGTGTTCTCGACTGCTAGTACACGTTATATGCTCTCTAAATGACCCTCATGTGGTCAACTAGCTTTAGATCCAATAATTCTGTTATTAAGATGTGTATAGGAACGTAGAGCTGTTTTTGTGTGTTCTTACCCTGAGAGTTCGCTTTAATCCCTATTTTAGGGATTAAATAATATTGTAGAGTTTACATCCCATATATTGGCGATTCCCAGCCTCTCTCTTTCTCTCTCACGGCAGAAATCTATTTTTCCTCGTCTTTAAAATCCTTTTTGTGTATCCATATGCTCTTGCGCTACCGTCCACGGGATGGATGTGGAGTGCACAATAAACTAGCCACTTCGGTGGCAAGACCTAAAAAGCAAAAATCCTTGAGGAATCTATAGAATAAAATCGTCTTACTCTCTTCCCAATTACTGCACAGCAACATAACAAGCAGTAGCCATCACTCAGGCCGAGGACGACGAGACGTCTTATATAGAGAAGAATACAAGCCACAAACAAAAAGGTGACGATGTTTCGGTCCGTCCTGGACTATTTTCGAGCAAGTTTTCGACTTGACGGTGGTCTAGGAGGGACAGAAACCTTGTTATAGAGTTCCTCTCCCACGTGCGTTTTCTTGTTGGTTTAACCACTGTAATGCAAACTTTATTCTTTAGTACAAGTCTCAATAACATGGTTGATGAGTGTGACAGTTGGGTATCTTTACTGATGAAACGTTTCGTCTACAGAGAAGGCTTCTTCAGTCAGATACCACTGCTACTGCATACAGAGTATGCAGTAGCAGTAGTGAGCAGTAGAGATAATGTAATCAGTCCAACAACCTTGAGGTAGCAGTATGTGAGATGGTCAACTTGGAGAAGAGTTCAGCTCCACAGTCTGGAACAATGTGAAGCTGAAGCATTGACTTGAGGTATATAAATGAACACGTATCACGTAAACAGTTTATACACAACATGTAAACATTATATAAACATATACAATATCATGCAAACAGCATATAACAACCTATAACAACATACAAGCGGTAGTATCCCGGGTAACAGCAATGTGGTGTTTGCTCTCAGTCTTGCTAACACTTTCCTCAGTACAAGAAGCGTGCAAGACTTAGGTTTTTCTATATACAGCTTCTTCTGGTCACTGTGTTTTGTACAGACTGACTCGGGAGTTCAGGTTTACTTTGGATTTATGTACAGTGAACACTTTCCGCTTTCTACAGTTAAAAACATTTCTGTATTTTCTGTCCGCCGTGAGCGAACGTTTATATATATATATATATATATATATATATATATATATATATATATATATATATATATATATATATATATATATTATTTTTAATTTATGTTAATTTAAAAAATAATGATTTTGTACCAAAAGGACCTTAGAAAACTTACCTAACCTTATTATAACAAGCGCAATTTAACATAAGCCAACTAAATATATTTTAGACGAGTTTACAGTAATTTAATAAACAAACACGATGAAATATACTTTTTGTCGATAGGTTCAGAATGATTTTTGCGAAATTATTGCATACACAAATTTTCGCTTGCCTTATTCGGCAAGAAGAGCGTTGCTATTTAAGACAAAATCGCAAGTTTTACCAATTTGGCACGACACACACACACACACACACACACACACACAGAGGCACGAGTTATATTCGGTGGGGGTTCGAGACCCAGTCATCAACTATCTGAAGGCCGCATACTCAACAAGCTTAACTCACAATTTGTGGTTCATACTCAGGTGTGAAGAATCAATAATACATCAGGGCTCACCACCAGCTTCATTACTCGAGGTGAATCTGCCAAAGGTCTACATTTTGTGGGAATGACAATTGCCAATCTGCCAACGACATATTCTTCACGCTCAGGTTCTGGTAAGGAGATTCACGAACAAGGTAAATGCATCCACCACAGAGGTTGTTTTATGTACCTTAAGTGTAGGAGATTGTAAGTCTGGCATTGTGTGTGTGTGTGTGTGTTGATATAGTATGTGCGTCTGGTAGACTTGTGTGTATTTCTGGTGGGGTTAGAGCAGTGTACACATCGTAGACTTGTGTACGAGTATTTCTGGTAGACCCGTGTGCGTGTACTAGACGTACACAGATTTCCTAACCTATTTTCAGTCCTCATTTTCTCTTCAAGAAGCAGCAGCCACAAGCCTCTGGCTGCCACATCCCCTGAGGCTGTTAAACTACGATAACCCAATAAAGCCAAGCTTTATTTCCACAGAGGGTCCTTCCCTTCCCACCCACAACAGTCGACTAACACCTAGGTACCTATTTACTGCTAGGTGAACAGGTGCAGCGGGTGTAAAGAAAACTCTCGCCCGCCCATCTATTTCACCGTTTTTATACCAGCAGTTTCTCACTTTTACAGTGGTATTATAAGTTTAAATAGAAACTCGTGAGTATATGCATAGAACCCACATATAACATGCACTAACTAAAGGAGGGCGGACCGCTCGGTCCGTCCTGGTCCAAGACGGACCACTCTGTCCTGGTCCTCATATAAACCAAGTTTAACATGTGGCGGAGAGAAAGTTTAACGCAGCAAGATAAACGAGCGTCTCAATAAAACCCCAAGGGAACTATTAATGCTAAAGAGGCCATTAATAAAGACCATCCTATGCAGGGATTTTTAATACGAAGAAATAAAGTGGATAGCCAGTGCAGATGGGAAAGGTATATACACCGACAAGTTAGTGTTTCCCAGTGCATAAATCCTGAGAATTTACTTCCAACCTGTCGACTAGACAGGTTGGAAATCCAATAAAGCAACTAACTAACGAAGCTCGGCAGTAAACAGCTCAACTAAATTTCTCATTTTAAATGACGATTCTGAGCATTAAAGAAGCAAGTGAGAGAAGGCAACACATCAACACTAGATTCAGTATTCACTAGAAAGCAGTAAGAGATTCTCAGTATAAATTATCTAAACCTTCTAGGTAAGAGAATAGCGTAAAATTAAAAATAACATACTGGAAGGCATGACGGAGGAGAGGATAGAGAAAAACACGAACAGGATGATATAAACTACAAGAATAAGAAAAGAAAACCGTACTTGAATATAAAAAGTTCATGGCACAGATTAATTTTTTTCCAAAGGAAATAAATGGCAAAACAATAAAGAATAGTGTAATGGAGAGTGGTGAGCCATGGACCAGAAAAACTGGAACCACAAGAAACTTGCTAACCCAGAGATTAGCCAGAGATGCAAACAAGCCAGAAATAAATATAAGAAACGCAAGGAGGGAGAAAGAATGCAACTGTGCTGAAGAAACAGCGGACTAGAGCAAGACGGAACCAAAGCTTCTATTCAGGTTTGGGGAAAAAATGAATAATCTAAATGTGAAAGACAAGCCAGGAAGTCTCAAGGACGAAGATAAAGTCGCAAGAGTGGAAAGAGGAAACGTTTCTGATGCTGAACTTGATGCTTAAGAGTGTGTTTATGGGAGTGAACACTGTCTTCTCTGTTACACCACTGAATCTACAGGCTATGACCTCTTATTCTCCCTCAGCTCATTCACAAGCTAAGAACCGCTGTCTTACCTCAGTTCATTACAAGCTTAAGAACTATCATCTTGCCTCAATTCATGTCAAACCCCAGATGTATCAGAGTTACACCGTCACCCACAAGCCCTCCAACACCCAGCTACGTACCTGGTGACTGTCAGGTGAACAGGGGCAACGGATACAAGGAAAACTGAACGACGTATCAGATGTAGTGGATTTAACCCCCCTCCCCCCAAAAAAACAGCCACTTGAAGGAAAAAAAAGACTTTCAGATATCTAAAGAGGAAATTAAAAATAACGTAAGAAAATTACGTTTCGAGACAGCAGCATGAAGGGGAGGGGAAGGGGAGGGGAAGGGGAGGGGAAGGGGAGGGGGGAAAATGAACAGACGTATATTTCAATAAAATCTAATAATCTGACGTATACTTAGATACAGCCCATCCTTCTTTTAAGTATGTCACACTTTCACATAGAGTTTGCAGACTATTTCTAAGATTGGGTTGGGTTATATCAGGTTAGGTTACAGCGAAAAAAAAAAACTATAAATGTAAGAAAAAGACGATCAATCTGTGGCACGAACAGATGACACAGTTATATGAGGTGTGTGAACCACTATGTCATATATCAGCTGTTCAACAGCCACCCATTTGACTATGCAACAGCGCAGTGATGACTGTGGCTAAGAGGACGGGCAGTCAGGACAGGACACACCTGGAGATGTATAAACCACGCCACACCAAGACGCCGTCAGCTTTATTGCTTTCTTGTGACAAGACTCGCTGTGAGGAATACTGTAGTGCAGAACATGGATTGAAAAAGCCATTTTGGAAACACAAATCTAGTGCCATAGATAAATAATAATAATAATAATAATAATAATAAATAATACTCTTCCTTGTTTGTCTTATTTTTTTTTTTTAAATAAACCCATATTAGTCTGGTAGAAAGATGGTTAAACCTGAATTTTCTTTTGGTGCACAACTCTTCTTAGTTTTAGTGAACCTCTGAAGTATGTAGAATGATCATCCAGCAAGTGGCCCTCTGTCACTCTTCATAATCCAGCAAGTGGCCCTCTGTCACTCTTCATAATCCAGCAAGTGCCCTCTGTCACTCTTCATAATCCACAAGTGGCCCTCTGTCACTTCATAATCCAGCAAGGGCCCTCTGTCCACTCTTCATAATCCAGCAAGTGGCTCTCTGTCACTCTTCATAATCCAGCAAGTGGCCCTCTGTCACTCTTCATAATCCAGCAAGTGGCTCTCTGTCACTCTTCATAATCCAGCAAGTGGCCCTCTGTCACTCTTCATAATCCAGCAAGTGGCCCTCTGTCACTCTTCAATAATCCAGCAAGTGGCTCTCTGTCACTCTTCATAATCCAGCAAGTGGCTCTCTGTCACTCTTCATAATCCAGCAAGTGGCTCTCTGTCACTCTTCATAATCCAGCAAGTGGCTCTCTGTCACTCTTCATAATCCAGCAAGTGGCTCTCTGTCACTCTTCATAATCCAGCAAGTGGCCCTCTGTCACTCTTCATAATCCAGCAAGTGGCTCTCTGTCACTCTTCATAATCCAGCAAGTGGCTCTCTGTCACTCTTCATAATCCAGCAAGTGGCCCTCTGTCACTCTTCATAATCCAGCAAGTGGCCCTCTGTCACTCTCATAATCCAGCAAGTGGCTCTCTGTCACTCTTCATAATCCAGCAAGTGGCTCTCTGTCACTCTTCATAATCCAGCAAGTGGCTCTCTGTCACTCTTCATAATCCAGCAAGTGGCCCTCTGTCACTCTTCATAATCCAGCAAGTGGCCCTCTGTCACTCTTCATAATCCAGCAAGTGGCCCTCTGTCACTCTTCATAATCCAGCAAGTGGCCCTCTGTCACTCTTCATAATCCAGCAAGTGGCCCTCTGTCACTCTTCATAATCCAGCAAGTGGCTCTCTGTCACTCTTCATAATCCAGCAAGTGGCCCTCTGTCACTCTTCATAATCCAGCAAGTGGCTCTCTGTCACTCTTCATAATCCAGCAAGTGGCCCTCTGTCACTCTTCATAATCCAGCAAGTGGCCCTCTGTCACTCTTCATAATCCAGCAAGTGGCCCTCTGTCACTTTTCATAATCCAGCAAGTGGCCCTCTGTCACTTCATAATCTAGCAAGTGGCTCTTCATAATCCAGCAAGTGGCCCTCTGTCACTCTTCATAATCCAGCAAGTGGCTCTCTGTCACTCTTCATAATCCAGCAAGTGGCCCTCTGTCACTCTTCATAATCCAGCAAGTGGCCCTCTGTCACTCTTCATAATCCAGCAAGTGGCCCTCTGTCACTTTTCATAATCCAGCAAGTGGCCCTCTGTCACTCTTCATAATCTAGCAAGTGGCTCTTCATAATCCAGCAAGTGGCCCTCTGTCACTCTTCATAATCCAGCAAGTGGCTCTCTGTCACTCTTCATAATCCAGCAAGTGGCCCTCTGTCACTCTTCATAATCCAGCAAGTGGCTCTCTGTCACTCTTCATAATCCAGCAAGTGGCCCTCTGTCACTTCATAATCCAGCAAGTGGCCCTCTGTCACTCTTCATAATCCAGCAAGTGGCCCTCTGTCACTCTTCATAATCCAGCAAGTGGCCCTCTGTCACTCTTCATAATCCAGCAAGTGGCCCTCTGTCACTCTTCATAATCCAGCAAGTGGCTATCTGTCACTCTTCATAATCCAGCAAGTGGCCCTCTGTCACTCTTCATAATCCAGCAAGTGGCCCTCTGTCACTCTTCATAATCCAGCAAGTGGCCCTCTGTCACTTCATAATCCAGCAAGTGGCCCTCTGTCACTCTTCATAATCCAGCAAGTGGCCCTCTGTCACTCTTCATAATCCAGCAAGTGGCCCTCTGTCACTTCATAATCCAGCAAGTGGCCCTCTGTCACTTCATAATCCAGCAAGTGGCCCTCTGTCACTCTTCATAATCCAGCAAGTGGCCCTCTGTCACTCTTCATAATCCAGCAAGTGGCCCTCTGTCACTTCATAATCCAGCAAGTGGCCCTCTGTCACTCTTCATAATCCAGCAAGTGGCCCTCTGTCACTCTTCATAATCCAGCAAATGGCTCTCTGTCACTCTTCATAATCCAGCAAGTGGCCCTCTGTCACTCTTCATAATCCAGCAAGTGGCCCTCTGTCACTCTTCATAATCCAGCAAATGGCCCCTCTGTCACTCTTCATAATCCAGCAAGTGGCCCTCTGTCACTCTCATAATCCAGCAAGTGGTTCTCTGTCACTCTTCATAATCCAGCAAGTGGCTCTCTGTCACTCTTCATAATCCAGCAAGTGGCCCTCTGTCACTCTTCATAATCCAGCAAGTGGCTATCTGTCACTCTTCATAATCCAGCAAGTGGCCCTCTGTCACTCTTCATAATCCAGCAAGTGGCCCTCTGTCACTCTTCATAATCCAGCAAGTGGCCCTCTGTCACTTCATAATCCAGCAAGTGGCCCTCTGTCACTCTTCATAATCCAGCAAGTGGCCCTCTGTCACTCTTCATAATCCAGCAAGTGGCCCTCTGTCACTTCATAATCCAGCAAGTGGCCCTCTGTCACTTCATAATCCAGCAAGTGGCCCTCTGTCACTCTTCATAATCCAGCAAGTGGCCCTCTGTCACTCTTCATAATCCAGCAAGTGGCCCTCTGTCACTTCATAATCCAGCAAGTGGCCCTCTGTCACTCTTCATAATCCAGCAAGTGGCCCTCTGTCACTCTTCATAATCCAGCAAATGGCTCTCTGTCACTCTTCATAATCCAGCAAGTGGCCCTCTGTCACTCTTCATAATCCAGCAAGTGGCCCTCTGTCACTCTTCATAATCCAGCAAATGGCTCTCTGTCACTCTTCATAATCCAGCAAGTGGCCCTCTGTCACTCTTCATAATCCAGCAAGTGGCTCTCTGTCACTCTTCATAATCCAGCAAGTGGCTCTCTGTCACTCTTCATAATCCAGCAAGTGGCCCTCTGTCACTCTTCATAATCCAGCAAGTGGCTCTCTGTCACTCTTCATAATCCAGCAAGTGGCCCTCTGTCATTCTTCATAATCCAGCAAGTGGCTCTCTGTCACTCTTCATAATCCAGCAAGTGGCCCTCTGTCACTCTTCATAATCCAGCAAGTGGCTCTCTGTCACTCTTCATAATCCAGCAAGTGGCCCTCTGTCATTCTTCATAATCCAGCAAGTGGCTCTCTGTCACTCTTCATAATCCAGCAAGTGGCTCTCTGTCACTCTTCATAATCCAGCAAGTGGCCCTCTGTCACTCTTCATAATCCAGCAAGTGGCCCTCTGTCACTCTTCATAATCCAGCAAGTGGCTCTCTGTCACTCTTCATAATCCAGCAAGTGGCTCTCTGTCACTCTTCATAATCCAGCAAGTGGCCCTCTGTCATTCTTCATAATCCAGCAAGTGGCTCTCTGTCACTCTTCATAATCCAGCAAGTGGCTCTCTGTCATTCTTCATAATCCAGCAAGTGGCCCTCTGTCACACTTGAGGAATTTGAGATATCCAAGATGGCTGCCGTGGTGATCGCCACTCATCCATGAACACCAAAAGACAGAAAAATCATTATGATTAATGAGTATCTTAATCAGCTCTCTCGCTACCAACATCTTCTGTGGTAAACCAAGTGACATTTCCAGCCTCACGCTGATAGTGTTGCTGGCAGGATGATCCCATATAAATTGGGTATCTAAGATGACTTGTCAGTGGTTCCAGGCACTGAGAGACACCACCACGATAGGCAGGCGACAGGAAAACGAACTATATCTTTATTTCTACAAGTACATATACAAGGTATATAGACTATAGCTGACATCAGTGACATAGTACTACTATATAGAAAGCCGCTTGTTATGCAAAGCATTTCGGGCAAATTAGGTCGGTGTTGTCCCAGGATGTGACCCACACCAGTCTACTAACTCCCAGGTACCCATTTTACTGATGGGTGAACATAGACAACCGGTGTAAAGAAACACGCCCAATGTTTCTACCCTCCCTGGGAATCGAACCCAGACACTCGCCGTGTGAAGTGAGAGCTTTAGCCACCAGGCCACGGGGCACTACTAGACAACAAACCACGATACGGGTGGGCTTGAACTTGCGACAATCGTGTCATTATGATTTGAGTCACCTAGACAACATTCATCTATCATTTCACAATGTATACTTGATTTGGGTCACATTGAAAGAACATTAACCTAACATTGTAACCCATGTACCCACCGATGGATCAAGCAACATGATGAACAATCACTGGTATTCATTTATGAGCAGAGAAATATTTGTCATAGAAGTCGATTACCAGCACGCTAAGTGAATACCATTGACAAGTTTAGCAGATGCGGCGGTACATATATGTTAAGTGAGGAACGTCCTTGTAAGCTCCATCAAAACTGTTGTGGTCAACTGTGTGCCTGCGTACTAATATGTTAGGTAAAAGGACAAGTGCAACTAATGCGACAGTTTATTGTGGCAACGTTTCGCCCTCCAGGAGCTTTGTCAAGCCGTTACAAACAATATATTGACACAGCGGATATATGTAGGTAGAGGTGCAAAGAATAATAGTACATAGCTGCTACCACTACTAATACCACCACACAAGAACTACAGCTACTACAAGTGCTACCACTACTACTACCTATAACGATTATATTATGGTGTGCACCTCACTCTACCTACATATACCTTCCATCTCCCTGTATTGTTTATAACGGCTTGACAAAGCTCCTGGAGAGCGAAACGTTGCCACAATAAACTGTCGCATTAGTTGCACTTGTCCTTTTATCTAACATACTGTCGGTAATTTTACCAACATTATTGCAATTTGCATACTAATGCACCAACAACACAAATATATCGCTCTCATCACTGATAACTGATTCTATAGCATCCGAGGATTGTCAGCGATATCACTAGGTGAGGAATGATGCATCAGCTCCTTCATGTATGATCCTCAAATCATGCTTATCGATAACTCGCTCCACATTCTACAAGTGTAGATGACCTCTCAGTAAGCACTAGACTGCTAGGGTTGTTTGTTCCAGTGTAGTCGGAATGTTACCACATTCCCTATCAATCAACCGTATCTTGTTTCTCGTGACAGTACAACCTGTTGAGGAGGAGTATTCAACAGCAGGTGATGCTCTTCGGTAGACTGAGTAGTACTCTTGGCAACGGCCGAAGATTAAGTGAACTGTGAAACTTTAATATTTCTGAATTTCTTTTCCACGAACTTGGCAGCCGGGTCTTCCATACGCTCAGAGTGTCGAAGACCTGGTTCCTCCAACTCACCCTAGATTAGCATGTGCTTGGTAATAGTACTAAACTACCTGTACGAACATTACATTAGAGGGGCTGCTTACGTCTGCCAGCTCTAGAGATATCGTCGCTGCTTAAACCGTTGGTAACTGCACGCTTTTTGGTTTGAGGACGTGTTGCTTATGTAATTACAAAGGTTATCGTCACCAGTGACCGTCATCGTACTCCTAACACAATCTTCTTGCCGACTACCATAACAAGAATCCCGCGCTTCTGTGTTGTACATTTCCTCAAGTTATCGTACCACAAAACCTTGTCTCCTGTGCATCTATCTCTTGGTTACTCGCAGCACCTCCTTCCTTCTCCTTTTCCCTCTTCTCTTCCTCTCACTCTCTCTCCCTTCCGTCACCTCATACACATGCAAGCGGCAAGGGTGGCTGCATCGCGGGGTGGGGAGAAGAATATGAATGAGTGTGGTGGCTCGTTCAACAATGCAGGCAGGTTCACGTTGTACTCGTATGCTCCCCCTGCCACACCCCTCTTAATTAAAGGCCCCAGTTAGCTTAATTAACGACGCTAATTATCCCTCGTTAATGACAGAGCAGGCAAGTGGCTGCGCTGGTTGAGATAGAACTTACAGAGGGGTAAGAGGCGGACGGGACGTCTCAGGGACACTGGAGGGAGGAGCAAAACGCAGAAATATTCTCCCAAGGTTGTAAATGCAGGGACCATAAAAGTCAAGTGTTTCCCCAGATAAACACCCTAAGATTAAAGACCTTGTATTGTTTACCTTGAGACCCAGAAGGTCAGGGACCTCACAACCTTGAGCCTGGGGACATTGATTCTTGAAATTACCCAAGTTTAGTGGAAGTGTCTTCGGCTAACACGGTAAGGACCATACACAGCAGGCCAACACTTGGCCCACCCTAGGGCCACAGCAGGACCACAAGCCCACACTAGGCCCAGTAACAGCGCACTCAGCTCACACACTGAGGTCCGGAGTTCGAATCTCCTCCGGTAGGGCTGGAAAGCATGACTTACCTGGAGTCTACCTGGAGGGTATTCCGGGGATCAACGTCCCCGCGGCCCGGTCCATGACCAATCCTCCCGGTGGATCAGGGCCTGATCAACGAGGCTGTTACTGCTGGCCTCATGCAATCCAAAGTACGAACCACAGCCCGGCTGATCCAGCACCGACTTTAGGTATCTGTCCAGCTTCCTCTTGAAGACAACGAGGGGTCTACTGGCAATGCCCCTTATTGCTGGTGGGAGGCTGTTGAACAGTTTTGGGCCCCGGACACTTATTGCGTTTTCTCTTAATGTACCAGTGACGCCCCTACTTTTCACCATTTCCATAAGACACCTGCTGTCCCTGTTCACCCATCAGTTTAAAATGGGTACCTGGGTGTTAGTCGACTGGTGTAGGTCGCATCCTGGGACAAAACTCCTCTAATTTGTCCGAAATGTTCAGCATAACAAGCGGCTTTCTATATAGTAGTATGTCATTGATGTCAGCTATGATCTGTATACCTTGTACATGTACTTATAGTAAATAATGATATTATTATTATTATTATTATTATTATTATTATTATAGGCCCACAACAGGCCCACAACAGGGCAGCAATAGGACCACAACAGACCCTCAACAGTGACAGTTTCTCCTCTCCCACTAGTATTTATGACTTCCTGTGGCTTTCATTAAGGCTTCACGTACCAAGGATGTTTTTTTAATCCGACTGAGCTTCCTGAGGGAGGAAGGAGCTGTGGTAAGTACTTGTTGAGGTCCACGTCCACGCCCCATCTCACTCTGCAAGTCCGCACGCCCACTGTCCCACACTGTCCCACAGAGACAGGATGTTCCAGAGATGGGACACAGAAACAAAGGGTCACAATTGGAAGCTGAAGACTCAGATGAGTCAAAAGGATCTTAGGAAGTATTTCTTCAGTCACAGAGTTGTTAGGAAGTGGAACAGTCTGGAAAGCGATGTAGTGGAGGCAGGAACCATACATAGTTTTAAAACGAGGTATGATAAAGCTCATGGAGCAGGGAGAGGGAGGACCCAGTAGCGGTCAGTGAAGAGGCGGGGCCAGGAGCTGAGTCTCGACCCCTGCAACCACAATTAGGTGAGTAAATTTAGGTAAGTACACGCCATCTTAGCCTAGCTGTGGCGTGCGGGTATCAGAGAAGAGGCGTACCCATGATCTCCTTCCTTGAGGTGTGGGAATGACATGACTAATGCCCACACACACACACACACACACACACCACCACCACCATACCTTTGATGAGTTTCTAGAGTTTTTTCCTCCCTGAACCTGCCATGGGCCAGGCTTGTCTGGTGCTGGCCTGGTCATCAAGGCTGTTGCTGTTAGTGGCCCACAGACCCACATATTCATCACAGTTTGGTTGATCTAGCACCTGAAGACACTTGTCCAATTTCCTCTTGAAGATTTCTACAATTATCTCAGTAGTGTTTCTGATATCTTTTGGTAAGATGTTAAATAATCTGGGACCACGAATGTTGATACAGTGTTCCCTTACTATGCCCACTGCACCCCTACTTCTTCACTGGGTTTATCTTGTACTTCTTCCCATATCTCTCACTTCAGTATGTTATGGCAGTGTGCAGATTTGGGACAAGGCCCTCAAAGCACCTTCCCGGTATATATTATCATGTATCTCTCTCTCTCTTCCGCTCCAGCGAGTACATATTTAAGACTTCAAGGCTCTATGCGGGCTGTAAACCATCTTTGTATTTGTAGCAGCTCTGACATTTATCCTGTCGTGAACGGAGCCGTCAACACTGAGCAATATTCCAGATGAAGAAGCATGAGTGATTAAAAACCAGACCCAGTGTTTATCGACAAGGCCCTTTGACAAATGGTTACTAACTCACTTTTACGGAACTTACATTAACGTGTTATAGTGCTTCCTAAGTTATTTCTTATCCGTTGTGCGTTTGTTGTGCTTCTATTGTGCGTTTATTGTGCTTCTGTTGTGCGTCTGTTGTTTCTGTTGACCAGGCACCTACCCTAGAGGCAGATTCCCTCTACTGGAAGGAAGTCAGGCAGGCAGGCAAGCGTATAGGCCGAAAGGCAGGTAGGCAACATGGCAGACAACGAGGAAGGCAGTAAGCAGGTAGATAGTCATGCAGACAGGCAGGCAAGCAGACAACCAAGAAGGCAGGCAGGCAACCACGGGGTTAAGAGGCAGACTAGTGAGGCTGGGAAGACGACACCTCTCAAACGACAGCCAATTATATTATATTTTTACGTGTTCCCAGCGAATGTTTTCTCTTATAAACATTAGAGAGAACATCACTGGTGTGTTTAGTGAGGTGATGCTGTTCGTCTCTCGGAGCGACATTCTACTTCAGTCGGTTCGAAAATGGAAAATCTGTAAGAATCTCGATATCTCATGTTCTCACGACGAGTAATGAGCTTGTTGAGTGTATGTACGTGTGTGAGAGTGAGTGTATGTGTGTGTGTGTGTGTGTGTGTGTGTGTGTGTGTGTGAGTGTATGTGCCTGTGTATGTGTGTACTCACCTAATTGTGGTTGCAAAGGTCGAGACTCAGCTCCTGGCCCCGCCTCTCTCCCCCTGCTCCATGAGCTTTATCATACCTTGTCTTAAAGCTATGTATGGTTCCTGCCTCCACTACCTCACTTGCTAGGCTATTCCACTTCCTGACTACTCTATGACTGAAGAAATACTTCCTAACATCCCTTTGACTCATCTGGATCTTCAACTTCCAATTGTGACCCCTTGTTTCTGTGGCTAGGTGTGGATTTCAAATTGGTGCTGCACACTCCAATATAGGCCTAACGTACATGGTGCACAAGGTTCTGAACGATTCCTTATTGAGATGTCGGAATGCTGTTCTTAGGTTTGCTAGGCGCCCATATGCTGCAGCAGTTATTTGGTTGATGTCCGCCTCAGGAGATGTGCCCGGTGTTAGGCTCACCCCAAGATCCTTTTCCTTGAGTGAGGTTTGTAGTCTCTGGCTCTCTAGACTGTACTCTGTCTGCGGTCTTCTTTGCCCTTTCCAATCTTCATGACTTTATACTTGGTGGGGTTGAACTCCTGGAGCCAGTTGCTGGATCAGGCCTTCAGCCTGTCCAAATCCCTTTGTAGTTCTGCCTGGTCCTCGCCAGATTGAATTCCTCTCATCAACTTTACATGATCTGCAAACAGGGACACTTCTGAGTCTATTCCTTCCGCCATGTCTTACATAAATACCAGAAACAGCACGTGTCTTAGGACTGACCCTTGTGGAACCCCACTCGTCACAGGCGCCCACTCTGACACCTCGCCACGTACCATGACTCGCTGCTGTCTTCCTGACAGGTATTCCCTGATCCATTGCAGTTCCTTCCCTATTATCCCTGCCTGGTGTGTGTGTGTGTGTGTGTGTGTGTGTGTGTGTGTGTGTGTGTGTGTGTGTGTGTGTGTGTGTGTGTGTGTGTGTGTGTGTGTGTATGTGTGTGTGCCAGTCCCCGCCTCTCATACGAAGAACCAAAACATGATTCCCTAAAAAAAAAACAAATAAAAAATCGCATATATACGTCAAAAAAGAAGATTGGGACAGACACACACACACACACACACACACACACACACACACACACACACACACACACACACACACACACACACACACACATCCGGCGACGAGTTTGCAATAATCTCGTCTTGCCTTTTGTTTGACTAGTGCAAATGAAAGTATGAATTTTTAAATAAAAGCTTCCGTGGCGCAGATGGATATTAGGAGATGAACAAAGGCAGCAAGAGCCGCCAGCCCAGACCTAAATCCTTCTCTAGCTTACCTTAGCTTGCCTTTCCCAGCTAGTCTTCACCCAGGGATTGCCTCCACAAATATTACCTCCCTTGATTACTACCCTCCAACCCCCTCCTCCACCATCCTTCTCCTCTTCCTCCATCATTCTCTTCTCCTCTATCCTCCTCCTCCACCATCCTTCTCTTCCTCCATCATTCTCTTCTCCTCTATCCTCCTCCTCCTCCATCCTCCCCGCCTCCCTCTTCTTCCCCCTCCCGTCACTCTCAAACCATTATTAATTACTTTCTCTACTTCCCCTTTCTCCTGATCTCTTAAGGCGGCAACTTTCTTTTTATTATTAAGGAACATGTATCATTCTTCATCTTTATTTCTCTTAATATTTTCTTTCTTGTCTGAAGATTTCTGAATCAGTGTCTTGAGTTTTTCTTCCGTTTGTCAGGAAAGACGTAGGCTTGGCGTCAGTGTGACGTGGGAGGCTTCACAGGCCTGGGCTTGGCGTCAGTGTGACGTGGGAGGCTTCACAGGCCTGGGCTTGGCGTCAGTGTGACGTGGGAGGCTTCACAGGCCTGGGCTTGGCGTCAGTGTAACGTGGGAGGCTTCACAGCCTGGGCTTGGCGTCAGTGTACCGTGGGAGGCTTCACAGGCCTGGGCTTGGCGTCAGTGTGACGTGGGAGGCTTCACAGGCCTGGGCTTGGCGTCAGTGTGACTGGGAGCTTCACAGGCCTGGGCTTGGCGTCAGTGTGACGTGGGAGGCTTCACAGGCCTGGCTTGGCGTCAGTGTGACGTGGGAGGCTTCACAGGCCTGGGCTTGGCGTCAGTGTGACGTGGGAGGCTTCACAGGCCTGGGCTTGGCGTCAGTGTGACGTGGGAGGCTTCACAGGCCTGGGCTTGGCGTCAGTGTGACGTGGGAGGCTTCACAGGCCTGGGCTTGGCGTCAGTGTGACGTGGGAGGCTTCACAGGCCTGGGATTGGCGTCAGTGTGACGTGGGAGGCTTCACAGACCTGGGCTTGGCGTCAGTGTGACGTGGGAGGCTTCACAGGCCTGGGATTGGCGTCAGTGTGACGTGGGAGGCTTCACAGCGTGGCTTGGCGTCAGTGTGACGTGGGAGGCTTCACAGACCTGGGCTTGGCGTCAGTGTGACGTGGGAGGCTTCACAGGCCTGGGATTGGCGTCAGTGTGACGTGGGAGGCTTCACAGACGTGGGCTTGGCGTCAGTGTGACGTGGGAGGCTTCACAGGCCTGGGCTTGGCGTCAGTGTGACGTGGGAGGCTTCACAGGCCTGGGATTGGCGTCAGTGTGACGTGGGAGGCTTCACAGACCTGGGCTTGGCGTCAGTGTGACGTGGGAGGCTTCACAGGCCTGGGATTGGCGTCAGTGTGACGTGGGAGGCTTCACAGACGTGGGCTTGGCGTCAGTGTGACGTGGGAGGCTTCACAGACCTGGGCTTGGCGTCAGTGTGACGTGGGAGGCTTCACAGACGTGGGCTTGGCGTCAGTGTGACGTGGGAGGCTTCACAGACGTGGGCTTGGCGTCAGTGTGACGTGGGAGGCTTCACAGACGTGGGCTTGGCGTCAGTGTGACGTGGGAGGCTTCACAGACGTGGGCTTGGCGTCAGTGTGACGTGGGAGGCTTCACAGACGTGGGCTTGGCGTCAGTGTGACGTGGGAGGCTTCACAGACGTGGGCTTGGCGTCAGTGTGACGTGGGAGGCTTCACAGACGTGGGCTTGGCGTCAGTGTGACGTGGGAGGCTTCACAGACGTGGGCTTGGCGTCAGTGTGACGTGGGAGGCTTCACAGACGTGGGCTTGGCGTCAGTGTGACGTGGGAGGCTTCACAGACGTGTGCTTGGCGTCAGTGTGACGTGGGAGGCTTCACAGGCCTGGGCTTGGCGTCAGTGTGACGTGGGAGGCTTCACAGGCCTGGGCTTGGCGTCAGTGTGACGTGGGAGGCTTCACAGGCCTGGGCTTGGCGTCAGTGTGACGTGGGAGGCTTCACAGACCTGGGCTTGGCGTCAGTGTGACGTGGGAGGCTTCACAGACCTGGGCTTGGCGTCAGTGTGACGTGGGAGGCTTCACAGGCCTGGGCTTGGCGTCAGTGTGACGTGGGAGGCCTCACAGACCTGGGCTTGGCGTCAGTGTGACGTGGGAGGCTTCACAGGCCTGGGCTTGGCGTCAGTGTGACGTGGGAGGCTTCAGAGGCCTGGGCTTGGCGTCAGTGTGACGTGGGAGGCTTCACAGACCTGGGCTTGGCGTCAGTGTGACGTGGGAGGCTTCACAGGCCTGGGCTTGGCGTCAGTGTGACGTGGGAGGCTTCACAGACCTGGGCTTGGCGTCAGTGTGACGTGGGAGGCTTCACAGATCTGGGCGTGGCGTCAGTATGACGTGGGAGGCTTCACAGACCTGGGCGTGGCGTCAGTGTGACGTGGGAGGCTTCACAGACCTGGGCGTGGCGTCAGTATGACGTGGGAGGCTTCACAGACCTGGGCGTGGCGTCAGTGTGACGTGGGAGGCTTCACAGACCTGGGCGTGTCGTCAGTGTGACGTGGGAGGCTTCACAGACATGGGCGTGTCGTCAGTATGACGTGGGAGGCTTCACAGACATGGGCGTGTCGTCAGTGTGACGTGGGAGGCTTCACAGACATGGGCGTGTCGTCAGTATGACGTGGGAGGCTTCACAGACATGGGCGTGGCGTCAGTGTGACGTGGGAGGCTTCACAGACCTGGGCGTGGCGTCAGTGTGACGTGGGAGGCTTCACAGACCTGGGCGTGGCGTCATTGTGACGTGGGAGGCTTCACAGACCTAGGCGTGGCGTCAGTGTGACTTGGGAGGCTTCACAGACCTGGGCGTGGCGTCAGTATGACGTGGGAGGCTTCACAGACCTGGTCGTGGCGTCAGTGTGACGTGGGAGGCTTCACAGACCTGGGCGTGTCGTCAGTGGGACGTGGGAGGCTTCACAGACATGGGCGTGTCGTCAGTATGACGTGGGAGGCTTCACAGACATGGGCGTGGCGTCAGTGTGACGTGGGAGGCTTCACAGACCTGGGCGTGGCGTCAGTGTGACGTGGGAGGCTTCACAGACCTGGGCGTGGCGTCATGTGTGACGTGGGAGGCTTCACAGACCTGGGCGTGGCGTCAGTGTGACGTGGGAGGCTTCACAGACCTGGGCGTGGCGTCAGTGTGACGTGGGAGGCTTCACAGACCTGGGCGTGGCGTCAGTGTGACGTGGGAGGCTTCACAGACCTGGGCGTGTCGTCAGTGTGACGTGGGAGGCTTCACAGACATGGGCGTGTCGTCAGTATGACGTGGGAGGCTTCACAGACATGGGCGTGGCGTCAGTGTGACGTGGGAGGCTTCACAGACCTGGGCGTGGCGTCAGTGTGACGTGGGAGGCTTCACAGACCTGGGCGTGGCGTCATTGTGACGTGGGAGGCTTCACAGACCTGGGCGTGGCGTCAGTGTGACGTGGGAGGCTTCACAGACCTGGGCGTGGCGTCAGTATGACGTGGGAGGCTTCACAGACCTGGGCGTGGCGTCAGTATGACGTGGAAGGCTTCACAGACCTGGGCGTGGCGTCAGTGTGACGTGGAAGGCTGCACAGACCTGGGCGTGGCGTCAGTGTGACGTGGGAGGCTTCACAGACCTGGACTTAGCGTCAGTGTGACGTGGGAGGCTTCACAGACCTGGGCGTGGCGTCAGTGTGACGTGTGAGGCTTCACAGACCTGGGCGTGGCGTCAGTGTGACGTGGGAGGCTTCACAGATCTGGCCGTGGCGTCAGTGTGACGTGGGAGGCTTCACAAATCTGGGCGTGGCGTCAGTGTGACGTAGGAGGCTTCACAGACCTGGGCGTGGCGTCAGTGTGACGTATGATAATCACCTGCCAGGAACCTTTTCCTGAACTCTTTTTCTGTGCCCTGAACACACTGACGTCACTCAGAACACTTTGATGTCACGTAGAACACTTTGATGTCACGCAGAACACGTGTTCTCTTGAGATGTCAACACGAGGCTCCGATATAAAATAGTACGAATATTTTACCCCCCCTCCCACGAACGCGCGCCCGTACGCACACGCACATGCACACACACAAACGAGGGGTCACAATTGGAAGCTGAAGACTCAGACGAGTCACAGGGATGTTAGGAAGTACTTTTTCAGTCACAGTCATCAGGAAGTGGAATAGTCTAGCAAGTGATGTAGTGGAGGCAGGAACCATACATAACTTTAAGACGAGGTATGACAAAGCTCAGGAAGCAGAGAGAGGACCTAGTAACGACCAATGAAGAGGCGGGGCCAGGAGCTGAGTCTCGACCTCTGCAACTACATTTAGGCGAGTGCACACACCACACACACACACACACACACACACACACACACACACACACACCAGGTTAAGGGAAATCAACCTGACGACACTGGAGGACAGGAGAGATAGGGGGGACATGATAACGACATACAAAATACTGAGAGGAATTGACAAGGTGGACAAAAACAGGATGTTCCAGAGATTGGACACAGTAACAAGGGGACACAGTTGGAAGCTAAAGACACAGATGAATCACAGGGATGTTAGGAAGTATTTCTTCAGCCACAGAGTAGTCAGTAAGTGGAATAGTTTGGGAAGCGATGTAGTGGAGGCAGGATCCATACATAGCTTTAAGCAGAGGTACGATAAAGCTCACGGCTCAGGGAGAGTGACCTAGTAGCGATCAGTGAAGAGGCGGGGCCAGGAGCTCGGACTCGACCCCCGCAACCTCAACTAGGTGAGTACAACTAGGTGAGTACCAATGCACCACCTACTTTTTCCCCTTGTCTTGTTTATGATTCACCTTATCTATTGTAGTTCCGTCTTTTGACAAGTCCACTCCCAAATATTTGAGCCACATTTGCTTCCTCCATACCCCGTCCAGTCTGATACCTAGTCTTTAATTTCTAGATTTTCTGCTAGTCTCACCTTTCTCTTTCTATGTTCACTTTTAATTTCACTCTTTTACACAGCTTCCTAAATTCCCCTACCAATCATCGCAATTTCTCGTCAGAATTTTCCAAAAGAGCCGGGAGAACTCTCACTCTCCTTCAGTCCCCACGCCTCTCCCTAGCTCCCTAGCATCCACTGCTTGTACATCCCCAGTTTATAGAGATGTTAAGCAACCATGGTGACATCACACATCCCTGTCTAAAGCCTACTCTTACTGGAAAACTATCTCCCTCACTCCTACATACCCTAACATGAGCCTCGCTGTAATCATAAAACTCTTAACTGCTTTAAGCAACCCACAACCTAGTCAATATATTGGCAATATCTACCACGGCTTTTCTAAATCCATAAGTGCAGCCAAAAGCTGTTTACCTTTAAGTACTGTTCAATTATGTGCTTCATTGTAAACACTCGGTCTACACATCACTTACCCTTCCTAAACCTTCCTTCACATTATTATTATAATCAAAAAGAAGCGCTAAGCCACAAGGGCTATACAGCGCCCTTCCTTCACAATCCTGCGCAGTGTCGTTCCCTTAGTTCTTTCAACAATAATTCTACCACACACTTTACCCCAGTATACTTAATAGGCTTATTCTTTATTTCATATATTAAGGAATAAAAGATTTTTTACGAATAGACCCATTACCTACTTCAAGAGAAAACTCCAAGGTTCCTGATAAACCAGGATGTGCGTGTAGTCAGCATGAACAACTTCAGTGATCAGACTTTCAACAGGGAGCCCTTGTCCAGGATCGGGAAGCGGGGACGATAATCTGGGAAACCGTTTTTAGGAAGGTTTCAGGTAACGTAGAGAAACTTCCACCGTGACTCAAGTAAGTCACTCTGTCTGACTTTTTTGGGTTATCCCAGGTTCTCTACACATATGCTGCTATGTATGATAATTCTATGTAACTGTATTTGTGTATACCTGAATAAACTTACTTACTTACTTACTTAATATCAGGTGCTTGTGAAACCATACATTGAATCTAAGGAAATTACTTATGTTAATGTTTTAACTCATAAATTAACCTGTTGGACACTAATTAACAAGATAACCTTCCACAGACATGAGTCTTAATGTTCCTTTACCGTATACAATCTTCTGAGAAACTTGTTCCCACCAAGACGTGTGTGGGGAAAAACCCTACATTGTTCTCCATAAATCACCCAAAAGACATTAGCTACATACTGTATTTTGACCTCCAAGTGAGGTCATGTGCTAGACGATGACCTCAGTTCAACGTCGAATTTTAAAGCCAGTCTCTATTGCATATCGTCAACATGTTGGTTTCCTTACACAAGCGCATCTTCGCAGCTTAAACAGATGGTAATTCTTGTTCCTCTGCGAACCTACTCTGAGTCTTTCCCCTATTTCTTTCGATAATAATAATTGCTTTACACTGCACCCGATGTGCTCAACAGTAACCTGAAAGACTCATGGTTATGGAAGACGAGGGAATTCAAATTAAGCTTATCACGATACACAAAATTATTTTATACACGGGTATGTCTTACGTGGGAAGCATGATGCTAACCCAGTGTATCTCGGGCAGGTCTGAGATGAGGGTGAGTGACACTGTCTTGATGGGAAAACGGCCGATGCGTTACCAGAGAAAAATGTGACAACGATTCACTAACGTAATTATCCTGGTGACGAAGCCTTTGATTGTGCTTTGTAAACCTCGCTCACAACCTATTGTAATTAATGTAATTGCATTTAGCGGTCGAAAACCGCATTACAAACATATAACTAGACTTTTCGCGGCGGTGTATTTGTCAGCGAGCGAAGTGTGAAAGGAACGCCGGAAGTCAGTGAAAGGCTTTTGAGAGACCAGTGAATAGAGATACGCAAAGAAAATGAGAAAAAAATCTTTTGCAATGGAATGATGAGAGATGTCAATTATCAGCGAAGGTGTGTGTGTGTGTGTGTGTACTCACCGATTTGTACTCGCCGGTTTGTGTTTGCGGGGGTTGACACTTAGCTCCTGGCCCCACCTTCTCTACCACCTTGATCGGCATCACTGACTTCTGTCCTCTTGGGCTTTATTATATCTACTCTTGAAGCTGTGTATTGTCTCTACCATTGCCTCATCCAAGTCATTCCACTTTTCAGTCACCCTAAGTCTAGAAATACTTCCCCAAATTCCTATGGATCATCTGCCTCTTCAGCTTCCACCCGTGTTCCTCTGATCCTGGTCTTCTTAAATCAATCTGTCCATATCAGCGCCGTCACTTCCTCTTAAGACTGTGTACGTAGTAATCATGTCCTCCCTTGTCCTTCTCTCCTCTTAGGTCGCCAGGTTCATTTATTTCAACCTCTCCTAATAATACATTCCTGTCAGTCCTGGTACTATCCTGGCTGCAAACCTCTGGATCTTTTCCAGTTTCTTCACGTGCTTGGCCAGGTGTGGGCTCCATGCTGGGGCCGAGTACTCTCAAATGACTGGTTTAACATATACTATGAATACGATTCTAAAGAATCCTTTATTCAGGCTCCTGAATTCTATTCAGAGCTTTGCTTATCTTGCATATGCTGCTGCCATTATAGGGTTTATGTGCAATTCTGGCAATATACTCTGTGTTATATTCACCCTCAGGTCTTTTTCACTTTCTGATATTTACAGTTTCTCTCCTCCTATGCTGTACTTTGTGCCCCGTCTGAACTTCAAACGTCACTTGTGTGATTACACTTTCAGTCTGCTGAGGTCTGTATGGAGTTTATCATTGTCCTCTCTTGTTCTTATTCGTCTCATTAATTTTGCATCGTCGGCAACCAGAGACACAGAGGAGTCAATCCCCTCTGGCAGGTCATTCACATATCAGGAACAGTAGTGATCCTGTGTTAGGTAAAAGGAGACAAGTGCAACTAATGTGACATTTTATTGTGGCAACGTTTCACTCTTCAGGAGTCTTGTCAAGCTTGACAAGGCTCCTGGAGAGCGAAACGTTACCACAATAAAAGTCGCATCAGTTGCACTTGTGTCTTTTTACCTAGCATATTGTCGGAAATTCTACCAACATTATTACAGTAGTGATCCTAATACTGATCCTTGTGTAACCCCACTCCTTACTTTCTCCCAGTCTGATGTTTCATCCCTTAATGTTACTCTCTGCCTTCTGTCATCCAGGTACTCCTTGACACTCTGGAGCACTCTGTCTTAACTCTGCTAGTTTTTATTTCTAGACTAATCTCTGGTGTGGAACTGCATCAGATGCTGTTCTACAGTCCAAGAAAATATAATCGGTCCAACCTTGTCTTTCTTGTATTATTACTGTGACTCTGCAGTAGAATTCCAGGAAATTCGTAAGACAGGATTTTCCATCTCTAAATCCATTTCGATTTTCCGTAAACAATCTCATCTCCGAGTGTTCCAGTATTCATTTCCGGACTATCTTGTAATTCTGTCCCACATTTGTAATTCTGTCCGACATTTGCAATTTTTCCAATTTTTTGGCAGTTGCCCTGACTGGAGAAACTGGCTGAACACCTCTGCTATTAAGTTACATAGTTGTTCTTGCCCCTTCTCTCACCACCCATGGAAAATATGTTATCTGACCCCATTACTTTTATTACATTCGGCTTTTGTAGGAATTTCATCACTTGTTGTGATGATGCTCTCCAGTATCTGTTGGTCTGTTATGGATACAGAGCCTTCCGGTGGTTATCCACTTCCCTCTGTGATGACTTCGTTGAGTCTTTTGCTCAGCACTTCATGTGTTTCTGTCAGTCTTCGTCAGTACCTCTTCCTCCTTCCTTAGCCTATCACTTGCTCCTTCACAGTCGTCTTTTTCCTTATGTTGCTGTGGAGTAACAGTCCTTCATTTTTGGCCTTTGACGCTACGTCATTTTCTGACTGACTGTGGGTCCTCGCCTAATTATGGTTGTAGGGGTCGATTCATAGCTCCTGGCCCCACCTCTTTACTGTGTTTGTGTGTGTGTGTGTGTGTGTGTGTGTGTGTGTGTGTGTGTGTGTGTGTGTGTGTGTGTGTGTGTGTGTGTGTTTGCGTGTGTGTGCGTGTACGTACTCACCTAGTTGTACTCACCTAGTTGTACTCACCTAGTTGAGGTTGCAGGGGTCGAGTCCAAGCTCCTGGCCCCGCCTCTTCACTGATCGCTACTAGGTCACTCCCCCTGAACCGTGAGCTTTATCATACCTCTGCTTAAAGCTATGTATGGATCCTGCCTCCACTACATCGCTTCCCAAACTATTCCACTTACTGACTACTCTGTGGCTGAAGAAATACTTCCTAACATCCCTGTGATTCATCTGTGTCTTCAACTTCCAACTGTGTCCCCTTGTTACTGTGTCCAATCTCTGGAACATCCTGTCTTTGTCCACCTTGTCATTTCCTCTCAGTATTTTGTATGTCGTTATCATGTCCCCCCTATCTCTCCTGTCCTCCAGTGTCGTCAGGTTGATTTCCCTTAACCTCTCCTCGTAGGACATACCTCTTAGCTCTGGGACTAGTCTTGTTGCAAACCTTTGCACTTTCTCTAGTTTCTTTACGCGCTTGGCTAGGTGTGGGTTCCAAACTGGTGCCGCATACTCCAATATGGGCCTAACGTACACTGTGTACAGGGTCCTGAACGATTCCTTATTAATATGTCGGAATGCTGTTCTGAGGTTTGCCAGGCGCCCATATGCTGCAGCCGTTATTTGGTTTATGTGCGCTTCAGGAGATGTGCCTGGTGTTATACTCACCCCAAGATCTTTTTCCTTGAGTGAGGTTTGTAGTCTCTGGCCCCCTAGACTGTACTCCGTCTGCGGTCTTCTTTGCCCTTCCCCAGTCTTCATGACTTTGCACTTGGTGGGATTGAACTCCAGGAGCCAATTGCTGAACCAGGTCTGCAGCCTGTCCAGATCCCTTTGTCGTTCTGCCTGGTCTTCGATCGAGTGAATTCTTCTCATCAACTTCACGTCATCTGCAAACAGGGACACCTCAGAGTCTATTCCTTCCGTCATGTCGTTCACAAATACCAGAAACAGCACTGGTCCTAGGACTGACCCCTGTGGGATCCCGCTGGTCACAGGTGCCCACCCTGACACCTCGCCACGTACCATGACTCGCTGCTGTCTTCCTGACAAGTATTCCCTGATCCATTTTAGTGCCTTCCCTGTTATTCCTGCTTGGTTCTCCAGTTTTTGCACTAATCTCTTGTGTGGAACTGTGTCAAACGCCTTCTTGCAGTCCAGGAATATGCAATCCACCCACCCCTCTCTCTCTTGTCTTACTGCTGTCACCATGTCATAGAACTCCAGTAGGTTTGTGACACAGGATTTCCCGTCCCTGAAACCATGTTGGCTGCTGTTGATGAGATCATTCCTTTCTAGGTGTTCCACCACTCTTCTCCTGATAATCTTCTCCATGATTTTGCATACTATACATGTCAGTGACACTGGTCTGTAGTTTAGTGCTTCATGTCTGTCTCCTTTTTTTAAAGATTGGGACTACATTTGCTGTCTTCCATGCCTCAGGCAATTTCCCTGTTTCGATAGATGTATTGAATATTGTTGCTAGGGGTACACATAGCGCCTTTGCTCCCTCTCTCAGGACCCATGGGGAGATGTTATCTGGCCCCATTGCCTTTGAGGTATCTAGCTCACTCAGAAGCCTCTTCACTTCTTCCTCGGTTGTGTACACTGTGTCCAGCACTTGGTGGTGTGCCCCCTCTCAGTCTTTCTGGAGCCCCTTCTGTCTCCTCTGTGAACACTTCTTTGAATCTCTTGAGTTCCTCACATACTTCACGGTCATTTCTTGTTGTCTCTCCTCCTTCCTTCCTTAGCCTGATTACCTGGTCCTTGACTGTTGTTTTCCTCCTGATGTGGCTGTACAACAGTTTCGGGTCAGATTTAGCTTTCGCTGCTATGTCGTTTTCATATTGTCTTTGGGCCTCCCTTCTTATCTGTGCATATTCGTTTCTGGCTCTACGACTGCTCTCCTTATTCTCCTGGGTCCTTTGCCTTCTATATTACTTCCATTCCCTAGCACACTTGGTTTTTGCCTCCTTGCACCTTTGGGTGAACCATGGGCTCATCCTGGCTTTTTCATTATTCCTGTTACCCTTGGGTACAAACCTCTCCTCAGCCACCTTGCATATTGTTGCTACATATTCCATCATCTCATTAACTGGCTTCCCTGCCAGTTCTCTGTCCCACTGAACCCCGTTCAGGAAGTTTCTCATTCCCGTGTAGTCCCCTTTCTTGTAGTTTGGCTTCATTTGTCCTGGCCTTCCTGCTTCTCCCTCCACTTGTAGCTTTACTGTGTATTCGAAGCTTAAAACCACATGATCGCTGGCCCCAAGGGGTCTTTCATATGTGATGTCCTCGATATCTGCACTACTCAAGGTGAATACTAAGTCCAGTCTTGCTGGTTCATCCTCTCCTCTCTCTCTTGTAGTGTCCCTTACGTGTTGGTACATGAAGTTTTCCAGTACCACCTCCATCATCTTAGCCCTCCATGTATCTTGGCCCCCATGTGGCTCCAAGTTCTCCCAATCGATCTGCTAGTGGTTAAAGTCACCCATGATCAGGAGCTTTGCCCTGCATGCATGAGTTCTTCTGGCCACTGCAGCCAGTGTGTGTGTGTGTGTGTGTGTGTGTGTGTGTGTGTGTGTGTTGTGTGTGTGTGTGTGTGTGTGTGTGTGTGTGTGTGTGTGTACTCGACTAGTTGTACTCACCTAGTTGAGGTTGCAGGGGTCGAGTCTTAGCTCCTGGCCCCGCCTCTTCATTGGTCGCTACTAGGTCACTCCCCCTGAACCGTGAGCTTTATCATACCTCTGCTTAAAGCTATGTATGGATCCTGCCTCCACTACATCGCTTCCCAAACTATTTCACTTCCTGACTATTCTGTGGCTGAAGAAATACTTCCTAACATCCCTGTGATTCATCTGTGTCTTCAACTTCCAACTGTGTCCCCTTGTTACTGTGTCCCATCTCTGGAACATCCTGTCTTTGTTCACCTTGTCAATTCCTCTCAGTATTTTGTATGTCGTTATCGTGTCCCCCCTATCTCTCCTGTCCTCTAGTGCCGTCAGGTTGATTTCCCTTAACCTCTCCTTATAGGACATACCTCTTAGCTCTGGGACTAGTCTTGTTGCAAACCTTTGCACTTTCTCTAGTTTCTTTACGTGCTTGGCTAGGTGTGGGTTCCAAACTGGTGCTGCATACTCCAATATGGGCCTAACGTATACGGTGTGTGTGTGTGTGTGTGTGTGTGTGTACTCACCTAGTTCTCACCTAGTTGAGGTTGCGGGGGTCGAGTCCGAGCTCCTGGCCCCGCCTCTTCACTGTGTGTGTGTGTGTGTGTGTGTGTGTAAATAGTATATATATTTTTTGTTTTTATTCACCTTGTGAGATTGTCAGTCAACTCCGCAACTTGTGAGACTGAAAGTCACCAACATGGAGAGAAACTCCTCTACCCTCTTAACCTCAATCCCTCACCTTACTGCCCGATTGTAGCTTCGTTTGTCCTCCCAGTGAAAGTTGAGCTAGCACGCTACAGCTGCTATCGTGCCGGAGAGCTTCTGTACTTCCCAGCTTGTGCATCACTTAACAATAGAATCAACGCTGCATTTTATGTCTCCGCGCAAGAGTCCTCTATAGTCTTTCATTAAACAAAGTGAGTTAGTTTAATTAATATGTTTATTATACACCCCATACCCATCCCGTGGGCGGTAGTCCAAAGATTACAGAGTACCAACATTGAAACAGAGTACATGCCAGTCGTTGTTCCAAAGTTGACCTCGTCAAGTGTTTGCCGATACTGACTACGAAGAAAAACATGAACGAGAAGTACCTGAAATATTGATACAAATTCTTCGGCACAAGGTTAGACAATTAGGTGGTTGGTAATGGCTGTTTTTTTTAAGAAGGACTTACCTGGTATGGGCAAGTAGGCCTGCTGCAGTGTTCCTCACCAACGCTAGTATCTTCCTCCAAGCATCCTGACCCTTCACCTACGTCCTTCACCACTAATATCCCCCCCCTTCCCCACACACACTGTGCTGCCGAACAAGTACATACACTAAAATTCGAACGATGCAGAGAAGATTAGGGCGCGATGACGCGAAATATAAAAGCCAACACGGATTACAACATCGGTTCACATCTGAAGTTGGTGGGTTGAAGCAGAGGACAAGTGGAAACACACGGCAGGTTTACTTACCACTGCTGATTCTGTCCACCTGTTATTCGACCGTTGTGGGTCGTATCCTGAGTAAGAGGATGAAAGCCCCCTAATGGAGGTAAGCCAGAAACATGGCTTTATTGGGTTATCCTGGGTTAGTAAATCTACAGATTAATAAACCCAATAAAACCTTCTTCCACCAGCAAGAAGTTTCGAAAAATTTCGAAGAACTTTCTCTACCATCTTTGTGCTGCTTCCCTACTCTGTATGACAGATACATGGCGGAACAAAAGCTATATCTGCTTCCATCGTATTCCACCGCGCAGTACAGTATGTGGCTCATACACGGTGTAAGGAAATCCGGCAGCCTGATTTGGGAGCCTTCACTTCAGTAAAGCGATAAGGATATCGTCAAGCATTCCACTGTGATGAATAATTATCATTTAACACTGTTAAAGATAACTTGTGGGTATTGTATACCATCAGTAACATGTTATTATGGCATCAGTAACTACGGTAGTTGCAGAAGTTACTTTCCAACAGAGATGAAGTTACTATAGTTGTATGTGAAGAAGTACTGACTCAAGATCAGTGTTGGACGGAGCTAGACTGTTTCCTCCTGAAGGATATCTGAATGTTTCCTGGGGGGTCAACGCCCCCACTGCCCGATCCTACATCATGCCTAAAACTTGAGTATTCAGTGCTGGTGCAGCAGCACCAGCAGGAGGAGGAGGCCAGGAGCCGCCACCACGGACTATAAGAGACAGGTAAAATTTTCCTGTTAGCTAGCAACGGTGACAAAAAAAAAAAAAGACTAATCAGAGCTCTGATATTTAACTGCTCGCAGATTCTTTATCTAAGCAACAACGAGTATCCTAATGAGTAGGATGCTGGTTACAGCGTGTCGTACAAGTAGTTAAAATAACAGAAGACAGGAGGAATCCTGCGCTACCTGTGGGATGGTAAGTCTTGAGACCTAACATGACCACGCTACTATGTTCATGTAGGTTTGCCAGGACGGGTCCTGGCCCGGGTCTTCTCCATGTGGTGACCCGGCAGTGGCTCCCGAAGGTGTGTCGGAGTTTGTACAAGTGGAGTACCGTTTACAGCCCTGTGGCGGGGGCAGCCTTATGACAAGGTCACGGTGAGTCTTCTTCAGGTCAAATCAGGCTGCCAGTAGTGAAAGTCTAAACCAGAAAGATCACACACACACACACACACACACACACACACACACACACAAAGGTGCCTCATCATGGCACTCTAGATGGGGAGAAGTGGACCCATCACGTGCGTGCTGGCACCCCTGCATAGGGGTTGGGGGATGAAGGGGAGGGGACGGAGGGAAAGGATAAGGGGGGAGGGGAGGGGGTAAAGATGGGATGATAGAGGGGAGGGTGTTTTAGGTGTGATAAGGGAAGGGGAAGAGAGATCAGCAGATGGAGTTGTGGAGGGGAAGGGTTAAATGAACGAGGGAGAGGGTGAAGGAGAGGGGAAGGGAGAGGGGGGTTAAGGGGAAACGATAGCCCTCTTTACACAGCCACAACCTGAGCTGTGAGGTACGCTGCTGGGTGGGGAAGAGGGGAGGAATGAGGAGGATGGATAGAAAGAGGGGAGGGAAGGAGAAAGGATGGAGCGGAAGACTGGAGAGAAGGAGGAAGGATGGGAGGGGAATAAAGGAGGGAAGGAGGAAGGATGGAGAGAAAGAGGGGAGGGAAGGAGGAAGGATGGAGGGGAAGAGGGGAGGAAGGAGGAAGGATGGAGGGGAAGAGGGAGGGAAGGAGGAAGGATGGAGGGGAAGAGGGGAGGGGAAGGAGGAAGGATGGAGGGGAAGAGGGGAGGGAAGGAGGAAGGATGGAGGGGGAAAGAGGGGAGGGAAGGAGGAAGGATGGAGGGGAAGAGGGGGGGAGAAAGATGAAGGGGAGGGAAGAGGGTGAGGGAAGGAGCGAAGGAAGGAGGGGAAGAGGGGAGGGAAGGAGGAAGGATGGAGGGGAAGAGGGGGGGAAGAGGAAGGATGGAGGGGAAGAGGGGAGGGAAGGAGCAAGGATGGAGGGGAAGAGGGGAGGGAAGGAGGAAGGATGGAGGGGAAGAGGGGAGGGAAGGAGGAAGGATGGAGGGGAAGAGGGGAGGGAAGGAGAAGGATGGAGGGGAAGAGGGGGGGGAAGGAGGAAGGATGAGGGGAAGAGGGGAGGGAAGGAGGAAGGATGGAGGGAAGAGGGGAGGGAAGGAGGAAGGATGGAGGGGAAGAGGGGAGGGGAAGGAGGAAGGATGGAGGGGAAGAGGGGAGGGAAGGAGGAAGGATGGAGGGGAAGAGGGGAGGGAAGGAGGAAGGATGGAGGGGAAGAGGGGAGGGAAGGAGGAAGGATGGAGGGGAAGAGGGGAGGGAAGGAGGAAGGATGGAGGGGAAGAGGGGAGGGAAGGAGGAAGGATGGAGGGGAAGAGGGGAGGGAAGGAGGAAGGATGGAGGGGAAGAGGGGAGGGAAGGAGGAAGGATGGAGGGGAAGAGGGGAGGGAAGGAGGAGGATGGAGGGGAAGAGGGGAGGGAAGGGGAAGGATGGAGGGGAAGAGGGGAGGGAAAGAGGAAGGATGGAGGGGAAGAGGGGAGGGAAGGAGGAAGGATGGAGGGGAAGAGGGAGGGAAGGACGGGGGGAAGAGGGGAGGGAAGGAGGAAGGATGGAGGGGAAGAGGGGAGGGAGGAGGAAGGATGGAGGGGAAGAGGGGAGGGAAGGAGGAAGGGGGAGGGGAAGAGGGGAGGGAAGGAGGAAGGATGGAGGGAAGAGGGGAGGGAAGGAGGAAGGATGGAGGGGAAGAGGGGAGGGAAGGAGGAAAGGATGGAGGGAGGGAAGGGAGGGGAGGAGGAAGGAGGAAGGAGAAGGATGGAGGAGAGAGGGAGGGAAGGAGGAAGGATGGAGGGGAAGAGGGGAGGGAAAGGAGGAAGGATGGAGGGGAAGAGGGGAGGGAAGGAGGAAGGATGGAGGGGAAGAGGGGAGGGAAGGAGGAAGGATGGAGTGGAAGAGGGGAGGGAAGGAGGAAGGATGGAGGGGAAGAGGGGAGGGAAGGAGGAAGGATGGAGGGGAAGAGGGGAGGGAAGGAGGAAGGATGGAGGAAAAGAGGGGAGGGAAGGAGGAAGGATGGAGGAAAAGAGGGGAGGGAAGGAGGAAGGATGGAGGGGAAGAGGGGAGGGAAGGAGGAAGGATGGAGGGGAATGAGGGGAGGGAAGGAGCAAGGATGGAGGAGAAGAGGGGAGGGAAGGAGGAAGGATGGAGGGGAAAGGGGGAGGGAAGTAGGAAGGATGGAGGGGAAGAGGGGAGGGAAGGAGGAAGGATGGAGGGGAAGAGGGGAGGGAGGAGGAAGGATGGAGGATAGAGGGGAGGGAAGGAGGAAGGATGGAGGGGAGAGGGGAGGGGAAGGAGGAAGGATGGAGGGGAAGAGGGGAGGGAAGGAGGAAGGATGGAGGATAAGAGGGGAGGAAGGAGGAAGGATGGAGGGGAGAGGGGGGGGAAGGAGGAAGGATGGAGGGGGAAGAGGGGAGGAAGGAGGAAGGATGGAGGGGAGAGGGGAGGAAGGAGGAAGGATGGAGGGGAAGAGGGGAGGTATCAAGAAGACCTAACCACACCAACTAATCAGATTTCACCTCAGGGAGGAGGAAGTAGGGGAAGGGGGAAGGAGAGGGTAGCTTCCAATACCTTGGAACAAGAAACCTTCGCCAGCATGAGCTGAAAATCTCGAATTATCAATACGTCAAAGAATTGGTTATGCGAGACTTAGAACAAGAATTTTACGACATTTTATTCCATGTTGAGTTTGAGAGCGTTTAACCTTTCAAAATACTGAGAATAATCATTATATATAATATATATATATATATATATATATTATATATATATATATATATATATATATATATATATATATAGTGCCGAATAGGTAAAACTGGTCAATTAGCAAAAACTCATTTAAAATTAAATCCTTTCTAACATTTTCTCTTATACGTTTAAGGATATATTTTTTTTCTTTTATGTTAATATAAAAATTAATAATTTTGTATCAAAAGAACCTTAGTAAACTTACCTAACCTTATTACAACAATCGCAATTTAATTTAGCCTAATCCAACTAAATATATTTTAGATAAGTCTGCAATGATTTAATAATAAACAAACACAATGAAATACATTTTTTCGTTAGGTTCAGAATGATTTTTTCGAAATTATTGCATACACAAATTTTCCCTTGCCTTATTCGGCAAGAAGAGCGTTGCTATTTAAGCCAAAATCGCAAGTTTTACCTAATCGGCACGACATTATAATTATATATATATATATATATATATAATATATATATATATATATATATATATATATATATATATATATATATATATATATATATTGTTGAGAAAAAACCCACATGTTGATAATAAAATATACAAAAGATGACGGGAAATATACAGGTAATCTCTTGTACGTATTCTCTGATGGACACGTAGTTGCTGATCAGTGTTGTTCAGCTGAGACTTCAGATGTTGAACATGCTGACGCTACGCTCATGGCACTGAAGGCGGGGCTCTGACCTCCTCTTTCAGGAACATCATGGAAAAGATGGTACTCTCAGAGTCCGGTTTCAGCAGTTTACGCCTGGTCGTCTGACACCTGGCGGCAGGCAGGTGGCGGCGGGGCTAGGCTCCACACGGGAGGCAGGTGGCGGCGGGGCTAGGCTCCACACGGGAGGCAGGTGGCGGCGGGGCTAGGCTCCACACGGGAGGCAGGTGGCGGCGGGGCTAGGCTCCACACGGGAGGCAGGTGGCGGCGGGGCTAGGCTCCACACGGGAGGTAGGTGGCGGCACTCTATAGTCAAGTGGACCGCACTCTGTAGTGAAGTGGGCCGCGCTCAAGTCCTCTTATAGGACTTTTTTCAATTTTCAACAGCGTAGCATCCTTTAAGAACAATACAGAACAGTGCCATCTGTACTGACACTGAGGAAGAGTGCGTGGCCCAGCACCAAACCTTGTGGGAGACCCCTCGTCACATCAGCCCATCCTGATGCATCCTCCCCATACATCACTCCTCGCTATCCCCTATCAGAGGGATTCTGCAGAGTCCATGGTGGCATCCTTGCAAACTTACACCCTCGCTAGTTCTTACAGGCTGTCGATTGATCTCTGGTGGCATAGTTGCTAACGCTCTCCTCAAGTCCAGGAATAATCACTCAATGAGCCCCCTCGTTTCTTATTACAGTGAGTTAATAACTCAATGTGTCTGTGTGTACTCACCTGTTTGTGGTTGCAGGGGTCAGGTCACAGCTCCTGGTCTTCGCTGGCCGCTACTAGGTCCTCTCTCCCTGTGTGTGTGTGTGTGTGTGTGTGTGTGTGTGTGTGTGTGTGTGTGTGTGTGTGTGTGTGTGTGTGTGTGTGTGTGTACAAACGTGTGCGTTTGCATTATCAGCACTGGCCTCATTTTTGAACATTCCTAGAGCAGGTTGACATTTTTCCTGGCGAGGGAAGCCCAGCAAATCAATCCAGACAAAGCAAAAAAAAGGCCACATTTTAAACTATTAACCAATAATTATATAGTGGGGTGGACACACTCGGAAGCCTGACAAGTGTGTAAATGGATTGGTTACATAATTTGTCGGCGAGTTACACACTGCAACACTGCAGTAATTGTCACTCTCTCTCTCTCTCTCTCTCCTCTCTCTCTCCCTCTTTCTCTCTCTATTCTAGCAAGGATATGAAAGTCTCGTTATTTGCATTCTTCTGAATGTCACACTTTCTTTTATTTGCTCTGGTAACAAATACTGTTTACTCATTGTCCCTTTATAGAATCTCAGAGACTCTTGGGTTTCATTTCGGATGTATATCGTAGATGGGCCTGCTTTATTGTGGGTTCCGAAATATGGCTGGAGTTCCTTGAGGATCCTGAGGGACAGTTGGGCTTCCTTGAGAATTATGAAGGATGTGTTGGCTTTATTGTAGTTCTTGAAGGCTGGATGGACTTCTTTGAAGATCTTGATGGACTGGTGGACTTTCTTATGGATCACAAATTATCCTTGAGCGTGAGGAATCTAGACGAGCTGGCTTACTGAGGTGTGTGGAAGACGCTGGCTTCTTGAGGTGTGTGGAAGACGCTGGCTTCTTGAGGTGTGTGGTAGAAACTGGCTTCTTGAGGTGTGTGGTAGAAACTGGCTTCTTGAGGTGTGTGGTAGAAACTGGCTTCTTGAGGTGTGTGGTAGAAACTGGCTTCTTGAGGTGTGTGGTGAGAAACTGGCTTCTTGAGGTGTGTGGTAGAAACTGGCTTCTTGAGGTGTGTGGTAGAAGCTGGCTTCTTGAGGTGTGTGGTAGAAGCTGGCTTCTTGAGGTGTGTGGTAGAAGCTGGCTTCTTGAGGTGTGTGGTAGAAGCTGGCTTCTTGAGGTGTGTGGTAGAAGCTGGCTTCTTGAGGTGTGTGGTAGAAGCTGGCTTCTTGAGGTGTGTGGTAGAAGCTGGCTTCTTGAGGTGTGTGGTAGAAGCTGGCTTCTTGAGGTGGTTTGGTAGAAGCTGGCTTCTTGAGGTGTGTGGTAGAAGCTGGCTTCTTGAGGTGTGTGGTAGAAGCTGGCTTCTTGAGGTGTGTGGTAGAAGCTGGCTTCTTGAGGTGTGTGGTAGAAGCTGGCTTCTTGAGGTGTGTGGTAGAAGCTGGCTTCCTGAGGTGTGGTAGAAGCTGGCTTCCTGAGGTGTGGTAGAAGCTGGCTTCCTGAGGTGTGGTAGAAGCTGGCTTCCTGAGGTGTGCGGTAGAAGCTGGCTTCTTGAATTCTTTAGACTAGCTGGTTTCTTGAAGTGCGTATGGAGGAATCGGCTTACTAAAGGGCATTGAAGGTGGCGACAAGTCCTGCTTTCTCTGCCCCCCCCCCCCGCACCTTCTCTCACAGCCATCCCTTTGAAGCTCTCTATACGCTTTTGTCCTGACATCTCCTAAGATCACCAGCATCCTCACTACCTTCCTGACCTCTGATGGCCTGGAAGACTGTAGCGACAGTAAGGCCTCTGAAGCAGCTATCGCATTATTTTTATGCACCTATCTCTTTATAAGGAGGAGGAGAGGAGGAGATGAGGCTCTCGGGAGAAAGAGGTCGCCTCGGGCGTGTGATCTACAGGAACAAATTGAACTAGTTGCTGGATATCATCAATCCGGGGAAGACTTCCTTTGAGGTTCTGACGAGGGTATGATCGGGCTCTTTGACGTGTGGGAAAGAGGGGGGATGGGGGTTATCTCCGGTGAGGCTGCATCTGCTGATGAATGATGCAACAGAGAATTACTTCTGCGCAGTTTTGTGTAGTCATTGCAACGACCTGTGTGTGTGTGTGTGTTACTGTCTCTCTGTGTTGCTACTGGAGCCATGTTGCTGCTGTTTCTGGGTGTTACTGTTGCTGTATATACATATTGTAGCTGCTGCTGCTGACCGTTGCAATTGTTGCATGCTGCTGTTGCTGGTGCTATTACTACTTGTCGTTCCTGTTACTGTCGAAGTTACTGCTGCTTTAGCTTCTACATCTGCTGAGCTGAAGCCATTTCTTTGTAGTACTGCTGTTGCTGGATATTGCTGCCGCTGACGATGCTGTTATTGCTCGCTGTCGCTGCTACTGTTGCTGTAGAAGTACTGCAACTCCTGCTACAGTTCCAGCTGTATGATCCATGATACATTAGCTATTAAAGATTGATCAAATGATACAGTCTCAAAATGTTCCACAGAAAAAATCCCACACCATTTTCAAAATAATATTGGCATCGTGGCACCTATACATTCCGATAACAATTCAGCTTTCTTCATCGTAAGATGCACTAGCGTTGTATGTTTAAAGCCGAGCAGAAGAGGCTCTCTCAGGTTATCTGTCGAATGGAAACCGTGAAAGATCTATATAACCCTCTCCAGAGGGCACCTGTAAGTGACAATAGTTGCATGGATCTTTTCCTAGTTATAATATACCAGCACTGCAAATTTGAAACCAATCGATTGAAGCGTTCTCAAGTTACAAATGACAACCTTGGAGGAATAAAAGTCCGTCATTCACTTCAAGGTAGCCCTTCGGGGGATACCTAAAAATGTTGAAAACATGCGCTATGCCACATTGTGTGGTTGACGAGATTTTAGACTATGTTTACTTTACCAAATGTTTCCATCACACAGGATTATTTTCGTTATACTTCATCACACAAGATGATTTTTCCCTGTTATACTCATCGCACAGGATGGTTTTTTCCTGTTATACTCTATCACGCAGAATGGTTTTCTTATGCTCCATCACACAGATTCCTTTTTTTTGTCAAATTTCATCACGCGTGACAACTTTCCTGTCATAATATATCTCCTGACACACGCCTTGCATGGGATTTTTTCCCGTCATACTCTATCACGCAGGATAATTTTCGGGTCAAACTTCGTCACGCAGGATAGATGTCGCGTCATACTTACCATCCCTAAGGATGACTTTCATACTCCATCAGGCAGGATGAGTTCTGTTGGTTACTCCATCGTGGTGACATGATCCTGGAGCCAGCGTGGTGGTGGTGGTGAAGAGGAGGAGCAGGGTCAGGAGGGGGAAGAGGAGGTAGAGGAGGAAGAGGAGGTAGAGGAGGAAGAGAAGGGGGAACAGGAGGTAGAGGAGCAGGAGGTGGCTAACCACAGCATCACAGGCCTACGTGTGGCAATCATTAATTAGTTTTCGCTGCTTTAACCTTGGTCAGGAATTTTAATAAGCACATGGTAAGAGCTGGTGAATACCAAGCTCAGAGGCAACTGAAGCATCACAGGTAACCTAGCAGAGACGGGGGGTTCACCGCCTCCGCCTTGTAGAGACGGGGGGGGGGGCCTCCTCCTCCGTTATAGGGAGAGGGGGCGCCTCCCCCTCCTAGATGGGGAGACAAGAGGGTGGGAGGCTCCAGCCTTTAGTGTTGAAAGCGCTGTGTGAACCATACGGGTAATGCAATAAAAATACAATTCCTATTATATAGAAGTACTGCGTGAGGGCGAGCCAAGTCACCCTCGTACAGGTATCCCCTTTAAGTGGCTCCCAGAATTTGTTTTTCTTCCTTCAAAGTTTCACTTTTGTTTCGTTCATGACACGAGGCTTCATGAGATAGGCTTCACAGTTTTAACGCTGGTGTACAGTAACTAATGCGCAAAATTCTTGGAACTATTGGCACGTGCAGCAGACCTATGACCAAAGTTGACGAACCCATTCCAAGATTCCTGGAATGACTAATCACTTCCAAAACACTCTGTTGCCTGACTTCGAACGTTCAAAACTGTACCTACTAACTTAATTATGGTGTAGAATGATATTCTACACCATCGTTGAATTACTACCTGGAGTTTACCTGGAGAGAGTTCCGGGGGTCAACGCCCCCGCGGCCCGGTCTGTGACCAGGCCTCCTGGTGGATCAGAGCCTCATCAACCAGGCTGTTACTGCTGGCTGCACGCAATCCAACGTACGAGCCACAGCCCGGCTGGTCAGGTGAGCATCTGGTCATCTTACGTGAAAATTAGCGTGAAATTTGTCTTCACGTTCAATATATTTGAGTCTACCTCTTCTGCATGGCTGACGCGTCTTACGGACAGGATAGTAGTAACCAGGAAAAAAATCAAACAAGGCACAATACCAAAACGTTGTCATAGGCTTCTATGTGCGGGTTATTTGTGAACTGAACCATTAAAAGGCTCCCAACAAGATTAGTTATGTCCTAGAATTTGTATTGATAAAGCCACTGGATGGCGAAACGTCTACAATAAAGATACCCAGATGTTGCACATGTGTCTTACTCTCATCTTGTCGGTATTATATACCATTCGTACACAAGATTAGTCCTGGAGATAAAAACCCCGAGTACGAAGAGATATCAATGGAAGTTAACCTTACAACGTTGAGAGACAGGACTCACCAAATCGTAATGACACGATTGCAAACAAATGCGACGGTCTGAAGTTTTGAGAGACTGATCGCGGGTTCTAACCCCACCCGTGGTATGGTTCGAGAGAGAGGCCAAAGTTAGGCCAAAGAAACATTTGCGTCGTGTGAGATAGCTCAAGGGAATTAACTGGAAGGATAGGGACAATTTTGTGTGAGAAAAGCCTGGGGCAGCATAAATGAAAACTAAAAACACAGATGAGCCACAGGGTCCTTAGGAACTATTTCTTTAGCTGTCGGGAGCAGATATGCCAGCTTCTGAAGCAAGTATGCCAGGGGCTCATGCTAGAAAGATTCTTAACTACTGACGAGGTTTCCTTACCGATACAACCTTATCAACCAAGCTCTACTTAGCGCGAAACATTGTCTATATTGACTTTCTCTGTTCGAAAGGTCTTTCTACCACGCTGGTAGGTAACACCCACACTGTACATGAGAGCCTCCGTGTGGCAAGAAACTGTTAAAAGTTGCGTAATATGAGGGACTAGGAGCTGAGACTCGACCACCACAAAACGCATCTCGCAAAGTGGACACAAGGCAAACTGACAGTCATGTATACATGCAAAAGGACTCCAGCGGGTACATAAATGGTCATAAATACATACACACACGAAGACTCAGTACATAACTGGACTGACAGGAGACAACCATTACTCAAGACCGTGACGCAGTAAAGGTCACTGTAACAGGTGACTTCACGAAGGGATAAAGAAGCTGGCTGACCTTCTAAGGTGAACTTGACGAGACTCTAGACTGACTGGGACCTATAAAGACTAGCAGATCAAAGTAACAGCTAATTTTATGGACAAAGAAGCAGACTGACTGACTGGAACGGCACACAGTCACACCATGCAGTCATTAATGATCGACCTAGTGGAGATTAAATCTATACTAAACGTTGTGCTCAATAGGCCCAGTGATAACTAGGCCTGGTGTTTACCAGAGCTGGTGTTAAATGGGCCTAATGTTTAATGGAAGGAGTTAACCCAGAGGTAAAGAAGGCTGGGTAGGGGTGGAAGGGGCTAGGGGGCTGGGAAAGGGACTATGGCTGTTAGGAGAGAGGTCTATTGGGCTAGAGGACTGGATGGAAGTGGCTAGGAGCTGAGTAAAGTTAGGGGTCTGAGAAGTAGACTATGGATGTTAGGGAAGAGGTCTCTTTGGGTTAGAGGGCTGGGTGGAAGGGGCTTGCGGGCTGGGAGGGGGACTATGGCTGTTGGGGGGGGAAAGGGGAAGGTCCCCTTATTTGGCACGAGGGCCCCCTGGTGGAAAGGGGATAGGGGCTCCCCGGTGGGGGGGCCCGCATTACCTTAAATTTTGTTTTTCAAAGGTTTTTTCCCTTCGAAGACAAAAACAAGAGCTTAAGGTTCTTATTGAACGGGGCAGCTCCTGCGAAGGCTTTTCGTTTCCGGGGGCCTGCAGTTTTTCTTTCCGGCCCCGCACGGGTTCGTCCGGTCCCGGGACCTCAGTTTTAACCCGGGCATTTCCAGGGGATTTAACTGTGGGCCTTGAAGTTCCCCCAAAGGGAGGAAAAAAAAAAAAGGTTCGGGCCACCCCCGGCAACGGGAGTGAGGGTGGGGGTTCAAATGTAACGAATTCAGGGCTCGTTCCTTTTATTGCCTGATCATCCTTTCCAAAGGGTTCATATCACCCAGGCTTCCCATTTTCAAATTTTAAATTATTTAGTTATTTAAGGGGTGTACCCCTTAAATTTTGAAGGGGTTCCCCAGGGAAAAAACACCGACAGTCCTTGGGGGGGTCATCCTCCTCAAGGAGGGGGGGAATGGGCCTTTAAAAACTGAAGTTGTCTCCCTTTCCTTTTAATTTAAATTGATTTTTTCCTTTTTGGGCCACCCGGGTTAAATTCCCTTTGATAATAATAAAAATAAAATAATAATAATAATAATAATAGTATTTTATCTAATTATTTCTCTCTATCCATCCTGAGTTCTCTCTCGTTTTGTGTCTTATCTCTTATTATCCTAGGAGGAACTGGTCCCAAGTCTGCACACAGTAATCTCTCCCTGCGGAAATAAAAGACTGGGCAGGACGGTACAACTTTCCCCAGTGAAAAGCAGGAGCGCCGTCAGTACACTAAGAGGTAGCACAATAAGTGTCAGGGGCCCAAAACTGTTCAATTGTCTCCCAGCATACATAAGGGGGATTACCAATAGATCCCTGGCTGTCTTCAAGAGGGAACTGGACGGGCACCTAAAGTCAGTACTTTACCAGCCAGGCTGTGGTTCGTACACTGGACAGCGCGCGGCCAGCAGCAACAACATAGTTGATCAAGAGTTGGCCCTCGAAAGCTCAAGGTAGGTAGATAATAAAAAAATAATTGTGTTATCCTGGTGGCGTGGCTGGTAGTGGCGGTGGCACTATGCCAGCTGGCTCAGAATGGCCACCAGCTGTGCCACGGGGTAAAGGCAGCACCCCCACCTGCTGGAGTGGCCGCATCTCGTCTCTCACTTCGGCCTGCCTGCTGGCGTCCTGGTGGAGGCCACTCACGCGGGTCGGGTGGCAGCCAGGGTGCTGGTGGCAGCCAGGGTGCTGGTGGCAGCCAGAGTGTTGGTGGCAGCCAGGGTGCTGGTGGCAGCCAGGGTGCTGGTGGCAGCCAGGATGCTGGTGGCGCTTCAGGTGTTGCTCACACCTTTTAAAAGTCACCGTCAGCAAGGAACACGTGGGTAGCGCCGCCTGCCTCGCCAACCACGTGTCCATCATCAGTCTCACTGACAACGTGGAGGGCAGGTGGGGAGCAACGGGAACCTACTCCTTCCTCCTGCCGCAGGAAGCAGCAGGGTTAGTAAGGGGCGAGTCTCCTCTTGACTGGCTACGACGTCAAGATAAATGGTTGAGAAAACCGACAAGTTTGATAAATTAGACAAGTGCAGCACTTGGGTAACTTGACTGTGGAAACGTTACGCCAAGTAGGTAATTACGGAGAACAGACGACCCATACACAGAGAAGCAAACCCTATCGGGAGAAAATTGGGTTTTTCCCTAACTAGGTAATTGGCAGTGACGTGTGTGTCAATAAATATATGAAAAATAGCATGCGCTTGCATATGCATGTGTGTGCATATGTATGTGTGCGCATGTGTGTGCATGTGTGTGCGCGTATGTATGCGTGTGCGTTAGGTACCCTAGTCAGGGATACCTAATAACTCACCTTGATTATATTACCCTAAATCAGCAAAGCTTACTTTCAAATTGACACTGTACCATCTTCACACCTCATACACTGTACCGTCTTCACACCTCATACACTGTACCGTCTTCACACCTCATACACTGTACCATCTTCACACCTCATACACTGTACCATCTTCACACCTCATACACTGTACCATCTTCACACCTCATACACTGTACCATCTTCACACCTCATACACTGTAAACCCTCTTCACACCTCATACACTGTACCATCTTCACACCTCATACACTGTACCGTCTTCACACCTCATACACTGTACCGTCTTCACACCTCATACACTGTACCGTCTTCACACCTCATACACTGTACCGTCTTCACACCTCATACACTGTACCATCTTCACAACCTCATACACTGTACCACTTCACCCCCTCATACACCTGTACCATCTTCACACCTCCTACACTGTACCATCTTCACACCCCATACCCCTGTAAACCCTCTTCCACACCTCATACACGTTTACCTATCCCTTCCCCCACACCTCATACACTGTACCATCTCACAAACCCCATACACTGTACCATCTTCCACCTCAAACACTGTACCATTCTTCACCCTCATACACTGTTTCCATCTCACGCCTCAAAACACTGTACCATCTTCACACCTCATACACTGTACCATCTTCACACCTCAACACTGTACCATCTTCACACCTCATACACCCGTACCATCTTCACACTCATACACTGTACCGTCTTCACCTCATACACTGTACCGTCTTCACACCTCATACACTGTACCGTCTTCACACCTCCATACACTGTACCATCTTCACACCTCATACACTGTACCATCTTCACACCTCATACACTATACCATCTTCACACCTCATACACTGTACCATCTTCACACCTCATACACTGTACCATCTTCACACCTCATACACTGTACCATCTTCACACCTCATACACTGTACCATCTTCACACCTCATACACTGTACCATCTTCACACCTCATACACTGTACCATCTTCACACCTCATACACTGTACCATCTTCACACCTCATACACTGTACCGTCTTCACACCTCATACATTGTACAATCTTCACCTCATTACAACAGGAATCTATAAAGAGAGATCAGGAAGCCTTAGCAACAGCTACCTGTATTTCAATGACAGCTACGATCTGAGTCAGGTATCCCCCAGGTAAGCCTAGTCCGTCTCTACCTCAGCGCCAGCAGATTTCATTGTTCTGGACGGGTTTCCCTGTCGTATTTCATTGATCTGGACGGGTTTCCCTGTCATATTTCATTGTTCTGGACGGGTTTCCTTGTCATATTTCAACGTTCTGGACGGGTTTCCCTGTTATATTTCATTGTTCTGGACGTGTTTCCCTGTCATATTTCAACGTTCTGGACGGGTTTCCCTGTCATATTTCCTTGTTCAGGAGGGGTTTCACCGTCATATTTCATTGTTCTGGACGGGTTTCCCTGTCATATTTCAATGTTCTAGACGGGTTTCACTATCATATTTCCTTGTTCTTGACGGATTTCCGTCATATTTCGTCGTTCTGGACGGGTTTTCCTATCATATTTAATTGTTCTGGACGGGTTTCCCTGTCATATTTCACTGTTCTGGACGGGTTTCCCTGTCATATTTCACTGTTCTGGACGGGTTTCCCTGTCATATTTCATTGTTCTGGACAGGGTTCACATGTCATATTTCATCGTTCTGGACGGGTTTCCCTGTCATATTTCACTGTTCTGGACGGGTTTCCCTGTCATATTTCATTGTTCTGGACGGGTTCACCTGTCATATTTCATTGTTCTGGACGGGTTCACCTGTCATATTTCATTGTTCTGGACGGGTTTCCCTGTCATATTTCATTGTTCTGGACGGGTTTTCCTGTCATATTTCATTGTTCTGGACGGGTTCACCTGTCATATTTCATCTTTCTGGACAGGGTTCACTGTCATATTTCATTGTTCTTGACGGGTTCACCTGTCATATTTCATTGTTCTCGACGGGTTTAACTGTCATATTTCATTATTCTGGGAGGGTTTCCCTGTCATATTTCATTGTTCTGGACGGGTTCACCTGCCATATTTCATTGTTCTCGACGGGTTTAACTGTCATATTTCATTATTCTGGGAGGGTTTCCCTGTCATATTTCATTGTTCTGGACGGGGTTTCCTGTCATATTTCTTTGTTCTGCACGGGGTTTCCTGTCATATTTCATTGTTCAAGACGGGTTTCCCTGTCATATTTCATTGTTGTGGACGGGGTTTCCTGTCATATTTCACTGTTCTGGACGGGTTTCCCTGTTACATTTCATTGTTCTGGACGGATTTCCCTGTCATATTTCATCGTTGTGGACGGGGTTTGCTGTCATATTTCATTGTTCTGGACGGGTTTCCCTGTCATATTTCATCGTTGTTGACGGGGTTTCCTGTCATATTTCATCGTTCTGGACGCGTTTCTGTCATATTTCATTGTTCTGGACGGGTTTCCCTGTCATGTTTCATTGTTCTGGACGGGTTTCCCTGTCATATTTCATTGTTCTTGACGGGTTTCCCCGTCATATTTCATCGTTCTGGACGGGTTTCCCTGTCATATTTCATTGTTCTGGACGGGTTTCCCTGTCATATTTCATTGTTCTGGACGGGTTTCCCTGTCGTATTTCATTGTTCTGGACGGGTTTCCCTGTCATATTTCATTGTTCTGGACGGGTTTCCCTGTCGTATTTCATTGTTCTGGACGGGTCTCCCTGTCGTATTTCATCGTTATGGACGGGTTTCCCTGTCATATTTCATTGTTTTGGACGGGTTTCCCTGTCATGTTTCATTGTTCTTGACAGGTTTCCCTGTCATATTTCATTGTTCTGGACGGGTTTCCCTGTCATATTTCATTGTTCTTGACAGGTTTCCCTGTCATATTTCATTGTTTTGGACGGGTTTCCCTGTCATATTTCATTGTTCTAGACGGGTTTCCCTGTCATATTTCATTGTTCTGGACGGGTTTTCCTGTCATATTTCATCGTTCAGGACGGGTTTTCCTGTCATATTTCATCGTTCTGGACGGGTTTCCCTGTCACATTACATTTTTCTGGACGGCTTTCCCTGCATATTATGCTGTCTATACTGTCATATTTCTTCATTTTGGACGGGTTTCCCTGTCATATTTCATTGTTCTGGACGGGTTTCCTTCTCTTACTTCATCGTTTTGGACGGGTTTCCCTGTCATATTTCATTGTTCTGGAAGGGTTTCCCTGTCATATTTCATTGTTCTGGACGGGTTCCCTGCCATATTTCTTTGTTCTGGACGGGTTCCCCGTCATATTTCTTTGTTCTGGACGGGTTTCCCTGTCATATTTCATTGTTCTGGACGGGTTTCCCTTTCATATTTCATTGTTCTGGACGGGTTTCCTGTCATATTTCATTGTCCTGGACGGGTTTCCCTTTCATATTTCATTGTTCTGGACGGGTTCCCTGTCATATTTCTTTGTTCTGGACGGGTTCCTGTCATATTTCTTTGTTCTGGACGGGTTTCCCTGTCATATTTCATCGTTATGGACGGGTTTCCCTGTCATATTTCCTTCTGGACGGGTTTCCCTGTCATATTTCGTTCTTCTGGACGGGTTTCCCTGTCATATTTCATTGTTCTGGACGGGTTTCCTTCTCATATTTCATTGTTATGGACGGGTTTCCCTTCTCATATTTCATTGTTCTGGACGGGTTTCCCTGTCATATTTCATCGTTCTGGACGGTTTCCCTGTCATATTTCATTGTTCTGGACGGGTTTCCCTGTCATATTTCATTATTCTGGACGGGTTTCCCTGTCATATTTCATTGTTCTGGACGGGTTTCCCTGTCATATTTCGTTCTGGACGGGTTTCCCTGTCATATTTCGTTGTTCTGGACGGGTTTCCCTGTCATATTTCGTTGTTCTGGACGGGTTTCCCTGTCATATTTCATTGTTCTGGACGGGTTTCCCTGTCATATTTCATTGTTCTGGACGGGTTTCCCTGTCATATTTCATCGTTCTGGACGGGTTTCCCTGTCACATTTCTTTGTTCTGGACGGATTTCCCTGTCATATTTCATCGTTATGGACGGGTTTCCCTGCCATATTTCATCGTACTTGACGGATTTCCCTGTCATATTTAACTGTTCTGGACGGGTTTCCCTCTCGTATTTCATCGTTCTGGACGGGTTTCCCTCTCGTATTTCATCGTTCTGGACGGGTTTCCGGGTCATATTTCATTGTTCTTGACGGGTTTCCCTGTCATATTTCATTGTTCTTGACGGGTTTCCCTGTCATATTTCATTGTTCTGGACGGGTTTCCGTGTCATATTTCATTGTTCTGGACGGGTTTCCCTGTCATATTTCATCGTTCTATACGGGTTTCCCTGTCATATTTCATTGTTCTTGACAGGTTTCCCTGTCATATTTCATCGTTCTATACGGGTTTCCCTGTCATATTTCATTGTTCTGGACGGGTTTCCCTGTCATATTTCATCGTTCTGGACGGGTTTCCCTGTCACATTTTTTTGTTCTGGACGGATTTCCCTGTCATATTTCATCGTTATGGACGGGTTTCCCTGCCATATTTCATCGTACTTGACGGATTTCCCTGTCATATTTCAATCTGGACGGGTTTCCATGTCAATTTCATCAATCTCGACGGGTTTTCCAGTCATATTTCATCGTTTTGGACGGGTTTCCCTGTCATATTTCATCGTTCTGGACGGGTTTCCCTGTCATATTTCATTGTTCTGGACGGATTTCCCTGTCATATTTCATCGTTATGGACGGGTTTCCCTGTCATATTTCATTGTCCTGGACGGGTTTCCCTGTCATATTTCATTGTTCTGGACGGGTTTCCCTGTCATATTTCATTGTTCTGGACGGATTTCCCTGTCATATTTCATTGTTCTGGACGGGTTTCCCTGTCATATTTCATTGTTCTGGACGGGTTTCACCCTGTCATATTTCATTGTTCTGGACGGATTTCCCTGTCATATTTCATTGTTCTGGACGGGTTTCCCTGTCATATTTCATCGTTCTGGTCGGGTTTCCCTGTCATATTTCATTGTTCTGGACGGGTTTCCCCGTCATATTTCATTATTCTGGACGGGTTTCCCTGTCATATTTCATTGTTCTGGACGGGTTTCCCTGTCATATTTCGTTCTGGACGGGTTTCCCTGTCATATTTCGTTGTTCTGGACAGGTTTCCCTGTCATATTTCGTTGTTCTGGACGGGTTTCCCTGTCATTTAATTTTTCTGGACGGGTTTCCCTGTCATATTTCATTGTTCTGGACGGGTTTCCCTGTCATATTTCATTGTTCTGGACGGGTTTCCTGTCATATTTCATCGTTCTGGACGGGTTTCCCTGTCACATTTCTTTGTTCTGGACGGATTTCCCTGTCATATTTCATCGTTATGGACGGGTTTCCCTGCCATATTTCATCGTACTTGAAGGATTTCCCTGTCATATTTCATTGTTCTGGACGGGTTTCCCTGTCATATTTCATTGTTCTGGACGGGTTTCCCTCTCGTATTTCATCGTTCTGGACGGGTTTCCGTGTCATATTTCATTGTTCTTGACGGGTTTCCCTGTCATATTTCATTGTTCTTGACGGGTTTCCCTGTCATATTTCATTGTTCTTGACGGGTTTCCCTGTCATATTTCATTGTTCTGGACGGGTTTCCCTGTCATATTTCATTGTTCTGGACAGGTTTCCCTGTCATATTTCATCGTTCTATACGGGTTTCCCTGTCATATTTCATTGTTTTGGACGGGTTTCCCTGTCATATTTCATCGTTCTATACGGGTTTCCCTGTCATATTTCATTGTTCTTGACAGGTTTCCCTGTCATATTTCATCGTTCTATACGGGTTTCCCTGTCATATTTCATTGTTCTGGACGGGTTTCCCTGTCATATTTCATCGTTCTGGACGGGTTTCCCTGTCACATTTTTTTGTTCTGGACGGATTTCCCTGTCATATTTCATCGTTATGGACGGGTTTCCCTGTCATATTTCATCGTTATGGACGGGTTTCCCTGTCATATTTCATTGTTCTGGACGGATTTCCCTGTCATATTTCATCGTTATGGACGGGTTTCCCTGTCATATTTCATTGTCCTGGACGGGTTTCCCTGTCATATTTCATTGTTCTGGACGGATTTCCCTGTCATATTTCATCGTTATGGACGGGTTTTTTCCTCTCATATTTCATCGTACTTGACGGATTTCCCTGTCATATTTCATTGTTCTGGACGGGTTTCCCTGTCATATTTCATCGTTATGGACGGGTTTCCCTGTCATATTTCATTGTTCTGGACGGATTTCCCTGTCATATCTCATTGTTCTGGTCGGATTTCCCTGTCATATTTCATTGTTTTGGACGGGTTTCCCTGTCATATTTCATTGTTCTGGACGGATTTCCCTGTCATATTTCATAGTTTTGGACGGGTTTCCCTGTCATATTTCATTGTTCTGGACGGATTTCCCTGTCATATTTCATAGTTTTGGACGGGTTTCCCTGTCATATTTCATTGTTCTGGACGGGTTTCCCTGTCATATTTCATTGTTCTGGACGGGTTTCATTGTCATATTTCTTTGTTCTGGACGGGTTTCCCTGTCATATTTCTTTGTTCTGGACGGGTTTCCCTGTCACATTTCATCGTTCAGGACGGGTTTCCCTGTCATATTTCATTCTTCTGGACGGGTTTCCCTGTCATATTTCATCGTTTTGGACGGTTTTCCTGTCATATCTCATTGTCCTGGACGGGTTTCCGTCATATTTCTTTGTTCTGGACGGATTTCCCCGTCATATTTCATCGTTATGGACGGGTTTCCCCGTCATATTTCATTGTTCTGGACGGGTGTCCCTGTCATATTTCATTGATCTGGACGGGTGTCCCTGTCATATTTCGTTGATCTGGTCTGGTTTCCCTGTCATATTTCATTGATCTGGACGGGTGTCCCTGTCATATTTCATTGATCTGGTCTGGTTTCCGTCATATTTCATTGATCTGGACGGGTGTCCCTGCAATTCATTGATTGCGGGTGCCTCATATTCATTGATCTGGACGGGTGTCCCTGTCATATTTCATTGATCTGGACGGGTGTCCCTGTCATATTTCATTGATCTGGACGGGTGTCCCTGTCATATTTCATTGATCTGGTCTGGTTTCCCTGTCATATTTCATTGATCTGGACGGGTGTCCCTGTCATATTTCATTGATCTGGTCTGGTTTCCCTGTCATATTTCATTGATCTGGACGGGTGTCCCTGTCATATTTCATTGATCTGGACGGGTGTCCCTGTCATATTTAATTGATCTGGACGGGTGTCCCTGTCATATTTAATTGATCTGGACGGGTGTCCCTGTCATATTTAATTGATCTGGACGGGTGTCCCTGTCATATTTAATTGATCTGGACGGGTGTCCCTGTCATATTTAATTGATCTGGACGGGTGTCCCTGTCATATTTAATTGATCTGGACGGGTGTCCCTGTCATATTTAATTGATCTGGACGGGTGTCCCTGTCATATTTAATTGATCTGGACGGGTGTCCCTGTCATATTTAATTGATCTGGACGGGTGTCCCTGTCATATTTAATTGATCTGGACGGGTGTCCCTGTCATATTTAATTGATCTGGACGGGTGTCCCTGTTATATTTAATTGATCTGGACGGGTGTCCCTGTCATATTTAATTGTTCTGGACGGGTGTCCCTGTCATATTTAATTGTTCTGGACGGGTGTCCCTGTCATATTTAATTGTTCTGGACGGGTGTCCCTGTCATATTTAATTGATCTGGACGGGTGTCCCTGTCATATTTAATTGATCTGGACGGGTGTCCCTGTCATATTTAATTGTTCTGGACGGGTGTCCCTGTCATATTTAATTGATCTGGACGGGTGTCCCTGTCATATTTAATTGATCTGGACGGGTGTCCCTGTCATATTTAATTGTTCTGGACGGGTGTCCCTGTCATATTTAATTGTTCTGGACGGGTGTCCCTGTCATATTTAATTGTTCTGGACGGGTGTCCCTGTCATATTTAATTGTTCTGGACGGGTGTCCCTGTCATATTTAATTGTTCTGGACGGGTGTCCCTGTCATATTTAATTGTTCTGGACGGGTGTCCCTGTCATATTTAATTGTTCTGGACGGGTGTCCCTGTCATATTTAATTGTTCTGGACGGGTGTCCCTGTCATATTTAATTGATCTGGACGGGTGTCCCTGTCATATTTAATTGTTCTGGACGGGTGTCCGTCATATATAATTGTTCTGGACGGGTGTCCCTGTCATATTTAATTGTTCTGGACGGGTGTCCCTGTCATATTTAATTGATCTGGACGGGTGTCCCTGTCATATTTAATTGTTCTGGACGGGTGTCGCTGTCATATTTAATTGTTCTGGACGGGTGTCCCTGTCATATTTAATTGTTCTGGACGGGTGTCCCTGTCATATTTAATTGTTCTGGACGGGTGTCCCTGTCATGTTGTCAACTGCGTTTGCAAAATATATATGTACGCAGCCGTGTATGTGTGCATGTGTACACATGAACGTTTGTGAAGTTCTGCACATACATTTTTGTAAGAATACATGTGTATGTTCGTGTTTATGTATTATTTGTATGTGTATACATATGCAATAAGATGACAGTAAACAGGTGATATACAAAGTAACCACAGTGAATGAAAATAGTGAATTTTTAATAGCTTTCGTGATTTCTCACATTATCAAGGACCTGTAAATATAATAGAACAGCAGAAGGCATATAAGGCTTAGTTATCACCTCACATACCACATTACATAAGTACTTAAGAAAGAAGGAACACTGCAGCAGGCTACTGGCCCATGCGAGGCAGGTCTAAGGCTCCTAACGGCTTAAGCCAATGCACCCAACCTAGTAAAAATCTTAGTATTTTACACATAGAATTGGCAAATATTCACCAACAGGCTTGAGTTACACTCTCAGCCTTCATTCAGCAGCACACATCAGTGTTATATCAAAAATGGTTATAATCATAATTTTCAAAGGGGTGGAGGGGCAAGCCAGTGGAAGGCCTCGGTCAGATGATCAAAAGCTGGATCGTCGGGTTATCATATAAGACCCGCTTCAGGAAACACTTGTCCTGTTTCCTGACAAATCTTACCAATTAACCCTCAGTGTTGAATGAAGCCAAGCAGAAGAGGCTTTTGAAAGTTTTCATAGTGCTCCTGCGTGCACCAACAGTCTCATGAACCTCGTCCAAGTCACAGTGCAACAGCAATGAAAAATTTGAAGTTGATCGGATGAGTCATAAGTTCTAAACAAAAGAAAGACGCGAAACTTTGGAAAAAAAAAATTTGGGAAGCAGTTAAATGTATAACTAATTATTATTATAATCATAACTAAGCGCTAAACCCTCTAGGGTCATACAATGCTGCACAGGATGGACATGCGGGTGCAAAAAAAAAAAAAATCTTGAAAATCTTTGTAGAGTAACTCGTATATTCTTGAGACTCGCTCAGCGCTTTATTCTTTTTTTATTGTGTTATCCTGTTAGGCCTCATAACCTATGTTGTGACCAGGTCTCAGAGATGGTTTAGTACCTCTTAATTTATTATTACAATGTTTTAACAATGTTTTAACAGTGCAAAACGACGGGTTTGTTAATGACCTTCTTAATCTCTGGTATTTGGGTCTTGGTATGTTATAACGATCCTTAAACTAGGTAATGTTTGTCAGGAAGCAGGACAAGTGCTTCCTGACGCGGGTCTTAGTCATGTGATGACCCGGAGCGACTACCCTCGTCAGCCGATTCATCTCACATTTTCATCACAGAATTTCATTTCCTTTTATTTAATTGCTTTCTTTTTCTCATCCCATCTTGTTCACTTCCTGCTTCTTAAAGTCCAAGAATCGTCTTTGCATCTTGTTCATCCTCCTCTGTATCCCTTACTGAGGATACTATCAAATCTATTTGCAATTATGCTTCTTCATCTCTCTCTCTCTCTCTCTCTCTCTCTCTCTCTCTCTCTCTCTCTCCTCCTTCAATAAACTACCTCTTTCTACTGACGCCTCCACTGTTTTCCAAAGTTCTTTATATATTTTTTATTTCCTCCATTTTTACACCTTCCTTGTCCTTTCCACACTTTCCCCCTCTCCTCGTCTTCCCCTCCCCTCGTTTTCTCCCCCACCCCCCTCAGGGTAAGGGGCACGCCCTCCATCGTGGAGGGGAAAGAGCACAAGACAACATCCCCCACCTACCAAAGCTACCCCCAAGGCCATATCCTCTATTTTTGTTTATATTTCACTGTTATATCTTGTGGGGGCCTTCTGTCGCCAACTACAATTCATTTTCAGTCAGTGTTCAGCGTCCCTGTCGCCTGGAAGCTCCTCGCCGCTTCCAGGTACCTTCAGCTGGATCACCAAAAGCATATCTACGCAAGTTTCTTTCTCTATTACCTACTATTTTCCCTTTTCTCTTGTTCTGGGTTTTTGCTGCAACACACTAGCCTCTTTCCTCTTTTCACTCTTCGGTCTTATTCGTGGCATTAATGGTGGTGACTGCTAATGTGACTTCAGGTCATCTATCTGCGATCACCTATTTACACTCGCATATATGTACTCTCCTGTTTGTACACGCTTGTTTGTACTCACATATTAATGGCTAATCTGCCTAGAGAGTTACATGTAAACATTAAAATTATCATAAAATTTTCGGTGCAGTGGAATGATCACTGTAATACAAATCGATGATGATAAATTAGACACATGTGCAACTCTTGGGTATCTTTATTGAGGAAACGTTTCGCCACACAGTGGCTTCATCAGTTCATACAAAGGAGAATCTTGAAGAACAGGAGGAGAATGAGGTAATCAGTCCCTCAACCTTGAGTCGATGTGGTCAGTCCATCAATCTTGGGAATTCTTCGCTTGCCTAATTCTTGGGCACGACCTACTTCAACATTGAACAAATGTTACACGACCTATGACTGCTGCACCTCTCCTGCCAACGGTTTATAAGCTCCTTCTCAGCACGTATGCCGTATTCTATTCAAGATTGATGGACTGACCACATCGACTCAAGGTTGAGGGACTGATTACCTCATTCTCCTCCTGTTCAAGATTCTCCTTTGTATGGACTGATGAAGCCACTGTGTGGCGAAACGTTTCCTCAATAAAGATACCCAAGAGTTGCACATGTGTCTAATTTATCAACATGTCGGTTCTCTGAACCATTCATCTACAAATACAAATCGATGTCTCTACCAGGTTGGGATACGAGGAACACGGGTTTGAATCCTCAACACACCAGCAGAAATTAAAATCTTTGTTAAAATTCTACCCACAACTACAAGTTGAAAATTCAGATGAGTCAAGAGGGATGTTAGGAAGTATTTCTTCAGTCACTGAGTTGTCACGAAATGGAACAATCAGAAGCGTGATGTAGTGGGGGCAGGATCCATACATAGCTTTAAGAAGAGGTACGACAAGGGTCCTGTAGCCGGGAGAGAACCTTCACACAGAATAGCTTGATAACTTCTAACGATGGGCACAGCAGGGGTGGAAAGCTGGCTTGGCAGGCAAAGCTGGATGGAGTAGGCTAGGCTGGACTGACTCCCTCACCACAGACTGGTTGCTGGCTTATTTTGCAAACTCGGGTCAACCCCTCGGGAGTGATGCAAATAAGCAGATAAACACTAATACAAAGAGACTGACCAGTGAATAATGTAGTGGCTGGTAGACGCTTGATTGAGGTAGCTGGCTTGGCTAGGTCGGCCTACTGGCGACACGAAAAAGCCGTCTTGCTGGTCGAAAGTACATTGGCGTAATTATCAATTTTACGCCCACACCACTGCCACCAAATTATCGTGTGGGGTTCGGTAGGAGAATGATGGATAAGGTAAACTCACTTGTTGGATGGTAACGCTATATTGTTAGACTGTGGTAATAGATGGAGGGAGCCCAGCCTGCCGTGTCCTGCCTTCTGCTATGCCTATGCGTCGTCTGAGGCTGAGGTAGCCTGTCCCGCTCACTCATGGAGCATCCCGTGACGTCATACAGTCACAGGCCTAAGGGATCTTCTATATAAACACATGGATGGTACTATGATATGCTATACAACACATAAGGGGATCAGCAACTATGCTGACATAGAGACCAGCGAAAAAGCGGAGCAAGGAGCTTTGCCTCGACCCAGGCAACCACATATAGGTGAATACACACACACACACACACACACACACACACACACACACACACACACACACACACACACACACACACACACACACACACTTGCAACAGATGTGAACTTTAGTCAGCCATTACTGCTTGCAGAAATACATGTTTGTAGTGAAGGGAGGACAGTGATGCGTGTTACATCCAAAATATTGAGAGAAAACATTAGCGCCGAAGATTATTGGGGTTAGGAAAAAGCTATATTATTGATTTTGAAACAAAATACTGAAACAATATCACCAGCCCATTGTTTACAATAGGGCTGAAGGCATCGCAAAATAAACTAGCCACAAGAAGGAAAAAATAAACTTGTTTCCACTAAGACAAAATTAAAACAAAATCAGGTAAGTTAGGAAGACCAAATAAAACAAAAATAAAGAAAAGTAACTTAGAAAAAATGAAACAGAAGTAATGGAAGACTCAACACAAGAAGAGAGCAGTGAAAGATTTAAATTAGGCTACCATCCAAGTGGCTAGTTTATCGCGGCGACCATATCCGTCCTGTGGAAGGTAGCGCAACAATATATACACAAGTACTAGGAACTAGCTAAGCTCATCACTATGGCTAACAGGAGCACATCTAGAGTGAGCTGGTATTGTAAGTTAGAAAATCAGGAATTAGTACACAATTAGGGATGATAAAGAGGAGATAAATGACCATGGAAATTTATCAAGACAGAAAAGAGACGTGTATAGAGAAAAACAAAGAACTGGAACAACAGATGGAAGCAGATGAGATGTTCCTTCACAGTGTACAGAAAATCTTTGTAAACAACAGATAAAAGGCAGAAAAGCAAAATGAAGTTGAAACAAAAGATGGAAGAGGAGGAGCACCACCAACAGCAGCAGCACCACCACCAACAGCACCACTAGCAGCACCACCACCAACAGCAGCAGCACCACCACCAACAGCAGCAGCAGCACCACCACCAACAGCGCCACTAGCAGCACCACCACCACCAACAGCAGCACCACCAGCAGCAGCACCACCACCAGCAGCAGCACCACCAACAGCAGCACCAGCACCACCACCAACAGCAACACCACCAACAGCAACACCACCAACAGCATCACCACCACCAGCATCATTACATCTTGATAAATTAGACACATGTGCAACTCTTGGGTATCTTTATTGAGGAAACGTTTCGCCACACAGTGGCTTCATCAGTCCATACGTAGGAGAAACTTGAAGAACAGGAGGATAATGAGGTAATCAGTCCCTCAACCTTGAGTCGATGTGTTCAGTCCATCAATCTTGAATTGAATACGGCATATCAGCGGAGAAGCAGCTTATAAACCGTATGGCAGGAGAGGTGCAGCAGTCATAGGTCGTGTCACATTTGTTCAATGTGGAAGTAGGTCGTGCCCAAGAATTAGACTGCTGAACCTCTCCTGCCATACGGTTTATAAGCTGCTTCTCCGCTGATATGCCGTATTCTATTCAAGATTGATGGACTGAACACATCGACTCAAGGTTGAGGGACTGATTACCTCATTCTCCTCCAGTTCTTCAAGTTTCTCCTACGTATGGACTGATGAAGCCACTGTGTGGCGAAACGTTTCCTCAATAAAGATACCCAAGAGTTGCACATGTGTCTAATTTATCAACATGTCGGTTCTCTGAACCATCCATCTACAAATCATTACATCTCACAACATTAATCTTGAAAACAACAACAAGAAGAGTAAAAATAATTTTCAGGTGAGTTAAACTGCTCAGAGAAAACTTCTTGCCTCAGCTGTGCTGAGAGAGAGAGAGAGAGAGAGAGAGAGAGAGAGAGAGAGAGAGAGAGAGAGAGAGAGAGAGAGAGAGAGAGAGAGAGAGAAACATCTCTAAATAAGGAAGGGTAATAACGAGGGATTATCATTATATTACCATAATTAATATTTAAAATATCAAAATAAGCTTCGGGGAAAAACATTATCTTTGACGGACATTTTACCTTCATAATTATTATTATAATATTTTGAGGGGATACACTAAACCCGTAGGGGCTATAATGCTTTTTTTTGAGAAATGGGAGACAATCATCTTTAATTGGAAAGGGCGAGCACCTCCTTGAAGGGTGAGTCAAGGTCGACCTTGAGCGACTGTCGAGTGCGACCTGGGGGTCGAGGCGTCCTGCGTCGAGTGGTACGTTGTTGGACGGAGACGAGCAGTTGTGAGGCTAATAATGTGGCCAGGATGAGGCGGGAGGTGCAGGTGGGCCGAGGGGTGGGTGGTGGGCGTGGGACGGTGGGCTGTTAGGGGGTGGGAGCAGGGGGAGGGGGAGGGGAGGGGATTACACAGTGTCAGGGAACAGGTGGTGGAGAGGGACACGTGGGTGCTGTCAGTCTCAAGTCCCCGCTGCAACAGTATTAGGACTCCCCTGAGTGTAGTGGGACCAAGACTCCTCAAGCGCCTTCATACGTAAACCCTTCGCTGTCTTCGAGAGAGCTCGATACGTTCCTCGAGTCAGTCCCTGATCACCCTGGCTGTGGTGCATACGCTGGTCTGCGTGCGTGCGGCTGGTGCCAACAGCCCGGTCGAACAAGTCAGCAACTAGGATGCCTTGTCTGGGACCAGGCCGCGGGGGCGCTGACCCCCAAAACCGACTATATATAACCTATGGGAGGCTATGAACCATCCACAGTGGCTACTGGACCAAGAATGTTACTGGACTCTACAGCTGAAGACAGCGAAAATGTTCACTGCTGTTACTGCTTCAGCTGTTTCTACTGTTGCTGCAGCTACTGCTTCTGCAGCAGCTACTGCTTCACCAACTGCTACTGCTGCAGTCCATTGTAAAGGTGTTCGCTCGACAGTGTTGCTACTGCTTCTGTACCACTATGGGAGACAGACAGCAGGAGTTTGTTTACGTAACTTTTTATTGCGTTCTAGCCAAATAAACCTGACATAGCAGGGCAGTTTATTCTTCCAATCCACGCCAATATTATATATATATATATATATATATATATATTATATATATATATATATATATATATAATATATATATATATATATATATATATATATATATGCAAAACAACCACTCTGAAAGAATAGAGAAATTCCAAGCGCTTTCGTGACTACTCACGTGAGTAGTCACGAAAGCGCTTGGAATTTCTCTATTCTTTCAGAGTGGTTGTTTTGCATATTCTGAAATCACCTGTTTACTGTGATCTTATTGCATATTATATATATATATATATATATATATATATATATATATATATATTATATATATATATATATATATATTTATATATATATATTGTGCCGAATACGTAAAACTTGCTATTTTGGCTTTAATAGTAACGCTCTTCATGCCGAATACGGTAAGCGAAAATTTGTGTATGCAATAATTTGTTATATATATATTAGTGAAATGCAATCGCAGACATGCGATCTTAATGTAAGACAAACCACGGGGAATGGAAATCTTCAGCTCAAGTGCTTTCACAAGTCTCCCTGCATCGTCAGGAGCCATGCAATGCTGCAAGAGTAGCAAGAAAAGAAATGAGGGGCAATTTCCTCCGAGTGAGGAGGAGTGGTGACACTAGCAGCCAGCTTCTCTCATGTCACCACTCCACCTCACTCAGAGAAAACTTCTCATTTCTTTTGTTGCTACTCTTGCAACACTGCATGGCTCCTGACGAAGCACGGAGACGTGTGAAAGTACTTGAGCTGAAGATCTTCATCCCCTGTGGCTTGTCTTGCATACGTGCCTCAACACTCCTGAAGATGGGGTAGCCGATGGCACCCTGATGATTCGGTTAGTAACTGGCGCCGGAGTGGTCTGAATATCTTAAAATCAGATCTAGTGATTGAAGCGAGTCGGAAGCAAGAGTCATATCTGATGCAAGAACAAAGTCAGGTGTAGGAACCAGGTCCTTCAAGGGAAAGACTAGTTAAGATTTGATCGGATTTTCAGCCTGGAGGATTAGTAATCCAGGAAAACCTAAGTCAATGCGCCATCGAGGACTGTTTTATTTCCATTGTGGTCCTTCAATCTTGTCCCCCAGGAAGCAACCCACATCAGTCTACTAGCACCCAGGTACCTATTTCTTCATCGAGGAACTCTGGGCTGCACACCCGGTAAACTTTTATTTATGCAGATAACTTGTTGCACATTAAGCTCATATACGATGTTCCTCTACCTAGAGAAATTTCTCCTAAACGCGAGTAAAAAAAAATAACGTGAATCCCAAAATGAAATATGCCTGGAGGCCTTCCCATTACCAGCTATTATTATTATTATTATTATTATTGTTAAGTGTTAAACACATGTGGGTCATTCAGCTCAAGACGTGGAGGCTCGATCCTCCTCCTGTTGAACGCAGATGAACTTCATATTGCACTCACCTATATTCCCCTTTAGGCACAGGTATACGTAAGTACAATTATCATACATAGTGTGAATTACTTATAATAACCCAAAAAAGTCAGACAATGGCTTATTTTCACTGGGGAAAGAATTTTCCAATCGTATTTCCAAAAAAAAAAAAAAATACACTATAGATAAAGTTTATATGAGAGTTTACAGTAAATACCGTATTTTCCGGCATATAAGACGCGCATTTTTCCTACAAAATGTCTTGAGAAATCAGCCTGCGTCTTATATGTTCAAGGTCAGGGTCAAGGGTAGGCTCTGGGTTACGCTTTAGCGTAAACTATCAAGGTTATTAGCCTTTGAACGTGATCACTAATTTACCGTTATGATACGCTTGTTGTGCGCCTTATATGCCGGAACATACGGTACCACCGAAGCTCTTCTGGTGTATAAAACACATCTCTCGTGTTCACTTGCTGGCTAAAGACATGTACAGTTCAAGACATTTACTAGAGGAAACGTTTCGCCACGAGTGGCGAAACGTTTCCTTAAACAAATGTGCTGAGCTGTACATTAGTGTCTTTTTCCACATCTTGCCGGTGGTAGGTTTAAGTGGGTGGAAATATCGTGGGTGCTGTGGGTGGAGTGGTGTGTGGTGTGGTTTGTGAACAGGTGTGTCTTGGGGAGGGTTGAGGGGAGGTGTGCTGTGTGTATGTTTTGCAGGTATCGTAGTGGTAGAGGTAGTAGTGTTGGTAGTCCAGACTCTCTAGTGGTCGTGGTGTTGGTAGTCCAGACTCACTAGTGGTCGTGGTGTTGGTAGTCCAGACTCTCTAGTGGTCGTGGTGTTGGTAGTCCAGACTCACTAGTGGTCGCGGTGTTGGTAGTCCAGACTCACTAGTGGTCGTGGTGTTGGTAGTCCAGACTCACTAGTGGTCGCGGTGTTGGTAGTCCAGACTCACTAGTGGTCGCGGTGTTGGTAGTCCAGACTCACTAGTGGTCGCGGTGTTGGTAGTCCAGACTCACTAGTGGTCGTGGTGTTGGTAGTCCAGACTCACTAGTGGTCGTGGTGTTGGTAGTCCAGACTCACTAGTGGTCGTGGTGTTGGTAGTCCAGACTCACTAGTGGGCGTGGTGTTGGTTCGTCCAGACTCACTAGTGGGCGTGGTGTTGGTTCGTCCAGACTCACTAGTGGGCGTGGTGTTGGTTCGTCCAGACTCACTAGTGGGCGTGGTGTTGGTTCGTCCAGACTCACTAGTGGGCGTGGTGTTGGTTCGTCCAGACTCACTAGTGGGCGTGGTGTTGGTTCGTCCAGACTCACTAGTGGGCGTGGTGTTGGTTCGTCCAGACTCACTAGTGGGCGTGGTGTTGGTTCGTCTAGACTCACTAGTGGTCGTGGTGTTGGTTCGTCCAGACTCACTAGTGATCGTGGTGTTGGTTCGTCCAGACTCACTAGTGATCGTGGTGTTGGTTCGTCCAGACTCACTAGTGATCGTGGTGTTGGTTCGTCCAGACTCACTAGTGGTCGTGGTGTTGGTTCGTCCAGACTCACTAGTGGTCGTGGTGTTGGTTCGTCCAGACTCACTAGTGGTCGTGGTGTTGGTTCGTCCAGACTCACTAGTGGTCGTGGTGTTGGTTCGTCCAGACTCACTAGTGATCGTGGTGTTGGTTCGTCCAGACTCACTAGTGATCGTGGTGTTGGTTCGTCCAGACTCACTAGTGATCGTGGTGTTGGTTCGTCCAGACTCACTAGTGGTCGCGGTGTTGGTTCGTCCAGACTCACTAGTGGTCGTGGTGCTGGTTCGTCCAGACTCACTAGTGGTATTGTTGGTAGTGTACATTCGGTAATGGTAATAGTGTAATATACTTCTTACTAACAGGCATTACACAAGTGATTTTGTAAATGGTCCAAGTCGCACCGAAATGACCTCGCAAGCTCCTCTATCCTATGTGCGGGTTATTTGTGTATTGTTCCAGTCACGGTATTGTGCCTTTTTGTTCTCCATCTTACTGCTCCTTAACACAAGAAGTTGTAACACCCGATTGTTAAGTATTCATTCTTGTCTTGAAAAGAATCTTGTATAAAATGCGACTCTCAGGTTTTGGCCAAACAAACTCGGCAGTGAATTCACCGTGTAAAACGCTGCCTGATTAACTGCAAGGGCATTTTTTTAATTAACGTCATTAAGTACACAAGCCTTTTTTGCCAGACACCTGACCACTTCCAGCAGGTGCTGGAGTTTCCTTATCTTCAAGACCGAAGTGTTTTTCTCTCACTAGATATAACCTTCCAGTAGGTGCTGGAGTTTCTTGCATAGGACTGGAATGTTTTCTTATACTGGATGTAACATTTCAAAAGGACTGGACACAAACACAAGTTTTTTTTTTCACTGATAGGTGGGCACTGGCAGCAGGTGTGCGAGGAAACTTATTTGTTTCTCTTCGCCAGATAATCGAACCCGGAAACCTTGCGACCGTTGGTGTGGAATACTCTCAACAGTGAGCTAGGCAGCACCGCAAAGGGAGGCTGCAGCCAGGAGTGGGGAAGGTAGGGTGAAGGACCTTCCCTTCCCTTCTTCCCTTCCATCAACAGCAAAGGGAGATTGCAGTTAGGGGTGAGGCTTTTCCCCCTTGCCTTCCATCAACAGTTAAGGGAGACTGCATCATCGGGAGGGGCTTTCCCCACGTCCTCTCTGGAGAGAAGATTTATAGTGATTGCAACATTGAGAGGTAAATGTTGACTTGATGGAGCATCACAACAGTCCGTACCTGATGTCCAGTCCAGTTTGTCTCGCCACGAGAACGTGAGGTTAGTGTTGGCTGCTGATGCAACTGCTTCAGTGGCTGTTGCTGCAGCTGCTTCATTGGCTACTGCTTTTGTGGCTATTAATGTTGTTATTGCTGCTTTTGTAGTTGCTGTTGTCTCTGATACTGGGTTACTGTTGTTGCTGTTATGTTTCTCCTATTAGGCTCTTGCTGCTAGGATGCTGTTGTCGCTGCTGCTACGCCTCCTACCGCTACTACTTCTCCTGTGGCTATTGTTGTTGTTGCTGCTGCTGCTGCTGCTGCTGCTGTGGGTAATGTGCTGCTACTCTGGTCTCATAAGAACATAAGAAAGGAGGAACACTGCAGGAGGCCTGTTGGCCCATACTTGGCAGGTCCTTTACAATTCATCCCACTAACAAAACATTTGCCCAACCCAATTTTCAATGCCACCCAAGAATAAGCTCTGATGTGAAAGTCCCACTCAAATCCAACCCCTCCCACTCATGCACCCATCCAACCCAAATTTGAAACCACCCAAAGTCCCAGCCTCAATAACCCAACTAGGTAGACTGTTCCACTCATCAACTACCCTATTTCCAAACCAATACTTTCCTATGTCCTTTCTAAATCTAAACTTATCTAATTTAAATCCATTACTGCGGGTTCTCTCTTGGAGAGACATCCTCAAGACCTTATTAATATCCCCTTTATTAATACCTATCTTCCACTTATACACTTCGATCAGGTCTCCCCTCATTCTTCGTCTAACAAGTGAATGTAACTTAAGAGTCTTCAATCTTTCTTGATAAGGAAGATTTATAATGCTATGTATTAATTTAGTCATCCTACGCTGAATGTTTTCTAACGAATTTATGTCCATTCTGTAATATGGAGACCAGAACTGAGCTGCATAATCTAGGTGAGGCCTTACTAATTATGTATAAAGCTGCAGTATGACCTCTGGACTTCTGTTGCTTACACTTCTTGATATAAATCCCAGTAATCTATTTGCCTTATTACGTACGCTTAGGCATTGCTGTTTTGGTTTAAGGTTGCTGCTCACCATAACCCCCAAGTCCTTTTCGCAATCTGTATGGCTAAGTTCTACATCATTTAACTTATAAGTACTAGGGTTATGGGCACTCCCAAGCTTCAGAACCTTGCATTTATCTACATTGAACTGCATCTGCCACTTTTCTGACCAAGAATAGAGTTTGTTTAAATCCTCCTGAAGTTCCATAACATCTACGTTTGAATCAATTATCCTACCTATCTTTGTGTCATCGGCGAATTTGCTCATATCACTAGTAATTCCCTCATCAAGATCATTGATATACATTATAAACAACAACGGGCCCAAGACTGATCCCTGTGGAACGCCACTTGTTACAGATCCCCACTCGGATTTAACCCCATTTATGGGCACTCTCTGCTTCCTGTCAGTGAACATTAAAATGGTATAAAATACCGACAGGTTGTTAGGTAAGACACATATGCAACAGTTAGGTATCTTTATTTCGAAACGTTTCGCCTACACAGTAGGCTTCTTCAGTCGAGTACAGAAAAGTTGATAGAAGCAGAAGATACTTGAAGACGATGTAATCAGTCCATCACCCTTAAAGTTTTGAGGTGGTCAGTCCCTCAGTCTGGAGAAGAGCATTGTTCCATAGAATGACTCGATCCACGAGAGCACTTTTCCCCCAATGCCATGAGCTGCCACTTTCTTTAACAGTCTATGGTGCGGAACTCTATCAAAAGCCTTACTAAAATCTAAGTAAATAATATCAAATTCTTTATCGTGGTCAACAGCCTCAAAAGCTTTACTGAAGAAAGTTAATAAATTAGTTAGACAAGACCGGCCTCTTGTGAATCCATGCTGAGTATCATTAATCAAGCTATGCTTATCGAGATGGCTTCTTATAATCTCAGCTATAATTGACTAGTAATTTGCCTACAATTGAGGTCAGGCTTATTGGGCGGTAATTTGACGGTAACGACTTGTCCCCTGTTTTAAAAATAGGAATTACATTAGCCATCTTCCACATATCAGACACTACACCTGTTTGAAGAGATAAATTAAAAATATTAGTTAATGGTTCACAGAGTTCCATTTTGCATTCCTTAAGAACCCTTGAAAAAACCTCATCAGGACCCGGCGACTTATTTTGTTTCAGTCTGTCTATCTGCTTCACAACCATTTCACTAGTGACTGTGACTGTGACTAGTGACAGTCAGTGGCCAGGCGTCAAACACCTTTTATTGTACAGCAATAAAGGAATGGAACAGACTGCCCGCACATGCCAAAGCCAGTGATAGCATGAACCAGTTCAAGAAGACTGCCAAAAAGTGTCTGATGAATGAAGCTACAGAAAGGGAGGGGAATGATTTTCTATTTTTTAGCTAAAATACGTGTAAATTTTACCTTATCCCTAGTAATGACCCTCGTATTGTAGTCTTAATGACCCTCGTGTAGTAGATAGTCTTTTTAGTATGATAATAAGATGTTATCTTCATTGTAGAATAATAAGAAAATATTATAACCTTTATAGTATAATAATAAGGTAAAAGGACCCCAATGGAAATAAGTCACTCTGTCTGACTTTTTTGGGTTATCCCAGGTTCTCTACACATATGCTGCTATGTATGATAATTCTATGTAACTGTATTTGTGTATACCTGAATAAATTTACTTACTTACTTACTTACTTACATAATTTACCTTCTTCTAGCCCACTATAAAAATTAATTACTGGAATATTGTTAGTGTCTTCCTGTGTAAAAACTGAGAGAAAATAATTATTAAAAATCGAGCACATTTCATTCTCTTTGTCAGTAAGGTGCCCATAGTTATTTTTAAGGGGACCTATCTTATCTCTAACTTTTGTTCTATAGACCTGGAAAAAACTTTTTGGGTTAGTTTTAGAATCCCTAGCAACTTTAATTTCATAGTCCCTTTTAGCTTTTCTTATCCCCTTTTTAATGTCCCTCTTAATGGCAATATACTGATTCATAAGATGACCCTCACCTCTTTTGATACGCCTATAAATTCCTTTCTTATGCCCTAGTAGATATTTCAGCCTATTATTCATCCATTTTGGGTCATTTCTATTTGATCTAATTTCTTTATACGGGATAAACGTTCCTTGAGCAGCATGTATAGTGTTCAGAAAACTGTCATATTGATAGCTCACTTCGTTACCCCAGTCAACAGATGATAAGTGTTCTCTAAGCCCATCGTAATCTGCAGATGAATACATTGACTCTTTCGCAAGTTTCGTTACTCATCATTTTGGAATACTGACACCAGCGGCTCTCGTCAGAGGCCTAGGCACCACTTCTCAGAAATGCTGCGATATTCATTCCCACCTCAGTTTACGTTAAGACCATAAGAATGGAGGAACACTGCAGCAGGCCTACTGGCCCATACAAGGCAAGTCCTTATCAAAACCACCCACTCCCACCCGAAGCTGCCCAAGAATTTGCTTCATTACCTCAGGTACCAATCAAACCCAGCCCTTTTGCCTCGTATATTTGTCCAATCAGTTTTTAAAGCTATCCAAGGTCTTAGCCTCTATCACCCTACTCGGCAGATTGTTCCCCTCATCGATAACTCTTAATTCATCTTCTGCATCTTCTTCATCCAATCCCTGCCTGCATACAGGCGGGGATTGGATGTCGCCGCTATAGTTGTTGCTGTTTACCGCTAGCCGAGAGGCGGGAGCAGTGATTTAATTTCTTCATCTTTCTTGCTTAATACCCTTCACTGCGATGACTCGACACCAACCTCATGTATAATCATAGAGCACTTGTGGTCTGCGGCGGTCCGTTGCTACATCGTCTCCTGTATAACACAGATAACGAACCACAGCGCAGGAGAGGAAGACCAGGGAATGTTGACCCAGGAAGGTTTATAATTTTGTGAGCAGCCAAGACAGCCAGGAAGTGGGACTGTTTTCTCCCGGGGTTGCCACTCGTAACAGTCGACTGACAGTCAGGGCTCTATATACTGCTAAATGAACAAGTTGTTAGGTAAGACACATATGCAACAGTTAGGTATCTTTATTTCGAAACGTTTCGCCTACACAGTAGGCTTCTTCAGTCGAGTACAGAAAAGTTGATAGAAGCAGAAGATACTTGAAGACGATGTAATCAGTCCATCACCCTTAAAGTTTTGAGGTGGTCAGTCCCTCAGTCTGGAGAAGAGCATTGTTCCATGGAATGAAACATTGTTTCATTCCATGGTGACGTGTACTTAGCTCTGTGAAGACCTGTTTGTGTGCTCTCTGTGAATCTGAACCAGGATGCCCTCTCTTGAGCAGCTTTACCAGCAGCTGAGAGAAGAACTCAGAGTTGCTAAACTGGAGATACGGCGATTAACGGAGGAGAACAAGAGGATTCGTAGTAATCCTCCTGTTGTGAGTCCCCAGGTTAAGAGGGGAGCTTGGTCAGTGGTCGGGCAACATGGAACCAAGCTGAAGATTAAGAAAACGGTTGGAGAGGCAGAAACAACGAGAAACCAGAAGACTGCCGTGGGAACTTCCAACTCATTCTCGGTGCTACCTGACGAATGTGAGTGTTCTACTGGGAATGCCACAACGAGCACCAAGGAAGCATCGGCAGACGTGAGTGAGACATCCCTAGAAACCCCAACGAAGACCATCGAGAACGTCATGACGAATTCTACAAGTGGTGTAATGCTACCTGGCGAATTTGAGTCGACTACTCGGAACATCACTACGGACGACGCCAAGGAAGGTAAAAACATTGTTGTTGTTGGGGATAGTCAGATTAGGTACATGGATAGGGCATTCTGTTTGAAGGATAGGAGTAGGAGGCAGAGAGTGTGTTTTCCTGGGGCTGGGATGAAGGATATTGTTAGCCGTCGGGATGACATCATGAGAGGTAATGGGAGCAATCCTATTATCTGTCTCAGTGCTGGAGGCAACGATGTTGGCAGACGTAGGAGTGAGGACCTGATTAGCAGGTATAGGTCAGCAATAGAGATAATTAGGAAGAAGGGTGGGAAACCTGTCATATGTGGCATTTTGCCAAGGAGAGGAGTTGGAAATGAATGGTTGTCCAGAGCAATTGGTGTCAATTGCTGGCTGGACAAATACTGTAAGGAAAATGCGGTAACATTCATTGACAACTGGGACCTCTTCTATGGCAGAAATGACATGTATGCCAGGGAGGGGGTTCACTTGTCTAGGTGTGGGGTGGGAGCACTGGCCAACGCAGTGGAGGGAGCTGTTAGGTCTTTAAAACTAGGAATAGTTAGTGGTATGGGTTTCTGCGGGAAAACTGTGAAGTCTCAGGGTAGTAATATGAGTACTAGGAGAACTAGTAATAGGCAAAATGAGGTGGATATCGGAAGGCCAGTGGCACTAATTGACAAGGACAGTAATAGGTTTAGTGGAATAACAGAAAGGAGCAGGAATGATAAAGAGAAAGGAGGGTCCTTAAGTATATATTACACAAATAGTCGCAGTGCTAGGAATAAGATGGACGAGTTGAGACTAGTTGCTAGTGCAGGTAACATAGAAAGTATTTGCCATTACTGAGACGTGGTTTAATTCAAAAGTCGGGACATGCCTGCAGAATGTCACATTCAGGGTTTCAAATGTTCCAAGTAGATAGAAGTATCGGGAAGGGGGGTGGGGTGGCATTGTATGTCCGAGATCGCTTGAACTGTTGCATTAAAACGGGTATTAAGTCTGAAGTAACACATACAGAGTCTGTTTGGATAGAATTTTCAGAGGGGCATGAAAAATTAACTTTAGGTGTGATATACCGTCCCCCAAATTTAGATAGGGACCAGGGAAGACTACTATGGGAGGAAATTGTTAGGGCCACAAGGCACGATAATGTAGTAATTCTAGGAGACTTTAACTTTAGTCATATTGATTGGAATTTCTTGACTGGGAAATTTAGAATCATACGACTTCTTAGAAGTAGTTCAGGATTGTTTTCTGAAGCAGTTTGTGACAGAACCTACAAGGGTAATAACCTGCTTGACTTAGTTCTGGCAAACAATGAATCCCTTGTTAATAATTTAGAAGTTTTTAGAAGAACTGGGTGCTAGCGACCACAAATCAATTACATTTTGAATTGAATGGAAGTATGATAGTAGGGATAACTCAGTAACATCCCAGATTTTCGATTAGCAGATTACGATGGGCTTAGAGAACACTTATCACTGTTGACTGGGTAACGAAGAGAGCTATCAATATGACAGTTTTCTGAACACAATACATGCTGCTCAAAGAACATTTATCCCTTATAAAGAAATTAGATCAAATAGAAATGACCCAAAATGGATGAATAATAGGCTGAAATATCTACTAGGGCATAAGAAAGGAATTTATAGGCGTATCAAAAGAGGCGAGGGTCATCTTATGAATCAGTATATTGACATTAAGAGGGACATTAAAAAGGGGATAAGAAAAGCTAAAAGGGACTATGAAATTAAAGTTGCTAGGGACTCTAAAACTAACCCAAAAAGTTTTTTCCAGGTATATAGAACAAAAGTCAGAGATAAGATAGGTCCCCTTAAAAATAACTATGAGCATCTTACTGACAAAGAGAATGAAATGTGCTCGATTTTAAATAATTATTTTCTCTCGGTTTTTACACGGGAAGACACTAGTAGTGTTCCGGTAATTAATTTTTATAGTGGGCCAGAAGAAGATAAATTATGTAACATCATAGTCACTAGTGAAATGGTTGTGAAGCAGATAGACAGACTGAAGCAAAATAAGTCACCGGGTCCTGATGAGGTTTTTTCAAGGGTTCTAAAGGAATGCAAAATGGAAGTCTGTGAACCATTAACTAATATTTTTAATTTATCTCTTCAAACAGGTGTAGTGTCTGATATGTGGAAGATGGCTAATGTAATTCCTATTTTTAAAACAGGGGACAAGTCGTTACCGTCAAATTACCGCCCAATAAGCCTGACCTCAATTGTAGGCAAATTACTAGAGTCAATTATAGCTCAAATTATAAGAAGCCATCTCGATAAGCATAGCTTGATTAATGATACTCAGCATGGATTCACAAGAGGCCGGTCTTGTCTAACTAATTTATTAACTTTTTCAGTAAAGCTTTTGAGGCTCTTGACCACGATAAAGAATTTGATATTATTTACTTAGATTTTAGTAAGGCATTTGATAGAGTTCCGCACCAAAGACTGTTGAAGAAAGTAGCAGCTCATGGCATTGGGGGAAGAGTGCTCTCGTGGATCGAATCATGGCTCACAGACAGGAAGCAGAGTGTGTCCATAAATGGGGTTAAAAACCGAGTGGGGATCAGTAACAAGTGGCGTTCCACAGGGATCAGTCTTGGGCCCGTTGTTGGGTTTATAATATATATCAATGATCTTGATGAAGGAATTACTAGTGATATGAGCAAATTCGCCGATGACACGAAGATAGGTAGGATAATTGATTCAAACGTAGATGTTAGGGAACTTCAGGAGGATTTAGACAAACTCTACTCTTGGTCAGAAAAGTGGCAGATGCAGTTCAATGTAGATAAATGCAAGGTTCTGAAGCTCGGAAGTGTCCATAACCCTAGCACTTATAAGTTAAATAATGTAGAACTTAGCCATACAGATTGCGAAAAGGACTTGGGGGTTATGGTAAGCAGCAACCTTAAACCAAGACAGCAATGCCTAAGCGTACGTAATAAGGCAAATAGATTACTGGGATTTATATCAAGAAGTGTAAGCAACAGAAGTCCAGAGGTCATACTGCAGCTTTATACATCATTAGTAAGGCCTCACCTAGATTATGCAGCTCAATTCTGGTCTCCATATTACAGAATGGACATAAATTCGTTAGAAAACATTCAGCGTAGGATGACGTGGTGACGTGTACTTAGCTCTGTGAAGACCTGTTTGTGTGCTCTTGAGTGGTGACCTGTACTTAACTCTGTGAAGAAGTGTCTTGTTTGCTCCCGTGGACTGAACCAAGATGCCCTCCATCGAGCAACTTTACCAGCAACTTAAGGAAGAATTGAAAGCAGCGAAGATGGAGATACGGCGATTGACCGAGGAAAACAAGAGGATTCGTAGTAGTCCTCCTGTTTCGAGTCCTCAGGTCAAGAAGGGATCGTGGTCAGTGGCTGGACAGCAGGGGACGACGAAGTTGACGATCAAGAAGACGAATGGAAAGCCAGAAACGATGAAGAAGAAAGAGACTGCTGTGGAAACTCCCGTGGAAACCTCCAACGCATTCTCGGTGCTAACCGACGAATGTGAGTCGACTACTGGGATCGTCACGACGAACGACAACAAGGAAGGTAAGAATATTGTTGTTGTAGGGGATAGCCAGGTTAGATACATGGATAGGGCATTCTGCTTGAAGGACAGGAGTAGGAGACAAAGGGTATGCTTTCCTGGGGCTGGGATGGAGGACATTGTTAGCCGGCTTGACAACATCATAAACGGTAAGGGGATAAATCCTATATTTTGCCTCATGCTGGAGGCAATGATGTAGGCAGCGTAGAAGTGGGGGATTTAGTTAAAAATTCAGGACAGCATAGACATGATTAGGAAAAGGGGGGGCCCCGATATGTGGCATTTGCCAAGAAAGGTGTTGGTAATTAATGGTTGTCCAGAGCAATTGGTATTAATTTGGCTGGGTAAACACTGTAAGGAAAATGCAGTACCATTTATTGACAACGGGACAACTTCTTGGCCGAATACATGTATGCCGGAAAGGGGTTCACTTTTTCCAGGCAGGTGTGGGTTTTTCTTTCTAACTCAGTTAGGGGGGGTTTTAGGCTTTAAAAAGGATTAGTTAGAGTATGGGGGTTTGAAATATTAATAATGAGAAAGGATAATTTACTTATGCCGATATTAAGAATCTTAATATACTGTCATGGATAACTCGGGTAATGATAATTTTTAGAAAATTTTGTAAAAAAAGATGAATAGGAAAAATGTGCAAAGAAAAAACAAGATGGTATTTTATGCTAAATAGAAGTGCAAGAAAAAATTAAGAAATACGTTTGGGACATTTCTGGGGAAATTTTTATATCATTGCATTAACTGAAAAGTGGGAAAATTTTAAAAATCGGGGAAAGACTGCTGAGTTAATATTCAGGGGGTTTAAAATATTTAATGTGGTTAGATGTAATGGGAATCGGGAGGAGTTGAATTTCATAGTTCGACAATATATTTTTTGCCTTTTAATGTATCTATAATGCAGTAAAAAGATCTGATTGCAGTAAGAGTTCGTGCAGGCCTCATTGATACAACTAAAATTACTTCTTACGACCTAGTAGTTTTCCCACGATAAGGGAGCCATTTGGGTCAATTTTTGTGCTTGAATTCCTTAAAGGGAAAAAGGGTTTTTAACTTAGCAAATTGACTGAATTACAGGTCATTGAGTCCATGTACTTCATGAAACAGTTCAAGGACTGTTTCTAAGAGTGTAACTGAACTCAGGCGATAAATTTCTGGCTGTTTATATAGTTACCACTCGTGAATATTCCTCAATTCTAAATGAATTGAATTGTGCACACCACCATTTCCTTAAATTATAAATATATAATAAGAAATCGTTTCCAAATTAAGTCAGCCGGTTATTTGCCCTTGTAGATTCTGTCTAACTTGATTGGGGTAACTAGCTTCATAAAACAATCTGAACTACTTTAATAGAATCTATTATCTAATTTCCTTAAGAAATTCCGAGAGAAATAGGTCTAATAATACATCCAAATGGTAATAACGGAGGCTAAAGGCATTAATAGGGGAGAAAGATTAGGGGAAATAGGCATCAAGAGGAAGGTTAACCTTACTGACCAATATGTTACACTTAAAAGTAAGTAAAAAGGATAGAAAGGCAAAAACGGAAACGTTAAATTAGATTTGCAATGAATCAAAGACTAATCCAAAGGGGTTCTTTCAAGTGTATAGGACGAAGGTGAAGGAAAAAGTAGGACCTCTGAAATCTGGGAATGGACAGCTGACGGATAATGAACTGGATATGTGTTCCTTATTTAATGACTATTTTTTGTCAGTTTTTACACAGGAAGATGTAAATGAGATTCCAGTAATTAACAATTATTTAGTTCCTGATGAATTTAAGTTAACTAATATTACTGTCACGAGGGACATGGTTATTAAACAGATAGACAAACTGAAACCAAATAAGTCCCCGGGACCCGATGAGTTGTTTTCAAGGGTACTTAAGGAATGCAAGATGGAGCTTAGTCAGCCATTAACGAGTGTATTCAATGCGTCCATCCTTACCAGTGTTGTGCCAGAGATGTGGAAGATGGCTAATGTGGTTCCTATTAAATCAGGGGATAAGTCCACATCCTTCAAGACGTAGAATTTGAGGTTTCAGTCTCGCCTGGAGAGTTCATTCCAAGTCAGTATTGTATACCATTTGATGTTCATCCATCCTTCAAATTACCGTCCAATAAGCCTGACATCTATAGTGGGAAAGTTATTAGAATCAATTATAGCGACATTATCAGAAAGTCACCTTGAAGAACATAACTTGATAAATGAATCTCAGCATGGATTCACGAGAGGTCGTTCCTGCCTGACAAACTTACTGACGTTCTTCAATAGAACATTTGAGGCAGTTGACAGTGATAAGGAATATGATATTGTTTATTTGGATTTTAGTAAAGCCTTCGACAGAGTACCTCACAAGAGACTCTTAAGAAAAGTGGCAGCTCATGGTATAGGAGGTAAAGTTCTAGCATGGATTGAGGCATGGCTTACCAATAGAAAGCAGAGAGTTACCATTAATGGAGTGAAATCTGAATGGGGATTAGTCACTAGTGGCGTTCCACAAGGATCAGTTTTGGGCCCTCTCTTGTTCATAATTTACATTAATGACTTTGATGAAGGGATTACTAGTGACATGAGTAAGTTTGCTGATGATACAAAGATAGGCCGTATAATTCACTCTGAGGAGGATATCAATGAACTCCAGGACGATTTGAACATATTAATGTCTTGGTCTGAGAAATGGCAGATGAAGTTTAATGTGGATAAGTGTAAGGTACTTGCCCTTGGTAATGAAAATAACCCTCGAAGCTATAATCTAGGTGAAGTAGAGCTTGGTCATATAGAATGTGAAAAAGACTTGGGAGTCATGGTAAGCAGAAATCTAAAGCCAAGACAGCAGTGCCTCAGTGTGCGCAACAAGGCCAACAGATTACTTGGATTTATCTCAAGAAGTATAAGTAACAGAAGTCCAAGTTATTTTACAGCTCTATACATCACTAGTGAGGCCTCATTTAGATTATGCTGCTCAGTTTTGGTCCCCTTACTACAGGATGGACAGACTCATTAGAGAACATACAGAGAAGAATGACTAAAATGATTTACTGTGTAAGGAACCTCCCGTATGAAGATAGACTTAAAGCCTTAAATCTCCACTCTCTCGAGAGGCGTAGAATGAGGGGAGATATCATTGAAGTGTATAAGTGGATGACGGGCATAAATAAGGGAGACATTAATAAAGTACTGAGGGTGTCGAACCAGGTAAGAACCAGGAATAATGGATTTAAGTTGGATAAATTTAGATTTAGAAAGGACATAGGTAAGTACTGGTTTTCTAACAGAGTTGTAGATGCGTGGAACAGTCTTCCCAGTGGGGTGATAGAGGCTAGGACCTTGGGTAGCTTTAAGAAGAGACTGGACAAATATATGAGTGGGAGGGGCTGGGTTTGATTGGTGTTGGGGGGTGCGGGAGTTGTTTCTTGAGTAGCTTTAGGTAGATGTCGTTTTGATAAGGACCTGCCTCGTATGGGCCAGTAGGCCTTCTGCAGTGTTCCTACATTCTTATGTTCTTATGTTCTTATGACTAAATTAATACATAGCATTAGAAATCTTCCTTATGAAGAAAGATTGAAGACTCTTAAGTTACATTCACTTGTTAGACGAAGAATGAGGGGAGACCTGATCGAAGTGTATAAGTGGAAGATAGGTATTAATAAAGGGGATATTAACAAGGTCTTGAGGATATCTCTCCAAGAGAGAACCCGCAGTAATGGATTTAAATTAGATAAGTTTAGATTTAGAAAGGACATAGGAAAGTATTGGTTTGGAAATAGGGTAGTTGATGAGTGGAACAGTCTACCTAGTTGGGTTATTGAGGCTAGGACTTTGGGTAGTTTCAAATTTAGGTTGGATAAGTACATGAGTGGGAGGGGTTGGATTTGAGTGGGACTTGCACATCAGAGCTTATTTCTTGGGTAGCATTGAAAATTGGGTTGGTCAAATGTTTGTTAGTGGGATGAATTGTAAAGGACCTGCCTAGTATGGGCCAACAGGCCTGCTGCAGTGTTCCTCCTTTCTTATGTTCTTATGTTACCAACAGACCCCTGGCAGTCTTCAAGCTGGCACTGGACAAGCACCTAAAGTCAGTTCCTGATCAGCCAGGCTGTGGCTCGTACGTTGGTTTGCGTGCAGCCAGCAGCAACAGCCTGGTTGATCAGGCTCTGATCCACCAGGAGGCCTGGTCACAGACCGGGCCGCGGGGGCGTTGACCCCCGGAACTCTCTCCAGGTAAACTACTAGTAATAGTACTACTAGTAATAGTACTACTAGTAATAGTACTAGTAATAGTACTACTACTACTAGTAATAGTACTACTAGTAATAGTACTACTATACTAGTAATAGTACTACTACTACTAGTAATAGTACTACTACTACTAGTAATAGTACTACTCTAGTATAGTACTACTACTACTAGTAATAGTACTACTACTACTAGTAATAGTACTACTACTACTAGTAATAGTACTACTACTACTAGTAATAGTACTACTACTACTAGTAATAGTACTACTACTACTAGTAATAGTACTACTACTAGTAATAGTACTACTACTAGTAATAGTACTACTAGTAATAGTACTACTAGTAATAGTACTACTAGTAATAGTACTACTACTACTAGTAGTAGTAACCGGGCCAGCCACTTACTAATGACATGTCTGTGGATATAGCTCATGAAGGCACTGTAAGGCATAGTCTATTGTAGGATGGGCACACTACAGCAGCCTTTGCCTCGGCTTCCACCCGTTCATTTCCCGGGACATCAACATGACCCAGGGCACTAACATGACCCAGGGCACCAACATGACCTAGGGCATTAACATGACCCATGGCACCAACATATCGCCACATGCTGGTGCCACACGTGGAGACAAGTTAATCACTGCTTAGAGCACAGGGTGGAGAGAAGCAGACCGGGCCAGGACAGAGTACATTGACAATCTGAGTACACAGTGAACAGAGCACCAGTTGTGTACGAATGGTATATAATACCGACAAGATGAGAGTAAGACACATGTGCAACATCTGGGTATCTTTATTGTAGACGTTTCGCCATCCAGTGGCTTTATCAATACAAATTCTAGGACATAACTTGAAGACAGTAGAACTATGTACAGAAGATGAGGTAATCAGTCCCTCAACCTAGGAGTAGGTGCGAACAGCACCATAGTCGTGGAGATTATGGTGCTGTTCGCACCTACTCCTAGGTTGAGGGACTGATTACCTCATCTTCTGTACATAGTTCTACTGTCTTCAAGTTATGTCCTAGAATTTGTATTGATAAAGCCACTGGATGGCGAAACGTCTACAATAAAGATACCCAGATGTTGCACATGTGTCTTACTCTCATCAACAGAGCACCAGCTAAGCCAGCAACAGCGAAGATGACGATGAACTCAGCAGTGAACACAGAGGAGTAGCAGGCGTTAGGAGACTTGTCTATACGTTTCAACCTTCCCAGGCCACCCACAACAGTCGACTAACACCCAGGTACCTACTTACTTCTAGGTAAAAGGGTAGCAGGTGTTAAGAGACTTGCCCATACGTCTCAATCTTCCTCATTTCGAGGAAGGGGAGCTCCAGTTCCTTGAATCAAGAGCCCTTTAACCGTATCAAGGAATATTTTCCCCACCAGTCAGCATCCTTCAGGTGTGTGGATGCTGGTGAAGGGCTTCACACAAGAGACTGGAGGTGACTTACTAGGATCAAATCTTATTAATCTCGCTCCTTCATATTACACGAGCATTGTATGATCCGTTACGGGTTTAGCGCTTCTCCGTGATAATAAACAATAACTGAGAGTCATTTAAATACATGGCATCACAGCTGGTAACAAGCTTGCTTTCTGGTTATCCAAGAGAATCTCGCCCTGGGTTATTAATACAAGTGTCCTCCTCCTCCTCTTCCTCGTTTTCTGTCCCTCTCTCCTCCTCTGGTCCTTTTCTCCCTTGTGTCCTCCTACTATAGAAACCTTCACCGTAGGTCAAGCAAATGCAGAAAAAGACGAAAAGTTACAAAAAGTGCAACTAGACAGTCCAGAACTGGAAGGAATACACTGAGCCCGGCAGCAGGTAATCGAGGTAGACAGAAAACCCATAATATAAGAAATAAAACGCCAAGATAGCAAAGCAGATACAAGTCCAAACATACAATCAACATAGAAAATATACAGAGAAAAAAAAAAAACAGCAGTGCGAAACACTCGACTCCTACCTCATAAATGACGAACAAAATTGCTTTTGTATAAGACGGACACAGATCAAGCAACGCTGCTTTCAATGATTAAATGAATTTATACAGCTAATAGCCTCATTAACGTGACACTGGTCGTCGTTACTTAGAAGAGAAGGTAACCAGTCAGAGGTATCCAAGTACCAAGTTATTATTAACTACGTCAGCGTGATTAACCATACGTACGTACGTAGTACGTACGTACGTACTGTACTCACCTGATTGAGGTTGCGGGGGTCGAGTCGAGCTCCTGGCACACGTGGTGGTGTGGTGGTGTGTGGTGTGAGGTGATGAGAGTTGAGTGAGAGAGAGAGAGAGAGAGAGGAGAGAGAGAGAGAGATGAGAGAGAGGAGAGAGAGAGAGAGAGCAGAGAGAGAGGGAGAGAGAGAGAGAGAGAGAGAGGAGAGAGAGAGAGGAGGGAGAGAGAGAGTGAGAGAGAGTGTGTACGTATGCATATAGTGGTAACACTTAAATTAACATGCAATCAAGAACATTTAACCTCCCACTGCGCTCTCACTGCTTCTACTTTACTCTTCTTTGTCAAAACAAACACATCAGTTACCAGCACGCACACACACAACACACACACACACACACACACACACACACACACACACACACACACACACACACACACACACACACCACAATACGAGGTTCGAACATTTTGGAACTACGCTGAAGAACGTAAAACACAGAATCCTTCAGGTTTCTATACGCAATAATCAGACGTATCAGAGTACGCAGCACCACATGAAACTCACGTATAGCGAAATATGTTGAGAATCTCGTGAAGGTTACAGGATAACAACAAGAATAGTCCCTAAGTTGAAGGGAGAGAGCTATGAGAAGAGGCTACAGCAGATGAACCTTACGACCTAAGGAGAGAGATGGACCAGGAGAGACTTGTTTATAATATACAAGATACTCAGAAAACATGACAGAACAAAGGGGGACAAACTATTTGAAATACGCAGCACAGGAGCGAGGAGGCATAGAATCTAAGATCACTAATACAACAGAGATGGTAAGGACTCATACACAGTTGCAAGAGAAGGTATGATAGAGCCTAAGAAGACAAGGAACAATAATTGGGATAACTTAAAGGTTAAGACAGAGTCAGGAGTAGACTCGGCCCCTCCCATCCTCCGACGTAGCGAGAGACGACAGATACGTCTGCCAGACGTGGAACTGGTGGCAATATAAACACAAATGCAGTATAATGTGATCCTTTATTGACTACGTTTCGCCCACACAGTGGGCTTTTTCAAGTCACAAACAGAACTACCTGGGGTGGAAGGAAAGCGAGTATTTATAGTCCGGCTGAGGTCAGGTGAAGAATGCTGCATCTGATGATGATACCTACAAACCTCTCACAACTAACCAAGTGGACAACCTTACTAAAACTTTTCTTCAAAGGACTCGCCGCATTCTGAGGAGCTCAGAACAAGGGAAGAAACTTCTGCACACCATGCCCAGCAACCCCAGACCTGCCAGAATGTACGGCCTGCCAAAGACTCATAAGCCTGGTATCCCACTGAGGCCCATATCCTCGGGAATAGGCAGTGCTCCCCACAAGCTCTCAGGAATTCTCGCCAAACACCTCTCGAAACTCTTGGGCACTATCAGTCCAGCACATCTCAAACACTCAGGTGATCTTCTCAATCGCATTCGCAACATCAACATCAGGAACAAGAAACTTTCCAGCCTTGACGTGACTTCCCTATTCACTAAAGTACCTACTAAACAAGCCATCGATCTCTTGCGCAAGAAAATTGACGATTCACTTGATCTTCCCATTCCAGCCAGCGACTTCATCGACCTGGTTGAACTATGTGTTGGCTTTACGTGTTTCTCTTTTGAAAATCACCTCTTTCAGCAGACTTTTGGACTACCCATGGGTTCGCCACTCAGTGCAGTCCTAGCGAACCTATACATGGAACATCTAGAAGCCGAACGTTTCTCCACCATTATTCCTTCGTCTGTCACCTGGCTCCGTTATGTTGACGACATTCTCCTCATAACTCCTAAACGCTTCAACGTTCAAGCTCTCCAAGACAAGCTCAACCAGGTCGAGCCTTCAATCCAGTTCACACTTGAAGAAGAGGTCGACAACACTCTTCCTTTCCTTGATGTTCTACTCTGCAAAGCTGACCACGAACTTCGTTTTAAAGTCTATCGAAAACCCACCAACCAAAACGATCTTCTCCACTTCTACTCTCACCACGACACCAAAACCAAACGTGGTGTAATTATAGGCTTCTTCCTGCGTGCACTCAGAATCTGCAGCAACGAGTTCCTTGAGGAAGAATGCACTATAATTGAACAGGTATTTTCCAAACTCCACTATCCTCGTCACTTCATCAGAGACTGCAGACGGCGAGCACTAAACATCTTCAACACACCCAGAGAAGACACTGCCGAGAAGAGATACATAGTCCTTCCCACCAACTCCATTGCCAAACATGTTCCAACATCTTTGCCAAACATCATTCCAAGTATCTACCTCCACAACCACGACCATCAAGGACATCAACCAGTAGTAGGCAGGACAAGCCTCCATCCTCTGCAGGGGTATACATAATCCCTTGTAATGACTGCAACAAGTTATACGTGGGCGAAACATCAAGGGACCTCCAAACACGTATTTCAGAACACCAATACGCAAGCAGGTCTGACGACACAAGGAATGCATGCGTACAAACACCGTAATTCACACAACCACTTGATAAACTACAGAAACTCAAGACTTATCGCCACAGAAGACAACACCAATACCGAAGAATCCTGGAATCATCACTTATTTCTATATCCGACAACTTCAACCAGAAATAGTGGCTTCTATAACATAGCTGAACCACTTGCCAAGAAACTTCTTCATCGCTATCCCACATAAGAACACTGTAGAAGGTCTGCTCACAAACTTGTCCAGTCTCCTTTCCAAGCTACCCAAGTTTTTAGACTCTACAACCCAACTCGGTACATCATCAGATGCAGCATTCTTCACCTGACCTCAGCCGGACTATAAATACTCGCTTTCCTTCCACCCCAGGTAGTTCTGTTTGTGACTTGAAAAAGCCCACTGTGTGGGCGAAACGTAGTCAATAAAGGATCACATTATACTGCATTTGTGTTTATATTGCCATTGTGTCGGTATTTTATACCATTTATTTCCAACGTGGAACTGGTGATTAAAGGGGATATTAAGCGAGTGAACAAGGAGAGTGACAGAGTGCGTAAGAAGGACAGGCCAGCGGAGACCTGACACGTCAGTTCTACTCAAGGTGAAGTGAAGAAGTGGTAATGAGAAGTGAACACAGCAAAACCGAAGGGATGCAGCAACTTCTCAAAAGCAGTGGAACCTGGCACTGTGTTGCTAGTGACAGGTTACCTTCTCAAAAGCAGTTGAACCTGGCACTGTGTCACTAGTGACAGGTTACCTTCTCAAAAGCAGTGGAACCTGGCACTGTGTCACTAGTGACAGGTTACCTTCTCAAAAGCAGTTGAACCTGGCACTGGTGTCACTAGTGACAGGTTACCTTCTCAAAAGCAGTTGAACCTGGCACTGTGTCACTAGTGACAGGTTACCTTCTCAAAAGCAGTTGAACCTGGCACTGTGTCACTAGTGACAGGTTACCTTCTCAAAAGCGGTTGAACCTGGCACTGTGTCCGGGTCGCTGGTAAGAGAGCATCTCAAAAGCTAGAAAATAACTTATTTCGTCCCGATTTGTAAACAAAGGTCGAAGCGGACATCACTGAGTTCAAGACCGTATGCACCAACGTGCACACTATACGTGCATACTACACGTGCACACTATACGTACACACTATACGTGCATACTACACTATACGTGTATACTATCTCGGGTTGTGTGAAAAATAATGAGCATGGGAGAACACCTGGAAAAGAAACGTCATCATTATAAAAGTTTAGAGCAGGTAACTTATGGTGCTCTGCCTCAGACAGTTGTCAAGCGAGAGAGGGGTTGACTGCATATTCTGAGACTGAAGGAAGGTAGTTGTAACTGTAGTTTACAGGAACGTTAACTAAGAACTGACGACCAGGCAGCTACAGTATGAAAAATGCCACTGGACTTGATCGAGGGGCATCCGTGGGAGGGGGAGGAGGTATGAGAGTGGGCAAGTCTGAAGAGTGGATTTTCCGCAAGGAACTGCCAGACCGTGAGTGGGTCTGGGTGATTGAGTCTAGGTGAGTGGATTTAGGCGAATGGGTCTAGGTGAGTGGGTCCAGGCGAGTGGGTCCAGGCGAGTGGGTCCAGGTGAGTGGGTCCAGGTGAGTGGGTCCAGGTGAGTGGGTCCAGGTGAGTGGGTCCAGGCGAGTGGGTCCAGGCGAGTGGGTCCAGGCGAGTGGGTCCAGGCGAGTGGGTCCAGGCGAGTGGGTCAGGCGAGTGGTCCAGGCGAGTGGGTCCAGGCGAGTGGGTCCAGGCGAGTGGGTCCAGGCGAGTGGGTCCAGGCGAGTGGGTCCAGGCGAGTGGGTCCAGGCGAGTGGGTCCAGGCGAGTGGGTCCAGGCGAGTGGATCCAGGCGAGTGGGTCCAGGCGAGTGGGTCCAGGTGAGTGGGTCCAGGCGAGTGGGTCCAGGCGAGTGGGTCCAGGCGAGTGGATCCAGGCCGAGTGGGTCCAGGCGAGTGGGTCCAGGTGAGTGGGTCCAGGCGAGTGGGTCCAGGCGAGTGGGTCCAGGCGGTGGGTCCAGGCGAGTGGGTCCAGGCGAGTGGGTCCAGGCGAGTGGGTCCAGGTGAGTGGGTCCAGGTGAGTGGGTCCAGGTGAGTGGGTCCAGGTGTAAAATTAATCCTACTTGAGTCGCATTAATTATTTCAGGCTACACAACGGACTGATCATCTGAAGTGTCTGAAGACCACACTGACCTTGACCAAAACGTGGTCTCCAGTGTCTCAATACCACGCCGACCTTGACCACCACGTGGTCCCACGTGTGTATTCATTCCTATATCATAATTGCTGCTGCCGCCACCCGCATTCTTGACACACATACAATAAGCACTGAAGTGAGCCTATACACATTCCACTATTCAACTGTGACAACAGAGTTACCTCCACTAGGTGAGCTGAGGTCCATAATCCACTCATACATAATAAATGATCAAGCTGTACACTTATTCTCTTACTTTCAGTTATTCATTACTTTAAGACACAACGAGATACAATTATCATACACTTATAATACGGAGTTTTACGTGGTTCATCCCGGGCATGACGAAAATCTGACAACGACCATCTGGGCACCACGAGAGACTCAGGTCGTATCAGCTGGATACTACTAAAAGAAAACCTACTAGCAGCAAGCTAGCTTACCCAGCGACCACTCACCCACGGTGCTTACATAAGAACATAAGAAAGGAGGAACACTGCAGGAGGCCTGTTGGCCCATACTAGGCAGGTCCTTTAAGGAATATGATATTGTTTATTTGGATTTTAGTAAAGCTTTCGATAGAGTACCTCACAAGAGACTCTTAAGAAAAGTGGCAGCTCATGGTACAGGAGGTAAAGTTCTAGCATGGATTGAGGCATGGCTAACCAATAGAAAGCAGAGAGTTACCATTAATGGAGTGAAATCTGAATGGGGATTAGTGGCGTTCCACAAGGATCAGTTTTAAGCCCTCTCTTGTTCATAATTTACATTAATGACCTTGATGAAGGGATTATGAGTGAAACGAGTAAATTTGCTGATGATACAAAGATAGGCCGTATAATTCACTCTGAGGAGGATATCAATGAACTCCAGGACGATTTGGACAAATTAGTGTCTTGGTCTGAAAAATGGCAGATGAAGTTCAATGTGGATAAGTGTAAGGTACTTGCCCTTGGTAATGAAAATAACCCTCGAAGCTATAATCTAGGTGAAGTAGAGCTTGGTCATACAGAATGTGAAAAAGACTTGGAGTCATGGTAAGCAGAAATCTAAAGCCAAGACAGCAGTGCCTTAGTGTGCGCAACAAGGCCAACAGATTACTTGGATTTATCTCAAGAAGTATAAGTAACAGAAGTCCAAAAGTTATTTTGCAGCTCTATACATCACTAGTGAGGCCTCATTTAGATTATGCTGCTCAGTTTTGGTCTCCTTACTACAGGATGGATATAGACTCATTAGAGAGCATACAGAGAAGAATGACTAAAATGATTTACTGTGTAAGGAACCTCACGTATGAAGATAGACTTAAAGCCTTAAATCTCCACTCTCTGGAGAGGCGTAGAACGAGAGGAGATATCATTGAAGTGTATAAGTGGATGACAGGCATAAACAAGGGAGATATTAATAAAGTACTGAGGGTGTCGAACCAGGTAAGAACCAGAAATAATGGATATAAGTTGGATAAATTTAGATTTAGAAAGGACATAGGTAAGTACTGGTTTTCTAACAGAGTTGAACATTAAAATGGTATAAAATACCGACAGGTTGTTAGGTAAGACACATATGCAACAGTTAGGTATCTTTATTTCGAAACGTTTCGCCTACACAGTAGGCTTCTTCAGTCGAGTACAGAAAAGTTGATAGAAGCAGAAGATACTTGAAGACGATGTAATCAGTCCATCACCCTTAAAGTTTTGAGGTGGTCAGTCCCTCAGTCTGGAGAAGAGCATTGTTCCATGGAATGAAACAATATGGAGATGAAGAGACAGGATGGAGCAGTTATATAGCGCCAAGAGGTGAGACGTAGGTCACTAGAAGAGGTAAGAACTCAGATGCTGGGAGGTCAGTTCCCTCTCAAATCCAGCCGTTCTCACTAGTAGAGGTTGTCGAAGTTGATTGTAGGTCTGTACCAAGATACCCTTGTGTTGAACATCAAAATGGTATACAATACCGACAGGTTGTTAGGTAAGACACATATGCAACAGTTAGACAACTTTATTCCGAAACGTTTCGCCTACACAGTAGGCTTCTTCAGTCGAATACAGAAAATAGGCAGGAACAGTAGAGATGTGAAGACGATGTAATCAGTCCATCACCCTTGTAGTCGTAGAATTTGAGGTTGTCAGTCCCTCCAGGCCGAGGGACTGACAACCTCAAATTCTACGACTACAAGGGTGATGGACTGATTACATCGTCTTCACATCACTACTGTTCCTGCCTATTTTCTGTATTCGACTGAAGAAGCCTACTGTGTAGGCGAAACGTTTCGGAATAAAGTTGTCTAACTGTTGCATATGTGTCTTACCTAATACCCTTGTGTTGCAGTGTCTGACAGATTGAACATTAAAATGAGGGACTGACCACCTCAAAACTTTAAGGGTGATGGACTGATTACATCGTCTTCAAGTATCTTCTGCTTCTATCAACTTTTCTGTACTCGACTGAAGAAGCCTGTGTAGGCGAAACGTTTCGAAATAAAGATACCTAACTGTTGCATATGTGTCTTACCTAACAACCTGTCGGTATTTTATACCATTTTAATGTTCAATCTGTCAGACCCTGCAACACAAGGGTATCTTGGTACAGACCTACAATCAACTTCGACAACCTCTACTAGTGAGAACGGCTGGATTTGAGAGGGACCTGACCTCCCAGCATCTGAGTTCTTACCTCTTCTAGTGACCTACGTCTCACCTCTTGGCGCTATATAACTGCTCCATCCTGTCTCTTCATCTCCATATTGTTTCATTCCATGGAACAATGCTCTTCTCCACACTGAGGGACTGACCACCTCAAAACTTTAAGGGTGATGGACTGATTACATCGTCTTCAAGTATCTTCTGCTTCTATCAACTTTTCTGTACTCGACTGAAGAAGCCTACTGTGTAGGCGAAACGTTTCGAAATAAAGATACCTAACTGTTTGTAATAAAGTTGGTAGAATTACCGACAATATGTAAAGTAAAAGGACACAAGTGCAACTAATGTGACATTTATTGTGGCAACGTTTCGCTCTCCAGGAGCTTTATCAAGCCATTACAAACAATACATGGACACAGAGGGTATATAAAGGCTCAGAGTGAGGTGTAATACTAGTGAGGTACCATTTCGATGTTCACTAGTGGTAGTAGTAGTAGTGGTAGTGACAAAAGTAATACAATATGGTAGAGCAATTAATTCGTACATGAGTAAAAGGATATAAAAGCTATTACTTGGGTAACATAAAAATAGGTTGGACAAATATAGACTGGAATGAGGCAGCTTGTTTCAGTGTTCACTCTCTGTGCTTTGTGTAGTATAACAGGAGAGACTATGTGATGGCAGGGTTTTACTGTTTTCAGGAGGATTCTTGCTAAGACTTCGGAGATGGTGAAGCTGCCGTTGTTTTGTTTAATTGTATTCGAAACAGCGATCAGTGCTGATTCGAGGCACTTGCGTCTGCGGAATTAGTTTCTTTGATCACTAATTGGGCGTCTCTGAATTTCATGAGATGATTGGTGGAATTTCGGTGTTGTACACAGGCGTTGTTCAGGTTATCGTTCCTACATGCGTAAATGTGTTCATTGAGGCGGGTGTTCGAGGTTTCTTGCTGTTTCACCTACGTAGATCTTGTCACAGCCTCCACAGGGTATAGTGTAAACTCCTGCATTGACTGGTTCGTGGTGCTTGGGTTTTGTCCTGGTTAGATCCTTTATTGAAGTGGTAGAAGCGATGGCGACTCTGGTGTTAGCTTGTGAAAGTACTTTTGAGACGTTTAGTGCAACCTGGCTGTTGGGAAGAATTATAACTTTGTTGGGAGCGGTGTTGATGCGTGGAGAATTGATGATCTGAAGAGCTCTTTTCTTGCAGTCTTTGATGAAAAAAGAAGGAAATTGTAACTCAGTGAATGTTTGGTGAATGTAAGTGAATGTACGGGACCTTCAGGCAAGGCTCAACGCAGTTGAACCAGCGATTCAGTTTACACTAGAAGAGTCCAATGACAAGCTACCTTTCCTCGACGTCCTCATTCACAAAGTAGACAACAACCTAAGATTTCAAGTTTATCGGAAACCCACCAATAAAAATGATCTCACACACTTCTATTCAAGTCAAGATACCAAGACCAAAAGAGGCATCATCATCGGGTTTTTCCTAAGAGCATACCGGATTTGTAGTCCTGAGTTTCTTGACGAGGAATGCACTTACATTCACCAAACAGAAAAGTTGATAGAAGCAGAAGATACTTGAAGACGATGTAATCAGTCCATCACCCTTAAAGTTTTTGAGGTGGTCAGTCCCTCAGTCTGGAAAAGAGCATTGTTCCATGGTATGAAACAATATGGAGATGAAGTGACAGAATGGAGCCTTATATAGCGCCAAGAGGTGAGACGTAGGTCACTAGGAGAGGTAAGAACTCAGATTGATAAATTAGACCACATGTGGCAACTCTTGGGTATCTTTATTGAGGAAACGTTTCGCCACACAGTGGCTTCATCAGTCCATACAAAGGAGAATCTTGAAGAACAGGAGGAGAATGAGGTAATCAGTCCCTCAACCTTGAGTCGATGTGGTCAGTCCATCGACTCAAGGTTGAGGGACTGATTACCTCATTCTCCTCCTGTTCTTCAAGATTCTCCTTTGTATGGACTGATGAAGCCACTGTGTGGCGAAACGTTTCCTCAATAAAGATACCCAAGAGTTGCACATGTGTCTAATTTATCAACATGTCGGTTCTCTGAACCATTCATCTATAAGAACTCAGATGTTGGGAGGACAGGTCCCTCTCAAATCCAGCCGTTCTCACTAGTAGAGGTTGTCGAAGTTGATTGTAGGTCTGTACCAAGATACCCTTGTGTTGAACATTAAAATGGTATAAAATACCGACAGGTTGTTAGGTAAGACACATATGCAACAGTTAGATACCTAACTGTTGCATATGTGTCTTACCTAACATACCCTTGTGTTGCAGTGTCAGACAGATTGAACATTAAAATGGTATAAAAATACCGACAGTGAGAACGGCTGGATTTGAGAGGGACCTGTCCTCCCAACATCCGAGTTCTTACCTCTCCTAGTGACCTACGTCTCACCTCTTGGCGCTATATAAGCTCCATTCTGTCACTTCATTCCATATTGTTTCATACCATGGAACAATGCTCTTCTCCAGACTGAGGGACTGACCACCTCAAAAACTTTAAGGGTGATGGACTGATTACATCGTCTTCAAGTATCTTCTGCTTCTATCAACTTTTCTGTACTCGACTGAAGAAGCCTACTGTGTAGGCGAAACGTTTCGAAATAAAGATACCTAACTGTTGCATATGTGTCTTACCTAACAACTCTTGGGTATCTTTATTGAGGAAACGTTTCGCCACACATTGGCTTCATCAGTCCATATGTATGGACTGATGAAGCCACTGTGTGGCGAAACGTTTCCTCAATAAAGATACCCAAGAGTTGCACATGTGTCTAATTTATTATCATTGTTTAAATCCTCCTGAAGTTCCATAACATCTACGTTTGAATCAATTATCCTACCTATCTGTGTCATCGGCAGGATGATCCTGCCACCAGAACGTCTTAGGTTGAGTTGTTGCATCGCTGGGCCTGCTACTACCGTGGACCATGGTACAGGTCTCCGTCCACTAACAGTCGTTCATTTGGACTTGTCTTGGGTTTATGGGTTACATGTCTATGAGGATTTCGAGAATAGCCCCAAGTATAGCTTTATATCCAATGCCCCTCACAGAAACAAGCGAAAGTTTATGAAAAGAAATATCAACAGCAGTAATCTCGATTCGTCAGACCAGGTGATGTTTTTCTAATAATCAACTGCCTACATTGTGAGTCTGAGCTCACTGTAACCTCTGTTCTTAGTCAACAGGAGTGGATCCTAGTGCAATATTCTGGTATAGGATTCCATCCACTTCAAGATTCTGTGTGTTGTGCGTTCAGAGATGCTCACCTACATACCACTGCTATAGCGCATAGTTAGAGTTAATGTCACCTTCCTGTCAGCTTGAACCAGTGTGGTCACTCTTTGACGTCTCTCATTATCAAGTTTTTTTTCGTCCACAGAACTGCCGCTCACCGGATGTTTGGTGTTTTATCACATCAGATCAGTTTCTGAGATACTCAAACCAGCATGCCTGTTTTGCACCAGCAATCATCCCACGGTCAAAGTCACTCAGATCACATTTGTTACCCATTCTGATGTTCAGTCTGAGCATCTACTGAATCTCTTGATCTTGTGTGCATGCTTTTAGGCATTGAGGTGCTGCCACGTGACTGGTTGATTAAGTATCTCCATTAACGAGCAGGTGCACAGGCTTGCCTAATAAAGTGGTCACTGAGTGTAGGTGAAGAGGTCTAGGGGAGGTTAAAGTGAGAAAGTCTAGGCACTCATCTACTCACCTATATGTGATTGAAGGGATGGAACCTCAGCGCCTGTCCCCGGAGGCGGTCTGGGCGAGTTCAGTAGGCGAGTCTGCGCGAGCAGATCTTGGCGAATAACCCAGTGCAGACGGACCAGGAAGCTGATTAGAGACACAGCAAAAGTTGTCACCTCAGAAGATTACAGCTGTGTGTCACTGGTGCAGCACACACACACACACACACACACACACACACACACACACACACACACACACACACACACACACACAATGGTTTTAATATTTGTATCATTGCCTCTGTGTCCCGCCAGGGCTCTCTTATCTCTGCCATCAGTCAAGTACACAACAATGGCAACATTGCGGCGTCAACGTTGTCCTCATATGTATCATTTGTGCAACATGTCTTCCTTCACACACCCGTAGTGGACCGCGTTCACATGTTGATAAACATTCCAACATAATGTTTAGTACTGGCTTAAGCCGAAAAGTAGAAGGAAGGACACACTTAGCAGTGAAAATTAGTTACGATGTATCGCTCATGTAATGGGTTGGCCTGTAGTTGTCTCATGTAATGGGTTGACCTGTAGTTGTCTCGTGTAATGGGTTGACCTGTAGTTGTCTCGTGTAATGGGTTGACCTGTAGTTGTCTCATGTAATGGGTTGACCTGTAGTTGTCTCATGTAATGGGTTGACCTGTAGTTGTCTCATGTAATGGGTTGACCTGTAGTTGTCTCATGTAATGGGTTGACCTGTAGTTGTCTCATGTAATGGGTTGACCTGTAGTTGTCTCGTGTAATGGGTTGACCTGTAGTTGTCTCGTGTAATGGGTTGACCTGTAGTTGTCTCGTGTAATGGGTTGACCTGTAGTTGTCTCATGTAATGGGTTGACCTGTAGTTGTCTCATGTAATGGGTTGACCTGTAGTTGTCTCATGTAATGGGTTGACCTGTAGTTGTCTCATGTAATGGGTTGACCTGTAGTTGTCTCATGTAATGGGTTGACCTGTAGTTGTCTCATGTAATGGGTTGACCTGTAGTTGTCTCATGTAATGGGTTGACCTGTAGTTGTCTCATGTAATGGGTTGACCTGTAGTTGTCTCATGTAATGGGTTGACCTGTAGTTGTCTCATGTAATGGGGTGACCTGTAGTTGTCTCATGTAATGGGGTGACCTGTAGTTTTTTTTCAACATTTACCATCACCTATCTTACAGCATTTTCATTAAGTCACTTGTTTTTCTGATGTTCTTCTAGTGTTTTTCTGCTAAATTCGCTGGTTAATACTCAGGCTAATACACAGTGGTCACTTGCTGCTAGTGGTGTGTTATGGTCAATATTTTGTGTGTCCGAGTCACTCAGGGTGAATGGTGACTATAACCTCGCTGGTGCGTCTCCTACTCTCACTGACGTTGGTTCCTTATCATGTTGGGTTAGAAAATGCTTCTTCGTAGTGCCATGGAAATAGTCTGTGTATGTGTCTGTTCAGCCACCTTGTTTGTCAATTTCATCCAGTGGTCTCTCTGTTGATCTGGTGGTCTCTCTGTTGATCTGGCCTCTGTTGATCTGGTGGTTTCTCTGTTGATCTTGTCTCTGTTGATCTAGTGGTTTCTCTGTTCGTCTGGTGGTGTCTCTGTTGATCTGGATGTGTCTCTGTTGTTAGCAGAAACAACAGAGATATGAAGACGATGTAATCAGAAGGGGAATTACTAATGTGCCCCTTGTCTTCAAGAGGAAGCTGGACAGATACCTAAAGTCAGTGCCGGATCAGCCAGGCTGTGGTTCGTACGTTGGACTACGTGCGGCCAGCAGTAACAGCCTCGTTGATCAGGCCCTGATCCACCAGGAGGCCTGGTCATGGACCGGACCGCGTTGACGTTAATTCCCGAAATACCCTCCAGGTAGTCCATCACTGACCACTTCATAACTACGTCTTTAAGGCTGATGGACTGATTATATCTCTGCTAACTCTGTACTCGAATAAATCTTACTGTGCAGGAGAAACATTTCGGAATAAAGATACCTGTTGCAAACGTGTCTTTCTTTCCAACCTGTAGGTAGTGTGTACCATTTTTATATTCAGACTGAAGGAACCACTGGCTGGAGATACGATTTCAGAAGAGATATAACTAACAGGTTGTGCAAGTCTCTTACTTATCTGAGATACATACTGAGAAACGAAGCCAAAGTCTAGCCCAGGAAGACCGCGTCCGCATGGTTACCCATTCAAGCGGAAGCCACTACTAAGGTACCACAACCTTCATTATTATTATTATATTAATTATTATTATTAATTATTATTATTATTATCAATCTAGAGCTCTCGTCAATCACCCAGTCCAGCCCAATTGCTCACTATTTACGCCTGCTTGCGTATATTATGTGGTGTGATTCCCCCCAATGTCCTGTTCGTGTACACCCCCCTCACTTCCCCCATACACCCATTCTCCTTAACACCCCTCTATTACTGAACCTCAACCCCCACCCTCCCCTTCCCTTACCCTCCTCCCTCCCTCCCCTTCCCTTACCCCCTCCCTCCCTCCCTCCCTTCGTTCCTAACAAAGAGTACCAAGGCCACAAGGGTGTTTCCTCCTGTGCGTTGCTTGGTAATACTCGTTACTGTACTATGGTATGTGTTGATGTAGGTGAGATGGAGGGGGTGATGTAGCTGTAGTAGAGGTGGTGGAGGGGGTGATGTAGGTGTATTACAGGTGGTGGAAATGATGTAGGTGGATTGGTAGTGATGTAGGGGTCTTAAAGGTGGAGGGGTCGTAGAGATGGAGGGGTCGTAGAGATGGAGGGCTGATGTAGGTGGAGGGGTAGTTATGTAGGGGTAGTAGAAGTGATGTAGAGGTCGTAGAGGTGGAGGGGTTGATGTAGGTGGAGGGATAGTGATGTAGGGGTGGTAGAGGTAGAGGGGTAGTTATGTAAGGGTGGTAGAGGTGGAGGGGTAGTGATGTAGGGGTCGTAGAGGTGGAGGGGAAGTGATGTAGGGGTGGTAGAGACGGAGGGGTAGTGATGTAGGGGTGGTAGAGGTGGAGGGGTAGTGATGTAAGGGTGGTAGAGGCGGAGGGGTAGTGATGTAAGGGTGGTAGAGGCGGAGGGGTAGTGATGTAAGGGTGGTAGAGGTGGAAGGGTAGTGATGTAGGGGTGGTAGAGGTGGAGTAGTAGTGATGTAGGGGTCGTAGAGGTGATGGGGTGTTAGATATAAAAAGCGGAAAACAGAGGGTAAACATTGAGTGAGAGGAGAGAGAGAGAGAGAGAGAGAGAGAGAGGACAGCGTGAAACAAGCTTTTATGCCACAAGACGGGCAGAAAGCAGCAACTTCACTCTGGCTGTTGTAACCTTCTCCAGAACATCACTTCATCTGAGATCATTTATCTCCAGGATGACTCGAGTATGGAACACATTCGTACAGCATTATGATGTCAACGAGATAAAGTCAGTTGATCAAATAAAAATGTTGGCCAACAGATAGCTCCAACTTCATCCTGTTCCCTGCTTGTATATTTCATAACAAAAATACTTGTATGTCTCATAACAATAAAAATGCTTTCAAATGAGTTGATGTAGGTAACAGCTCTTAGCTTGTCAATAAAGTTAGGAATCCTTAACCTAACTTTGTCAAACCCTGTAGAGAGAGAGAGAGAGAGAGAGAGAGAGAGAGAGAGAGCTAGCTCTACCGCCCGCTGAGGAAGTTTACTTAAGAGGACAGAGATAATTACCCTCAACCTCGACATATAGTAGCGACTTCCTCTCAGACGCTTCCTACCCACGTCGTAGCCATCTTTATGGGAGAACACAGGGGAACCCGGGCGTACACGGGGGAACCCGGGCGTACACGGGGGAACCCGGGCGTACACGAGGGAACCCGGGCGTACACGAGGGAACCCGGGCGTACACGAGGGAACCCGGGCGTACACGGGGAACCCGGGCGTACACGAGGGAACCCGGGCGTACACTGGAGACTTTAGCCTCCCCCCTCCCCCACGATCTACACCCTACGTCACACGCTGAGAATTACATATTAAAAATCGGATTAGGAGCCAAACCCGTGAGGGTCGTACAGCACATGCCTAGCTGCTACAACCTGTCTACCTCCAGGTCTCTCTAGATACCAGTTTAACCACGATGGTATAACCACCGTTGTATATCCACGATGGTATAACCACGATGGTATAACCACGATGGTATAACCACGATGGTATAACCACCGTGGTATAACCTCGATGGTATAACCTCGATGGTATAACCACGATGGTATAACCACGATGGTATATCCACGATGATATAACCACCGTGGTATAACCACGATGATATAACCACCGTGGTATAACCTCGATGGTATAACCACCGTGGTATAACCTCGATGGTATAACCACGATGGTATAACCACGATGGTATAACCACGATGGTATAACCACGATGGTATATCCACGATGGTATAACTACGATGGTATATCCACGATGGTATAACTACGATGGTATATCCACGATGGTATAACTACGATGGTATATCCACGATGGTATAACTACGATGGCATATCCACGATGGTATAACTACGATGGTATATCCACGATAGTATAACCACGATGATATAACCACCGTGGTATATCCACGATGGTATAACTACAATGGTATAACTACGATGGTATATCCACGATAGTATAACCACGATGATATAACCACTGTGGTATAACCACGATGATATAACCACTGTGGTATATCCACAACGGTATAACCACGATGATATAACCACGATGGTATAACCACGATGATATAACCACTGTGGTATATCCACAACGGTATAACCACGATGATATAACCACGATGGTATAACCACTGTGGTATATCCACGATGATATAACCACTGGTATATCCACGACGGTATAACCACGATGGTAAAACCACGATGGTATAACCACGACGGTATAACCACGATGATATAACCACGATGGTATAACCACGACGGTATAACCACGACGGTATAACCACGATGATATAACCACGATGATATAACCACTGTGGTATATCCACAACGGTATAACCACGATGATATAACCACGATGGTATAACCACGATGGTATAACCACGACGGTATAACCACGATGATATAACCACGATGATATAACCACGATGATATAACCACTGTGGTATATCCACAACGGTATAACCACGATGATATAACCACGATGGTATAACCACGACGGTATAACCACGACGGTATAACCACGACGGTATAACCACGACGGTATAACCACGACGGTATAACCACGATGATTGAAGTTACAGACTAAGAGCTGTGTAGAACAGTGTACTAGCACTCAGGGTCTTATTTACAACTAAGTAAACAGCGACCAGAGAAGAGTCACCGGACCACGGTCTCGACGCGCCCTGTATTGAACCCGGGAGCTTCCCTTGTAAACCCAAAGCTTTGAAAACATGGGACCTCGTCTTTTTTTTATAATTTAATAATAATAATGATAATTTTTTGCTTTAATATTTTGGTTTTAATAATAGATAAAAGGAAGGTAATCGGGTTTGATGCAAGGAAAGGGAAGGGTCATTCCCAACTGCATGGATCAAAAGCATCAGGTGAGGGAAGAGGCAAAGGGCTCTTAATCCGAGGAACCGGAGCTAAAATCCCTCCCATCTGGAGGCTTAGCTTTCCCAATAATAATAATAATAATAATAATAATAATAATAAATTACATGTATTTTTGTCACGAGAACCACCACCTAAGACGTGTATTTATCTACGTTTGGCTAATATCAAACATGTGCAGCACCTGGGGTGTTTCAGACACCCTTAGGTGGTTGTGGTGGTGATGATGGTGGGTGTGGTAGTGGTGATGGGTGTGGTAGTGATGATGGGTGTGGTAGTGGTGGTGGTGGTGGTGGTAGTGGTGGTGGTTGGTGGTATGGTGGTGATGGTGGTGGTAGTGGTGGTGGGTGGTGGTGGGTAGTGGTTGGTGATGATGGTGGTGGTAGTGGTGGTGATGATGGTGGGGGTGGTGATGGTGGTGGTGGTAGTGGTGGTGATGATGGTGGTAGTGGTGGTAGTGGTGGTGGTGATGATGGTAGTGGTGGTAGTGGTGGTGGTGATGATGGTAGTGGTGGTAGTGGTGGTGGTGTGATGGTGGTGGTGGTGGTGGTGGTGTGATGGTGGTGGTGGTGGTGGTGATGATGGTGGTGGTGGTGGTGGTGGTGGTGGTGGTGGTGATGATGGTGGTGGTGGTGGTGGTGATGATGGTGGTGGTGGTAGTGGTGGTGGTGGTGATGGTTGGTGGTGGTAGTAGTGTGTGATGGTAGTGGTGGTGGTAATGATGGTGGTGGTGGTGGTGGTGTGGTAGGTGGTAGTGGTGGTGGTGGTGGTGGTGGTGGTGAGTGGTGGTGGTGATGGTGGTGGTGAGTGATGGTGGTGGTATGGTGGTGATGTGGTGGTGGTGTGGTGGTTGGTGATGATGGTGGTGGTGGTGGTGATGATGGTGGTGGTAGTGGTGGTGGTGATGATGATGGTGGTGGTAGTGGTGGGATGATGGTGGTGGTGATGGTGGTGGTAGTGGTGGTGGTGGGGTGGTGGTGGTGATGTGGTGGTAGTGCTGGCGATGATGGTGGGTGGTGGGTGATTGGGGTGTGGTAGTGTTGATGGATGTGGTAGTGTTGATTGATGTGGTAGTGTTGATTGATGTGGTAGTGTTGATTGATGTGGTAGTGTTGATGGATGTGGAGGTAGTGGGTGATGGGTGTGGTAGTGGTGATGGTGTGGTAGTGGTGATGGGTGTGTAGTGGTGATGGGTTGTGGTAGTGTGATGGGTGTGGTAATGGTGATGGGTGTGGTATTTGTTGATGGATGTGGAGGTAGTGGTGATGGGTGTGGTAGTGGTGATGGGTTTTGGTAGTGGTGGTGCGTCAGCTGGAGGGTAGGGTAGGGCTGGGATTGGGAGGGGAGGTGATGGTTACAGGATGATAGATGTGTTGTGGTTTCTGCCAGGTGCTATTATGGAACACCTGTGTAAGTGTGCAGTCAGAGAGAGAGAGACAGAGAGAGAGAAATTTCCTTTTTAATATCTAGATTTTTTTAGATATATCGTTAATGCAATTATTGCAAAATATTTGAGGAAAGTTACACATTGCATGGTAGTATCAACTTGTTCATCCACTCAACATTATTCCCAGTCTTTGCGATTGTAAAAATCTACTTCCAGGAATTTTAGAAGATCTCACCAGGTTTTATACATCTTAATTCTTCCCACATGTAAGAACTCTAGTTTACAGGCATCAAGAGTTCAAGAACATGGAGAAGAACGCTCAATATTTACCACTGTCGTAGTAACGTTCATGAGAACAGACATTGACTGGCTTTCTCTATATTTTGAATTTGAGTTCCAGGCTTTTAATTAAAAAACCTAGAAATGGCAATGATCTATTTTGTTCAAAGTTGGTAAGTGACTAATCCACGTAGAATAATACTGAAATTTTTATTCTCCTGCCACAAGCAAAACATATCCATACGTCTATTCCATTTAATACCATGGGAAGAATTCTATCAATTTTAGTTTAAAATATTATATATAAATCACCAAGAAACGAGAAAAGAGGTTGCCACATCGCCATACCAAACATTTGCGAAGTGGAGTCCATCCTTGAACACAAACTTTGAACTGATGAAGAATCTTAATATAATAGTACTTAAGGTGCAAAATTAACATAGACTTGTAGACAATATTTCAAAATTAAGTATAGTGTTGAAATTGATAAGAAATGTGGTATATTCCATTTTTCTTCCAATTCGTCATTTTTTCCGCACTCTAGTTACAAACTGTCTACAAATAGACCGAGTAAATTTACTGACCTCTTAGATAATATATAACCCAGAGTGCCAGTTATGTTTCTCGTCGAATTTGGTTAATGGGTTTTAATTAATCCATACAAGGTTATGATAGACTCTCGCTATTTTTAAATCATTCTTTCTAATTTTGTTTTAAATAAAATTCACTAAATTCCTTATTTGACAGTATTTTGCTTTAACACGGGGCGTCTCCCACGAGGTACGGTGATCAAACAAGGAAACACACACTTACCATCACTTGTTCAATAGTCGTGTCAGAAGCGCTTTCCCAACGATCACATTAATAGTTCAAAATTACCAACATATTTGGTAATAAGTATTTCTTGCTTTTTTTTTTTTACCAATTTTTACAGGTGAAGTGCTCTTACCTTGCTCCCCTTCTTTTCAAAGCCTGGCCCTAATGTATACTACCACCCCCCAGGATGCCACCCACAACAGTCGACTAACACCCAGGTATCTATTTACTGCTGGGTGAACTGGGGCAGAAAGCGTAAGGAAATATGCGTAGTGTGTCCACCCGTGCTGGGGATCGAAACACGGGCACTCAGTATGTGAGCAGAGTGCACTGCCAACCGAGTTAAGACTATCACAAAATTTGCAAACTCTCTGAGGACAGTTGGATACAATGTGATATACGACTGAGGCCTAAACTACGTTGTTATGGTTATAGTGTTGCTGTGGTGCTGACAGGTGTTGGAGGGAGAGTTGCTGTAGTGCTGACAGGTGTTGGAGGGAGAGTTGCTGTAGTGCTGACAGGTGTTGGAGGGGAGTTGCTGTAGTGCTGACAGGTGTTGGAGGGAGAGTTGCTGTAGTGCTGACAGGTGTTGGAGGGAGAGTTGCTGTAGTGCTGACAGGTGTTGGAGGGGAGTTGCTGTAGTGCTGACAGGCGTTGGAGGGAGAGTTGCTGTAGTGCTGACAGGCGTTGGAGGGAGAGTTGCTGTAGTGCTGACAGGCGTTGGAGGGAGAGTTGCTGTAGTGCTGACAGGCGTTGGAGGAGAGTTGCTGTAGTGCTGACAGGCGTTGGAGGGAGAGTTGCTGTAGTGCTGACAGGCGTTGGAGGGAGAGTTGCTGTATTGCTGACAGGTGTTGGAGAGTTGCTGTAGTGCTGACAGGTGTTGGAGGGAGAGTTGCTGTAGTGCTGACAGGTGTTGGAGGGAGAGTTGCTGTAGTGCTGACAGGCGTTGGAGGGAGAGTTGCTGTAGTGCTGACAGGCGTTGGAGGGAGAGTTGCTGTAGTGCTGACAGGCGTTGGAGGGAGAGTTGCTGTAGTGCTGACAGGCGTTGGAGGGAGAGTTGCTGTAGTGCTGACAGGTGTTGGAGGGAGAGTTGCTGTGGTGCTGACAGGTGTTGGAGGGAGAGTTGCTGTAGTGCTGACAGGCGTTGGAGGGAGAGTTGCTGTAGTGCTGACAGGCGTTGGAGGGAGAGTTGCTGTAGTGCTGACAGGTGTTGGAGGGAGAGTTGCTGTAGTGCTGACAGGCGTTGGAGGGAGAGTTGCGTAGTGCTGACAGGCGTTGGAGGGAGAGTTGCTGTAGTGCTGACAGGCGTTGGAGGGAGAGTTGCTGTAGTGCTGACAGGCGTTGGAGGGAGAGTTACTGTAGTGCTGACAGGTGTTGGAGGGAGAGTTGCTGTGGTGCTGACAGGTGTTGGAGGGAGAGTTGCTGTAGTGCTGACAGGCGTTGGAGGGAGAGTTGCTGTAGTGCTGACAGGCGTTGGAGGGAGAGTTACTGTAGTGCTGACAGGCGTTGGAGGGAGAGTTGCTGTAGTGCTGACAGGCGTTGGAGGGAGAGTTACTGTAGTGCTGACAGGTGTTGGAGGGAGAGTTGCTGTGGTGCTGACAGGTGTTGGAGGGAGAGTTGCTGTAGTCTGACAGGTTTGGAGGAGAGTTGCTGTAGTGCTGACAGGCGTTGGAGGGAGAGTTGCTGTAGTGCTGACAGGTGTTGGAGGGAGAGTTGCTGTAGTGCTGACAGGCGTTGGAGGGAGAGTTGCTGTATTGCTGACAGGTGTTGGAGGGAGAGTTGCTGTGGTGCTGACAGGTGTTGGAGGGAGAGTTGCTGTAGTGCTGACAGGTGTTGGAGGGAGAGTTGCTGTGGTGCTGACAGGTGTTGAGGGAGAGTTGCTGTAGTGCTGACAGGTGTTGGAGGGAGAGTTGCTGTAGTGCTGACAGGTGTTGGAGGGAGAGTTGCTGTAGTGCTGACAGGTGTTGGAGGGAGAGTTGCTGTAGTGCTGACAGGTTTTGGAGGGAGAGTTGCTGTGTGCTGACAGGTGTTGGAGGGAGATTGCTGTAGTGCTGACAGGTGTTGGAGGGAGAGTTGCTGTGGTGCTGACAGGTGTTGGAGGGAGAGTTGCTGTAGTGCTGACAGGTGTTGGAGGGAGAGTTGCTGAAAGTGCTGACAGGTGTTGGAGGGAGAGTTGCTGTAGTGCTGACAGGTGTTGGAGGGAGAGTTACGTAGTGCTGACAGGTGTTGGAGGGAGAGTTGCTGTGGTGCTGGACAGGTGTTGGAGGGAGAGTTGCTGTAGTGCTGACAGGTGTTGGAGGGAGAGTTGCTGTAGTGCTGACAGGCGTTGGAGGGAGAGTTGCTGTAGTGCTGACAGGTGTTGGAGGGAGAGTTGCTGTAGTGCTGACAGGCGTTGGAGGGAGAGTTGCTGTAGTGCTGACAGTGTTGGAGGGAGAGTTGCTGTAGTGCTGACAGGCGTTGGAGGGAGAGTTGCTGTAGTGCTGACAGGCGTTGGAGGGAGAGTTGCTGTAGTGCTGACAGGCGTTGGAGGGAGAGTTACTGTAGTGCTGACAGGTGTTGGAGGAGAGTTGCTGTGGTGCTGACAGGTTTTGGAGGGAGAGTTGCTGTAGTGCTGACAGGTTTTGGAGGGAGAGTTGCTGTAGTGCTGACAGGTGTTGGAGGGAGAGTTGCTGTAGCGCTGACAGGTGTTGGAGGGAGAGTTGCTGTAGTGCTGACAGGTGTTGGAGGGAGAGTTGCTGTAGTGCTGACAGGTGTTGGAGGGAGAGTTGCTGTAGTGCTGACAGGTGTTGGAGGGAGAGTTGCTGTAGTGCTGACAGGTGTTGGAGGGAGAGTTGCTGTAGTGCTGACAGGTGTTGGAGGGAGAGTTGCTGTAGTGCTGACAGGTGTTGGAGGGAGAGTTGCTGTAGTGCTGACAGGTGTTGGAGGGAGAGTTGCTGTAGTGCTGACAGGTGTTGGATGCTTCACCTACAGGAGACCTGAAAGAGTACGACCTGGATAATGTCTGCTACAGTAAACTAAGAAGGGCTTGTAATTAGCATAACAAAATAAGTTGCAAATTACAAAATATTACTGAAAATAATAACCAAACTAATCTTAGTAATAACGAAGGGGTGGGAAAATTATTACTTTTTATTCTAAATTGCTTATTAAGAGATCACTCGTTTCTTTTATATATATTATATATTATATATATATATATATATATAATGTCGTGCCGAATATGTAAAACTGGTCAATTAGCAAGAACTCGTTTAAAATTAAGTCCTTTCTAAAATTTTCTCTTATACGTTTAAAGATATATTTTTTTCATTAATGTTGATGTAAAAATTTATAATTCTGCACCAAAAGGAACTTAGAAAACTTACCTAACCTTATTATAACAAGAACAATTTATTTTAGCCTAACCCAACTAAATATATTTTAGATTTGTTTACAGTAATTTAATACTAAACAAACACAGTGAAATATATTTTTTTCGTTAGGTTCCGAATGATTTTGACGAAATTATTGCATACACAAATTTTCACTTGTCCTATATGGCAAGATGAGCGTTGCTATTTAAGCCAAGATCGCAAGTTCTGCCTATTCGGCACGACATTATATTATATATATATATATATAATATATATATATATATATATATATATATATATATATATATATATATATATTTTATATATATATATATATAACATCGTTTTATATTGAACTTTCTGACTTAACAAATTTCCGTCTGTTGCAGCATTAACTGTCACGTGAAATTTATAGAGTTGAGGTTGTGTTGTGGTGCTAAGGTTGTGTTGTGGTGCTAAGGTTGTGTTGTGGTGCTAAGGTTGTGTTGTGGTGCTAAGGTTGTGTTGTGGTGCTAAGGTTGTGTTGTGGTGCTAAGGTTGTGTTGAGGTGCTAAGGTTGTGTTGAGGTGCTAAGGTTGTGTTGAGGTGCTAAGGTTGTGTTGTGGCGCTAAGGTTGTGTTGTGGTGCTAAGGTTGTGTTGTGGTGCTAAGGTTGTGTTGTGGTGCTAAGGTTGTGTTGAGGTGCTAAGGTTGTGTTGAGGTGCTAAGGTTGTGTTGAGGTGCTAAGGTTGTGTTGTGGCGCTAAGGTTGTGTTGTGGTGCTAAGGTTGTGCTGTGGCGCTAAGGTTGTGTTGTGGCGCTAAGGTTGTGCTGTGGCGCTAACGTTGTGCTGTGGTGCTAAGGTTGTGTCGCGCTCATACAGCAAGTCAGATGAATATTTTTTTTACGAGTGTCCTGTGTAGGTGATAAGTGCTGCTCGTATGTCTGACGCAGATCTGCAGACAACAATATTGAATGAACGACGCTGAATGAACGATGGTGTAAACAGCAACGTTGAATGAGCAGAGGCGTCGACAGCGACGATGATTGAACGAGTGTTTGGCCAGCGACGTCGAACGAACTACCGTGCAGACAACAACGCTGATTGACCGATGGTACAGACAGCGTTGAAGGAACTGTGGCGTAGAAAGCGACATCGAATTGACCGACGGTGCAGAGAACAACGCTGAATGCAGAATTGATACACTTAGCACGGAGGGAAGGAAAGGGGTGGCAAGTTGCATGCACGGAGGTGGGAGAAGGGAGAGAGGGGGGGGGGGTGCGTGCGTGCACAAGCGTGCTGGGAGAGCTCTCTTTGCAACATTCGGGACAAAGTTATTATTCTCATTAATAACCCCAGGCTGTACATTTAAGCTTTGTGAGCGTGTGTGTGTTTGTGATAATTGAAGCCCACTGTTAGGAATGCTATTTCCACACTGCCACCTTCCCAACAACCCCAGCTTTGAACACACACACACACACACACACACAGAAAGGGGCCATAAACGAGACAGAAAATATAGTTTTATTTTGAAAGACCAGTAAGAGAACAGGTTAGATAAGGTTCGTCAGATACTAGGACAAGTGTTTCCTGACGCGGGTCTTGGTCACATGACCCGCCGTTGGAGCTTTTGGCCATCTGACCGAGGCCTTCCTCTGGCTTACCGGTCTACCCCTTTAAAAATTATGGTCAGTTATAACCATTTAGTATCGTAGTAGGAAGAGAACAGTAGTAAGAAACACAGATTAAAGACTCGCTGATATAAACGGTGGCAAGGAATGTGTTGGAACAGTTGTGGAAAATCTGGTGATGAGGAAGAAAAACAAACCCACGAAGGACACCCAAGGTTTGTGTTGTCTTCTTTCACTACCAAGTAGCAGGAACACTGATGACAGGAGAGACCAGGATGACAGGAGAGGCCAGGATGACAGGAGAGGCCAGGATGACAGGAGAG
>NC_069415.1:9446208-9478708 GCF_026875155.1 Cherax quadricarinatus | reverse complement strand
GCCTCGGTCAGTGACCAAAAGCTCCAGCGGCGGGTCATCGTATGACTGAGACCCGCGTCAGGAAACACTTGTCCTGTTTCCTGACAAACCTTACCTAACCTAGCCTCATCTGTCTGGCTTGAATTTGTAAGGGAGACTGTTATTGGTGTTGCTGCTGCTGTTACTGCTGTTACTGCTGTTACTACAAATACTGTTGCTGCTTCAACTGCTGCTGTTGCAATTGCTTATATATGGCAGGTAATCAATCATCTTTGATTCGAGTGTTTAATCTCCAAGGCAGGTGTTTTATAGCGTAAGTTACAGTTGTCAAAGGCACTTTTCGATAGGCACTCGGACTGGGGGTGTGTGTGTGTGTGTGTGTGTGTGTGTGTGTGTGTGTGTGTGTGTGTGTGTGTGTGTGTGTGTGTGTGTGTGTGTGTGTGTGTGTGTGTGGTGCGCGCGCGCGCTTGCGAAGGCAGAATTCCCTCAGTTCCTCTCATGGTTCTTTAAACAGGCAGAGAATCACGAGATAAGATACGCAATCGGTAATCAGCTTAAATAAAACATATTATCATGGTTGTAACTAGGGGTAAAAGTAGAGTTATATCTGAGCTTCTTATCACGTCTGTAACTAGCTTTTGAAAGCTATGGTGATAACACCAGTGTTGATATCACGGTAGCTGGCGCCCCCGACCACAATGTACGGTGTACACACACACACACACACACACACACACACACACACACACACACACTGTTCTTAAACTTAATATCTTCGCTGCCTCCAGTCTCCTCCACTTAGCTCCAACGCTTCAAGTCTCTCACCCATACTCTGGTATATTTCCTTTTTGTGTCCGTATTCTTCTTTCTCTTGGAAAACGCTTCAATGCCCTACCTATTTTTTTCTTTTATCTATTCTATAGTTCACCTCATCTTTCGTAGACCCGTCTGCTGATACATCTGCTCCCAAATAAGTGCATTGCACTTCCTCGTTACTCTAGTTCCAATATGAACTTCTGTGGATTGAGACACTTATGCAGCATATGGGAATCTTTATTCAGGAAACGTTTCGCCACACAGTGGCTTCATCAGTCCAATACAAAGAGGAAGGCGTAAGGAGAGGAGGAGAATGAGGTAATCAGTCCCTCAACCTGGAGTCGATGTGTTCAGTCCATCAATCTTGTAGAATGTACAGCATAGGGCCGTAGACGTGGTTGAGGGACTGATTACCTCATTCTCCTCCTCTCCTTACGCCTTCCTCTTTGTATTGGAGTGATGAAGCCACTGTGTGGCGAAACGTTTCCTGAATAAAGATTCCCATATGCTGCATAAGTGTCTCAATCTTCAACTTGTCGGTTTTTCAAACCATTCATCACAACTGTCAGACACGGCAGCATCATGGGGTCTTGTTACAAAGAATTCTTCAACACTTGTTCAACCTTTGGACGAAGACCTACTTCGACTAGTGGATGGTACCACTATGACCCCGCCTCCATCTGCTTCACGTCACCTCACTACAGTATATAAGCCACGTCTACGGCCCTATGCTGTACATTCTACAAGATTGATGGACTGAACACATCGACTCCAGGTTGAGGGACTGATTACCTCATTCTCCTCCTCTCCTTACGCCTTCCTCTTTGTATTGGACTGATGAAGCCACTGTGTGGCGAAACGTTTCCTGAATAAAGATTCCCATATGCTGCATAAGTGTCTCAATCTTCAACTTGTCGGTTTTTCAAACCATTCATCACAACTGTCAGACACGGCAGCATCATGGGGTCTTGTTACAAAGAATTCTTCAACACTTGTTCAACCTTTGGACGAAGACCTACTTCGACTAGTGGATGGTACCACTATGACCCCGCCTCCATCTGCTTCACGTCACCTCACTACAGTATATAAGCCACGTCTACGGCCCTATGCTGTACATTCTACAAGATTGATGGACTGAACACATCGACTCCAGGTTGAGGGACTGATTACCTCATTCTCCTCCTCTCCTTACGCCTTCCTCTTTGTATTGGACTGATGAAGCCACTGTGTGGCGAAACGTTTCCTGAATAAAGATTCCCATATGCTGCATAAGTGTCTCAATCTTCAACTTGTCGGTTTTTCAAACCATTCATCACACACATGAACTTCTGTGTTTCATTGTCTATACATTTTGTCAACACTTTGCTCTGTTTTTGTATCCACTTTAATTTCCTTCTTTTATTCAACTTCCCGGACTCGTCCACCAATCTTTTCAACTTCTTTGCAGAATCTCCCAAGAGAACTGTGTCATCAGCAAAGAGCAAATGTAACACCTTTCACTTCGTATCACTTTCATTATATTTTAATCCCACATTTCTTCCCAGCTACGCAACATATATTGACCATCATATCTAAATATATTAAAGAACCATAGTGGCGCTATGCATCTTAGGGCCTCCTTTTACCGGAAAATATCTTTTCCTACATTCCTACTGTTTTTAGTAACCTATCATCTCTTTCATATGTTTACGTCATCTGCCACATCTCTCCCTTATCTACCTTTTCATGTGTCTTTACTAAATTCATAAAATCAGCAAACAGATCCTTTAAGTATAGTATTGTTTGTTTATATGCTATAATGTAAACACTTGGTCTGCACATCTCCCTACGTTTCCTAAATCCTCCTTGTTCCTATGCAGTCTTCTTCTCTGACTTACACCTAACACTCTCAATAATAACTAGCATATACTTTACCCAGTATACTAAACATTCGTTTTTTCCTTACAGGTCTTACATTCTCTTGTCCCCGTCTTTCACCTGTCACAAAGGAACCATGCATGCTCTCTGCCAATCCTTAAATACCTTCCCTTCTTTCATGCATATGTTGAACAAATACACCAACCACTCCAACACTATATCCCCACCTATTTTTAACACCTCTTAATCCTATCTGTCCCAGCTGTTTTACTCCCTCACATTCTACCCACTGCCTCACCCACCTCTCCAACATTTACCCCTGGCTCTACCTTACACCTACCAGACATTATTCTCCCCTCGCAAGCAATGAGTCGTGAAAGGCAACTAGAATGCCACAAACTAGTAACCCCTTCCTTCTGAATCAATTACTAAAAGACAAAGAACGTACTAATATTGGTATTATTGATTTTAAATATGAAGTTATAATTTTTATTAAGACACGGGCCGTCTCCCACCGAGGCAAGGTGACCCGAAATAAAAGAAACACGTTAATAAAGATTTTCTTTTATTTTTTACATTTAATAATGTATACAGGAGAAGGGGTGTTACTAGCCTCTTGCTCCCGGCATTTTAGTCGCCTCTTACGACGCGCATGGATTACGGAGGAAGAATTCTGTTCCACTTCCTCAGGGAGAATAAAATGATTATAATTATTATTATAGTTATTGTTTTCATTAAAAAAAGTGTTTGAACGTTCCACAGAGGAGTCATGATTCACGTTCTACACAACATTCGTCTCTGAGCAGAGTCATTTAGCGAAGAACCAAAAAAGGCACAATACTGAGACTGGAACAATGTACATAACTCACAAACAGGAGTGAGAAGCTTATGATGACGTTTCGGTCCGACTTGGACCATTTGCAAGTCGCACCAAGTCGGAGCGAAACGTCAAAAGCTCGCTCGCTCTCTCTCGCTCTCTATTTTCGGGTTATTTGTGTAGTATTTTTACAATACATTATCCTCACTTTTTGGCCTCTCATATTAAGTTGTTTTGCAGTAAATGACTCGGTTGTATGCCAGACGTGTATGACAGGTGTATGCTGCATAAACGACACGTGACTGGTATAACAAACGTAACCCCTCACGTGTCATACATGCGTGTACGGCACACGTAGCATGCACGTACTGTATAACCCCAGACATACACTCAACACAGTACAGCATAGTGATAATACACACTATCTGCTCGGTATCCATTCAGTAGCTCTGTATACATGATTATCTCTTATTCAGGTGAGTGTATTTACATATTGCCTCGTATGTATGTATGTATACATGTATGTATGCATGTATTTGAATTTCTGTTTGTGGGGACGTGAAGTGTAAATATGTATAGAGCGTTTAGAATAATAATAATAATAATAATAATAATAATAAATTATTAATAATGCTTTTTTCACCCCAGTTTGCGGTCTGGTGAGCGTGCTGAGAAGCACCGAACGTAACTTTACTGTGCACTAGTACCTCGTTAATTATTTACCTCTTGCATACATACACATACACACACACACACACACACACACACACACACACACACACACACACACACACACGGTGGGAGGGGTACTTAAGTATTCGTAATAACTTGCTTCTAACTACCGGAGCAGAACAGCGTTCGTGATTTCCCCCCCCCCGCTATCCCTTCAGTAATTAATTCATCACAGATTTTTTTTTTTTTGGTTTATAAATTTTTAAATGCTTGTAGCTCTTACTAACTTTTCTTTTAATCCATTAAATTATTCATTTTTTTCTCGGTTGTATTCTTTAATCAGTTTAAAACAATAACTCACATTGACTTTTCTCAACACAAAGGCCGTCTGCCACCGAGGCAGGATGACCTAAAAAGAAAAACGTAGTTTCTTTTTCTTTTTACATGCAGTAATTTTTCGGTTTTTATATGTATATTTATGCTCCTTCCCCGCCCCTGAATGCCTCTTATTTTATAGTGTGCCTATGTGGCATACAAATGCCTAATACCTTTGTAATTATCTCTTCCTCAGTCTATTTCCTCTCTAAATGTAAGGTTAAGCTCTTTTAGACTTTCTTCAAATTTTGATCCTCTCAGCTCTGTGACTAGTCTTGCTGCGAACCTTCGGACCGTCGGGATTTCTTAATGTAATTTGCTATGTATGGGCATCACGCTGGTGGTGTGTACTCGACGATAGAACTGACATGACGTATGCAGGCGCCTAGAGAATTCTTTATCGTGGACCCTTGACAGCAATTCTAAGATTCACTAAAATTACTAAGTTTTGTGTAATTGTTAAAACACGATAAATAGGATCCGATTCCATCTGTCAGGTCATTCACTAAATTTCAGAACAGGAACAGTCCAGGTAACAATCCTTGCGGGACCCCACTCTTGTTCCCACTGTGTAAACATCGTATAGACTAGCTAAGGCAACAGAACACTGCTGGTGTATCCGCCGGAGAACTTTCTTTCATAATCCTGTTTCTCCAATTTGTAAATCAGTCTCTGTTGGTGTACTGTCAGAATGTTTACTTGCAGTCCTATACTGTGCAGTAGACGAGTGAGATACTGACTGTAGACAAATCTTCACTGGAAGAGGGCGTCGCCATAAACTGGCTTCATTAAGGCTGCCCTACAAACACTGGCTTACTCACTATAGCGTCGGTGCTTCGCCAGCTCTCTGCATCGTGCAAAAGGTTAGGTTAGGTAATGTTCGTCAGGAAACAGGACAAGTGTTTCCTGACGCGGGTCTTAGATGATGACCCTCCTTTGGAGCTTTTGGTCATCTGACCGAGGCCTTCCGCTGGCTGGCCGATCTACCCTTTGAAAATTATGGTCAGTTATAACAATTTAATTATATCGTGTAAAATATCCATATCCATATTATCCAACCGGGACGGGCGTTATCGCATTTATTTCTGCCCAAACGAAGCCTCTACGATTCTTAATATTTTTCCTTGGTGATTAAGTTAGGTTAAGTAACGTTAGTTTAGGTTATACTAAGTTGGGTTACTCTAGATTAAGTTAGATTAGGTTATTTTAGGTTAAGTAAAAGTTTAGTGTAACTTATCCCATATTACAATTCACTGACAAAAACGAACATAACTGGGCGGTTTACGTCTGGCAGGGCGGATGTATCGTAGCACCTTAGATCGTTGGAATCCCCACGCACGTTACAGAAGCTGGAGAATGAACTGGTTCACGAGATCAGTTCTTCAGACACTCGCCAACTTAAGAATTCATTCCCTCCTTCCATAATTCACCTTGGTCAGCTGTTGCAAAATATTAGCCAGTTCGTTCAAATTAGAACACCAGGGTTCACTACTAAGCAGGAGAGTGCACGAGTATGGGTAAGTCTCCTTACACCTACCGTCCCTGTTCACCCAGCAGTAAATAGGTACCTGGGTGTTAGTCATCTGTTATGACTAGCTTCCTGGAGAGTAGATAGTAGACTTATATCAAGCCTTGACACGAGCTAAGGCACCATAACAAATTTTAGCCTTAAAGGACCAAAAGTCACAATACCGTAGCTGGAAAAATACACAACCCGTACATAGGGAAGAAAAGCTTACGACGACGTTTCGGTCCGACTTGGACCATTTAAAAGTCACCTGTAAATGGTCCAAGTCGGACCGAAACGTTGCTTCTCTCCCCTATATCCCGGTTATTTATATAATAAATCTTAACGTGTAAATTCAACGGTGTTTAAAAAACTAATTGATGAATATTTTTTTCTTCTTCGACCTCATGGAAAAAAAAGGTGACAGCAGGAGCAGACTTGAGGCTTTTGAAGAGTGTTGTGGGGACACTTGTCAGTGATGATTGTTACATGGCGTTCACTCTATCCCAGGGATAAACATGATGATGGTATGATAAACTGGATACATGTGCAACTCTTGGGTATCTTTATTGAGGAAACGTTTCGCCACACAGTGGCTTCATCAGTCCATACAAAGGAGAATCTTGAAGAACAGGAGGAGAATGAGGCAAACAGTCCCTCAACCTTGAGTCGATGTGGTCAGTCCATCAATCTTGATGGATGGATGGATGGATGGATTGATGGACTGACCACATCTACTCAAGGTTGAGGGACTGATTACCTCATTCTCCTGTTCTTCAAGATTCTCCTTTGTATGGACTGATGAAGCCATTGTATGGCGAAACGTTTCCTCAATAAAGATACCCAAGAGTTGCACATGTGTCAATTTATCAACTTGTCGGTTCTCTGAACCATTCATCTACAATGATGATGGTATACAATACCGACGAGTTGATGAGTAAGACACATGTGCGACAGTTAGGTATCTTTATTCCGAAACGTTTTCACCTTCACAGTAGGCTTCTTCAGTCACAGAGAAGCCAGCAGAAGCAGCAGTAGAGATGTAAAGACAATATCATCAATCCCTTACCTTTGTTGTATTCAGCTGACGAAGCCTACCGTGTAGGCGAAACGTTTCGAAATCCCAAGGATCATTGAGGAGTTGCAGGTCGTCAGCTTTTGTTTTAGCACCGTGGAAGGTTCCTCAGGGCCAAGAAAAAAAAAAAAAAAACACACAGAAGTCACGATATCAAGACTGACAGCACTAATGTCTCCCAAAAACCTTTCAAATATATAGTCATCGATAGTGAACCATCAACATAAATCTCAACACTCAAATTTCGTCAGCAGGATATATACACAGATGTATAGAACTCTCTGTGTATATACAGTGCTCGCTTTAATTCTTATTTTAACTATTAAAAATATTCATGACTGATGAGCGAGTGACATGCAGCCTTAATGACCCTCAAGTAGTCGATAGGCTTTCAGCCCAGGAAGCCGAGCGTCAATTTCGTTTTCAAACTTCAAGATAATAAATAAATAGCCAAGGTGAAAAGAAAAAGAAAGCAAATTTAACCATTATTGTTAACGACCTATATTTACAAGTTCAGTTCTTTCTATGTTATAGATCAATTCGAGGCGTTTTCAAGACTATTTAAATTTTTAACTGCAATATCACACGTATCAACATTAACCCTTTGTCACGTATATCACATCCACCCACTGGAATTGACTAAAAAAAAAAAAAAAAAAAAGGGTATATCAAGGTTATTATTTTAGCCTTATCGATAACATTATTTGCAGTATCATTGACCCATTAGTTATCATCGTACTGATTTTTGTCGTAAAGTGAAGTCTCGCTTAGCGTCCTTTCAACGCTCTACAGAGATTGCTGTCAAGTCTCGCTCAGCGTCCTTTTAACGCTCTCCAGAGATTGCTGTCAAGTCTCGCTTAGCGTCCTTTTAACGCTCTCCAGAGATTGCTGTCAAGACACAATAGGTCTTCAGCAGCAGTACTCCTGAAGGCGGACCTTTCTCAAGTGGTGACTTGACAGCGCTCTACCCTGAGCGAAACGTTGTTTTAGTGAAAGGTTGTCCTGTACATTGTCTCTATACCCTCGCTTGTGGCCGCCACGCCTGTACGATCCTACAAACTCACCTTGTATTTCTTCAGTCTTGTTTCAGTTTTTTTCTCTTTTAAGAAACCTTAACGCAGCTTTCGCCTCGAAATCCCCAGGACCAAAAACTACCCAAATGTACCCACTTGCAGGATTCTTCATAGGAAACGACCCTGGCATACCCACTCACACAATTTCGTACTAGGAACTACGTATAAACAACTCGCTAAATATGCATTAAAAATAAAACACCAAAAGTGACACGTGACAGTTCTCCACACAGGGGGGGGGGCGAAACGTTGTTACAATAAACTACAGCACCTATGTTTCTTCTTCACTACTACTGACTGACGGTCACCTTCGTAGCGACACTTAAATTATTAGGAGTATTATTAGCGTGGACACAAACACCTCGAGGGTGATTATGAGTTACTTCAGTGTGGACGGACACACACACACACACACACACACACACACACACACACACACACACACACACACACACACACACACACACACACACGTACGTCGACCCTTAACACCAATGAGTTAATGGGAAGATTACCCACTACCACCATCACTTGTATCACCGCCACCAAAATGACTATTACTACTGCCCCCCCCCCCAACGACAACAACGACTAACACTACCAATTATCACCACCACCACCACCGCGTTCTCCTTCAACTCCGCCTCCATCACCTCACTCCATCACCTCCTCCAACCTCTCCAACTCCTCTCCAACTCCTCTCCAACTCCTCCTCCAACTCCTCTCCAACTCCTCCTCCAACTCCTCCTCCAACCTCCCTCCTCACCTCCTCCTCCTCCAACCTCCAACCTCCAACTCCTCCAACTCCTCCTCCTCCTCCATTTAGCAACATAAGCATAACAAGACATTCGTTATTGAGCTCATTTACCCAATTACATTTCCAAGATAACAATTAACGAGTGGGTGAAAGTGTAAATGTAAGTACGTACGTGTACTTGTACGTGTGTGTTTATGTGATGGTATTCATGTAAAATATTATTCTCCCTTGTATGGGACCCATCCACAAACTAGTTAGTAATTCTCACGTGATAGTGACTCCAGCTCTGCTGGGCCGATACATTTAAAAACTCCCGTAGTTACTAAACTCAAAAAAAAAAAAAAACTCAACGATATCCTCATCGCTGTATTGAAGTCTGCCAGCTGAGGCTGGGAGAGACTAGAGCAGAGACAACATGATCATCTTCCTGGCCAGCCACACGCCGTCAGTCACTGAAATCTGCATGAATGTGTTATCTACATGCACCCATAGGAGTGTGTATCCAACACTGATAAATACACACAAGCGACCAGAGAAAAAGCGGGGACCAGGAGCTATGAATCGATCCCTGCAACCACATTTAGGTGAGTACACACACCCACAACTGGCAGGGTGGGTGTGTGTACGTACGTACCAACGAGTACGTACACGTTGGTGGGTTAATCTTGCAAACCATCAACTGCGTGTGGCCAGTACCTGGATGGGTGACCAGGCTGCGATACTTTCCCCCCTCCCCTTGACTCCTAGCTAAGTGCATCTTGTTATGCCACTGGAACGCACACACTTTCGCGTATACGTATAGGCATACATTACATACTAGCAAGTGCACGCATGCGTACATGCGTCTTGCTTCACCCTCGACACCAACATTCCTTCCATATGTGAACATGAAAGTGTTCAACATTCACATCTAAAAATATGAAGTTGTTAGCAGAGTGCTGAAGGCGAGGAAAGTGTGGGAGGGGGGAGGGAGGGGGGAGGGGGATGGAGGGGGAGGGGGATGGAGGAGGGGGTGGGGATCCGGGGGATGGTGTAGGGGAGGAGGAGGGGTGAACACACTCGTTAAATCCAACATAAAATGTTAATGTTTCCACGATGGGTGAAAGAAACGGCAGAGGGGACGGACGGACGGAAGCGCTCGCGCACGCACACACACACACACACACACACACACACACACACACACTCTAACACTACTTGCATACTTATATACATACATCTGCAGTGAATGCTGCGCCAGTCTGGAACCCACACCTCAGAAAGCACGTTAATAAAGCAGAGAGTGTAGAAGCAAGCAACGAGATGCTAGTGACGGAGCTAAGGGAATGAAAAGCTTCGAGGAGAGACTCAAGGAACTGAACTTGACATTGCAGGATAGATGAACCAGCGGAGGTTACGTAAGATTTGTCAGGAAACAGAGCAAGTGTTTCCTGACGCGGGTCTTTGGAATGTGATGACCCCCAGCTGGAGGTTTACGATCATCTCGAGTGGCGAGAAACAGGTACACTAGTGCACAACTTAACGTTAAAGACACAGAAAAGTTCAACACAAGGGTATGTTTACTGTGGAAACGTTTCGCCACGCAGTGGCTTCATCAGTCCTAAACAAAATAGAACTGTGAAGATTAGGAATAGTTTGAGGTAATCAGTCTCTCAGCCTGAAGTCGACTCCAGGCTGAGGGACTGTACCTCGAACTCCTTCTGATCTTCACCATTCTTCTTGTTTAGGACTGATGAAGCCACTGCGTGGCGAAACGTACCTCAATAAAGATACCAAAGTGCTGCACATGTATCTAATTCATCGACTTTTCGGTTCTTTGAACCATTTATCAACACGAAAAAGTCTCAGGGACGTCAGAAAGTATTTCTTCAACCTCGGGGTGGTCAGAAATTATTATAATGATTCTGACATCCGCAGCTTCCGTATGAAACACAGATTCTTACAACATATAAACAAAAGCAACAAAAGAATACAAAATTCACGGGAAGTTTGATTCCAAAATCAATAAACACAGTCTATGAATGAAGACGAGGAGAAGTTGGTGCAATACACAGTCACAAAATCACTGAGCACCGCGTTACAGTCATACATCTGACTGTCTAAAGCACTGTCAAAATACTGACTTTGATCAGCCAGGTGTGCAGCAACACTGAATATCCACATTACGGATTGATGAGCAAAACGAGCCTACATGACAACACTTCGCTCAGAGTGCGCCATTATATTACAAAGTATACAATACACACAAAGACTTGAGCAACATTTCGCCCTAAAAAAATTTCACGCTAAAAAAAAACGAGCAAAACCTTTGGAATCGGAACAAAAACTAAAATACGAAAATGGCGAAGTAAATAATTAATTTTTAACAATAAAGACGAATAAAAGAAGCGGCATTGCAGGAGACGTGTGCAACAACTGTTCCAAAGTGAAAATATAATTACCAGGAATAAAAAAAAGTGGCATAGTTACATTAGCGTAACCACAACAATGCATTTACAAATAGGCAATTATATACCCCATTACCACTCAAGATACAAGATAATTGTACACCGCATTACCACTCAAGATACAAGATAATTGTACACCTCATTACCACTTAAAATATAAGAATAAGTTAAGATATGAAGTTCACTTTGAACGTAACGTTACAGGAACACTGTTAGGATTGCTCCTTTCATTGCTACTATTGCTACTACTACAACTGTTACGGCTACTACTACCACTGCCATTGTCACTAACTACCACTATGGCAAATTCCGCCACGTGTAATCATTTCCCTGTACATCAATACTCGTACTTTGGTATGCCACTGTTTTTTTATACAGTTTAGAAAAACATCGCGTGTGTGGAACTTTAAAATGCACCCCGAGGTTGCTGCCTTCACCGTGATACAGGCACGTGGTTGCTGTCTTCAGTGTGATAAAGGCACGTGGTTGCTGTCTTCAGTGTGATAAAGGCACGTGGTTGCTGCCTTCACCGTGATACAGGCACGTGGTTGCTGCCTTCACCGTGATACAGGCACGTGGTTGCTGCCTTCACCGTGATACAGGCACGTGGTTGCTGCCTTCACCGTGATACAGGCACGTGGTTGCTGCCTTCACCGTGATACAGGCACGTGGTTGCTGCCTTCACCGTGATACAGGCACGTGGTTGCTGCCTTCACCGTGATACAGGCACGTGGTTGCTGCCTTCACCGTGATACAGGCACGTGGTTGCTGCCTTCACCGTGATACAGGCACGTGGTTGCTGCCTTCACCGTGATACAGGCACGTGGTTGCTGCCCTCACCGTGATACAGGTACGTGGTTGCTGCCCTCACCGTGATACAGGCACGTGGTTGCTGCCTTCACCGTGATACAGGCACGTGGTTGCCACCTTCAGTGTGATACAGGCACGTGGTTGCTGCCTTCAGTGTAATACAGGCACGTGGTTGCTGCCCTTACCGTGATACAGGTACGTGGTTGCTGCCCTCACCGTGATACAGGCACGTGGTTGCTGCCTTCACTGTGATACAGGCACGTGGTTGCTGCCTTTGCCGTGATACAGGCACGTGGTTGCTGCCTTCGCCGTGATACAGGCACGTGGTTGCTGCCTTCACTGTGATACAGGCACGTGGTTGCTGCCTTCACTGTGATACGGGCACGTGGTTGCTGCCTTCACTGTGATACAGGCACGTGGTTGCTGCCTTCACTGTGATACAGGCACGTGGTTGCTGCCTTCACTGTGATACAGGCACGTGGTTGCTGCCTTCACTGTGATACAGGCACGTGGTTGCTGCCTTCACCGTGATACAGGCACGTGGTTGCTGCCTTCACTGTGATACAGGCACGTGGTTGCTGCCTTCACCGTGATACAGGTACGTGGTTGCTGCCTTCACTGTGATACAGGCACGTGGTTGCTGCCTTCACTGTGATACAGGCACGTGGTTGCTGCCTTCACTGTGATACAGGCACGTGGTTGCTGCCTTCACTGTGATACAGGCACGTGGTTGCTGCCTTCACAGTGATACAGGCACGTGGTTGCTGCCTTCACTGTGATACAGGCACGTGGTTGCTGCCTTCACTGTGATACAGGCACGTGGTTGCTGCCTTCACCGTGATACAGGCACGTGGTTGCTGCCTTCACCGTGATACAGGCACGTGGTTGCTGCCTTTGCCGTGACGCTACCGTGAAGCTCCTACAATCACTGAGATTAAATTGTCATGTAAATATTAATCAAAAAACAGTACATGAAAAAAAGGCAACAACTGAAAATGGTGCTGTGGTACGAAAGGCCACGAAAAATAGGAGAGTCAGGGCATGTAGACAGCACAGAGAAAAAAAAAAACTCTGATCGGAGGATCTGAACCCATTGCAAAGCAGTCCAGAACTAGCAGGCTTGCCATAAGAGGTTCCAACCTTCCTTTCGACTGTTTACAGTCGCGTCATTACGATTTCTCGGGTCGTCGAAAAAGACTGATTAAAGAAAAGAGAGGTGTCCATGTCTCGGGTAGATGGAAGCAGGTGTAGGGTCCCTTCCTTGTAAGGTAGGTTAGGTAAGATTTGCCAGGAAACAGAACAAGTGTTTCCTGACGTGGGTCTTAGTCATACAATGAACCGCAGCAGAAACTTTTGGTTAACTGAACGAGGTCTTTCACTGGCTTACTGGTTCACCTCTTTAAAAATTATGGTTATGATTATAAACTTTTATGTATATATTCTTCCTTGAAGATATATGTAATATTATGGACGAGAAGGATTGCGAAGTCTGGTCCTGGAACACTATTTGCAAAGAGAACTTATGTATTTTCAAGGCATCGCTTCGCCCACACAGAGGCTTTATCATGTAACTACGTGACACGTGCGACATGACAATGCATGCAGTAAGAAAGTGAGGTGAAGGTAGACAGTCAGGTAATGGATTGTAAATTGTGACGTTGTTAGGATGCTGTTTCTACTGGTCACCTTCACTCATTGTTTCTTGATTACCTTCACACAGTGTTTTCTAGAATATTCTGTAGAATATTTCGATATTTCTTGGTTTTGTTCGATGGCATTTAAAGTGTGTCAAAGTTGTGCATGCAGCTTTTCAACCTCGTCTTATTTTCCGATATTCACAGCAGCCTTAGTTTACTCAATTCGAGGTGCCTATTATTTTTTCTCCTATAAATGACGAGAACATTGCTTGCAGGAGTGTGTGTGATCGAAGACTCTTGATAACGTGATCGACTAAATTCCCAATACCCTCCACAAGCGTGACATGACACTGCAAGTAGTGTCACCTCCGAAACCATTCCGGATATTGCTAGACCCACGACCCATAGTCATGCCAGCATCGACGCTGGAGTCTACAGAATCCTCTCCGGTGGGTGTGATAGAGCACAAACACATTGGTGAGGTGAAAATTAGAAACATGTGCAACATCTGGGTATCCTAATTGTAGACGTACCGCCACCCAGAGGCTTTATCAACACAAATTCAAGGATAAAGCCATTGGATGGCGAAACGTGTACAATAAAGATACCCAGATGTTGCGCATGTGTCGAATTCTCATCCTGTCAGTACCGCATACCATTCAGGTACAACACTGGTGAGCTCCCAGAAGCCTTCACACCAGAGTGAACGCGATGTCAGCGCTCTTATAAAGCTTCTCTATCTTGTACATTTTATCGTAAATACGATTGAATAAACATCCAAAATTGAACAGCGCATGGAAGGGCCTTCATACAACATTCTATTCAATTATTAACAATCTCCTCATTAAATTTACGAAAAGTTACACTAAGCCGAGGAGCTCCATAAGACAGCTGACTACACAAATATGCTTGCTTCACTCACGGGGAAAAATCAGGCACATCTAATGAATTCAAAGAGGAGAACAGGATAAGAAGGTGTTCGGAGGCTGCGCGAAAACTTCCAATATCATGGAATAGAACCAAGGGCGCATTTAACATCTTAAAACCTCTATCTAAACATCTCAAAATATCTTCCTTAACGGTGTGTGTGTGTGTGTGTGTGTACTCACCTATTTGTACTCACCTATTTGTGGTTGCAGGGGTCGAGTCATAGCTCCTGGCCCCGTCTCTTCGCTGATTGCTACTAGGTCCTCTCTCTCCCTGCCCCATGAGCTCTATCATACCTCGCCTTAAAACTATGTATGGTTCCCGCCTCCACTACGTCACTTTCTAGGCTATTCCAAGGCCTGACTACTCTATGACTGAAAAAATACTTCCTAAAATCCCTTTGATTCATCTGAGTCTTCAACTTCCAATTGTGACCTCTTGTGTCTGTGTCCCTTCTCTGGAACATCCCGTCTTTGTCCACCTTATCTATTCCGCGCAGTATTTTATATGTCGTTATCATGTCTCCCCTGGCCCTCCTGTCCTCCAGTGTCGTCAGGCCGATTTCCCTCAACCTTTCTTCGTAGGACAATCCCCGGAGCTCTGGGACTAGTCTTGTTGCAAACCTTTGCACTTTTTCTAATTTCTTGACGTGCTTGACTAGGTGTGGATTCCCAACTGGTGCTGCATACTCCAGTATGGGCCTGACGTAAATTGTGTACAGAGTCTTGAACGAATCCTTAATGAGGTATCGGAACGCTATCCGTAGGTTTGCTAGGCGCCCGTATGCTGCAGCAGTTATCTGATTGATGTGCGCCTCAGGAGATATGCTCGGTGTTATGCTCACCCCCAGATCTTTTTCCTTGAGTGAGGTTTGCAGTCTTTGGCCATCTAAACTATATTGTGTCTGCGGTCTTCTTTGCCCTTCCCCAATCTTCATGACTTTGCATTTGGCAGGGTTAAACTCAAGGAGCCAGTTGCTTGACCAGGCTTGTAGCCTGTCCAGGTCTCTTTGTAGTCCTGCCTGATCCTCATCCGATTTGATTTTTCTCATTAACTTCACATCATCTGCAAACAAGGACACTTCTGAGTCTATCCCTTCTGTTATGTCGTTCACATATACCGCTTGTCACAGGCGCCCACTCTGACACCTCGTCACGTACCATGACTCGTTGTTGCCTCCCTGTCAGGTATTCTCTGATCTATTGCAGTGCCTTTCCTGTTATGTGTGCCTGATCCTCTAGCTTTTGCAGTAACCTCTTGTGAGGAACTGTGTCGAAGGCCTTCTTGCAGTCCAAAAAAATGCAGTCGATCCACCCCTCTCTCTCTTGTCTTACTTCTGTCACCTTGTCATAAAACTCTAGTAGGTTTGTGACACAGGATTTTCCCTCCCTGAAACCGTGCTGGTTGTCAATTATACAATTGTTTCTTTCCAGGTGCTCCACCACTCTCCTCCTGATGATCTTCTCCATGACCTTGCATACTATACACATTAGTGATACAGGTCTGTAGTTTAGTGCCTCATGTCTGTCTCCCTTTTTAAAAATTGGGACTACATTTGCCATCTTCCATACCTCAGGGAGTTGCCCAGTTTCAGATGATGTGTTGAAGATCTTTGTTAATGGCACACACAGTATCTCTGATCCCTCTTTAAGGACCCACGGAGAGATGTCTGGTCCCACCGCCTTTGAGGTGTCAAGTTCGCATAGGAACTTCTTCACCTCCTCCTTGGTTATATGTACCTCATCCAGCACTTGCTGGTGTACCCCCCTGTTCTGATTTCCTGGAGTCCTACTGGTTTCCACTGTAAATACTTCTTTAAATCTCGTGTTGAGCTCCTGACATACCTCTCGGTCGTTTCTTGTGAATTCCCCATCACCCTTCCTCAGTCTGATTACCTGGTCCTTGACTGTTGTTTTCCCCCTGATGTGGCTGTACAACAGCTTCGGGTCAGTCTTGACTTTCGATGCTATGTCATTTTCATATTGTCGCTGAGCCTCCCTTTTTATCTGTGCATATTCGTTTCTGGCTCTTCGGCTAATCTCTTTATTTTCCTGAGTTCTCTGTCTTCTGTACCTTTTCCGTTCTCTAGTACACCTAGTTTTTGCCTCCCTACACCTTTGGGAGAACCAAGGACTCGTTCTGTTCTTCCCATTATTTCTGTTTCCCTTGGGAACAAACCTCTCCTCTGCCTCCTTGCATTTTGTTTCCACATAGTCCATTTCTTGTACTGGTTTTCCTGTCAGTTCCCTCTCCCACTGAATGTCTTCAAGGAAGTTCCTCATGCCTGAGTAGTTCCCCCTTTTGTAGTTTGGTTTTTCCCAACCTATTCCTGCTACTCTCTCTACTTGGAGCTCAACTATGTAGTCGAAGCACAAAACCACATGATCACTAGCTCCCAGGGGCCTTTCATACATGATGTCCTCGATGTCAGAACTACTCAAGGTGAATACAAGGTCCAGTCTTGCTGGTTCATCCTCTCCTCTCTCTCTGGTAGTGTCTCTAACATGTTGATGCATGAGGTTTTCCAGTACCACATCCATCATCTTGGCTCTCCATGTTTCGGGACCCCCATGATGCTCCAGGTTTTCCCAGTCAATCTCCTTGTGATTGAAATCCCCCATAACTAGTAACTTTGCTCCCCCCATGTGTGCTCTCCTGGCCACCTCGACTAGTGTGTTGATCATTGCTCTGTTGCTCTCATCGTATTCTTCTCTTGGCCTCCTGCAGTTCTGTGGTGGGTTGTACATTACTGTAATTATCACCTTATGTCCCTCAGACTGGATTGTTCCTACTAAGTATTCCCTTTCGCCCGTGCCATCCATTCCTTCCATTTTCTCAAAACCCCACTGGTTTATAATGAGCAGTGCAACTCCTCCTCCCCCTCTCCTCTCTCTGTCTTTCCTGAGGATTTGATATCCAGATGGAAAGATTGAATCTGTTATTATTCTGGCGAGTTTTGTTTCTGTGAGTGCTATTATGTCTGGGGATGTCTCCTCGATTTTTTCATGCCACTTCTCATACTTATTTGTTATTCCATTTGCATTTGTATACCACACCTTCAACTTCTTTTCTAAGACTGGGATCTGGGAGGTATATTGGGGTTGGGGAAGTGGGAGACCTGATAAGGAACTATGGGTGGTTGCTGTGGGGTGGAGTTTGTAATGCAGTGGGTGGGGGCATTGGATGTTGCATGGGTGTTTTTGTTTAGAGTGTTTGGTTGCACTGGGGTTGACCTGGTTGGGAGGCTTCTATAGGAAGTTGTGAGGGAGGCTGTATTTGATCTTCTTCCTGGGTCTGTGATCTCCTGTGTCTTATCCATCCCCTCTCTTTCCTCCTTTCGCCTTTGTACCATCTCTCTCAGTTTCTGCCTTTCTTCTTGTGTTCTGTCGCGGTCGAGATACACCTTCCTGTATTCTGGCATGTCCCTTAATCGTGCTTTCTCCTGCAGGATCCTGTTCCAAGTCGATTCTGTCTTGAAGGTCACTTTCACTGGCCGGGTTCTTTTTTTTTTTTACAAACCCCCCTATTCTCCGAAAATTTTCCAGCTGGGTCATGTCATCTTCTCCTATTGCTTTTATGATGCTTTCAATTGCTTTTTTTTCCCCTTGTTTTCTTGCTTCATATGTTTCCCCTTCAACTTCCTGGAGCCTATACACAAAGACTGACCTCCCCCTTTCATTCTCCCACTGCATATCCTTGTGTATCCCCTCATTCAATTTGATTTCCTCTATTGCAGGTTTCCTTTCTTCAGTTTCACTAGCTAATGTACTTGGGCTCAGTGGCCTGTCATTTTCCCTTCTCGGCTTTCCCTGGGCTCTGCTGTGGTCTGTTAAGGCCTCCACATATAGCTTAGCTCTTTCATTTACTACAGTCTCCTCTGATAAGAGCTTCTACATGCAGTTTAGCTCCTTTCCCTACAGTCCCCTTATTTGTGACTGAGGAAGCAGTCTCTGATGTCAATCCCAAAATATTCTTTAGTTCTTTAGGCTGTTTCAGATTTTTCAGTTCCTCTTCTAAACTCTGTATCCTAGCCTCTGCTGCTTTGACTTGCACCTCCCACTTCCTGCTTTCCATATCTGTCTCTATGTGAGTGTGTGTGTGTGTGTGTGTGTGTGTGTGTGTGTGTGTGTGTGTGTGTGTGTGTGTGTGTGTGTGTGTGTGTGTGTGTGTGTGTACAGACGACCGAGCAACTTGACTCTTGTACTCTGTCATCCATTACCTGACTACACCCACCTTCACCTCACCTTTTTGTGTACACTATCATGCATGTGCTACGTATTAACTTAATAAAGCCCGACTGGGCGAAACGTTGCATTTGAAATAAAAGTCCTGTCTACAGTGTCCTATTTCCAAGGTATATAATGCAGATCAAATTGCATATAAATATATATATATATATATATATATATAATAATAATATACAGGTATTTATAATTAATAATATATTAATATATGCAAAAAGATCACAGTTAACAGGTGATTTAAAATATGCAAAACAACCACTGTGAAAGAGTAGTGAAATTCCAACGCTTTCGTGACTACTTCACATTATACAATGTGAGTATTTCACAAAAAGCGCTTGAATATACTACTTTTTTCACAGTGGTTTTTTTTGAAATATACATATATATACATATAAGATTCTTTGTAACGTTAGACAACTTGAATAAGTAAATATGTAGTCTAATGGATTTTCATTAATCCACTGGACTGATAAAGCCGTTCATGGGTGAAACGTATCTTAAATAAAGCTGCCTAACATTTTATATGCGTCTCTCTTATACATTCCCCATACAGTTAGAAGGAGGGTATGAAGTAGGTTTTGAGAGGGAGGAGCTTGAGCATTCAGCAGGTGTGAGAGTCGAAGATCGGAGCGATCTTTGGGATCTAACACGGAGTGTGAGAATGTCTAGGGAGAATTTTTGGTCAATTGGATAGTGTGATCAGAGTTCTGAAGGTGGGAGCCTTAGTTCTGAAGGTGGGAGCCTTAGTTCTGAAGGTGGAAGCCTTAGTTCTGAAGGTGGAAGCCTTAGTTCTGAAGGTGGAAGCCTTAGTTCTGAAGGTGGAAGCCTTAGTCCTGAAGGTGGAAGCCTTAGTTCTGAAGGTGGAAGCCTTAGTTCTGAAGGTGGAAGCCTTAGTTCTGAAGGTGGGAGCCTTAGTTCTGAAGGTGGAAGCCTTAGTTCTGAAGGTGGAAGCCTTAGTTCTGAAGGTGGAGCCTTAGTTCTGAAGGTGGAAGCCTTAGTTCTGAAGGTGGAAGCCTTAGTTCTGAGGGTGGAAGCCTTAGTTCTGAAGGTGGGAGCCTTAGTTCTGAAGGTGGAAGCCTTAGTCCTGAAGGTGGAAGCCTTAGTTTAGGTGGAGCTTAGTCTGAAGGTGGAAGCTTGTTCAAGGTGGAAGCCCAGTTCTGAAGTGAAGCCTTAGTTCTGAAGTGGAAGCCTTAGTTTTGAGGTGGAAGCCTGTCTGAAGTGGGAAGCTTATTTCTTATGGTAAGCCTTAGTTCTGAAGGTGAAGCCTTAGTTCTGAAGGTGGAAGCCTTAGTTCTAGTGAAGCCTTAGTTCTGAAGTGGAAGCATTAGTTCTGAAGGTGAAGCCTTAGTTCTGAATGTGGAGCTTTGTTCTGAAGGTGAGAAGCCTGTCTGAAAGGTGGAGCCTTAGTTCTGAGGTGGAGCCTTAGTTCTGAAGGTGGTGGGACCTTAGTTCTGAAGGTGGAGCCTTAGTTTGAAAGGTGGAGCCTTAGTTCTGAAAGGTTGGAAGCCTTAGTCCTGAAGGTGGAGCTCTAGTTCTGAAGGTGGAAGCCTTGTTCTGAAGGGTGGAAGCCAGTTGAAGGTGGAGTATTTTGAGGGAAGCTTATCCGCAAGGTAGAGCTCAGAATATTGAGAATTTAAAGAGGTGGGATGTCAAGGGTTCATCAGTCGGACTGTAGGTCATGATGTCTGAATAACTTTCAGGGTTTTGCCTTGGGCCTTCGTGGGATTTTTCTTTATTTAGCAAAACTGGATACGTGAATAGTGTGCTGCTACCCTATTCTTTATGATAGTTACAAACTGGAAGCAAAAGCTAGCTATGCCTTCCCCTTTTTATTCAGTCACACCGGATAGATAACATGTACTGAAATGCGTCAGCCTGAGGTGGGAGACTTCAGAAGGGCGATGAGGATATCGTCAAGTATTCCATTAAAGGATCAGCAGCTAAGGCAGCTGCAAAGGTTTCTTTCCAGCACATCTGGAGGTACTATCAATTGGTGATTACCATTTCTCTGAAGGGCATGTGACACAGGAGAAATGGAAATTTTGAGAAGATATCTCCGCAATTCCAGAGCGAGAATAAGAGAAATTTTACAAAGGAGGGAGGGGAGGGGAGAGAGAGAGAGAGGGGGAGGATGAGGGAGAGAGAGATAGAGAGAGAGAGAGAGAGAGAGAGAATAGAGAGAGAAGAGAGAGAATAGAGAGAGAGAGAAAGAGTAGAAGAGAGAAGATAGAGAGAGAGGATAGAGAGAAAGAGAGAGAGAGAGAGAGAGAGAATAGAGAGAGAAGAGAAAGAGGGGAAGAGAAGAGGAGGAGAGAGAGAGAGAGAGAAGAGAGAGAGAGAGAGATAGGAGAGAGATAGAGAGAGAGGAGAGAGAGAGAGAGAGGAGAGAGAGAGAGAGAAGAAGAGAGAGAGAGAGAGAGAGAGAAGAGAGAGAGAGAGAGAAGAGAGAGGGGGAGAGAGAGAGAAGAGAGAAAGAGAAGAGGAGGAGAGAATAGAGAAGAGAGATAGAGAGAGAAGAGAGAGAGATAGAGAGAGAAGAGAGAGATAGAAGAGAAGAGAGAGATAGAGAGAGAGAGAGAGAAGAGAGGAGTAGAGAAAGAGAGATAGAGAGAAGAGAGAAGAGAGAGAGAGAGAGAAGAGGAGAGAGAGAGAGAGAGAGAGAGAGAGAGAGAGAGAGAGAGAGAAACGAAAGACGGCCTCGAGGAGGGCAGACAGTTAGAGCTTGGTGCTGGGTACTCAGTGAAGGAGGAAAAAAAACTGACAAGTGGGTATAAAGGCACGTAAAGAGTTCAGGCTGCGTTTCCATCAAGATTAAGTTCCTGTAAGACCTGATAAAGCTCAATTCTGAAGGAAGCGCGGTGAATCTATACCAAGCTGACGACTATTACCAGTGGAGTCGACTCGTCCGGTAAGAGTCATCGGGCAGGTCAAGACTGTACAGTCTTGACCTGCCCGATGACTTACCAGACGAATCTTGAATTATAACTTTGTCGAACTTAAGAACCTTGTTGGGTAAATGTCCAAGAATTTATTGAGAAATAGGACACCTGTGCAACACTTATTTTTGTGGCCTACACGGTAGACTTCGACAGTCGAATACAGGCAAATATAAAATCGGAGGCAGAAGTATTTTTGAAGTGATCAGTTCATCAGCTATGGTATGAGGTGGTTAGTCCCTCACGTCTAAAATAAGGACACGCAGTCTGACGGACCTACTATTCTTCTTTGTGATAAGAAAAAAATCCATTTGTCCGTCTTGCCTCTCGCTTTGACTGACAAAATTGTCGAGTCTCGTCCGTGTTCCACTAGTCGTCTTGAAGATGTAGTCAGTGTTTACATAGGACCATTAATGTCTGCAAGAGAACATCCTTTGGTGTTTGCATGAAGGAATGTATCAGTCTGAAAGAACTTGGCCCACTCCTGTGATTTTTCTTGAACCGCTTCAGCTGTTGTCGTGGTGTTTTGTTCATAAGAAAACAGATGCATCCCGGCACATATCAGAACAGGTGTCTTGGCCAGATGACACACTCAATGCCTGTGTAATATAAAAGTGCTTAAACATCCACTGGTAGAGCTTTATCACTTTAAAAAACAACGTTATCACCAAGCAACGCCCGAGGATACAGTTCTTCAGGTCATTAACACACCAGTTACAGTGGAGCGTACTGGGGATTTAACACACTGGGTAATAAATATATGTATGTGCAGGACTGTGTCGATTTTTTTCCCCTTGCTTAACCTTGCTTAACATCTGAAGTCTAATTTTCTTTCGGCAAAGAGTACACAGTTTTTACAGCCCTGGACTTGCAATTGTAAGGACGCTATAACGTCCTTGGGACTTTTTACACAAATTTGTATAATAAATAAATTTATATATATATATATATATATATATATATATATATATATATATATATATATATATATATATATATATATATATATATATATATATATATATGCAAGGAATTCGCAAGAGCAGGCGAAATATACACAAACATTGATCTCTGGCTGAAGGAGAGGCTAACCTACGAACCTTGGAATAAGGTACGCAGTGCTACACCAAATTCACCACACTGGACCTTGGAGTCCAGCTTGCTCTAGACTTTGATCCAAGGCAGCCAGCTTTCAGGGAGAAGGCTTACAGCTTTTCTTCTCATCCCAGAGATCAGCGTTTGTGTATATTTCGTCTGCTCTTGCGAATTCCTTGCATTGTTAAAATCTCTTGTAAGGCTGATGCATGCAGGGGATGAGATGAAAAGCTGTAAGCCTTCTCCCTGAAAGCTGGCTGCCTTGGATCAAAGTCTAGCGCAAGCTGGACGCCAAGGTCCAGTGTGGTGAGTTTGGTGTAGCACTGCGTACCTTGTTCCAAGGTTCGTAGGTTCGAGTCTCCTTCAGCCAGAGATCAGTGTATATATATATATATATATATATATATATATATATATATATATATATATATATATATATATATATATATATATATATATAAATAAAATGTCGTGCCTAATACGTAAAATTTGCGATCTTGGCGTAAATAGCAACGTTCATCTTGCCATATAGGACAAGTGAAAATTTGTGTATGCAATAATTTCGCAAAAATCATTCTGAACCTAACGAAAAAAATATGCTTCATTGAGTTTGTTTAGTATTAAATTATTGTAAACTTATCTAAAATATATTTAACTGGATTAGTATACAATAAATTGCGCTTGTTATAATAAGGTTAGGTAAGTTTTCTAAGATTCTTTTGATGCAAAATTCTAAACTTTTACATTAACATTAATGAAAAATTTATCTTTAAACGTATAAAAGAAAATTTTAAAAAGGACTTTATTTGAAGTGATTTCTTTCTAATTGACCAGCTTTACCTATTAGGCACGACCCCCCCCCGCACACACACACGCGCGCGCGACCAGTGAAGAGGCGGGGCCAGGAGCTTGGACTCGACCCCTGCAACCTCAACTAGGTGAATACACACACACACATTATATATATATATATATATATATATATATATATATATATATATATATATATATATATATATATTATATATATATATATATATATAATATATATATATATATATGTCGTGCCGAATATGTAAAACTGGTCAATTAGCAAGAACTCATTTAAAATTAAATCCTTTCTAAAAATTTCTCTTATACGTTTAAAGATACATTTTTTTATTAATGTTAATGTAAAAACTTTTAATTTTGCTCCAGACGAATCTTAGAAAACTTACCTAACCTTATTATAACAAGAGCAATTTATTTTATCCTAATCCAATTAAATATAATTTAGATTTGTTTACAGTAATTTAATACTAAACAAACATAGTGAAATATATTTTTTTCGTTAGTTTCAGAATGATTTTAATGAAATTATTGCATACACAAATTTTCACTTGTCTTATATGGCAAGATGAGCGTTGCTATTTAAGCCACGATCGCAAGTTCTGCCTATTCGGCACGACATTATATATATATATATATATATATATATATATATATATATATATATATATATATATATATATATATATATAATTGTATATGTATCTGGAATGGGGACCCTCATCCTCAGAAGACAATAAACGTACCTCGGGGAAAACTCAAGGTTCTCCCCGGAGCTGTTTGAATATTTTCTTCTACCATCCTCTATATTTGATATTCTATGTGAACATTTATTAATAAACAGAATACATTTATAGAAAAACAAACATGAATACAATGGCTCCTCCGAGGCTGGACGCGAGCCAAGTATGCAGCAAGCATTTCCCCTCTAGATGGCTACGCTGAGGCACTGGAACATGAAAGTGGCTGCCCTTGGGTCCCTGGTGGTTTCGATGAGTCTGGAACCCAATTCTTTAAGGAAACGTGTGGCATTTTTTTCCCCATGATCCTAAGGTCTCTGATCCCACTGGGACAAATTGATACTGTTGGCTAATGTCCCTGTACTTGCTGACCTTGTACTCCTCCCTGTGGTCAGCAGCTCCTCCCTGTCGCCCCACACTGTGATGGATATAGGTGTCAGCCAGAGTGGACACACAGGTATAGTCCCATACTAAGAGCTTGCCATTCTTCCAAGGATAGATGGTGATCCCGTCGGGGCGGTTTGCTGGGTTGTGGGTATTGTTGGCTGCTAGTGATCGGGGCTCCCTCTCGGCTGGGCATTCAGCTGTAGCAATGGTTCTCTTAATGATGTCGTTGACCTCATTGTGTCTTGCATGTCAGCCCTTGGTTTTGGAACAGTTAAGATCATGTAGACCATATTGGTCTGCTTGTGCTTCGCCGCAAATACACGTATATTCTGTGTGAATTGGGGCAGCAAGGCGCAGAGCCACTGCAATACAGAGGGTCTTAGGGTCGAGTCGCATTCCCATTACCGATATGGGAACTGTTTGGAGGAAATCCCGGGATTGATGTGCACTCACAGCCTGGAGATGGGCAATCTCCCTATCTGATGTTGCAGCCCTGAGCATGTTGGCAAGCATCTTTTCAGCGATCGGGCCATCCCAGCTTGACTGTGACCCAGTGCTGCACTAGGGTTTGGTGCTGGAGCACCAAGAGTCCCATTCAGTGATGGCACTGGCATAGGTAGGGTCTTCTATTCCTGCTGAGTCACTGAAGGTATCAGGAAGAATGTGTCTTATCAACTCGTTTGATGCTATGGAAGAGGATAGGAAAGCTGGCAGAGCAATCTGGGAGGATCTGCGTACTCCTAGCCCTCCAAGCCTGACCGGAAGTGAGGCTCGCAACCACTGTCCATCTTCAAGGGAAAGATTCAATACACTCACTAGCATGGTCTTAAGGAGTCATATTCCTCGAGTTTTGGACTGCTGAAGGCTGGGGAGCATCTCAGAAAGTAGGGAAGTTTTGGGATTGACAGGCACCTGGTGAGTAGGTAGAAGGCATCGTGTGTGTCAGTGTCTTTCATCCTGCTTTCCATCGTCCGGAGGTCTGAGACTTTTTTTCCTAGGATCAGATCGATGGCATTGGACCCAAGAGGAGCACCGATGAGAGTGCTATTGGCTGGATCAATGGCTCGTGCTCCTGGTAAAACGGCACTAATATTCTGGATCATCTGTTGATTGGTAGAAACTATTTCACATTTGGTGGGGTTTAAAGAAAGGCCCAGGCTTTCTCCCATGTCTTTAATTTTACTGATGACCTCTAGGAGAGATTCTGTTGTGCCAGCTAGGGTACCGTCGTCCAGGAACCAGATTATATATATATATATATAATGTTGTGCCGAATATGTAAAACTGGCCAATTAGCAAGAACTCATTTAAAATTAAGTCCTTTCTAAAATTTCCTCTTATACGTTTAAAGATATATTTTTTTTCATTAATGTTAATGTAAAAAATTTTAATTTTGCACCAAAAGAATCTTAGAAAACTTACCTAACCTTATTATAACAAGAGCGATTTATTTTAGCCTAACCCAACTAAAAATATTTTTGATTTGTTTACAAGAATTTAATACTAAACAAACACAGTGAAATATATTTTTTTCGTTAGGTTCAGAATGATTTTGGCGAAATTATTGCATACACAAATTTTCACTTGTCTTATATGGCAAGATGAGCGTTGCTATTTAAGCCAAGATCGCAAATTTTACATATTCGGCACTGCAACTAGCCTGGGGATCGAACCCGTTTTGTTTTAGCCAGCGTCATGGCAAGCGAGAATTCACTACGCTCTAACCCACTGGACCTTACAATCCTACAAAGATCACGCACCCAGCAGAGTTGTGTGTTGTACCGTGATCCGAGGATATACGATGGTGTGGGTACCACAAAGCTAATTTCATTCTACTCCCCGTTGGTGTACTAGCCTCCACAAGCAGTATATATAGTATTGTAACCACGAACAAGTGGTATTTAATCAATAACAACACTGCGACTAGCCGGGGGATCGAACCAGTGTTGTTTAAGCCTGCCTCATGGTGAGCGAAAATTCACGACGCTCTGAGGCACCCACACTATCGTATGTCCTCGGATCACGGTACAACACCTAGCTCTACTGGGTGCGTGATTATAGGATTATATGGTCCAGTGGGTTAGAGCGTCGTGAATTTTCACTCACCATGAGGGAGGCTAAAACAACACGGGTTTGATACCTCGGCTAGTCGCAGTGTTATTGATTTAATACCGCTTGTTCGTGGTTACAATAATATATATATATATATATATATATATATATATATATATATATATATATATATATATATATATATATATATATATATATATATATATATATATAAGTATATATGTATATATATTACACAAATGAGAAGATAACTGAGGTAAATTTCGTCCTACGGTCAAAACTCTGTGTAAATCACTAAAGTTAATTTGTAGAATACCACAATATATTTTTCACCGTCTGAATTGTGGTCTTGCGAGTGCGTTTAGTTCCAGCGCGAGGTGGAGGTGGTGGCGATTATGGTGACAGTGAAGGTGTTGGTGGTAGTGGTGGGGGTAGTAGTTGTGGTTGTGGTGGTGGTGTTGGCTGTAGTGGTGATGGTGCTATCAAGTTGGTAGCAAACGATAGGTCGAGCCTAATTGTGTAAAAATAGGGCATCTGAATGTCTTATATCTATTTTAAGAAGATATAAATTGTGCCCCAACGTGGGAGAGTGTGATGGGAGAGTGGCAAAGAACGTGTCCTCAACACTTTGCACCGTATCTTTGCAGTGGTTGACGTGAAGAGGATTTCCATGAAAGGGAAGGCGAATAAAACACCCCATGCACTTTGGAGGAGCCCACACTCTGGGGGCCACACTATGGGTGCCACACTATGGGCCACACGATGTCGTTAGCATAGACTTCGCAGCTACCACCTCCCTGAGAGTATACATTAATGCACAGCAAGAAGGAAGCATCAAATATGCATGGGAAGCGTGGATTCAATTACTGAATCTGATAATTCCCTCATGAGGCTGTTAACGTATTCTCTGCCAATAAGAACGTCACCTGGGTCATTCCCTCGAGTGTGATTGGCCAACTCACCAGTAGCAGATTCCTCTCTCTATCTGTCAAGAAGATACAAAGGTTTATATTCGGTTCGCCTTTCTTCATGCATTAAGAATGAAGCTTGAGTGTTCGGCATAGCGTGATTGGTCAGCACTCCATGTTGGGGTAGCAATTACTGGTAGCTGGTGCTTTCTCCATAGCTTGATTGCTACCCACCCTCAGCATGCACTGACCCGTCATGCTGTGATGAACGCAGCACCTACCAATAATTGCTCCCCCCCCCAGCATGCAGTGCTGATTAACTACTGCTAGCTGCCTGCTTGCTACAGGTAACAGTTACTGTTAGCTACTCACCTATTTGTAGTTGCTGGGGTTTCGGCCTGTGTGACCACTACTACCACTATTTATACTATTACTACTACTACTAATTAGCACCACTACCTCACTGGTTCCTACGTAAGTCTCCTTTCTCATGTCTATTTGACTAACAAAGCCCCCCCCTTCCCTTTCGGGAGAAACTTTTTTGAAATAAAAGTTAGTAAGGGTCAATAGACCTGATGCAATATTCCTCTGTTACGTACTCCGTAACATCGTCCATTCCTATGTTCTTCATACCTGTCATATTGCGTAATCTGATTTGTCACATTTTTAGCGGTGATCGGCAAGGGTTGAGCGTAGGTTCAGCGAGTAGTGTCCCAGGAAGCGTAGAAGTGTGTATTTAGGACAGGTAGCTGTGAGCAGCAGACAGACAGACACTTGGATGCTAGCAAGGGAGAAGACGTGAAAGTCGCTGTCGTGGACCAAGACACAAGCATACTGAACAAGCCTCAATTTAGACCCAGTTATAGAAACGAGTGGAACAATGTGCCAAGTGCCGAAGGTAAACACCGTGTTTGGGTAGCTTAAAAAAAAGGGGGGGGGGGAAAAGAACTGGATTTCTGCGAAGGACCTGCCTTGCCTGGGCCAGTAGGCACATGCTAGGAATTAAAGTAATCTAGATGGTTACAGCAAGAAAGCGAGGTGTTAAGAAATGTTACAAAAATACAGACACGGTGGATAGACACACGTGCAGTGCAAATAGATCCTTTATTGACTGTTTCGCCCACCCAGTGAAATTTTCCAAGTCACATTTTGACTTGAAAAAGTCCCTCGAGTTGGATAAACATTGTCGATAAAGAATCTTAATGAATCTGTGTCTGTTTACATGAGAATCAATAAATACGACAGATGTGCAACAGTTGAGGATCTTAATATCTTCGGTGAGTACCTTAATATCTTCGGTGGGTACCTTAATATCTTCGGTGGGTACCTTAATATCTTCGGTGGGTACCTTAATATCTTCGGTGGGTACCTTAATATCTTCGGTGGGTACCTTAATATCTTCGGTGGGTACCTTAATATCTTCGGTGGGTACCTTAATATCTTCGGTGGGTACCTTAATATCTTCGGTGGGTACCTTAATATCTTCGGTGGGTACCTTAATATCTTCGGTGGGTACCTTAATATCTTCGGTGGGTACCTTAATATCTTCGGTGGGTACCTTAATATCTTCGGTGGGTACCTTAATATCTTCGGTGGGTACCTTAATATCTTCGGTGGGTACCTTAATATCTTCGGTGGGTACCTTAATATCTTCGGTGGGTACCTTATATATCTTCGGTGGGTACCTTAATATCTTCGGTGGGTACCTTAATATCTTCGGTGGGTACCTTAATATCTTCGGTGGGTACCTTAATATCTTCGGTGGGTACCTTAATATCTTCGGTGGGTACCTTATTATCTTCGGTGGGTACCTCATTACCTTCGGTGGGTACCTTAATATCTTCAGTGGGTACCTTATTCTTGGGTAGCATTGAAGTTGGGCAAATATTTTCGTAGGTGGGTTTGGGCTTGAGAAGGACCTACCTAGTATGGGCCAACGAGTCTGCTTGGTTGCCGTTTTACTGAAGAAAATAAAAAAAAATAGTTTTAGGTATGGCAGTTCGGAACCCCTGAACCTGGGAAGTGACCAACGGAAGCTTCTTTTGGGACGGAATTCGTCAGGGGTTCACGAAACAATAATGTGGTGTAAAGCCTTAAAAATTAACAGTAACATCAATGGTATGCTATACTGATAAATTGATGTGGGTGTCTTTATTTGTATCTTTATTGATACGAATAAATTAGACACTTGTTGTACATGTCTGATTCACCAGCTGTTCCAGGGGATTTTAATTTTAGCCAAACTGACTGGAATTCTTTGACTGGGAATTTAGAGTTTAACGACTTCGTAGATGAAGACCAAGACTGAAGAAAATATCGTTCCAGACCATGGAGCTGAACTCTTTTCCAGGCTGAGGGACTGACCACCTCAAATACTTTTTCTCCAAGGTTGATGGACTGAAGAAAGTATTTTCTTCAAGATTGACGGACTGAACACATCGATTCCAAGCTGAGGGACTGATTACCTCAAACTACTCGTCCTTTTTCTACCGTTCTTCTTTGTATCCGACTGATGAAGTCACTGTGTGGCGAAACGTTTCCTCAATAAACATTCCCAAATCTTGCACAGGTGTTGTATTCTTCAACTTGCTTTCTAAACCACTTATAACGACAGCAGGTGTTGGAGACTTGCTCTTTAGTCTCCTCTCTCTCTCCCGAAATCGAACCCGGGGATTTCGTTTGTGTTCCAGAGAGCTGTTCTCTAGCATGTGATCTCGCTCTGAAGGGCAAACTATTTTAACTAACTTTGGCCAGTATTTGCGTGCAAAAATTTCGCTTAGTGGCGAAAATAGCTGTTTAAATGCGCTTGTTATCGCCCTTACCGCGGTATGAACATTTAACCACATAACCATTTAATTGCTTTTAAAACGGCGTATATTAACAGGCGAATCTGTTTACATTTTTGGTTTGCTAAAAGAGGTTAATTCAGCAGTGAGTTTGGGAGTGGAGAGTAGGGAGGGTAGTGATGTTGGGGAGTTTGGGGTTGTAGAGGGAATGGTGGGGATATAGAGGGAGTAGGTGGGGTTGTAGAGACTTCTTATTCAACGTCTTGTGGGATAGTTTTAGTTTGTCTGGGATCTGGGATAACTTGATATTGCCCCGTTAAGATACACTTATCAGGCGATCTCAGTTCCTGACATCTCTTATGAGGCTCCGTTCGCTCTACATCTGACATTGTCCTTATACATACTCTGCTTTTCTAGGTCTCTACTGGATTGTCGAAGCTCCCAGTTAGCGAAACGTTTCGAAAATAAATGCTCTAATAGTGCACTTGAGTGTTATTGGCATACTTTGAACGGTAGGATTAATGATGTGCAAGAAAGGTGTACAATACCGACAAGATGAAAATTAAGACATGTGCAACATCTGGTTATCTTTATTGCAGACGTTTCGCCATCCAGTGTCTCTATCAATACAGATCTAGGACATAATTAGAAGACAGAACTATAGTTCTACTGTCTTCTAATTAAGTCCTAGAATCTGTACTGATAAAAACCACTGGATGGCGATACGCCTACAACAGAGATAACCAGTTGTTGCACATGTGTCTTAACTTTCAGGGTTAATGATATCGAGAAGCTCTGTTTGTAGTTTTTAAGAAGTATGGCTGGATTAGTAGACTGCTAAATATTATTAGGTATTCTATTCACATTCTTCTTCGAGGACCTGTGGGCTGGCAGTTTTGTGTGTGTGCTCAAGAAACCAATGATTACAACTATCTGGGGTCATCTTTATCAGTTGGTTTCCTGAATTCTTTGAAGATTTATCTGTCGACACCTGTATTTAAGAAGACATTTAGGATGGGCGATGAGGTTGCTCTCCTCCTGGATGGTAAACTTTATGGTGGACTCCACGTTGTTGAGGGTGCTAAGAATGATGTGAATTTTCGGTCTTTTAGGAAAAATTCCTGTGTTGTCTACATAGCCAAGTTATGTCGTGAGGGATGGCAGGTAAGATGTTTTCTGCCTTGAGGTTTTCCTTGTAGAAGATGGCTAAAACCGTACCGATGGGTGAGCCCATGGCCATCCCAAAATATCTTCTATATTCCTGTTCTCAGTAGCTAAAACAGTTTAGTTAATATACAGTCCCACCAGATCCACTAAGACCTTGCTTGATTAGGGCAGGTCTAAGTTGTCATTAACTTTACTGTGTAGTAGTGTGCTGTTTGAGCCAGTGAAGAAAGTCTTTGCGTCAAAACTGTGCTAGACATTTATTTTTGACATCCATATCTATCACGAAGCTGCTAAGGTCACGCGAGTGCTTCATATATGACTGTCTTAGGTATCCAAGCTTCTGGCAAGTATATCAACACTATCACACATGCAGTCAAAGCTAAACACACACACACACACACACAGAAGCACTCACCCCAAACCTCTATCTCCGTGGCATGTAAGTGGCACCTTGCACAACGCCCAATGCCAAACATACCCCCTCCCCCCTACCATGCCTTCACCAACCATCACAAGTACCTATAATGGACAACCCTGCCCAAGCTGCCTCCCTCCTTCAACCACCAGTGTAGCACCACTCTCCCTAC
>NC_069415.1:9331208-9441208 GCF_026875155.1 Cherax quadricarinatus | reverse complement strand
ACACATCACCACGCAGGAACAGCACCATGCCGGAACACATCACCATGCAGGAACAGCACCATGCCAGAACACATCACCACACAGGAACAGCACCATGCCGGAACACATCACCACGCAGGAACAGCACCATGCCAGAACACATCACCACGCAGGAACAGCAACATGCCAGAACACATCACCACACAGGAACAGCACCATGCCAGAACACATCACCACGCAGGAACAGCACCGTGCCAGAACACATCACCACACAGGAACAGCACCGTGCCAGAACACATCACCACACAGGAACAGCACCGTGCCAGAACACATCACCACGCAGGAACAACACCATGCCGGAACGCATCACCACGCAGGAACAGCACCGTGCCGGAACGCATCACCACGCAGGAACAGCACCATGCCAGAACACATCACCACGCAGGAACAGCACCGTGCCAGAACACATCACCACGCAGGAACAGCACCATGCCGGAACACATCACCACGCAGGAACAGCACCATGCCAGAACACATCACCACGCAGGAACAGCACCGTGCCAGAACACATCACCACGTAGGAACAGCACCGTGCCAGAACACATCACCACGCAGGAACAGCACCATGCCAGAACACATCACCACACAGGAACAGCACCATGCCAGAACACATCACCACGCAGGAACAGCACCATGCCAGAACACATCACCACACAGGAACAGCACCGTGCCAGAACACATCACCACGCAGGAACAGCACCATGCCAGAACACATCATAGTGTAGGATCACACCACGGTGTAGGAACACAGTACCGTGTACGAACCCGGCAGTGTGTGTGTGTGTGTGTGTGTGTGTGTGTGTGTGTGTGTGTGTGTGCTCATCGTCGCTCATTACATATTTATCATCCTTGAGATTAATATAACGGAGGCAGCATCTCTGAGACTGGAGGACAGCTGTATAGTGAGTGTCCTCCCGGCGGCCCACTCCAAACATTTATGACAAAATAATGCAAACAGCAGCTTCGTTTTTCATCAAGGCAGCACAACCCCGGCATACACTAACACAAAGGCCCTCGCCTGCCTGCTAAACGCCAGCTTAAACACACTTAGAAGCTGAACAACCTAACTGTTGTTCGATGTACATTGCACGTCCACGCCAGAGCAGTCTGAGTACTGTCTTCACTCACCTAACTGTACTCATCTAATTGAGTCAGAGCTCCTGGGCCCCATGACCTGGTTCATTCACTCGTAGCGTCGTGGGACATACTTTTTTTTTTTTAAAGCTGTATGTGATGTCTGCCTCTAAACTTATTCATCTACTTCATTCTTATTCTGTCCAGAGTCTGAAAATGAATATTCCTTGACATCCGGGCGATACATTAGTGTCTTAAATTTCTGTCTCTGCCCTTGTGTACTTGTTTCCCGCCTCTTGAATAGTTATTTTCTCTGTTCACACTCAACCTCCCAAAGACTAGTAATTTATCAAGTTTCCCTGGCGAGACTTTCACCCACAATGGGTCTTTATTGTGCCACATTTCACCCATGGTTGGCTTTTTAAAGCACCTAATAGGGCCTCAGTGTGGGTGAAACATCGTACAATGTTTCTTCTCTTAAAAATTTCACTGAAATTGCCACTTATTGAGTCACGTCACAGTCTCATGTAACGTCATCAGGGTCAGCTATTTTGATCTCTCCTTATAGTTCATATTAGGTTGATGTGGAACTAGTCTCGTTCAGGACCTCTGCGCTCTCTCTCTCTCTCTCTCTCTCTCTCTCTCTCTCTCAGACTTGCTTTGGCATGGGTTCCATGCTGGTGCTTCACACTCTAGCATAATCCAAACAAATGTCGTATAGAAGGTTATGTATGACACATAATATATAAAGACAAATCACTGAGGAAATGGAATTCTTTAACTCAAAATCTTTCTTACGTCTCCGTGCATCATCAGGAGCTGTGCAATGTTGCAAGAGTAGCAACAGGTAGATTGAGGGCAAGTTGTCCCAGAGGATTCTGAGTGGGACAGTAAATAAGTGATATCACCACATGTAAAATAATCACCGTGAAAAAAATAGTGAATTTTCTAACGCTTTCGTGATTTCTCCCATTATCCCATTTAAGGAATATATATATATTATATATATATTATATATATATTAATATAATATATATATATATATATATATATATATATATATATATATATATATTATAGACACAAGTGGAGGAGGCAGGCTAGAGGATAGGAACCAACCCACCCATGGACTCCCTGGAGGGGGATCGCGTACCACAGCTGGAGAATTTATTGAGGTGATCGTGAGGCAAGTGATTGTTGTTGGGTGGTGAGTGGCCCCTCTGTGCACGTGCTGTCCCCACCACATGCTCTGTTCCCGGGTCACCAACAGTCTGAGTGGTCACAGACCAGTCCACGATTAGCGGAATGAGGATCGAGTGTCTCACCCCTGCTTGCGTTGAATAACGCACACTCTTTAACGTTCCATGAAATAATAATAATAATAAATAATTATCAGTGGTACAACACTTGTGTAGTATATACACCGTGTCCTCACCCCTATGTGGGCCTCTGTCAGTTAATAATAATGATGCAACTCTAAGAGGATAAACTATTCAGTAAGAAAGTTTTCCCAAAACTCACAGTGGAATGCTTTATGTCCTCATCACCCCAGTAAAGTCTCTCAGCTCAGCCTGACAAAGTTGGTGTTCTGGCTCTGACTTACACATCGCCCTGCGGAAGTCTCACCTCAGAGTGACAAATTTCCTTACTTCATGTAGAAACACACCCTGTGTGCTGGAGGTTAACAGGGAAAGATCCACACACTGCGGGTGTTCCCACTGTGTAACTCATACAGAACAGGGCGGTTTCACACTGTGGGGTGAATCCAAGCTTGTTAAATAAAGTAGCTTGTATTATCAGTCCATTTTCCACCCTTGTGACTGAGCTAGTGCTGGTGGCAGCCGGTAAATAACTTCTTGTCCGCTGTGGAATGTAAACGAACGGTATGTATGTTTTCATAGCGAATTAGGTGATTAGAGAGAAATTATCCTGGCGAGGTGTGCAAAAAGCAGGCAGTTGAGCCCCTCGGCGAGGATTGAAAGCGGCAGGATGTGTACACTCATTTGGGTTACTACTGCAGGTTGGACGAGAAGGGGGAAGGTGTTCTGTTTTTCCAGCCTCAAGGTGAGTGTGGCGGTGCGTTAAGTGTGGTTATCACGTGCTAGGCAAGCTTGAGGACACCTTTCTCGAGTGTCTGAGGGCCTGGGGTAGGTGGGGGATCAATGGAGGGAGTGGTAGGGGATGTGGTTAAGGTGGGTCACGGTAGAGTAGGAGTGGTGGAGGCGGTTCATGGTAATTGCTGTTGACTTGTCATTGTCTAACAAGCAGATGATGCCTGTTATTTTCACGGCTTGTCACGCACAACGTATTCAAATTAGGCCAGCCACAGGGGAACACAGAGGTGTTGCTGCTATAACAAGTCTTCGGGAAATGGGCATAAATTATCCAATTTAGTTAGTACACCTCTCCTGAAGAAGGTTCAATCCTTGGACCTTGACCACTTCAAATACACGAGGAATATATGAGACGCGCTACACGAAGGGCAGGAGAGTGTGATAATATAAACAGTAATATTTGTGGTATATTAGTAGTAACTGGTAGTACTATAAGCATATAATAACTATTACTACTACATTCTCGTGTCTCTGTATTCAACGTGTCTCCTCTTATACTCCTCATGCATTTGAAGAGCTCAAAGTCCAAGGACCAAAATGTTTTAAATAAACATGTTCCAAGTGAACGAGCTGGTATCTATTTCCCTCAAGTTGTCGCCAGTCATCGACCTGATTGTCACGAGGCTATTGCAGTAATGAATTTGCATCGCATCTATTCATATGTACTGTATATAGTTGGCATTTGGTAGTTCTAAGCATATTTTATAGTTTGTTATATCTGTGATGGAGATATCTTCATAAAATTAATTTTTTTTTCGTGTTAGTGGGATAAACCATTCTGAGAGCTGGTAACTCCCAAGTGATAGCAACTCCAGCATCGTTAGAAGTAAATCTTGAAGTTGTCGTAGCTTCCGATATGAGATGTCCCAGCTCGGGCTGACACATTTCATCAGTTGATGCATGAAATCCATCCTGTGGGATGGAATACGACCGGGAAACATAACTGGCTTTTGTTTCCACTATTCAACTATCATACCGAACAGAGTAGCAGCACACTGTTCACGTATTATATTTTTTTCATTAGAATTAAGGCAGCCGCGTTTCCCAGCTTAGTTCATGACTAGCCTAATAGTGACGAATACGGACAGACAGTGAAAGTGTTAATTAGGCTACTGCTGCTGCTGCAGTTACTGCTCCTGCTAGAGGTGTTAATGCTGCTTCATCAGCTACTTGTTACTGTTTTAATCCGGAAGCGTTAAACTAGTGAAGGTCATACAGGTCCCAGGGAAGGGAAGCAAACAGGTTCGAAGCAAGGAAAGAAAAGATAGTCTCTTAATCTAAGAAAATGAAGCTATAATCAACAAGAGGACAGCTCTCCCCATCCTTTTCTACTCCTCTTCTTCCTTGAAGGGGTTGAAATGAAGGTAAACTAGATATATTTCGGTAGCTTCGCGATCCGATAAAGGTATCTCCTTATTCCATAACTCCAATCCCCGGTGCCTCAATATTGGCACGCGATTGGAATAGCGCAGAGTGCGGCATAAGTTGATAATGCAATTTAATATTAATTCTGAAGATATGAAGGGGTATCGGAAGAAGCATGCACAAGTCATCACAAGTTAACTAATACCAAATTTCGTCAATAAAAAAATGATGAATTAGGATGTTACACAACCCGGATCTAATTGAAACCTTTCAAAGAGACGAAAAAAAGCCGTGATGTGTCTTCTCCTATCACACGGGAACAAAATTTGGAAATGGCGTATGTATCATTGTGTATACGATAGCCACGCATACAGCCCCATGAATCTTGTTCAAGACATTACACTGCCCCGCCTCACGCACCTCCACCCTGAAGCCTCCACTACACTTCCCCGCCTCACGCACCTATTCGCTGAAGCCTCCACCACACTGCGCCGCGTCATGCACCTCCTCCCTGAAGCCTCCACCATACTGCCCGGCCTCACGCACCTCCTCCCTGAAGCCTCCACCACACTGCCCGGCCTCACGCACCTCCTTGAAGGGATGGTTACGACTCAGGTTATTCTCAGTGACCTCATCAAGGAGGTGGTGGAGATCGTTAAGAGCCGCTAACGACCACCGGCCATTCATTTAAAGCGCGATTCTGACCTCCGAATTACCTTCTGTATACTAAGGGAGTTTCCGACGAGGTATACCAGAGTCTAAGAGAGGAGGGAGAGGGGGAGGAGGAGGATGTGTGGGTGGGAGTGGGGTGGGCTTTTTTGCTGGTGATAGTGTAATAGTTAGTGGTGGGTGGTGGTGATGGTGTTGGCGCTGTTATGGTGGTGCTATTATTGTAATAGTTGCTCTTCTGGTGGTGGTAGTGATGGAGATCTGGAGAGTGTGTTGGTAGTTTTTGAGATGGCGGTGGTAGTGGTGGTAGGAGTGACCCATTCTAGGAGCAGGGCTGACCCAGGCTAGTACCAGTTGTGACCCAGGCTAGGAACAAGTGTGACCTGATTTCCTGAGATGATCCAGGGATTACCTGGCAGTGTTATGCACCTCCTTCATATCCCTCCCTCCCTACGTCACTAGTTAACACATGAAACACGACAGCAGAGAAAAATATCCATTAACTGTATGCTGAACGCTGTTGTGTCCACAGAATATTCTTATTTCATTAAACGTGATTTTTTACTAACTTGGTAAATACAATAATTTTAAAAAATTCGTTATATGTGTGTGTGTGTGTGTGTGTGTGTGTGTGTGTGTGTGTGTGTGTGTGTGTGTGTGTGTGTGTGTGTGTGTGTGTAATAAGGTCACAATAAACAGGTGATATCACAACATGCACAACAACCACTGTAGAAAAAAGTGAACTTTCAAGCGCTTTCGTGATTTCTCACATTAACAAGGCCCTTGATAATGAAAAAACAAGAAAGCGCTTGGAAGTTCACTATTTTTTCACAATGGTGGTTTTGCATGTGTATGCACGTCGTGACTTGTTTTGTGTGTTGTGATGACTGTTTGTAGCAAATTTGGTCACCCTCATAGTAGTGACCCCCTCCCTCCCCCCTCAGTTCCCGAGTGTTTAACCAATCAGAGAAGGGATGAAGAGTAGCTCTTAAGAGAGAATGGGAGACTGGTCCAGTAAACTCTCGTTCTTCACCCTCCAGCTGTAACAGGAAACCCATATTATCATTCACAACCATATTACCATCATTCACAACCATATACCAGCTAAGTACACACGTGTAGTCATTCACACACACACACACACACACACACACACACACACACACACACACACACACACACACGTGAACCTGAGTGTCATCCCAGACACTAGACCGTCTAGCAGGCTCAACCATAACTCACGAAACCGTAATAACACGATAGTAAACAAACCACGGATCGGGTGGGGTTTGAATCCATGGCGAACGAGTCGTAAAACTCCAGGTCAGTGCGTGAACCACTGTAGCCAGACAGCTACAATAAGATTCATCCAACCAGGTATATTTATACACCATGGATTTCAAACCTCCACCCGTACCGTGGTTCGGTAAACTCAAACGCAGCTCACAACACCAGACACGATGTTATACATGTGTCTAACTTGTCGGAATTATATACCATTCATGTACAACAGTAGACACCCAGTCTTTCGTCCCCTTCAACCGAATCCACATCAACAATCCCATCAAACAGCCGACACTCGAAATCCTCAACACCTCAAGGAAGGTTCCTTGATGTTGGCGAGGGGCTCTTGATTTAGGGAATTGGATCTGTGCTCCAGTTCCCCGAATCAAGCCTGAATGCCTTCCACATACCCCCAGGCGCTGTATAATCCTACGGGTTTAGCGCTTTCCCTTGATTATAATAATATAATAATAATAATAATAATAATAATAATAATAATAATCGAAATCCTCAAAAAATAAAGGACTTCAAAACGGAAATTGAATGTCGCAATCCAAGCTAGGAAATTACAAATCTACAATAGGCCTACTCAAATTGTGTGTACTGAAATTTTGGTGCTTTCAGTGTTATTCCAAAAGTTAATTGTATATTACCCAGAGTTCCCCAATGCATGCAGTACTAACCTTATTTCTGAGTCTAGAATTTTGAATTCTGATTTCAGTATTAAATTAAAATGTTTGCTTCCAATATTAAACATAATTTTGTATTTAGTAATTTCAGAAGCGCGGAATTATTATTATTATTATTATTATTATTATTCCAGAATATTGTGTTTATCATTAAGTAATTATCAAAGTTTATGTTCCTTTATCATATTTCTTTTGTTTTAGAGAAATTTTGATTCAGGAACACTAAAGAAGAAAAAGGAAGAGGAGGAAGAGGAGGAGGAGGAGGAGGAAGAGAAGCAGAGAAGAAGGGAGTCAAGAACAGGTAAGAACCGAGAACACTGGAGAAAATGTAAGGAATAAATATCTCAAGAAGATAAAAGGACATTAAAAAAGGTATTTGAGAAGAGAATACTCGACAATATGTAAGAAGAAGATAAGAAATAAGAGAGAGGAGAGGAGACAGTCAAGGTCGAGAGAGCGCGCGCGCGCGAGAAAGAGAGCGTGTATGCGGGCGCGCGCGCGCGCGTGTGTGTGTGTGTGTGTGTGTGTGTGTGTGTGTGTGTGTGTGTGTGTGTGTGTGTGTGTGTGTGTGTGTGTGTGTGTGTGTGTGTGTGTGTGTGTGTGTGTGTGTGTGGTCCTAAGTCTACACACAAATCACTACCTACGAAAGCAGTCAGGGGGTGCCATGACCCAGTAAGTGTAAGGGGCCCAAGACTATTTAGCAGTTTCTCAACACACAAAAGTGGAATTACCAATAAACCCTTCGTCTTCAAGAGGGAACTGGATAGATTGATCAAGTCAGTTCTTGATCAGGCATGTTGCGAGTCTTACCATGAGCTGCCTGCCACCAGCAGTAACAGCATGGCTGATTAGGTCCTGATCCACTGGGAGGTCCGGTCTGGGACAGGGCCGCTGGGGCGTTGAACCCCGGAACACACTCCAGGTGGACTCCAGGTATCAAGTAGATGCGACAGATATCTTTATTTCTACAAGTATATATGTATACACACCATAGCCGACATCAGCGACATGCTACTATATAGAAAGCCGCTTATTACCTGGAGTTTACCTGGAGAGAGTTCCGGGGGTCAACGCCCCCGCCGCTCGGTCTGTGACCAGGCCTCCTGGTGGATCAGAGCCTGATCAACCAGGCTGTTACTGCTGGCTGCACGCAAACCAACGTACGAGCCACAGCCCGGCTGGTCAGGAACTGACTTTAGGTGCTTGTCCAGTGCCAGCTTGAAGACTGCCAGGGGTCTGTTGGTCATCCCCCTTATGTATGCTGGGAGGCAGTTGAACAGTCTCGGGCCCCTGACACTTATTGTATGGTCTCTTAACGTGCTAGTGACACCCCTGCTTTTCATTGGGGGGATGTTGCATCGTCTGCCAAGTCTTTTGCTTTCGTAGTGAGTGATTTTCGTGTGCAAGTTCGGTACTAGTCCCTCTAGGATTTTCCAGGTGTATATAATCATGTATCTCTCCCGCCTGCGTTCCAGGGAATACAGGTTCAGGAACCTCAAGCATTTCGGGGAAATTAGGTCGATTTTCCCGATATGCGACCCACACCAGTCGACTAACACCCAGGATGCGACCCACACCAGTCGACTAACACCCAGGTACCCATTTTACTGATGGGTGAACACGGACAACCAATGTAAGGAAACACACCCAATGTTTCAACCCTCGCCGGGAATCGAACCCGGACACTCAGCGTGTGAAGCGAGAGCTTTTGCCACACTAGCTGACAGAAGACACAAACACCACAGTCTACGATTGTAAAGGAATAGAATATAAAAGCTTAACGAGTGTTTTCGGTATTATCGGCTGAGAAGAACCCACAAGTGGAACCTAAGAGAATAGGTTCTGTAAGGCTACTGCAAAAAATGTTTCTGCACAGTATGGCAGACTGCTGGAATGTGATCTAAGAGGAGGTATATGTTCTGTGACCTCTGAAACAAACAGTAAATGATGAGAAACTAAATAATGAGAGTGGACACCACTAGTACAGCTCTAACTACAAATAGGTTATTGTATACAGGCAATTTACATGTCACGTAAGTGCCTCCTCTCCTATCCTGGTCAGTGTCCTCTCCTATCCTTGTCAGTGTCCGCCCTCCTATTATATTCTGAGATTACCACAGGGACTATTGTACATACCAGACCCCTCCAGTGCAGAGTAAACACTCCATACATTGGAAACAAGAGGACAGGTGAAGACACAGGTGTGTAGTAGTCTAGACACAGGTGCGTGTGTACTCGCCTAGTTGTGTTCACCTAGTTGAGGTTGAAGGGGTCGAGTCCAAGCTCCTGGCCCCGCCTCTTCACTGGTCGCTACTAGATCACTCTCCCTGAACCGTGAGCTTTATTATACCTCTGCTTAAAGCTATGCGTGGATCCTGCCTCCACTACGTAGCTTCCCAAACTATTCCACTTCCTGACTACTCTGTGGCTGAAGAAATACTTCCTAACATCCCTGTGATTCATCTGTGTCTTTAACTTCCAACTGTGTCCCCTTGTTGCTGTGTCCCATCTCTGGAACATCCTGTCTTTGTCCACCTTGTCAATTCCTCTCAGTATTTTGTATGTCGTCAGGTTGATTTCCCTTAACCTCTCCTCGTAGGACATACCTCTTAGCTCTGGGACTAGTCTTGTTGCAAACTTTTGCACTTCCTCTAGTTTCTTTACGTGCTTGGCTAGGTGTGGGTTCCAGACTGGTGCCGCATACTCCAATATGGGCCTAACGTACACGGTGTACCGGGTCCTGAACGATTGTGTGTGTGTGTGTGTGTGTGTGTGTGTGTGTGTGTGTGTGTACTCACCTATTTGTACTCACCTATTTGTGGTTGCAGGGGTCGAGTCCTAGCTCCTGGCCCCGCCTCTTCACCGGTTGCTACTGGGCCCTCCCTCTCCCCGCTCCATGAGCTTTATCAAACCTCGTCTTAAAACTGTGTATGGTTCCTGCCTCCACTACGTCATTTTCTAGGCTATTCCACTGCCTTACAACTCTATGACTGAAGAAATACTTCCTACTATCTCTCTGACTCATTTGTGTCTTCAACTTCCAATTGTGGCCTCTTGTTTCTGTGTCCCCTCCCTGGAACATCCTGTCTTTGTCCACCTTGTCTATTCCACGCAGTATTTTATATGTCGTTATCATGTCTCCCCTGACCCTCCTGTCCTCCAGTGTCGTCAGGCCGATTTCCCTTAATCTTTCTTCATAGGACATTCCCCTTAGCTCTGGAACTAACCTTGTCGCAAACCTTTGTACTTTCTCTAGTTTCTTGACGTGCTTTATCAAGTGCGGGTTCCAAACAGGTGCTGCATACTCCAGTATGGGCCTGACATACACGGTGTACAGTGTCTTGAATGATTCCTTACTAAGGTATCGGAATGCTGTTCTCAGGTTTGCCAGGCGCCCATATGCTGCAGCAGTTATCTGATTGATGTGTGCTTCCGGAGACATGCTCGGTGTTATACTCACCCCAAGATCTTTCTCCTTGAGTGAGGTTTGCAGTCTTTGGCCACCTAGCCTATACTCTGTCTGTGGTCTTCTGTGCCCTTCCCCTATCTTCATGACTTTGCATTTGGGGTGTGTGTGTGTGTGTGTGTGTGTGTGTGTGTGTGTGTGTGTGTGTGTGTGTGTGTGTGTGTGTGTGTGTGTGTGTGTGTGTGTGATTTTCTCTCCCAAGTTTATAACCATCTCTCCTAGGTATTGCCATTGCTCCCTGGTCGTACTACCATGTCCCAGGTCGTACCATCTCTGCCTGACTGCACCATTTCTACCTGGTCGTATGTTTGCCACATGGATAAGTGGACGGTGTATGGAGCCTCCACCACCCTGCACAGCATCACCCACGAGGTTACCATGGCAACTGACTTCGTCAATAATTTTCCATTAACTAACTGGTTATGTATATAATTTCCAGATTTTTTTTAAATCCTCCAGTAACTGTTAATTGGATAAGTAGATACTTAAATCAATTTCATTAAATTTTAAATGGGAAATGTGGCAATTTGGTTTAGTATATTATAAATGTTGTGTCGAATAGGTAAAACTTGCTATTTTGGCTTAAATAGTAACGCTCTTCTTGCCGAATAAGGCAAACGGAAATTAGTGTATGCAAGAATTCCGCAAAAATAATTTTGAAACTAACGAAAAAATATATTTCATTGTGTTTATTATTAAATTATTGTAAACTTGTATGAAATATATTTAGTTGGATGGATTAGGCTAAAATAAATTAAGCTTGTTGTAAAAGGTTAGGTAAGTTTTCTAAGGTTCTTTTGGTACAAAATTATTAATTTTTATATTAAGATAAATGAAAAAAATATGTCTTTAAACGTCTTAATTTTAAACGGCACAAAAAAAAAAATATATATATATATATATATATATATATATATATATATATATATATATATGCGCAATAAGATCACAGTAAACAGGTGATATCACAATATACAGAACAACCACTGTGAAAAAATAATGAAATTCCAAACGCTTTCGCCATTTTTCACATTATCAAGTAACTGCAAAAAAATATAAGATCAACAGCAAAGACATATAAGGACGAGATTACACCTCGCGGTCAACTTACAACACTTAACCAATTGATATTGATGTAGACAGGTAGTCAAGGATCTGTCAAACACATTATTTGTACAATCAACGAGCAATATTCATATTAATTTCAATTTTTTTTATATAACTTCATTATATTTCTATCGAACAAGGATTTCCTAGATATAACTTTCTCGGGCTTCTGAAAATCAATTGGAAGGTTAAAATCTCACACATGAATAAACAGATCATTAGATCTTGTCCACTTCTAATGCTATATTTATGTTGTTGTCTTAGATCAAGACTTTTCCCAGTTTGACCGTAGTCAATTTTATCCCATTTTTTAAAGGGTATCTTAGCATTGTGAAGGGAATTTTTATAGTTTTTTTTTTAACTGTATCAAGATTTTTAAAAACTTTGAAGGTATATCAAGAAGGTATATCAAGAAGGTATATCAAGAAGGTGTATCAAGAAGGTGTATCAAGGTGTATCAAGAAGGTGTATCAAGAAGGTGTATCAAGAAGGTGTATCAAGAAGGTGTATCAAGAAGGTGTATCAAGAAGGTATATCAAGAAGGTGTATCAAGAAGGTACATCAGAGAAGGTATATCAGAGAAGGTATATCAGAGAAGGTATATCAGAGAAGGTATATCAGAGAAGGTATATCAAGAAGGTATATCAGAGAAGGTATATCAGAGAAGGTATATCAGAGAAGGTATATCAGAGAAGGTATATCAGAGAAGGTATATCAAGAAGGTATATCAAGAAGGTATATCAGAGAAGGTATATCAGAGAAGGTATATCAAGAAGGTATATCAGAGAAGGTATATCAGAGAAGGTATATCAGAGAAGGTATATCAGAGAAGGTATATCAGAGAAGGTATATCAAGAAGGTATATCAAGAAGGTATATCAGAGAAGGTATATCAGAGAAGGTATATCAGAGAAGGTATATCAGAGAAGGTATATCAGAGAAGGTATATCAAGAAGGTATATCAGAGAAGGTATATCAAGGTATATCAGAGAAGGTATATCAGAGAAGGTATATCAAGAAGGTATATCAAGAAGGTATATCAGAGAAGGTATATCAGAGAAGGTATATCAGAGAAGGTATATCAGAGAAGGTATATCAGAGAAGGTATATCAGAGAAGGTATATCAGAGAAGGTATATCAGAGAAGGTATATCAAGAAGGTATATCAGAGAAGGTATATCAGAGAAGGTATATCAGAGAAGGTATATCAGAGAAGGTATATCAGAGAAGGTATATCAGAGAAGGTATATCAGAGAAGGTATATCAGAGAAGGTATATCAGAGAAGGTATATCAGAGAAGGTATATCAGAGAAGGTATATCAGAGAAGGTATATCAAGAAAGTTTTCACGGTAACATATTTTTAGTTGAATAAGGTTGGTTGTCTTTTTTTTTTTTAATTGCAAAAAGTATGCCTAGATATTTCAAAGGATTTATCAATTAAGTTTTTTTGTATTTTAGATTATTAGCTACTTCAAAAATATTCAAGATTTCTTAATCTATGTGAACTCTGGGCTGCAAATACGCAAAGTTTTGAAAAACCTTGAAGAATACAGAAAGTTTAACTCTGCAGGAATATTTTTTTGCAATTCAAAAAAAGGGACAACCAACTTTATTCAACTAAAAATATATTGGTATTCCCTTACCATGAAAACTTTCTTGATTTACCCTCTTTACTTAAAAATTTTAATATCAAAGTTGCATTAAAAAATCCCCCCCCCCCCCAAAATGCTGTCGGGTGTCTACAAGATTCCTTGTAAAATTTGCGATAAAGTTTATTTCGGTCAAACTGGTAAAAAGTCTCGAACTAAGATTACAACAACATAAATATAACATTAGAAATGGACAAAATTCTAATGCTCTGTTTATTCATGCGAGAGATTTTAACCTTCCAATTTATTTTCAAATGACCCAGAAAGTTATATCAAGCAAGTCCATGATCGAGAGAAATATAATAGAATCAAGTTTGATAAAAAAATAGTTTGAAAATAACATGAATATTGCTTTAGGATTATACAAATTGGATTTATTTATAATTAATGTAATTTGCGATAATTTAAGATACATTAGACGAGTTAAAATTTTAAAGCTTGGGTAGAGTGTATGTAAGTTGTGTTGGACAGATCCTTGACTACCGACTGGAAGGTGTAATCTTCTCCTTTTATGTTTTTATGCTGATAGTTTAGTTTACAGTTTTGTAGATGAATGGTTCAGAGAACCGACATGTTGATAAATTAGACACATGTGCAACTCTTGGGTATCTTTATTGAGGAAACGTTTCGCCACACAGTGGCTTCATCAGTCCATCAATCTTGATGGACTGACCACATCGACTCAAGGTTGAGGGACTGATTACCTCATTCTCCTCCTATTCTTCAAGATTCTCCTTTGTATGGACTGATGAAGCCACTGTGTGGCGAAACGTTTCCTCAATAAAGATACCCAAGAGTTGCACATGTGTCTAATTTAGTTTACAGTTCCTTAATCATGTGATAAATCACGAAAACACTTGGAATTTCACTATTTTTCACAATAGTTGTTCTGCACATTGTGATATCACGTATTTACTGTGATCTTTATATATATATATATATATATATATATATATATATATATATATATATATATATATGTGTCGTGCCGAATATGTAAAACTGGTCAATTAGCAAGAACTCGTTTAAAATTAAGTCGCTTTCTGAAATTTTCTTTTATACGTTTAAAGATATATTTTTTTCATTAATGTTAACGTAAAAAAATTTAATTTTGCACCAAAAGAATCTTAGAAAACTTACCTAACCTTATTATAACAAGAACAATTTATTTTAGCCTAACCCAACTAAATATATTTTAGATTTGTTTACAATAATTTAATACTAAACAAACACAGTGAAATATATTTTTTTCGTTAGGTTCAGAATGATTTTGGCGAAATTATTGCATACACAAATTTTCACTTGTCCTATATGGCAAGATGAGCGTTGCTATTTAAGCCAAGATCGCAAGTTCTGCCTATTCGGCACGACATATATATATATATATATATATATATATATATATATATATATATATATATATATATATATATATATATATATATATATATATATATATATATATATATATATAATATATAATTTGCACACTTACTAAGGTTTTAATACTTGGGGCTGCGTCCTTTATGCTTGAAACACTGCACCCAGTTCCTCACAGAACGCTCACACAAACCAACATTCTCCACTGTTTCTTTCGTCTGGTGCCCAGCTTTGTGAAGCCCTATGATTTGAGCTATAGTTTCAGGTGTTAAAGACTTCCTTTTACCCATAATCAAACATGTATAGCCCCAAAACCAAAGGAAAGACCAGGCAAGAGATGGGGCAGATAAGAGAGAAAAGTGCAACACTTCCTCTCACCAGGCAGCCACGTGAGCACTGAGGAATCTCTGGAGTGTGATGGTAGGCCATGACGTCATGTTAATTGCTGCTACCCGGCATAATGCACTGACGAGAAAAGACCCCTCGTATGGTAGGCCTTCGATCTTCGTCACGGCATTATGCTGGGGTGCTCATCCGGCATAATGCCGTGAATATATATAATATATAATATATATATATATATATATATATATATATATATATATATATATATATATATATATATATATATGGTATAAACCTTGGTAATAAATACCGACAAGTTGGTTTAGAAAGACACGTAAGCAAACACTATAACACTATTTATTAGAAAACGTTTTCGGTCCTGGGACCTTGATCACTTCTAACATACAGAGGTAGAAAGACATTATATATATAGGCGGAGATTGAGATGTGACGCACGTGACCTGAGGAATGTCATAAGAACATAAGAATGGAGGAACACTGTAGAAGGCCTACTGGCCCATGCGAGGCAGGTCCTTATCAAAACAACCTCTGCCTATGATGAGGACGGGTAGACGATGAAATCATGTGACTCCTGTGTTGTTGGGTTTGGTGCTGCTTAAGTATCATGTATGCCAATGTTTTTGAAATTTTGTAGTTTTCAGTGTTGCGTTCTATAGTGTCGGTGACGGTGATTAGTGAGGCTTCTAGGCACCGTCGGCGTCTGAGGTCTGGTTCGGTGAGAACGAGTTGTGCCTCGTTCCAGTTCATCAAATGCCCCGTGGAGTCTCTGTGGAGGACACAGGCGTACCTTACATCGTCTCTGTTAGAGGCATTTCGATGCTCATTCAGGCGGACTGCAAGATCTCTGCCTGTCTCGCCTACATATTTCTTGGGACAGAACCCACAGGGGATAGTGTAGACGCCTGCTGTAGAAGTTAGAGGTGTGGGGCTGCGTTTAGTAGTGAGGTCACATGATTTCATCGTCTACTGGTCCTCATCATAGGCAGAGGTTGAACATTAAAATGGTATAAAATACCGACAGGTTATTAGGTAAGACACATATGCAACAGTTAGGTATCTTTATTATGAAACGTTTCGCCTACACAGTAGGCTTCTTCAGTCAAGTACAGAAAAGTTGATAGAAGCAGAAGATACTTGAAGACGATGTAATCAGTCCATCACCCTTAAAGTTTTGAGGTGGTCAGTCCCTCAGTCTGGAGAAGAGCATTGTTCCATAGTATGAAACAATATGGAGATGAAGTGACAGAATGGAGCTTTTTTATAGCGCCAAGAGGTGAGACGTAGGCCACTAGGAGAGGTAAGAACTCAGATGTTGAAAGGTCAGGCGAAACGTTTCATAATAAAGATACCTAACTGTTGCATATGTGTCTTACCTAATAACCTGTCGGTATTTTATACCATTTTAATGTTCAATCTGTCAGACACTGCAACACAAGGGTATCTTGGTACAGACCTGCAATCAACTTCGACAACTTCCGCTAGTGAGAGCGGCTGGATTTGAGAGGGACCTGACCTTTCAACATCTGAGTTCTTACCTCTCCTAGTGGCCTACGTCTCACCTCTTGGCGCTATAAAAAAGCTCCATTCTGTCACTTCATCTCCATATTGTTTCATACTATGGAACAATGCTCTTCTCCAGACTGAGGGACTGACCACCTCAAAACTTTAAGGGTGATGGACTGATTACATCGTCTTCAAGTATCTTCTGCTTCTATCAACTTTTCTGTACTTGACTGAAGAAGCCTACTGTGTAGGCGAAACGTTTCATAATAAAGATACCTAACTGTTGCATATGTGTCTTACCATAGGCAGAGGTTGTTTTGATAAGGACCTGCCTCGCATGGGCCAGTAGGCCTTCTACAGTGTTCCTCCATTCTTATGTTCTTATGACATTCCTCAGGTTACGTGCGTCACATCTCAATCTCCGCCTATATATATAATGTCTTTCTACCTCTGTATGTTAGAAGTGATCAAGGTCCCAGGACCGAAACGTTTTCTAATAAATATGTTATAGTGTTTGCTTACGTGTCTTTCTAAACCATATATATATATATATGCACGATCATGAACGAGCGATACAAAATGCAAAACCACCTCTGTGGGGACGTGGAAAAGAATCCTTCCTCCGTGAGTGTAGTTTTGTTTTTTTAATACAATGATTAATTTTTTTTTATATTTACTATTGTCCTTTCCGTGCTTTTTTCCCGTAATTTGGATTTTGTTTCTTGTGTTTATTGACGTAGCTGAGAAATCTCTCTCATTTGTTTCCTCACATTGTTTTAGTCATATCTGTCTCCATCGGAAACAAATTATGGTAATTAACTTCGCAATTCTTTTTATGTGTTAGAGTTTTCTATATTTGATATATTCAGCGTGTTTTCAGGTGCATGTGCTGTACAGGATCTGCGTATGTCATTTTTCATTGGGTACTCACCTCTTTGTGTGTGTACTCGCCTAGTTGTGGTTGCAGGGTTCAATTCACAAGTCCTGACCCAGCCTCTTCACTGCCGCTACTAGGTCACTCTTTCTGCTCCATAAACTTCATCATACTTCTTTTTAAAGGTATGGATCCTGCCTCCATTACATCACTTCCCAGACTGTTCCACTTCCTGACAACTCTGTGACTGAAGAAATACTTCCTAACATCGTTGTGATGCATCTAAGTCTTCAACTTCCAACTGTGTCCCCTTGATGCTGTGTCCCATCTCTGGAACATCCTGTCTCTATCCACCTTGTCAATTCCTCTCAGTATTTTATGTCTATCATATCCCCCCCATCTCTCCTGTCCTCCAGTGTCATGTCTATTTTCCTTAACCTCTCCTTGTAGGACATGCCCCTTAGCTCCAGGACCAGTCTTGTTTCAAACTTTTGCACTTTCTTTAATTTTCTTAAATGCTTGGCTAGGTGTGGGTTCTAAAGTGGTGCTGCATAATCCAATATAGGCCTAACGTACACGGTGTACAAGGCCCTGAACGATTCCTTATTGACATGTCGGAATGCTATTCGTAGGTTTGCTAGGCGCCCATATGCTGCAGCAATTATTTGGTTGATGTGCACCTCAGGAGATGTGCCTGGTGTTATACTCACCTCAAGATCATTTTCCTTGATTGAGGTTTGTAGTCTCTGGCCCCCTAGACTGTACTGCGTCTGCAGTCTTCTCTGCCCTTCCCCAGTCTTCATGACTTTGCACTTGCTGGGGTTGAACTCCAGGAGCCAGTTGCTGGACCAGGCCTGCAGCCTGTCCAGATCCCTTTGTAGTTCTGCCTGGTCCTCGCCAGATTGAATTCTCATCAACTTCACATCATCTGCAAACAGGGACACTTCTGAGTCTATTCCTTCCTTCATGTCGTTCACATATATCAGAAACAGCACCGGTCCTAGGACTGACCCCTGTGGAACCCCTCTCGTCACAGGCGCCCACTCTGACACTTCGCCAAGTACCATGACTCGCTGTTGTCTTCCTGACACGTATTCCCCGATCCATTGCAGTTCCTTCCCTGTTATCCCTGCCTGGTCTTCCAGCTGATGGGTTGAAGATCGTTGTTAGTTGCAATGTAGCACCTCTGCTCCCTCTCTTAGAACCCATAGAGGAATGTTATCCGTCCCAATCGCCTTTGAGGTGTCTAGCTCATCAGCCTGTTCACTTCTTCCTCGGTTGTATGTATTGTGTGTGTGTACTCACCTAGTTGAGGTTGCAGGGGTCGAGTCCAAGCTCCTGGCCCTGCCTCTTCACTGGTCGCTACTAGGTCACTCTCCCTCAACCGTGAGCTTTATCATACCTCTACCCAAAGCTATGTATGGATCCTGCCTCCACTACATCGTGTGATAGCTGGGTGTTGGGTGGAAGCTGTGGGTATGGATTGTAGTTTGTGTTGGGATGGTGTGATAGGTTGTGGGGTTCTGAGGATAGTTGTGTGTGTGTGCTTGCCCTTGCTGCTCTGTTCTGCTCTGACTGACCTCTGCTGGTTCCATCCTTGTCTCCTTTCCTAGCTCCTTTCGCTTTTTTGTCCTCTCCCTCAGCTGCTGTCGTTCTGTTTGTGTTCTGTCTCTGTCTAGGAACACCCTCTTGTACTCTTCCCAAGTATTTCAACCGTGGTTTCTCTTGGAGGATCCTGTTCCACACTGTTTCTGTCCTGAGAATCAGCTTGATCGGTTGGTTTCTCCCCTTCAAGTACCCCCCTATTCTCTGAAAATTTACAATCTCGTCCATGTCTTCTTCACCTATTTCCACGATGATTTTCTCAATATCCTTTCTTTCTTCCTGCTGTCTTTCAGTTTGTGTCCTTTCCTCTCTCTCCTGAAGCCCATGGATGAACACTGAATTTGCCCTTTCCTCCTCCCATTGCCTCTTCCTCTGACTCTGGATCCTGTCTGTATATGATCATTTTCTCCCTTGATTTTTCCAGTGGCTCTTGGTAGCATGGTTGTGCCTCTGCATTCGACCTATCACCCTCTCCATCTGCACCCAGCTGCTCTTCCCTTTCCCTCCTTGGCCCTTCTTGGCAGGCTGATATGACCTTAGCATAATTCATATCTCCTTCCTTGCTGTTCGGCCTCTCAGCTTCATATGCTGTGTCTTCTCTGGTCACTGCCTCTATAACTTTCTTCAGCCTGTTTACTCCAACTTCTAGGACCCTTATCCTGGCTACTGCAGTTTCGACTTGTGCCTCCCAATTCTTCGTCTCCTCCTCCAACCTCTTTTCCAATTTCACAGAGAGCTCTTTCTCCATTTTTTCAGAAAGCTCTCCTAATTTTCTCTCCCACTCTTGTTCCATCCTTTTCCACTGCTTCTCCATCCACTCCTCCCTACCAGAACCATTCTCATCTGATCCCTGGTTCCTGCAAGTCCCCACCATTTTTTTTTTTGAGTGAGAGAGAGAGAGAAAGGAAAGGTGGAAGGAGAGAGAGGGGGAGAGTGAGAAGGGAAAAGGGGGAGAGAGTGAGAGAGAGGGGGGGAAGAGAGAGAAGGGAAAGGTAGAAGGAGAGAGAGAGTGTGTGTGTGTGTGTGTGTGTGTAGGCACTGACTAGGGACGCTGAGCCTCGGAGAAGAGACTAAAGAGACTTCAGGAAAATAATTGGAGAGTTCTCCCGAGTTTTTTTTTATATACCAATCACCGCTAATTTTTTATCCCCAGAGATCATAATATTTTAATAAACACATTGATAACAAACAGGTGTGATGCCTTGACACCCATATTAAGATAATTTTAATTCGGTTTCCTTTTTTAGGCTGCATACGTAGGACTCAGCAGGCATTTCCCCTCTAGATCGCTACTCTGTCTGCAGCAGAACACTGGTGGTTGCCGAGGCGTTTTGGTTTGCTGTGATAATTTTGTCTCCTAACTCCTTCGGGAACTGTATCTTCTGGGCTGCTCCGAAGTTGGTGGCATCAATTTAGATGGTACACAAAGATGGTACACAAAGATGGTACACAGATGGTACACAAAGATGGTACACAAAGATGGTACACAAAGATGGTACACAAAGATGGTACACAAAGATGGTACACAGATGATGCACAAAGTTGGTACACAGATGATACACATAAATGGTATACATAAATGTTGCACACAGATGGTACATACATAAATGGTACGCACACAAATGGTACACTAGTGTTTCGCACTTGTATAGTGCACATGTCTGTGTCTCGTGTCTGGCACACCTGTCTGATGATATGCGCCTAAGGGTATAGTCACCTGTCAAACTTCTGTCAGACACACGTGTATTGCATTAACTTTTATTACTCCTGTACTCCCTATTTGTGGCTGCAGGGGGTCGAGGCACAACTTCTGGCCATGCCTCTTTGGCCCTTTCACACCTAACCTTAAAATGATGTGTAGAATCTTCCTCCACTACTTCTTCGTCCAAGACATTCTATTTCCTGTCTACCCTTGGGCTGAAGAAATTCTTCCTGACATCCCTAGGACTCATCTGTGTCTAATTTTCAACTGAGCCATCGTGTTTCTGTTGGACGTCTCTCAGTCTATCCCTGTGCACTTTTTCAAGTCCTTCGAATATTTTGCATGCCATTATCATATCTTCTCTTTTTCTTCTAATCTTTAATAACGTTAGCTCATTGTCCATATATCGTGGAATAGGTTTGTTTCATATCTCTACACTTTCTTCAGTTTCTTAATGCGTTTCATCAGGTGAGGGTTCCGTGCGGGTGTTGCGTACTCCAAGATAGCTCTCGTATAATAAGATTGTGAATGACTATTGAGATTCTTAAAAGCTAATATGGGATTTGCAGCAGAGGTTATTCAGTTGATGTATGCCTTTGACAATATTCTTGGCACTGCGCTCAGCACTTAGTCGTCGTCCTTACACTAGGTCTGTAGTTACTGTTCCTCGAGTGTACACTCTGTTATGGTCTTACCTTTCCCCCAATTTTCGCAACTTTACGTTTAGTATGGTTGAACTTCAGTAGCCACTTGCCTGACCAATCCTGGAGTTTATCCAGGTCCATTTGTTGCTTTTCCTTGCTATCATCGATTTTTAGTTACCTCGTTAATGTATTGTCATCTGGTACACACGTGTCTCTTCGGGAATGTCATTCACATATACCAACAACAGTACGAGTTCCAGTTACCTAACCCTGCGGAATCCCATTCGTTACACTTACACTCTTCTCGGACAATCACTATTTGTCTTCTTCTCATGACGTATTCTTTGATCCATTGTAGCGCATTCCCTGTTATTCCTGCCTGATTCTCAGGCTTTTGTCTCAGCCTCTTGCGAAGAGCAGTATAAAATGCGTTCTTGCAGTCCAAGAATATGAAGATCACCCATCTCTCTCTCTCCTGCTTCACTTTTGTTACTTGGCCATAGAAGCACAATAGATTTATGAGAGAAGATTTGCCATCTTAACACCCCTGCTGGTTATTCTTTGTAACTCTTTCCCGCCAAGTACTCCACAGCTCTCCTGGTAATCTTTTCCACTGCCTTACATGGTATACAAGTGATCTATAATTAAATGCTTCCTGAAACTATATTCGTTGTCTTCCAAATCTCTTAATTGGCCTATATCCATGGTATCAAGAAACTGGAACAAACTAAAAAGATGTGAGAGGGATACAGAAATAAAAGGGCTTCATAGTTTCAAAAGATACATGAAGATAAAGAGGTAACAGGAAGCCAGCAGGTGGACCAGTGGATCTTAGAGGTTTTAAAAAGTCTGTGCCCTCAACTAGGTGATTACCACAGCAACACTAGAGAAGATCCCTTTCTCTTACCTACAAGCTGAAGGGAGCTAACCGGATATAGAAGTGTGAAACCTTGCCTTCCTCTACCACCACCACCCCTTTCTCAGTTACTCCCCGTTCTCCCTCTCCCACCCAACTTCACCCCCTATCCCAATTAAATACACTACACCTGTCCCCTCTCCGACTCACACCCACACCAACCACATTCTTTCTCCCTGAACACCAACATTCTCTATCCCTCTCTCTTCCATTCCCACAGACTTCCCCCCTCCCAAATTGAACCTTCACAAGTCTAGATTATCCACATTGCTCTTAGGATCTTCCTTGGTCCACCGTGCTGTGCCCTACCATATGCCCGACGACTGGGGACGTTCTGTCGTCATTCAACCTGGGAGACGAGACAACAAAACTCTCAGACTCCCTTCACTCTTCAACTGATACTCCTCAACCCTCGTTGCACCAAACAGCAGTTATGTCGCTCACGAAGAGATATGTGAAAGACACTCGGGAATAGTACACAAAAGCAGATAGAATTGTAAACAAGATGCGTGAAAGAATATAGGAAATACCAGATATAGTGTTTACACTGATATATATTACGCAGTATTAATAGCAAATGTAGCATTTCTTGAGGGATGCCATCTAGGAAAGACAGAGAGGAGGAAAAAGCAGGTAGTGTGGCGGTGAATTCTGACGAGGTGGCAAACCCAGGTGGAGAGAAGCTCTAGGGTAATAGCAGTAATTTATAATCCTCCACAAAACACGGGAACCTGAGAAGACTTACAAGTGATTCATATCCCACATCTTGAGAATGTACAGAGAACCTTTACTGCATGTATAAGTTCCATCAAACACCTTAACTACTGGGAACGCCTGGAAGCACTTGACTTGTACTCACTGAAGCGCAGGCGAGAGAGATACACCATAATCTACACCTGTAGGGGCACCACTGGTATGCTAATAGAAAACGCATTAAGTGTCCGGGGCCTAAGACTGTTCAACAGCCTCCCACCAGCAATAAAGGGCATTACCAGTAGACCCCTGGCTGTCTTCAAGATGGAGCTGGACAGATACCTAAAGTCGGTGCCAGATCAGCCGGGCTGTGGTTCGTACATTGGACATGCGTGCGGCCAGCAGTAACAGCCTCTTTGATCAGGTCCTGATCCACCGGGAGGCCTGGTCGTGGACCGGGCCGCGGGGACGTTGATCCCCGGAATACCCTCCAGGTAGATATCCCAGGAGAAGCGGCCATCATCAGAAAACAGCAAAGGATCAGCGAGGGGCAGAAGGTGCTGGAGGCATTAGGAGAGTTGTGGCCAGCCAACAGTCAGCAAGGAACAGAAAGAAGGTTTGGGAAGGGGGGTACTGGCAGAGGTTTAACGAGTCAACGATTACCGAGGTAGAGAGAACATTTGAGACTCCTTCACTGCAGCCCCCCTCCCCCCTCCCAAAAAAGAAAAAGAAAACAGGATCGAAGTACGTTAGGGGGGTTGGAGCGCCGCAAGACGTCAGTGACCTTCGTTCTCAGCTGTGAGCCAGGGACATACCCCCCACCCATCCCCGCTTCTCTCACACGGCGCACTCTCCCACCATAAAAGATATGCATGAGCTGCCCTTCTCGTCAGAAAAACGGAGTCCTGCAGAGAACTGGCGAGTGGTATGGAGACAGGTGGCCCTGCAGACAGTTGGCCATGCTGGCAGGTGGCCATGCTGGCAGGTGGCTCTACAGACAAGTGGCCCTGCAGACAGGTGGCATGTAGACAAGTGGGGTTAAGATTAGTGTTGTGGAGTCCCCCTCATACACACACACACACACACACACACACACACACACACACACACACACACATGCACCATATACACACATACATACACACCACATACACACACACACACATGCGCACACACACCTGTGTGGGGGGGGATTGCCTGATGTATTGGTGAGGTGCCTTTGTAGTCTGCTTACAAAGTTTTTCCTTGTCAGCAGGATGCCCTGCCTGCCTCGTCAGCAGGATGCCCCGCCTGCCTCGTCAGCAGGATGCCCTGCCTGACTCTTCAGAAGGATACCCCGCCTGCCTCGCCAGTTCACTATTAAAATCTTATTTATTTATGCCTATATTTTAGTGGTATACTTCAATACTATGTCCCTTCATTCTGAATTCTTTCAAAAGTATGGTTTAAAAGATCTCCCTTCATTATACAGTCTTTCAACGGAGTGATCTGAAGGATTGCAATGGATCTTCGTTTGACAGATTGCTCATAAAGAAGATTAATTTTGCCACTATGTATATTTTCCAGTGCATTTATAACCATTCTGTAACAGAGAGACCAGAACTGAGCTATATAATCTAAGTGAAGTCTCTAGCGATGTACGCAGCGATAGTATAACATTTGGAGACCTGTTACTTATACTTCTTGATATAAAACCAAAATATCTATCAACTTTATTACACACGCTTAGGTACTGGTGCCTAGGTATCCTGTTTCTGCTTACCATGACTCCTAAAGTCTTTTTCACATTCTGTATGATCAAACTCTGCGAGTATGTACATCGCCACTTATAAGTGTGAGGGATCCTTTTCATTCCCTAGGATTAGGACTTGCACTTCTCCACATTGTGTCGTGTGGGTAGTTAAGGAGATACTGGAGTAAAGAATACACTTGTCGGATGATTTGGAGTCGTATAATATGAGAGTCTTGAGGGGAAGTACCCAGGTCTGCCTGTCGAGTCCATGCCTTGGGTGGAAGCGAGAGGGATACCTCTGGCCAGCCTCTGTCATGAGAGTTGCTCGTGACGTCACATTAGCCAGGGAGCCTATCTATAACATAGCTGGGATTATCTACATATACTACACAAGTAATCAGTGACACACTACTGACAATTAAACTGCATCTGCCACTTTTCGGCTCACGGCATCAGCTTGTCTGAATCTTCCTGAAGTTCATTAGTGTCCTCTGTTATTCGGCCAATTTCAGAGTAGTCAGCGAATTTACTCATGTAATTTTTAAATCCTTGGTCACGGTTGTTAATTAAAATTATGAACAACAGGGGGACCGAAACTTGTCCTTGTGGGACACCACTTGTGACTTTTCACCCATTATGGTTTCAGTCTAATTGTGTAAATGATAGTGATGATGACTGATGATAATATTGATAATGATGGTAATCGTTCTGGGGGAGGGGATTTGTAGGGAAGACCGACCACTCCCCCACCAGAGCGACCAATCAACACGGAACAATATTTTCGTTGTAAAGAACACATTCAGTGTGGGTGGTGTGGGTGTGGAAAACGGGCGTGGGAGAGTCTGAGAACGGGCTGGTGTGGGGTGCCCTGCGGGAGAGAGGTGGTGGTGGTGAGGGAATTTCACCTTCCCCTTTCCGGCTCATCTGGGGGGCCCCTCCAGTCATTATACGTCACCTGGAGACCTGTACTCCCGGCACCTGAGGGAGGACACGGTGGTTGTTGACGCCAGGGGAGTGGGAGTGACACCCTAACTCTCGTTTCCTTGCTCCCTTCCCCTCCCCCCCCCTCTCTCTCTCTCTCTCTCTCTCTCTCACACACACTCTCACTCACTCACTCACTCTCTCCCTCTCTCCCCCTCTCCCCCTCTCCCTCTACCTCTCTGGTTCCTCATGACCTGTTATGCTCCAGCGGGCGTATTGTCCACCCTGATGAAGTGTTTTGGGCGAGTTTTCCTCTCGACTCCGGGCCCACAATGCCACACCGCCTTAAAAGTGGTTTTGGCCCGATAAGAAAACCCTTGAAACCTGCGCACTGAGTCAACAAGTGTAGCGGAAACCAGTGCAAAACTTAACGAGGGCCCTCAATTCAGTACCGAAACATGAGGTTGACCTGGCACTCCCTTAGTCACGCTTTAAGCGGCGCGATTGTTGTTGTTATTGAGAGGGCACACAAGTGAACAATCAGCGTCAGTGCATAATTATAGTAGTAACTGGACTAATTATGTGACTTGTCATATACTCACCACCAGGGTACGAGTCTAGAGATTGTAATTTGTTTAGACACTGCCAAAAAGGAAAAAAAATGGTGTGCCCTGTGTTCGTAGGTTTTCGGTAATTCGCCTAGCCTAATCTAACTTAAGCTAACGTGTTAGATATTTTGTTTACTGGTGTTAAGTCATAGGTCAGCCTTAAACCAGGCATGATAAGTGATGATGATGTGTGCAGCCTGCTAGTTGACATAGCCTGATGATCTGATACACAAAAAAAGTGTCTTTCGACAATTGCCTTTGACAGTCGATTACTGGACGTAGCTGTCACCATAATCACCACTACCATAATGACCACCACCATAACCACTGCTACCATACCCACCACTACCGTACACACTATAACTACCATAACCACCATCATAACCACCACTACCATACCCACCACCATACCCACTACCATTACCATATCTGCCACTACTACCATATCCACCACTACCGTAACCACCACCACTACCATATCCACCACCACAACCATATCCACCACCACTACCATATCCACCACCACTACCATATCCACCACCACTACCTATCCACCACCACTACCATATCCACCACCACAACCATATCCACCCCACACCATATCCACCACCACCACCAATCCACCCCCACAACCATATCCACCACCACTACCATATCCACCATCACTACCATATCCATCACTAACCATATCCACCACCATTACCATATCCATCACAGCTGCCATAACCAACACCAACATCATAACCACCACTACCATCACCATCATAACCACCACTACCATAACCACTTCATAACCACCACCATAACCACTACACCCTAACCACCACCACTATCACCACCACTACCTAACCACCACCACCATACCACCACCACTACCATCACCAACACTACCTAACCAGCACCCCTACAATCACCACCACTACCCTAACCACCACCACCATTACCACCACCACTACATCACCAACACTACCATAACCAGCACCCTACAATCACCACCACTACCCTAAGCACCACCACTACCCTAAAACCACCACTACCATCACCATAACCACCACCACTACCATAACCACCACCATAACCACCACAACAACCACCACCATAACCACCACCATCACAACCACCATAACCACCACCACTACAACCACCATAACCACCACCACCATCACCACTACAACCACCATAACCACCACCATCACCACCATAACCACCATATACCACCAACCACCATAACCACCAATATAACCACCACCACAACCACCACCATAACCATCACCACCACCATAACCACCACAACCACCACCACCACAACCACCACCACCACGACCACAACCACCACCATAACCACCACCATAACCACCACCATAACCACCATCACCACCACTATAACCACCACAACCACCACCATCACCACCACAACCACCACCACGACCATAACCACCACCATCACCATAACCACCACCATAACCACCACCATAACCACCACCACAACCACCACCATAACCACCATCACCACCACCATAACCACCACCTACAACATTCATGAGGACAGCGCTGGCTTCTACTGAAGTTTCCCCAAGACAAACTTGGGCCCGAGGCAGGTGAAGTTGAGAAGCAAGCACACGCTGGTGAGCGCCTGCCGGCACGCTCCTCCAGGGCTCAAACTTGAAAGCACCACAAGAAGTGTGCGCCAAGATGAACACTACCTCTAGCAGATAAGGTGTTCACACAACTACTCTCATCTTGGAAAGAAAAACAGAAGCTGATGTTTGTATTGACAGAAAATACATGGAGAGAAAGACTGTAGTGGTATGTGTGTGTACTCGTGTATTGGTACTCATCTATTTGTGGTTGCAGGGGTCGAGACACAGCTCCTGGCCCCGCCTTTTCGCTGATCGCTACTAGGTCCTCTCTCTCCCAGCTGGATGAGCTTTATCATACCTCGTCATAAACTAGGAATTGTTCCTGCCTCCTCTGTGTGTGTGTGTGTGTGTGTGTGTGTGTGTGTGTGTGTGTGTGTGTGTGTGTGTGTGTGTATACTCACCTAGTTGTGGTTGCAAGGGTCGATTCATAGCTCCTGGTCCTACCTCTTCACTAGCCGCACCTGGTCACTGTCCCTGCACCATGAGCTTTATCATACCTCTGCTTAAAGCTATGTATGGATCCTGCCTCCACTACATCGCTTCTCAAACTATTTCACTTCCTGACTGTCTGTAACTGAAGAACTACTTCCTAACATCCCTGTGATTCATCTCTGTCTTCAACTTCCAACTATGTCCCCTTGTTGCTGTGTCCATCTCTGGAACATCCTGTCTGTCCACTTTGCCAATTCCTCTCAGTATTTTATATGTCGTTATCATGACCCCTCTATCTCTCCTGTCCTTCAGTGTCATCAGGTCGATTTCCCTTAACCTCTCATCTTACTACATGCCCCTTAGCTCTGGGACTAGTCCTGTTGCAAACCTTTGCACTTTCTCTAGTTATTTACGTGCTTGGCTAGGTGTGGGTTCCAGACTGGTGCCGCATACTCCAATATAGGCCTAACGTACACAGTGTACAGGGTCCTGAACGATTCCTTATTAAGACGTCGGAATGCTGTTCTGAGGTTTGCTAGGCGCCCATATGTTGCAGCAGTTATTTGGTTGATGTGCACCTCAGGAGATGTGCCTGGTGTTATGCTCACCCCAAGATCTTTTTCCTTGAGTGAGGTTTGTAGTCTCTAACTTTTGAGGTGTCTCGCTCGCTCAGCAGCCTCTTCACTTTTTCCTCGGTTGTATGTATTGTGTCCAACACTTGGTGGTGTACCCCACCTCTCCGTCTTTCTGGAGTCCCTTCTGTCTTCTCTGTGAACATTTCTTTGAATCTCATATTGAGTTCCTTACATCGCGGTCGTTTCTTGTGACCTCTCCTTCCATCCGTAGCCTGATTACCTGGTTCTTGACTGTTGTTTTCCTCCTGATATGGCTGTACAACAGCTTCGGGTCAGATTTGGCTTTCGCTGCTATGTCATTTTCATATTGTCGCTGGGCCTCCCTTCTTACCTGTGCATATTAATTATGGTTCTACGACTGCTCTCCTTATTCTCCTGGGTCCTTTGTCTTCTATACTTCTTCCATTCCCTAGCACACTTGGTTTTGGCCTCCCTGCACCTTTGGGTGAACCACGGGCTCATTCTGGCTTTTTCATTATTCCTGTTGCCTTTGGGTACAAACCTCCCCTCGCTTCCTTGCATATTGTCACATATTCCATCATCTCGTTTACTAACTTCCCTGCCAGTTCTCTCTCCCACTGAACCCTGTTCAGGAAGTTTTTCATTCCCACGTAGTTTCCTTTCTTGTAGTTTGGCTTCATTCATCCAGTCCTTCCTGCTTCCCCCTCCACTTGTAGCTCTGTATATTCGAATCTTAAAACCACATGATCGCTGGCCCCAAGGGGTCTTTCATATATGTCCTCATTATCTGCACTACTCGGGGTGAATAGTAGGTCCAGTCTCGCTGGTTCATCCTTTCCTCTCTCTCTCTCTCTCTCTCTCTCTCTCTCTCTCTCTGGTAGTGTCCCTTACGTGTTGGTACATGAAGTTTTTCAGTACCACCTCCATCTTAGCCCTCCACGTTTCTTGGCCCCCACGTGGCTCCAAGTTCTCCCAATCGATTTCCTTGTGATTGAAGTCACCCATGATCAGTAGCTTTGCCCTACTGTGTACTCACCTAGTTTTGGTTGCAGGGGTCGATTCATAGCTCCTGACCCCGTGTGTGTGTGTGTGTGTGTGTGTGTGTGTGTGTGTGTGTGTGTGTGTGTGTGTGTGTGTGTGTTTTAGCCATATCAAGAGGTTATACGCAAGTATCACGATTATACGCAAGTATGAGAGGGTTATACGCAAGTATCGCGAGGTTATAGGTACGTCGCATACTTGTTGATATTAACAAGATATCACAATACTCACAAGAGGGAAAGAGGAGCAAAAACAAGCCAGCTTTAGGAAGTAACCTGTGGGAGGGGCGGGGGGATAAGCCAGGAGTCCCTGGCTCAAGCCAGGACCTGATTGCTGCTTGAAAGTGGATTTTGAACAATCACTCTTGACGTCCCTTTATCCTCGTAACTCATTCACTCACTCTCGTTCACTCTCTTAAATAAAGAACTTAGTAAATGTAACAAATTATGAACACTGAACCCTACTAACCTAACAAATTATGAACACTGAACCCTACTAACCTAACAAATTATGAACACTGAACCCTACTAACCTAACAAATTATGAACACAACCCCTCTACTAACTTAATTACTTTAAATTGCTGCTACGACTACAAATGCGCTGACTTCATCATCACTGCTGATTCCTTGTCATCACTGCAGCAGCAGCAAGATGACTAACAACATTGACCAAGACACGTGCATCACTGCCTAGCTAACATGCTAACTGCAGAGACCATTAACTGTGAAAGAGAAAGGAGTTAACGTGACAGTTATTGAATATCCGTCTCGTGGTAACTGCATAACTTGTAGGTACTGAGTGTTACTGGTAGGGAGATGTTAAGGTATCTTATTAAAGAGAGGTGGATAATACAGAAGTAAGAGGACGAGGAGGAAAAGAAGAAGAATAAGAATAAGGAGAAGGAGGAGGAGGAGGGAAATAATAATAGTAAGAAGAACAACAACTTCTTGCACCTTTCTGTTATTGTTGATTATCTGTGATTTGAATGTTTATTCTAGGTGGTGCACACACTGTGTTGACCAGGTGGTGCACACACCGTGTTGACCAGGTGGTGCACACACTGTGTTGACCAGGTGGTGCACACACTGTGTTGACCAGGTGGTGCACACACTGTGTTGACCAGGTGGTGCACACACCGTGTTGACCAGGTGGTGCACACACCGTGTTGACCAGGTGGTGCACACACCGTGTTGACCAGGTGGTGCACACACCGTGTTGACCAGGTGGTGCACACACTGTGTTGACCAGGTGGTGCACACACTGTGTTGACCAGGTGGTGCACACACTGTTGACCAGGTGGTGCACACACTGTGTTGACCAGATAGTACATACACTGTGTATACCAGGTGGTATACACACACACACACACACACACACACACACACACACACACACACACACACACACACACACACACACACACAGTGTACACCAGGCTCAGTAAATTGCTGCTAATTAACTCTCTTGTCAACACCGATCAAAAAGATTTGCTTGAATTGCCACGGTTATCTCTCTCCTTTTTTCTCTTTAATGTTATTCCTCTTTTTACTCTTGTTCTTTATTCCTGTTCTTCCTTCTTATTCGATATTCCTTTTCTTAAAGAAATATTTTTTCATTATATATATATATATATATATATATATATATATATATATATATATATATATATATATATATATATATATAAAACAGCGGTCGTCTATAACCAAGGCTTGGTGATCCCCCGTCAAAGAAAGAACACCTTCACCATCATTCACTCAACAGCTGTCTTCCCACAAGAGTTAATACATCACAATTTAAATGACTCTTGGAGCTGCAACATCCACATCCTCCTTCAGAATGCAGACACACTGCTTTACACCTCACGAATTCTGTTCCTACTAACCGGTTTCTCTAAAATTATTTAAGTCGCATTCCAACAGCATGTCAAATCCTTAAAACTTCAATTTTCAACTTTCTCTGATTTTACGTGCTCATACTCGCACACATATCTGCTGAATGCTCAAGCCGCTACTATTTAAAACTACTTTCATATTCTTCTTCCAATCCTTCTGGAGACGACCCATACCATCTTGGTGATCCTGGTCTGCTCCATCCTCTTTAAATGCCCAAACTACCCCAGTCCCACTTCAGCATTGTGAATAACGTCTCTGGTAACCAAACACTCATCTACATATAGGCGAGTACAAATAGGAAGCGCGTCTGTCTGGCACTCAGCAGACGGAAGATCCAGCCTCCACCATGTCTTGCGATGAGTGACACATATGGGTTTAGCGCCGAATATGAATTATTTAATTTACACCGTCTTCTAATTTCTTAACTTCGAGATCTGTGCGTAATATTCACACAACTCATTACTCTCAAACGTGACATCTCCACCGCCACCAGAATCCTCCTCGCTGCAACGTTTAAAACCCATGCCTCACACCAACATAAAAGTGTTGGTACCATTATTCTCTGGTGCTTCGACTTTTCTTGCCTTCATGGATAAACTTTTTTCTTTCCACAAATGCCTCAACACTTCACTTAATTTTTTTTCAGTCTGTGCAATGGTTGTCTTCCATAGATACATCTACCAACATATCCACTCCTCAATATTTAAATATATTCATTTCCTTCATATCCTTACTCCAATTTATCTACTTTTTATTGCACCTTATGTGTTTCTATACTTCCTAAGTCCTTCTCGTACCTCTACAATCCTACTTTCTGTCTTAATTCTACAGGAAACTTTATTAGATATACTCAACAAGCTTATTCCTCTATAATTCTTACATTCTCTCCCTTTTCCCTTATACAAAGGAATAATTCAAGCTCTGTCAATCCTTAGGTGCCTTTCTTTCCTTCTTTCACGCATATCATGAAGTAATCACGTGAGCCACCAGCACCTAACATTGACCTGTGAGGGTCATTCTTTGCTTAAGGAATGGGACATAATTAGGTTTGATCCAAGGGGAAAATATCTCTAATTCCTTAGATCAATTACTTAGTCCACTGTCTCACGCGCTTCCCCCCACCCCCCCACCCCCACACCTCTGGCTCTTCCTTGCTCCTCCCATACGTTATTCCTCCCTACAAAACTCATGTCAACACCTTCCTGTTTGCAACGTTTAACGTGCACACAGACAGTGGACCTAGTAGTGACCAGTGAAGAGGCGGGGCCAGGAGCTATGAGTCGATCTCTTCAACCACAATTAGGTGAGTACACACAGGTGCTATAAGCCCAGGAACATTTAATAATAAAGCATCCACCTCTCCACCCACTCTTCCACACAAGTCACCCCATTTATCCACCTATTATCGCAGCCCATCCATTTATGCATCTATCCCACCAACTCGCTCATATATTCATGAAACTCGCTCATCCATTCATTAGTCCAACTTGCTTTTGCATTCATCCAACCCACCCACTCACGTATCCAACCCACCCAACCACAACCAAATCAACCCAAATTCACCCCATTTACCAAACGTACCCACCCACGAATTCAATCCCATCATCCACAACCCTCCCACCCATTCCACCCATACCCGACCCAAGAGCTGTATCTGGCCTCATCCCTCAGAGATAAAGATTGCACCTCACATTTTGTTAGCCTTTCCGATATCATTAGGGATTAATTGAGCCTAATTATAATGCAGGGCAGATTAACTTTGACCTCAAATCACCGTTAATAACAACCTCCTACGCAGGATTGTATATTTAACATACTCTGTCTTCAATCGCCTTCCAATCAATATATAATTATTTTCAGAAATGCAGTACAGTTCAGTCTAAATTTTTTTTTATTTTTTTTTTTTTTTTTTTTTTAGCTTATCCGTGAGGGATTAACTATTCTGTAGTAAAATATGGCCAGGGTATATATTTTATGTGGTTTGTGTACATGCTCTGAATTGATAATGGTTTTGTGTGTGTTATGTGTGTTTTCTGTCTTATATTTCTATTTTGTGCCTGTGTTCCAGCAACCTGTGTGTGGATACCCGTGGTCTGGCCACCAGCCTGTGTGTGTGTGTGTGTGTGTGTGTGTGTGTGTGTGTAGGTTCCTCATTTTTTTACAATAATTTCGAAAGATTTTTAGCTATATCATGAGCATGTGTGTGTGTGTGATGTGTGTGTGTGTGTGTATGTGTGTGTGTGTGTGTGTGTGTGTGTGTATGTGTGTATGTGTGTGTGTGTGTGTGTGTGTGTGTGTGTATGTGTGTTTTTCTCTATATTTTAGAGTAACTAAACGGGGATCAATTCCTGCAAGAGATTATTTTGATCTCGTAGGTGACCTTACGACACGAACCACTTAAAGCATGACGCCAGACGACTATTTTGTTTAACAAGTAGAAACATTTCACAGCCAAGCAAGGATGGACCGAAACGTCGTCGACGTTTCATCTCCAGTTTACTCAACATGCCAGGCGAGTACTTTCACGAACCCAAGTACTTTCTTTCACATGTAGTAGCAAGTGGCGCTGTAAATCATCTTGGCTCACTCAGAGTTTAATCAAGGAGAGAGAATGTACACAATAATACGTTGCGGCTTAACTGTAATTCCCAGAAAGATTGTATGTTATATACATTATGCTCGGGGTTGTACCCTCCTTCTGTAACATACCTAGCACACTTAAGATAAGATAAGATAAGATTTCGTTCGGATTTTTAACCCCGGAGGGTTAGCCACCCAGGATAACCCAAGAAAGTCAGTGCGTCATCGAGGACTGTAACTTATTTCCATTGGGGTCCTTAATCTTGTCCCCCAGGATGCGACCCACACCAGTCGACTAACACCCAGATACCTATTTGCTGCTAGGTGAATAGGACAACAGGTGTAAGGAAACGTGTCGAAATGTTTCCACCCGCCGGGAATCGAACCCGGGCCCTCCGTGTGTGAAGCGGGAGCTTTAGCCACCAGGCCACCGGGCCTGACTGCCCGATCAGCCAGGTTGTTGCCTACATAACCATTACAACGTTGCGGCACTTCTGGTAGATAGGAGACGCAGTTTCTTCTTGAAAACCGCGACCTTTGGTTTCCTTGAATGTCTGCTGGCAGACGACATTAGTGTCCTTGACCAGATTCACCTCCAGGTGATACCCAGAACCTTCTCCATTTTCTGCTTTATATATACTGTGTAAAGAAATAATTATGTAGCAATGGTCGTAGTGTAATTATATTGCAATGCTCGTAGTGTCTCGTCTTCTCCAGTTGCATTCTGAACGTGTCCATACGATGGGAAACAGGGCTCGACGGAACAACCCAGGTAGCAATTCATTGCCCGGGGAGTCATGGGCAGAAGGTTTAAGGGACCTGCCCAACGGCGCCTTTCCCTGCGTGATAGAGTCAGGACCGTGGGATACGAACCCATAGTGTTTGTGTGTGCACGCCGTGAGCAGATTGCTTTAAAATCATTCTTTCTGTGTCGTTTCGTGAGTGTGTATTGACAAGAGAAGTCGTTTTAGCTCTGCCTGTGTCAACAACCTTTTCTGCATCCTTGGTGATAGTGGTCTGACACAGCAACGCTGTTTCATTTATATACATTTAACACATGTACACACTATACACACTACACACACACAGGAATGGAAATCTTAGCTCTAAATTTCGCATCTCCGTGATTCGCCATATCACGAGTGATGTGGTTTGTCACTGATATTTCTGCCTTCTCAGGAGATATTCCCCATCTGTTGCCCTTTTTTCAACACTGCATAGCTCTGACCCACGAGTGCGAAAGATCACGAGAAAAGATTTCTCCCCATGTGTTTGTTCGCATTATTAAGATCGCCTGTTTGCCACTGTACTGCATATACTATACGTTATTAGGATCGCTTGCTTACAATATTTTGCTCAGCCAGATTTTTTTTGTCGAAGTGTTTGCTTAGTTCCTCATGATTTTGTTTTTTTTTTATGTTCTAAAAAAGAGCAGATGCTTTTTTTAGTGAGCATCTTAAATTTACCTGTAAGATATATATATATATATATATATATATATTATATATATATATATATATATATATATATATATATATATATATATATATATATATATAAAGAAAAATTGGATATTAAATTGGGGAGGAGGAGTATGGAAGAAGTGAATGTTTTCAGATATTTGGGAGTTGACGTGTCGGCAGATGGATTTATGAAGGATGAGGTTAATCATAGAATTGATGAGGGAAAAAAGGTGAGTGGTGCATTGAGGTATATGTGGAGTCAAAAAACGTTATATATGGAGGCAAAGAAGGGAATGTATGAAAGTATAGTAGTACCAACACTCTTATATGGGTGTGAAGCTTGGGTGGTAAATGCAGCAGCGAGGAGACCGCTGGAGGCAGTGGAGACGTCCTGTTTAAGGGCAATGTGCGGTGTAAATATTATGCAGAAAGTTCGGAGTGTGGAAATTAGGAGAAGGTGTGGAGTTAATAAAAGTATTAGTCAGAGGGCTAAAGAGGGGTTGTTGAGGTGGTTTGGTCATTTAGAGAGAATGGATCAAAGTAGAATGACATGGAGAGTGTATAAATCTGTAGGGGAAGGAAGGCGGGGTAGGGGTCGTCCTCGAAAAGATTGGAAGGAAGGGGTAAGGGAGGTTTCGTGGGCGAGGGGCTTGGACTTCCAGCAGGCGTGCATGAGTGTGTTCGATAGGAGTGAATGGAGACGAATGGTATTTGGGACCTGACGATCTGTTGGAGTGTGAGTAGGGTAATATTTAGTGAAGGGATTCAGGGAAACCGGTTATTTTCATATAGTCGGACTTGAGTCCGGGAAATGGGAAGTACAATGCCTGCACTTTAAAGGAGGGGTTCGGGATATTAGCAGTTTGGAGGGATATGTTGTGTATCTTTATACGTATATGCTTCTAAACTGTTGTGTTCTGAGCACCTCTGCAAAAACAGTGATTATGTGTGAGTGTGGTGAAAGTGTTGAATGATGAAAGTATTTTCTTTTTGGGGATTTTCTTTCTTTTTTTGGTCACCCTGCCTCGGTGGGAGACGGCCGACTTGTTAAATAATATATAATATATATATATATATATATATATATATATTATATATATATATATTATATATATATATATATATATATATATATATATATATATATATATATATATCCATAAGTACTCCCTGTTAAACTCTCTAATGTCGAGTTCCTGGATTTTCGTGTATCCACACAGTGTCGCGTTATCCTCCCCAGGATTAACATGGAGTGCACAGTAAACTATCCACTTTGGTGGTAAAATATAATTTTAAATTTTGTTTTGAGAGTAAAGGGAAATTAACTTTTATTACAAGGTAGAGATCTCAAACAATAGTGTTCGTTCGTTCGTTCGTTCGTTCGTTCTCTCGTTCGTTCTCTCGTTCGTTCTCTCGTTCGTTCTCTCGTTCGTTCTCTCGTTCGTTCTCTCGTTCGTTCTCTCGTTCGTTCTCTCGTTCGTTCTCTCGTTCGTTCTCTCGTTCGTTCTCTCGTTCGTTCTCTCGTTCGTTCTCTCGTTCGTTCTCTCGTTCGTTCTCTCGTTCGTTCTCTCTCTCTCTCTCTCTCTCCCTCCCCTCTCTCTCTCTCTCTCTCATGTAATTTACACCTGTTGCTCATGTCAGTCCCTGACCAACCCGGCTGTGGTTCGTAAGTCACTTTACGTGCTGCCAGCAGTAACAGCCTATTTGATGAGGCCCTGATCCACGGCGAGGCCTGGTCACGGACCGGGCCACGGGGGGCATTCACCCCCGAAACCTCTTCAAGTATACTCAAGGTTTAACCTATCATATATTCTTCGAGAACTTTGCTTGTTTTTGCACAAGTGATCATCAGATTTTATTTTTTTCACTTGTTTCTCTTCAATAATATTTCCTCCACCTTGACAGTCGCCATTTGAAAGTACATTAAAAAAAAATGTCTGAGAGTACATCGTGATCTCGGTCCTAGACCCAAGTCTCTTGCTGCTCTGCTTAGCTGGTTAGGTCACAGCTCTTCAGGTCCGCTCTTCCTGTTCCCCGTTCCTTCCTTCCATTCCTTCTCTAGTGATACTAGAGGCTGCTTATCGTCCCTCTCGCCTCCTCACCTAATCTTCGCAACTAATCCTACCCCCCATATATAATTACACACATTCTCACCCACACGTCCGAGTGTCTACAGGTTCCTTCATACGCACGTACGCCCCCTCCACAATCGTCAATCCATCCATACAAACCACAGAATCACCATTTTTTCCTGGCCCCCTGCCTCCCTCCGCCTATATGTCCAAGTTTAATCGTGCCGAAGCTCGCGGTTTTTGATATTCCCCCATTTTTTTTGTGTGTGTTTTGAACGTGGCGTTTGCCCGCCCGTGTGTACATACATGCCATAAATCGCGTCCACAACAAGCCACTCGCTGTCAAAAAAATTAATGCTTTGCTACCTGTTGGACCCTTTTTTATGGTCCACGGGGGAAGTGGTGGACCATTGTGATGGTGCTGGGAGCCACTCCCACGCCAGGAGGCGCTACTGACTGATGACTCTTAGTATAAGAGTTAACTGACGTACATTTATTCTTATCTGAGCATGAGAACTCAGTTATCACTAGAGGCTGCTCGTTTCCATATATTAATTTAAAAATAATAAATATATACACCGAGAGATGAATATCTCTCAGTGTATATACACCGAGAGATGTCTCTGTGTGTATATATATATATATATATATATTATATATATATATTTATATATATATATATATATATACATACACACACACACACACACACACACACACACACACACACACACACACACACACACACACACACAGAGTTTGCATTATATCCCCCTCTTTTAGGGATGAAAGTATTCTTGACTGGTGTTGAACAGGTGACGTGGGAGCCATAATGTCTCGTAGTAGTAGTAGATAGGCTTTAACCCCCCTCCCCCCCAGTAGGTATACAACCTCATTACCAGTCTCGTAGAAGCCGGAAGAGAACTTGTGCCAGTCCATCCACAACTTCGGTACTAGGCACTTAAAAAAAAAACACATTGAAATCTATATCGCCGACACACACACACACACACACACACACACACACACACACACACACACACACACACACACACAGTTTTAGCTTCTATACACATGACCACACACACGCACACACGCACACACAGGAGAATAAGGAGAGCAGTCGTAGAGCCAGAAACGAATATGCACAGATAAGAAGGGAGGCCCAACGACAATATGAAAACGACATAGCAGCAAAAGCCAAATCTGACCCGAAACTGTTGTACAGCCACATCAGGAAGAAAACAACCGTCAAGGACCAGGTAATCAGGCTAAGGAAGGAAGGAGGAGAGACAACAAGAAATGACAGTGAAGTATGTGAGGAACTCAACAAGAGATTCAAAGAAGTGTTCACAGAGGAGACAGAAGGGGCTCCAGAAAGACGGAGAGGTGGGGTACACCACCATGTGCTGGACACAGTACACACAACCGAGGAAGAAGTGAAGACGCTTCTGAGTGAGCTAGATACCTCAAAGGCAATGGGGCCAGATAACATCTCTCCATGGATCCTGAGAGAGGGAGCAGAGGCGCTATGTGTACCCCTAACAACAATATTCAATACATCTATCGAAACAGGGAGATTGCCTGAGGCATGGAAAACAGCAAATGTGGTACCAATCTTTAAAAAAGGAGACAGACATGAAGCACTAAACTACAGACCAGTGTCACTGACATGTATAGCATGCAAAATCATGGAAAAGATTGTCAGGAGAAGAATGGTGGAACATCTAGAAAGGAATGATCTCATCACCAGCAGCCAACATGGTTTCAGAGATGGGAAATCCTGTGTCACAAACCTACTGGAGTTCTATGACATGGTGACAGCAGTAAGACAAGAGAGAGGGGTGGGTGGATTGCATTTTCTTAGACTGCAAGAAGGCGTTTCACACAGTACCACACAAGAGATTAGTGCAAAAACTGGAGGACCAAGCAGGAATAACAGGGAAGGCACTGCAATGGATCAGGAATACTTGTCAGGAAGACAGCAGCGAGTAATGGTACGAGGCGAGGTGTCAGAGTGGGCACCTGTGACCAGTGGGGTCCCACAGGGGTCAGTCCTAGGACCAGTGCTGTTTCTGGTATTTGTGAACGACATGACGGAAGGAATAAACTCCGAGGTGTCCCTGTTTGCAGATGACGTGAAGTTGATGAGAAGAGTTCATTCGATCGAAGACCAGGTAGAAATACAAAGGGATCTGGACAGGCTGCAGACCTGGTCCAGCAACTGGCTCCTGGAGTTCAATCCCACCAAGTGCAAAGTCATGAGGATTGGGGAAGGGCAAAGAAGACCGCAGATGGAGTACAGTCTAGGGGGTCTGAGACTACAAACATTACTCAAGGAAAAAGATCTTGGGGTGAGTATAACACCAGGCACATCTCCTGAAGCGCACATCAACCAAATAACTGCTGCAGCATATGGGCGCCTAGCAAACCTCAGAACAGCATTCCGACATCTTAATAAGGAATCGTTCAGGACCCTGTACACTGTGTACGTTAGGCCCATATTGGAGTATGCGGCACCAGTTTGGAACCCACACCTAGCCAAGCATGTAAAGAAACTAGAGAAAGTGCAAAGGTTTGCAACAAGACTGGTCCCAGAGTTAAGAGGTATGTCCTATGAGGAGAGGTTAAGGGAAATCAACCTGACGACACTGGAGGACAGGAGAGATAGGGGGGACATGATAACGACTTACAAAGTACTGAGAGGAATTGACAAGGTGGACAAAGACAGGATGTTCCAGAGACTGGACACAGTAACAAGGGGACACAGTTGGAAGCTGAAGACACAGATGAATCAAAGGGATGTTAGGAAGTATTTCTTCAGCCACAGAGTAGTCACTAAGTGGAATAGTTTGGGAAGCGATGTAGTGGAGGCAGGATCCATACATAGCTTTAAGCAGAGGTACGATAAAGCTCATGGTTCAGGGAGAGTGACCTAGTAGCGACCAGTGAAGAGGCGGGGCCAGGAGCTTGGACTCGACCCCCGCAACCTCAACTAGGTGAGTACAACTAGGTGAGTACACACACACACACACACACACACACACACACACACATACACACAACACACACAACACACAACACACACACACACACACACAACACACACACAACACACACACAACACCACACACACACACACACACACACACACACACACAACACACACACAACACACACACACACATACACACACACACACACACACACACACACACACACACACACACACACACACACACCACACACACACACAGTTTTAGCTTCTATACACATGAACATTGATAGTTACTTTTGCTGGTATATGGAAGTATTTCTTAACTATGCTAACCTATCTGTGTTATGTTTTTATGGTGTTTTTCATTTGTTTTTGTTTTTTTTGGTTAGCGTTTTCCTTCATTTTGATATTTTGTCTTTTCTATATTTTTTATTGTCAGTATCTTTTTCATTGTGGTTCATTTCTCTTATCTTCTTCTTCTTCCCTTTATCTTTTTTTCTTTTATTCTTTATTGTTTGTCGTTTTGTTTTCTTTAATGGCTTTATTTTTTCTTTCTCGTCAATTTTATCGTTTTTCATTTCTCTTAATCATTTCATTATTTTCTTCACCTTTCATCATTTTCTTCATTTATTTTCTTTCCTTTTCATTTTCTTTCCCTTTTTTCCTCTTTTCTTTTTTTCATACTTTGCCTATTTACCTTCTATTTATTTCATACTTCTCTTATATTTCCCCTCAAGATGCCTAAGTGCCTTCTGCAGGGCTCTGGATCCAAGGAAGTGAAGCTGTTCACCTCATTTTCCGAATCGAACAATAATTTATCTGATCTCTCTTGCTTCCTTCTTCATCTCCTCTCTTGCTTCATTCTTCATCTCCTCTCTTGCTTCATTCTTCACCTCCTCTCTTGCTTCATTCTTCATCTCCTCTCTTGCTTCATTCTTCATCTCCTCTCTTGCTTCATTCTTCATCTCCTCTCTTGCTTCATTCTTCATCTCCTCTCTTGCTTCATTCTTCATCTCCTCTCTTGCTTCATTCTTCATCTCCTCTCTTGCTTCATTCTTCATCTCCTCTCTTGCTTCATTCTTCATCTCCTCTCTTGCTTCATTCTTCATCTCCTCTCTTGCTTCATTCTTCATCTCCTCTCTTGCTTCATTCTTCATCTCCTCTCTTGCTTCATTCATCTCCTCTCTTGCTTCCTTCATCTCCTCTCTTGCTTCCTTCATCTCCTCTCTTGCTTCCTTCATCTCCTCTCTTGCTTCCTTCATCTCCTTCACCTCTCCATGTAAACAATGATATACAATACCGACAGGTTAAGTATCTTCAGTTAAGTATCTTCCGAAACGTTTCGCCTACAGTCGCTTCTTCAGTCGAGTACAGAGGCAGCAGCAGCAGAGTCCATCAACCTTGAAGACGCAGTTTAGAGGTGGTCAGTCCTTCAGCCAGGAGAAAAGTCCTGCTCCATATTTTGGAAGACTGTGAAGCTGAATATTATATTCATAACTAAGCGCTAAACCCATAAGGGTCATACAGCGCTGTGCCGAAGTAACAGAATGGAGACCTGGATCTCTTCCCTCACGTCGTTCATGTATAGAAGAAATAGTATCGGTTCCAGTAATGATTTGTAGAGAGAATGTATGTGTTTATACTCACCCACATGTGGTTGAATGGGGTCCCACTTGTCAACTTTCAGTGTCCCAGGTTCACTTCCTGCTAGCTTCGTGGGACCTATCGTTGTCTTGCCTCTACTTGTTCGTCGAGGTCATTCCACTTTCTGACTACCCTGATAGCAAAGAAATACTTCCTGACATCCCTGTGGCTCATCTGTGTCTGTCTTCCGGCTGTGCATCCACTACTTGTTTCTCGCCTCTCAAACATCCTATCTCTGACTACCCTATCAAGTCCTCTTGAGTATTTTGAATGTTGTTATAATGTCTCTCCTGGTTTTTCTGTTATCCAATGCCATTAGGTTCAATTTGGGTAGCCTTTCCTCATAACTTTTACCTTTAGTTCTGGAACAAACCTCGGTGCCTAGTTCTGCACTTTGTCCCATTATATAATATGATTTTTCAAGTGTGGGTTCCACACTGGTGATGCATACTCCAAGATGTATGTATGATAGCAAACACTTGTTGTAGATGTACCGATCAACTTTTAAAACTCCTGCTTAAAGGTCCTGTATTAATCAACGTGTTATCCTACACCTACGTCCTTCAGATGTCCTGAAGTATTGCAGTATATATACGGTAATGCTATCATATGTATTTAAATAATTCTCTAGGGATGCCGCTACTGTCACGTCTCAAATTGTGATAGTATTAACATTTTCTCTTCACCGAAACAGCAACAGAATAATAATAATAATAATATTATTATTATGAAGACGACAGGGACTAAGGTGTAGGCTAATACGGTACATCCTGCGTGTCTGAGTCTCGTACTGTCTTACATGTGAAACTCACGCTTTCAACATTGTGGGTCATCAAACCAGCGCTAATCGGGCCTCGTGCGTGTTCTGGGGATTAGTCTTCCAGTTATTGATATGAGGAATAAGACAACACACGTCCCCTGATACGACCAGAGATAATTGGCTCCGGTAGATGATTCGGTGGTTAAGCGGGGCGATGAGGAGAGGTGGTGTAGTCGTTAAGTGGGTTGGTTGCTGAGGTAGGTTGGTAGATGGGATAACCTAAGTTACTGGGTTCTTAATGCACAAACACTGGTGGTTATTGCATGGGGTTGGGGGTTGCTGTCCACACCTCTAACAACACTAAGATGCCCTGAGGATGAATAACGTGACAGACACACATATACTAAGGCCCCCCCCCCAAAAAAAAAAGAGGTGCTGCCAATGGAAATAAGTCAGTCACTTTTCGGGGGTTATTCCAGGTAATTTACACTATGTATGGTAATTTCACTTATGTGTACCTGTGCCTAAGTAAACTTGCTTGCTTGCTCATGCACTCTGCCCAGACTCCTCGAACGTATTTTCCATTTATTATTGCCCCCTCCCAAAAAAAAACTATCGCAGGTTTAAAATAAACTCTGTAAAGGGAATCTAATGATCAGGTAAGATTTTCCATATCTAAAAATAACTGATACAGTACCCAAAAAAAATTTAGAAACAAAAGGTTTGTCCCAGTGGGACTGTATGTGCTCTTTGAGAGAAGTTGGTCTGCTTGAGGAGTCTGCAAGACTGTCCTACTGCAGTGTGGTCTTGAGTTTCTACCGCACTTCTCTAGCGTTCGGAGACAATCTCCTTTACTGGTTCACTGGAAGCCATACACGAGGACAGAAATGCAGGTAATGCTGCCTGCGTTGCCTTGTGCATCCCTATACCTCCCCGTCGCACTGGAAGAGTTGCTTGATCCCAGTGATCTTCCAGTGACATATTCAGTGCTTTCTTAAACATAGATCTCAGGAGTGCGTTATATTCACTAAGTGCTGGGTTGTCGAAAGAGGGTGCACACCTCAAGAATATATATATATATATATATATATATATATATATATATTATATATATATATATATATATATATCCTAGGTAGTAGGTTGGTAGACAGCAACCACCCAGGGAGGTACTACCGTCCTGCCAAGTGAATGCAAAACGAAAGCCTGTAATTGTTTTACTTGATGGTAGGATTGCTGGTGTCTTTTGTCTGTCTCAAACATGCAAGATTTCAGGTATGTCTTGCTACTTCTACTTACACTTAGGTCACACTACACATACATGTACAAGCATATATATACACACCCCTCTGGGTTTTCTTCTATTTTCTTTCTAGTTCTTGTTCTTGTTTATTTCCTCTCATCTCCGTGGGGAAGCGGAACAGAATTCTTCCTCCGTAATCCATGCGTGTTGTAAGAGGCGACTAAAATGCCGGGAGCAAGGGGCTAGTAACCCCTTCTCCTATGTATATTACTAAATGTAAAAGGAGAAACTTTCGTTTTTCCTTTTGGGCCACCCTGCCTCGGTGGGATGGGGCCGATGTGTTGAAAGAATAAAATATATATAAAATATATATATATTATTTATATATATATATATATATATATAATATATATTTTATATATATATATATGTCGTGATCTTGGTTTAAAAACAGCAACGCTCATCTTGCCATATAGGGCAAGTGAAAATTTGTGTATGCAAAAATATCGCCAAAACCATTCTGAACCTAACGAAAAAAATTTTAATTTGATTGTGTTTATTTAGTACTAAATTATTGTAAACGTATTTAAAATATATTTAGTTGGTTTGGCTAAAATAAATGTTGTTGCTATAATAAGGTTAGGTAAGTTTTCTAAGTTTTCTTTTGGTGCAAATTAAAATTTTTTATATTACTTAATGAAAAAAATATATTTTTTAAAGTATAAGAGAAAATTTCAAAGACTTAATTTTAAATGAGTTCTTGCTAATTGACCAGTTTACATATTCGCACGACATTATTTTATATATATATATTATAAATATAATATTAATATTATATAAATATATATATATATAAAAATATATATATATATATATGTCGTGCGAATATGTAAAATTTTAATTACAAGAACTCATTTAAATTAATCCTTTCTAAAATTTTCTTTTATACGTTAAAGATAATTTTTTCATAATGTTATGTAAAAATTTATATTTGCCCAAAAGGAACTTTGAAACTTACCTAACCTTATTATAACAAGCGTAATTTATTTTAGCCTAACCAACTAAATATATTTTAGATTTGTTTTATATTTAATTTAATACTAAACAAACACAGTGAAATATTTTTTTTTTCGTTGGTTCAGAATGATTTTGGCGAAATTATTGCATACACAAATATCACTTGTCCTAATGGCAAGATGAGCGTTGCTATTAGCCAAGATCGAAGTTCTGCCTATTCGGCACGACATATTTTATATATATATATATATTATATTATATATATTTTTATAATATATAAAATAAGTATATATATAATGTATATATATAATGCATATAGAAAATTTTCTCCGGCTTCTTCGCTAGGGGCAAAGATCAGAAAATAATATAGGTGAAAGTTTATAAAAAAAATCAAATCACACAAGAGTAAAACGGGGTAACCATTGTTAGGTTTCAGGGAGCTTACTTCCTGTAGCTACAATTTAAAATAATGATCTGCTTACACAGGGGTCCTAAACCCTTTCCTACACAATCTGCCACATTGTGAACCCATAATTTCATGCCAGGGGCAGCATCCTAGAAGGGCCCATGCGGCCCGCGGGCCGCATTTTGGGGAAACCCCCTAAATTTTGGGTATTCTGTCACCCCTTTAAAAAAACATCCAATCTAAATCTGCCATAAACCTTTTATCAAGAAGGCAAAAAAATTTACTTTCATCTCGTATTTGTTAAAAGAAAATACAAAGGATGTCAGAATCTCAGATGTACCTCAAAACGCGGGAGAAAACATGTAAAATGTCCACCCAACGATAATTCAATAAGAGAATGTTCAGAGCTGTTGAACACCCTCTTATGGGAATTAACAAACACACCTCTACAAACTGTTCCTAAATAACTAGGCTTTGACTTCATTGCCGTCGGCGGACAACGAGCTGATAGCAGCACCAGGAGGCCACGGGAAAGAATGCTGTGGTTTTTGCCTTTGATAAAGGAAGCAAGTTTATTGGGCACCCACTTCACCCCTCCCCTCCCCTCCTATTCCCCTCCCCAGTTCTCTTCTACACACACTGGCCTTCCCTTCATCACACTCACTCCCTTGCACACTAGTAACGACTCTTTCTCTCGTACGTTTGTACTCATCAATATATATTCTCTACTTCTTCCATAACTATTAGACCCCCCTCTTGGTTATATACACACTTCAGAGAGGATCTATCTCTGCCACTGATTCTGGATTTTCAATGTTGAAGTCACACCAGCATCCATTCCTTGTAAGGGTTGGCAGCGACAGCCTTTGTTATAGAATGAATTGAAATAATAATAATAATAATAATAATAATAATAATAATCCTTCCTGGGTCCCTCTAACATCATTTCATCCTATCTTGTTTTTCTTTCCTTAACTGTAACTGGATGAAGACGCAGGGACAAACCCCCTTAACTGAGTTGCCCCTATTCATCTAGATCAGGGGTCCCCAAACTCTTCAGCTCATCGATCCCATCCTGAAGCTTCAGATTATTCATCAACTCCCAAACATCAATATGAAAATAATTTAACATTTAGTACTTTAACTAATAGTACTACGAATGATAATAACAATAATGATGACTTCATAAAAAATAGCTAATATTTAAATTATCAGAAAGATTTAACATACCCTTTTTTTACTGAAATTGTTGGTATTAATGAGAAGAATGTAACTGATAAATGTTAACAAGGTTACTAATATTTTGTTGGCGAGTTATAGTGGTAAGTCCAGGTCCAGTCTGTTCCTCATAGTTAGAATTGCATTTGCTTTGCTAAAACCAGTTTCAACCATGTAATGACCCACCTCCCTTTTAACCCCAGCTATTTATCGACCCCTTCGATAGTCCCATAGATCTTTAGGGGTCGATATTGACCACTTTGGGGAACCCTGATCTAGGCAGTAAATAGGTAGCTAGGTCATGGGTATTAGCCGACTGCTGTGGCTGGCATCCAGGCGAGCCAGCGGTAATATACCTTACATAGGACCGCCGGAACATCCGTGACTCAGTTGGTAGAACCTTCAACTCACGTACAGAAGGTCCGTGGTTTAATCTCCGGCACGGGTGGAAATGTTGGGCATGTTTCCTTACATCTGCAGCCCCTGTTCACATAGCAGTAAGTAGGTACCTGGGTTAGTCGACTGGTGTTGGTCGGGTTTTGAAACGAGCTGAGGTAGAATAACAGTTTTAAGCCTGTAAATTCAATTGTATAACACAAAAATAAATTTGTGGTATCTGTACCTCTCACACATCCTCATTCATACATAAACTGAATAACCATAAACACACTACACAAACCTGATGTATCTTACACTACACAAACTTGATGTATACTACACAAGTACACAATCTTGTGTTATCCAGAATGCAACTCTGACGTGCTCTGTATCACACAACTCTGTATAATCCTCCACTGCATAACCCTAGGTGGAGTTTAACTGGAGTTAGTTTCGTGGGTCAGCGCCCCCGCTGGGATGGGAGGGGCGGGGGTCAGCGCCCCCGCAGGCAGGGGATATGGTTTCATACCAGGTCTCAAGGCAGTTGGCCTGATATACTAGGCTGTTGGTTCTCAAGTGTATTTCTATGTTACACAACTCTGTACGTTCCTCCGGTACATAAATATAACCTACTTCTTCACTTTATAACCCTGGTATATGTCTCCATTACACAACCTTGACGTATTCTCTACACACACACACACACACACCACACACACACACACACACTCAGTACACAATTAACTCTTACCTATGCTTGGCTTACTTAATGCAATCACTATTGCATTCAACAGCATTTCTCAAATTCCCAACATGCCGAACACTCCACATGTGTTGCCTCATGATCCTGTCAGACCAGCTACGTTCAACGTCTGTTTAGTGGACGGAGGATCGAGCCTCCACACACTCAGTGCCTCCACAACTCTTACCACACTTAATGCATCATTGACTAACATTATGACATTCTCACTGGAGAAGCCAGGTACAGATATAGAATAAGGGGAAAAAGGGGAAATTTGCCAGCAAGTTTTATGTATTCCAGCACACGTTAAATTATACCATAATAAAGTTGATAAGTTAGCCAAAGAAAACCCACTAAAGGAAAATGTATAGAATACAGAGCCTTAAATACTGAAGATCCGGTTACAGTGGTTACAGATTCCTGTGAGGGGGAAGCCAAGGTCACACCAGTGAAGAAACGAGCACAAGAGACAAGCTTCATCAAAACATGACTTGGTGAAGCTCTTGGAAAAAGAGTGAAACGTTGTCCTATTAAGAGGTTGTTCTGAAACGTGTGTATTGGTTCGTGTAAAAAAAAAAACTCAGGTCATCTTACTGGTAATAAGAAATCCTTTTCGAAATTTTTATTGTTTCTTGTTTATTTTTGCCCACGAGAGAGCAAATGAAACTCCCAAAATAATAAAAATAAATTACATGCACTCACAGATATTAGTGACACGGCTGTCAGACAAGTAGACGTAAACAGTGTCAGTGTCACAGGACCTGATGCATTGTTCTCAGTACTTTAAACGAGACTATGAAACGAACTTAGCAAACAACTCATTACTTTCTTCAATATTTACAAACGTTTGTCACACCGGAGAGGTGGAGGATGACCAATAAACTCCTAGTAAAAAAGCGAGAGATAGGTCTTTAGCATCAGTATCTACAAATCAACCTGACCGCAGCAGTGGGAAAGATAACTGGTCAGCAACAGCAGGGGCTGTCCGAAGTCACCTTTTACGGACGTAATTTGATCACAGATCCTCAGCGCTGTGGCAGCGAGGTCGTCATTCATGATTAATAGATTTACTGACCTTTTCCACTAAGGTTATTGAAGCAGTGAACCATAAAAAAAAGAAAGACTCTCAGAATAAAAATCACAATACCGTAGCAGGAGAAACGATTCACAGCTAGCCTACAAATTGAAGATAAATATTTCAACGCTGTTTCGCTCAGTCCTGGAAATCTGTGAAAAACTCTGACGTTTCTACATTTATTTTTTTTTGGGGGGGGGGAGGGTTGCAAAATTGGATACATCAGCAGCGTGCTGCTGTCCTATTCTACGATGTGTGAGAGTTACTTAGAAAATAAAGATAGGCATGTTTCCCTTGTCATATCACACTGGATGGGTGTTATACACTGTGTTGAATTGTGTCAGCCTGAGGCTGGGAGGCTTCAGAAGTGTCAGCCTGAGGCTGGGAGGCTTCAGAAGTGTCAGCCTGAGGCTGGGAGACTTTAGTAAGGTATTCCATCAAAGATTCATCAGCCAGGGAAGCTTCAAGCTCAAGTCCCAACAGAGCTGGAGTTACTGTCACTTGGGAATTACCATCTCCTAGCATGACCCGTCACACACAGGAAAGATTATATATATATATATATATATATATATATATATATATATATATATATAATATAATGTGCAAGACAAGCCACGGGGGAGAGGGGTGGAAATTTTAAGCTCAAGTACTTTCACACTTCTCAGTGCGTCATCAGGAGCTGTGCAATTTTGCAAGGGAGCAACAGGAGAAATGAGGGGAAGTTCTTCAGAGTATGGGAGGGTGAGTGGCAGACCCAGGTTTCATGAACATCACGACTGCAGGATTGCTTTCCATCCAGGATGCTGGGGATGGAGATGAATGGTAGGGAATGCTGGGGGATGAAGAGGAATGGTAAGGGATGCTGGAGGATGGATAGGAATAGCAGGGGATGCTGGGGGATGGAGAGGAATGGTAAGGGATGCTGGGGGATGGAGAGGAATGGTAGGGGATGCCGGGGGATGAAGAGGAATGGCAAGGGATGCTGGGGGATGGAGAGGAATGGTAGGGGATGCTTGGGGATGGAGAGGAATTGCAGGGGATGCTGGGGGATGAGGAAAGGAATGGTAGGAGATGCAGGAGGATGGAGAGAAGAATGGTAGGGGGTGGTGAGGTTTCACGGGGGATGAAGACTTTACGAGAAATGAGGCTTCATGGGGGACGGGAAGGTTTCACGGGGATGAGAAACAGGTAAGAGAAGCTTGAAGACTTCTGAGACAGTTCATCTGCGTCACGATGGTACAGGGAGGAGAAGGGGCGGGGGAATGAATGGGGGGGCATGAAGGGTGATTGTGGGCGGTGAGGGGGGAGGGCGGAATGAGGGTATGGGGGGCTGCACAATTAGTGTGCGGGTGGATGGGCGGGCGTGCGGGTGGGCGGGGTGGTGGGCGTTGGAGAGAGAGAAAGGGGGTGAAGAAGCGAAGGGGGGGGGGAGAGGGAGAGAGATGAGAGAAGGAGGGGGGTATTAGAAGGGCCAGACGGGACGTGGTCGATACCGGCACGTCGACGTACCCCCCTTTCCCTTCTACCCCTCCCCCTTCCCTTCTCCCCCGTCTCTCTCTCGCTACCGGGTTTTTGCTGCGTAGATTAATGACTCCGCCCGACCTCCTCTGCCTTCCCTTCCTTACCCCGTAGACTTTCACGGTGGTGCCACGGTAGGTGCCCTGGTGGTGCCACGGTATTGCCAGGGTAGTACAACGGTGGTGCCACGGTGGGGGCACGGCAGTGCCAGTGTAGTGCCACGGTAACAAACTGCTTGAGGAACTTACGCACTGCACGTCTGCCCACCCACATGTTAACCAGGTGAGCCAGACAACCAGGCGAGTCAACCAGGTCAGTCAGACAACCAGGAGTCAAACAACCTCAGCAATCTCAAGAACCCGGTACAAAAAAAAAAAACACAGCAAGAAAGACTCCGCTCCCTCACGAAGTTCCTCACGAAGTTCCTCACGAAGTTCCTCACGAAGTTCCTCACGAAGCTCCTCACGAAGCTCCTCACGAAGCTCCTCACGAAGCTCCTCACGAAGCTCCTCACGAAGCCGCAAGTTTACTTAAACGCAATTAAAAAAATGCGTCGATGCTGGAGCAGCACTCGCTACGGAGACCTTCCCATGCGCTGCTCAATTTGGGATGAACTTTGCGAAAAGCAGCACTAGAAGAGGTTTGCAACAGTGTTGACTGGATATGTAAGTCAACCCACCACCTGGGTGCCATGGTGAAGGCAACACAAATACAGTGGCACCAGTTTGACAGCACACACTATCAGCACGAAAAGTGCACACATAACCCGCACATAGAAGCTTACGACGATGTTTCGATCATGGTATTGTGCCTTTTCGTTTTTTACACTCGCAAATATTCGTTAACTTTTGTTAATTTTTGATAATATTCGCGATGTTAAATCAAGGAATAACGAAAATTGTTTCACGAGAGGCCAGGCAGTGAGACGCGGTGACCGGAGTGCTCACAGAGACCCGTGTTGAAAGTTACTGTGATAACAAAGGACGGTGCACGAAGGGGGGATGTGCAGTTTTGTAAGGTGTCGCAGAATCAAAAGACCACGAGGTTTGACTGATCTGCATGTTGCAACCTCTCGTATGCTATGTCAGTGACAAATAAATACTATAAAACTCTTGTTCTTGTACGCAAATTTCCAGATGAAAATTCCCAGGCGATTGAAGAGGCCAAAACATCCTTTCACTTTAAGACACCTTGGAAAAATGTGACCCCCTCTTCCCCCCCCCCAAAAAAAAAAAAAAGTTAAAAGCATACAAAAATCCCAGGAGTCAGTTTGAATTAATAACACACAAACGAGCTATCAGGACTGCTATAAATCTGCCTTTAGCACCCAAGTACCAAAACCGACCTGACTGGAAAAAAATATTTCTGGCCTCGGATTCACAAATAGTGATGAGTTGGCTTGGAACATTAATAGAGCCGGTCACACTCAATCTCCAGTCACAAGCTAATCGACAAGCACACCGGCATAGACAGAAATGAAGGATTATCCAAACTTATTCCTTGGGTAGCATTGAAAATGGGTTAGGGGAATATTATTGTTAGTGGGTTTGAGACAGACGTGCCAAGCATGGGCCAGTACGCCTGCTACAGTGTTTTTTTCTTACGTAATTTAGAATTCTAGCGAGTGTGTTTACCACACATTAAATTTCATCAGAAAAAATAATAACGGAATGGGTAAATTATGACCTTACTGAAATAAGCTGGGAAGATATTACAAGTAACATAAATATTAACCAGTTCTTTGAGACTGAACTTAAGAAGCACTAGATTAGAGAAACATACCTCATATACTGAGAGAGAGAGAGAGAGAGAGAGAGAGAGAGAGAGAGAGAGAGAGAGAGAGAGAGAGAGAGAGAGAGAGAGAGAGAGAGAGAGAGAGAGAGAGAGAGAGCGCAAAGCCATCAGCAAAATTTAAAGTATCCTACAACGCATTTTATATGCAAATTACAAGACAACCAACAACTGGAGTACTGGGCACTTAATGGAGATGGAACCTTTACTGATGATGACAAACACTGGAGTAAAACATTAAGGGACGCATTACAACTGTGTTCAGCGAGTCACTGGACGCACTGAATAATGGTAAATCACACGATTTTTAACGAATACAACACTCGACTCTTCCAAGATTTCCGACAACATACTAACCCAGCATCAAAAAAAAAATAAAAAAAAAAAACTGTTGAAAACTGTATAAAATACCGACAGGTTGATAAAGACATGTATACAACAGTTCGGTATCTCCATTAATGAAACGTTTCGCCTACACAGTAGGCTTCTTCAGTCAAATACAGAGGCTGAAGAAGCCTGCTGTGTAGGAGATACGTTTCAACAATAAAGATACCCAACTGTTACACATGTGCCTTAAACATATATATTGCATGCCCATTCTTAAAAAGAAAAATGATCACATGCAATAAATATCTTAGGAAGATAGCGTAGGTGACAGCATAGATGCATAATTCTCTAGGATGATGCTACTGATATCACGTTATCACCACCATTGAAAAAGTAGTGAAAAGTATCATTACTTAACATACAGAATCGCAATAATTTCATAGTCTAGGAAAGCACGAGATGTAGAACAGGACTCTTCCTGCCTCTTGCAAGCCCTAGACCAATACCACATGCATTTTGCAAGCATTGCAAGGAAAGTAAGACTGCTGACTTTTGGGAAGCCTATTCTTATTTCGAAATTGAATTTACAGGCCATGAGATATTACCTTACCTCGGCTCATTTGCAAGATCGCCAGACTTACAGTACGCTACTGCTCCTTCTTACAAGGAATAAAACCGATTTGCTGCTAGATGTAACAGATGTAAGATGTCCAGACGTCTTTACTTACCCCAGGATTGAACTCAACTCTGTCGGTTCTTATCCGAAGGCGTTATCACCGCGCTACGAGCACACACACACAATATATATATATATATATATATATATATATATATATATATATATATATATATATATATATATATATATATATATATATATATATATATATATATATATATATGCAATAAGATCACAGTAAACAGGTGAATTCAAAATATGCAAAACAACCACTCTGAAAGAATAGAGAAATTCCAAGCGCTTTCGTGACTACTCACATTATCAAGGAACTATGAAAGTGAAGCATCCAAGGAAGCTATATAAGGGGTCCGGCCAGCACCTCACTATCAGATCCCACAACGGTTAAACACGTGACGCGCGGCGAGCCAACTTGGATAGGTCCTTTGCACAACTCACCCCGAAGCTATTCTACCCAAGAAAATTTAAAAATTATTTGTCCAGTGTATTATTAAATTCTTCCCAAATTCTATTAATTATAAATGGATCTAATTTATATAAACCAAAGGAAATATTCATATTATTGTCAAAACTGCTTTTTATGAAACAAGATTCAATTATATTCCTGTCGACCATGGACTTGCTTGATACTACTTTCTCAACTTTTTGAAAATCAATTGGATGGTTAAAATCTCTTACATGAATAAATAGAGCATTGGAATCTTGTCCAGTTCTAATGTTATATTTATGTTGTTTTAATCTTAGTTCGAGATTTTTACCAGTTTGACCGTAATAAACTTTATCGCAAATTTTACAAGGAATCTTATAGACACATCCATCAGCATTTTGGGGGGAATTCTTTATCAAAAGTTTTTTTTACTGTATCAAGATTTTTGAATACAACTTTAATATTAAAAGTCTTAAGAAGAGAAGGCATATCAACCAAGTTTTCATGGTAAGGGAGAACCAACATATTTTTAGTTGAATAAGGCTGGTTGCCCCTTTTTGGATTATAAAAAGTATTTCTGGCAGTTTGAAAGGATTTATCAATTAAATTTCTTGGGTATTTTAGATCATTAGCTATTTCATAATTTTTTGAGATTTCTTCATCTATAAACTTTGGACTACAAATACGTAAAGCTCTCAAAAACATTGATGAGAAAACCGACAGTTTAACTATCTTGATGTGAAGAATAATAGTGTACATAAGAACAGTTATTTGTTGGTTTTCTGTAAATTTTAAACTTAAAATCGTTGTTACCCTTTATAATTAAAACATCTAGGAAAGGCAAATGATTTTTTAGGACTTGACGTGCTGTTGGAGTGTGAGCAGTGTAACATTTATGGAGTCAGGGAAACCAGCAGACCGGACTTGACTCCTGGAGATGGGAAGTACCTCTGAAGGATAGGTGTTAATGTTGCAGTTTTATAGCTGTAGTGTAGGCGCGCCTCTGGCAAGACAGTGATGGAGTGAATGATAAAAGTTTTTCTTTTTCGGGTGGGAGAAGGCCGATGTGTTAATAGAATATAATAACTGTAAAAGTGGGAAGATCAGTCTTCACTTTCTACTCAAACAGGTTGACAGGGTAGCACGTAGATTGGTCTACAAGTATCTTCAGTTTATATATCATCAGATCTCTTTTCTGTTGCAGAGAGTACATTGCAAGTTCCGTGCACTTCTAGGCGCTCTCGGCGGGTACCTTGACTGCTCAGGTGGTGGGAAGGGGAAGGCCTGGTCTGGGACCTGTGTCCACACTCCTGACTGCCTTCTGAGGTCGCTGTACATCTATAGATTCCCTTCTTGTGAAAATAATCATACTAATAATCATACTAATAATAATAATAATAATAATAATAATGATAATAGAAAAAAATACTACCACTAATAATAATTTAGTGTATTAATTGTAGCAATTATTATTGTACTATCTGGTCTCTCTAATCTTCGACACAAGCAAAAAATAGTTATGTATGGGTCCCCCCAAAACTTATTGAAATATACATCCCATGCCACGCCATATATATAAACCATGTCACGTCATATATATATATCCCATGTCGCGTCATTCTCACATACTGAAGGATGTGTTGCACATCAATTTGATCGGGACTAAGTTTCGAACCGTTAGAACTTTCAGAAGTTACAACTCGATGAAGCTCTACACAGGGCGAAACGTTGTCCCAATTTAAACCTTGCTCAGCAACATGTCTTCCATTGTTTTTTTTTGTGTGTAGCTCCGAAAGGCTGAGGGATTGATTACCTCATCTTCCACTCTCTTTACCTATCATATCTGTACTGAACTGAAAAAGCCGCTGGTTGTCGAAACATCTTCAAATAACGATACCCAAAGGCTGCCCATTTGAATGTTTCTTCATCTTGACTGTACTGTATGACATTAATTCTAATGATACTTATCAACATTACGGTCACGGTCCAAGACCCAGAAAATCCCCAGTCAGACAATCTCGGAGATCCTATTCCAGAGCCTTCTCCCCCGTTTTTTCTTTTTTTCAAGACCCCAGAATGTTTTTCTTGTCGTGCATGATGCAAGCAGAATGGCTGACGAGCAGAGTCAGTTTCTGTTAACATCCCGTTCATGAACCTATTATTTCCTTGAAGCTTTTTTTTTTTTTTTTTTCCCCCACTCTCACCGATGCGTCGTTTTTCGTCTCACGCCTGCTACTCCTCTCTCACTGCTGCTTATCCTTGAGTGGTACTGCTTTTTTCCTTGACTCCTGCTGCTCTGCTTTGGGATCTGGTGGTTTCTCTTGCTGCCTGATGCCTTCCTGTAGGATCCGGTGTTTTCCCATGGGATCCGTTTCTTCCTGGGAGTCCTGACGCAATTCCTTAGGAACTAATAACCTCGCCGGAGCAGGATAAGACTCAGAGAGTTGAAAAAGAGTGTTACCAGTCAGTGATAAGTCACTCCATTAGTTATTCCCTGAAACAGTGTAGCACTCTCTGTTTCAGGGAATAACTAGCATTACTACATACGTACGTGTGTGTTTTTACTTAATTATGCTTTCAGTGGTCGAGTCACAGCTCTTGGACCCGCCTTCCAACCGCTCACCAACGGTCATATTCAATGCCTTTAAACTTTTTTACAGACACCACTTGGGACCTTTTTTTCCAGCTTCAACTTCCATTTATACTATTATTATTATCAAAACTAAGCCCAAAACCACTTCCATTTATAGCCTCTTATTCTCCGAGAGAGGGGACGACCACTCCCAGTGCTGAATAAGGAACAAGAGGAACGACTCCTCAGCAGTGAATGGAAGATCCGCTACTAATGAACTAATGTGTCGAGAGAAAGCATCTGCGACATTTGATTTTCTCTCACTGTCTTTACATCCCTTCTCCATCTCTTATTTTTCCATTTTCCTTCTTATTTTCTCTATCTGCCCATTATTTTCCTTCCTGTTCCCCGTTCTTCCCTTGCCAGTCTCCTGGCACTCCACGTGGCTCTCTACAAGGACACTTTGCCTGACTTTTTTTTGGGGGTTATCCTAGTTTCTCTACACAGGCTGCTATGCATGATAATATATGTAACCGTATTTGTGTATATCTGAATAAACTTACCTGCTCCCGAGATTCAGTAGGCTAAAGCGACCGAGCTACGACAACCGCTTCCAGCGCTGAACAAGGAACAAAAATGAACTACTTCCTAGATTCAGTAGACTAGAGCGACCGAGCTACGACGACCGCACCCAGCGCTGAACAAGGAAAAAGAGGAACGGCTTTGCTTACACAGTAGGAGAGCCCTGAAACAGAAGAAACTAGAGAAACGTATTTGTTTATCACCGAGGCAGTAGCACGAAGATGAGATTAAGTTTATTTAAGTACAGGTACAGACTAATACAATTACACAAATTCTTATATATAGTAACCTATGTGTAAATTACCTACTAGAATAACTCAAAAAAGTCAGACAAAATTGCTTATTTTCATTGGTGTCCTTGTAGAGAGCCACGTGGAGTGCCAGGGACTGGCACGGGAAGAACGGGAGGGGGAATAGGAAAAAATAATGGGTGGATAGAGAAAATAAGGGGAGAAAAGGGAAAATAAATGGAGAGGGGATGTAAAGGCATTGAGGGAAAATAAGGTACAGGGGATTTAAAAAAGGAGGGGAGAGAAGGATGCTAGAAATACCACCACACGTTTAATAACATTCTAACCTGAATACGACCGCACCTTTTATAACATTCTAACAGATATTTAACCTGTAAACCAGTGTTCTGGTCAAATACCTGAGGTAGCAACCCTCACTTTTATATTTTGACTAAGGGAGAAGCCATCTGAGTGATACACGAGAAGGAGAGAGAGAGAGAGAGAGAGAGAGAGAGAGGAGAGAGAGAGAGAGAGAGAGAGAGAGAGAGAGAGAGAGAGAGAGAGAGAGAGAGAGAATGCAAGTTAGGTGGAAAACAACACTGTTTGAACACAGTGTTGGTGTAAAGACCTTTACCTGAAACTTCCTGGTTACTCTTTCTTGTGGCTTTGCCTCTCATCCACTAGTACCTGTAACCCAGCCTATACCTGGCCCTTTAGGACCTCTAACTTAGCCTGCACCAGTCCCTTGGGAAATTCCCCTGTAACTTAGTCTGTATCTATCGCTTGAGAATCTCTAACCCAGCCTGTACCTCTAGTACAGGGGCTCCTAACCGGGGAAGGGAATTCTTCCCTGGAGAAAAATAGATATTACATGGAAGGGGATGAAGGGATGAGACCAAAATGATAAAATCTGACTTTTTTGTTAGTGGAGATCAAGTGATAAAGGTGAGCAACTTACATGAGTGTTGAGGAAGAGATGAGTGAGGAATATAAGGGTTTTGTGGGTATGGATGCGTAGAAATGAAGGTGGTGTGCAGTTGAGGGTGGTTTTGCGTGTGCAGTAGTAGTAGTAGTGTGTGTGTGTGTGTGTGTGTGTGTGTGTGTGTGTGTGTGTGTGTTTCTTCACAGCAACTGTATTGGTCAGTATTCTTCATGTCAGAAAGTAATAAGAGATGCTACTAGGAAAATCCCATTTAGTGTACATTTCTACACTGTGATGGTTGTAATAGAATTAACTCTGTGTAACATGCCATAAACTCCTAACAAACGATTCCATGAAACCATCTGAGCTATCAAACCATACCACGGGAGGGGATAGAACCCACGATCAGAGAGTCTCAAAACTCCAGACCGTCGCGTTAAATAATGGACCAGCTGGTCCAGTGGAGTTTTGAGACTCTGATCGTAGGTTCTATCCCCACCTGTGGTATGGTTTGTTTGCAATCGTGTCATTACGATTTCGTGAGTCATCTGAGCTATAGCAGCGTCATCCTGAAAAACCTAACTCAAACAACTCCTCAGTGAAAGATGAATTTAACCTCCAGAGTCTTGAGTTGTGTGTCAAATTGTACCCCAATTCATCCCGATCTTGTCATGAACGTTCTTCTTGTGCTGATCCCATTTTCTTCAGCAAATTCGCGCAAGTCAAGCCTTCCCTTCTGTCAGTCAAGTCGTTGACTGGAAACAAGCTGCAGGTTGAATGTGATCTAAGGTGTTCTCTGTCAGCGAGGCAGAGTCAGTCGTCTGTGTATCAAGGTATGTAATGTCTTCCAGTTGGTTGAAAAACATATGCAATCTGTCTGAAATTTTGTCTTTAGAGTTTTCAGTGTGTCATGAGTGTTGTCAGAGGCAGGATTTGTCATCTTTTCGACCCGTGCTGGGGTGTCGCGGCGACCCGTGCTGGGGTGTCGCGGCGACCCGTGCTGGGGTGTCGTGGCGACCCGTGCTGGGGTGTCGTGGCGACCCGTGCTGGGGTGTCGTGGCGACTCGTGCTGGGGTGTCGCGGCGACCCGTGCTGGGGTGTCGCGGCGACCCGTGCTGGGGTGTCGCGGCTACCCGTGCTGGGGTGTCGCGACGACCCGTGCTGGGGTGTCGTGGCGACCCGTGCTGGGGTGTCGTGGCGACCCGTGCTGGGGTGTCGTGGCGACCCGTGCTGGGGTGTCGTGGCGACCCGTGCTGGGGTGTCGCGGCGACCCGTGCTGGGGTGTCGCGGCGCGCCGTGCTGGGGTTGTCGCGGCGACCCGTGCTGGGGTTGTCGCGGCGACCCGTGCTGGGGTGTCGCGGCGACCCGTGCTGGGGTGTCGCGGCGACCCGTGCTGGGGTGTCGCGGCGACCCGTGCTGGGGTGTCGCGGCGACCCGTGCTGGGGTGTCGCGAACGACCCGTGCTGGGGTGTCGCGAACGACCCGTGCTGGGGTGTCGCGGCCACCCGTGCTGAGGTGTCGCGGCGACCCGTACTGGGGTGTCGTGGCGACCCGTGCTGAGGTGTCGCGGCGACCCGTGCTGAGGTGTCGCGGCGACTCGTGCTGGGAGGTCGTGGTGACCCGTGCTGGAGTGTCGTGACGACTCCTGTCTTCACGGTGTTACACTAGCCTCTTATTATCTCTCACATTGCATGAGTGCGAGTTTGTGCTCGCCTGTGTGGGGTTACAGGGGTTGGGCTTCACCTCCTGGTCCCACCTCTCAACTCGCCAGATTCACTCCCGCTTAGCACTGTGGATTCTACAGTACCTGCTTTTAAAACTATGTATGGAGCCTACCTCCACTTTCTCATCGATTGTGTGTATGTGTGTATATGCGTGTGTATACTCTCGTATCTGTGGTTGCAGTGACTAAAGCTCCTGGTCCCACCCCTTACCTGGCTGTCTCCGGATGCACTGATCTCCCACCCTCCCGGATTTTATCATATCTGGTTGATATTTATGTTTGTTTTGCCTCAGTTTCCATTCAAGTCAGCGTAAGCAAAATTTTCGCAAGCGTACTTGTGTCCAGCAGAGAGAGAGAAAGAGAGAGAGAGAGAGAGAGAAACTTCTGTTTCTTTTTAGTCACGCTGCTTTCATTGTAATATTAAACTTAATGCTCTAATTTTTCTTTGCAGATATCGAAAGCTTATATATTTCGAACCTGATCAGTGTTAACACCAAAGTTTAGGCCAATTGAAATCGATCACAGCACGTCTTGAAACCAGATGCAAACATGTACACTGACCTCGTGACGGAGTGGACACACAGGTCCTTCACACTTACCACCTAGCAAGATGGATAACACAGGTCTCACATTTACCACCTAGCAAGATGGATAACACAGGTCTCACATTTACCACCTAGCAAGATGGATAACACAGGTCTCACATTTACCACCTAGCAAGATGGATAACACAGGTCTCACATTTACCACCTAGCAAGATGGATAACACAGGTCTCACACTCACCAGCTGGTAACTGGAAGAGCTAATAAAGAATTTGTTCACTAACTTTTTCTATTTATAATTTACTAGCAGAATAAACTGCCGTCGCCCGGACAAATCTCTCTTCAGTAAAAATTATAATAACATTAGTAAAAAAATGTTACTCTAGTAGTTCTCTGAAGGGTTTTTAAAGCTTTCTATCCTGCACCTTCATTGTCAGGAGGTGAGTGTGGAGGGGACTCACCCCTGCACCTGCCTTGTCAGGAGGTGAGTGTGGAGGGGACTCACCCCTGCACCTGCCTTGTCAGGAGGCGAGTGTGGAGGGGACTCACCCCTGCACCTGCCTTGTCAGGAGGTGAGTGTGGAGGGGACTCACCCCTGCACCTGCCTTGTCAGGAGGTGAGTGTGGAGGGGACTCGCCCCTGCACCTGCCTTGTCAGGAGGTGAGTGTGGAGGGGACTCGCCCCTGCACCTGCCTTGTCAGGAGGTGAGTGTGGAGGGGACTCGCCCCTGCACCTGCCTTGTCAGGAGGAGAGTGTGGAGGGGACTCACCCCTGCACCTGCCTTGTCAGGAGGTGAGTGTGGAGGGGACTCACCCCTGCACCTGCCTTGTCAGGAGGTGAGTGTGGAGGGGACTCACCCCTGCACCTGCCTTGTCAGGAGGGGAGTGTGGAGGGGACTCACCCCTGCACCTGCCTTGTCAGGAGGGGAGTGTGGAGGGGACTCACCCCTGCACCTGCCTTGTCAGGAGGTGAGTGTGGAGGGGACTCACCCCTGCACCTGCCTTGTCAGGAGGGGAGTGTGGAGGGGACTCACCCCTGCACCTGCCTTGTCAGGAGGGGAGTGTGGAGGGGACTCACCCCTGCACCTGCCTTGTCAGGAGGTGAGTGTGGAGGGGACTCACCCCTGCACCTGCCTTGTCAGGAGGTGAGTGTGGAGGGGACTCACCCCTGCACCTGCCTTGTCAGGAGGTGAGTGTGGAGGGGACTCACCCCTGCACCTGCCTTGTCAGGAGGTGAGTGTGGAGGGGACTCACCCCTGCTCCTGCCTTGTCAGGAGGTGAGTGTGGAGGGGACTCGCCCCTGCACCTGCCTTGTCAGGAGGTGAGTGTGGAGGGGACTCGCCCCTGCACCTGCCTTGTCAGGAGGTGAGTGTGGAGGGGACTCACCCCTGCACCTGCCTTGTCAGGAGGTGAAGGGTTGTGGTTGTGGAGGGTTATGGTTGTGGTGGAGGCAAGTAGGAGAAGCACTCACCCCTGTACCTGCCTTGTCAGGAGGTGAGTGTGGACGACTCTCACCCCTTCAATTGCTTTCTCAGGAGGAGAGTGTTGCAAATATCTTGTCAGGAGGGTCTATGCATCTTAATGTTTGGTTGTAAGACACGACACGATCCACTTCATTCGGGCTAAAATATTGAAAAAAAAAAAAAACTGGGTTAGGATGGAAATACACGTCTTTAAAACGAATACAACGAAGAACTCTCGAGTGATGGTCCGCTCAACATAGAAAAAAAATAACCTCTCGGACGCTGTCCTCTAAATTAAAATATAGGAATGCCATACAACATAAACTCTGCCCTTAGGTGTGAGGAAGCTATGGTGAAGTTTAGTGACACTGGTTTTCACGAGGACAAAGTTATTAAAAAAAGGAAATGACCAAACCAACAAACTCACATAAAATATACAAGATCTTAAGAACAGCAAACATGTCGAGCAACGCCGGGTTGTTTAGTTAGTTTATTCATGGAACTCTGTACAGAACCTGCCTCCACAACTGCGTACGCAGCCTGCCTCCACAACTGCGTACGCAGCCTGCCTCCACAACTGCGTACGCAGCCTGCCTCCACAACTGCGTACGCAGCCTGCCTCCACAACTGCGTACGCAGCCTGCCTCCACAACTGCGTACGCAGCCTGCCTCCACAACTGCGTACGCAGCCTGCCTCCACAACTGCGTAAGCAGCCTGCCTCCACAACCGCGTACGCAGCCTGCCTCCACAACCGCGTACGCAGCCTGCCTCCACAACCGCGTACGCAGCCTGCCTCCACAACTGCGTAAGCAGCCTGCCTCCACAACCGCGTACGCAGCCTGCCTCCACAACTACGTACGGGGCCTGCCTCCACAACTATGTACGGGGCCTGCCTCCACAACTACGTACGGAGCCTGCCTCCACAACTACGTACGGAGCCTGCCTCCACAACTACGTACGGAGCCTGCCTCCACAACTACGTACGGAGCCTGCCTCCACAACTACGTACGGACCTGCCTGTCACAGAACTCTAGCAAGAGTGCGATACAAGATTTCCAGTCTTTAAACACGATGTTTTTTTTTTTTACGAAACATCATCTTTCCATTGATAAATCAGTATCAACGACGTGTGTGCACATCACTGATACTGATTTATCGGTTAACGCTTCCCGTCTCTTCCCTTTCCTAAGTACCGAGACTACCTTTGCGCACTCTTCCACATTTCAAGCACTTGTCTCTTGTCCACTAATCTGTTGTAAATGTTAGACAACAGTTGACAGAGTGCTTGTACTCTCCCCCTGAGAACTCTGTTGTGTGTATTGTGTCCTGTACACTTTGGTGTACTTTTTCTTTTTGATTCTCAGGTTCTGTCCCTGTTTGAAGCATGGGTTGTGAATGTTACAGTGAGGAGGAGGCTGGAGGCAGTGAAGATGTCATGTGAAGGTGCCTCCATGACTGATGAAATTGGCTCTACCACCTCTGTAACTGCCTCATGGACTGCTGAAATGCGCTCTTTATGTGTGTGTGTGTGTGTGTGTGTGTGTGTGTGTGTGTGTGTGTGTGTGTGTGTGTGTGTGTGTGTGTGTGTGTGTGTGTGTGTGTGCGCGCGTGCGCACGCTAATCTATTTGTACTCACCTATTTGTGGTTGCAGGGGTCGATTCACAGCACCTGGCCCCGCCTCTTTGCTGGTCGTTACTAGGTCCACACTCTCCCTGCTTAAAGAGCTTTATTGTATCTGTTCTCGTGAAGTTATAATCTTAAGAGTTATTCTTGCCGGTGTCGAGTCTTAGCTCCCGGGCCCCTCTACTTAAACTACAATCGCATCATGCCTTTTGGGCATCCCCGGGTTCATGTATGATCCAAGTTTCCCGTTATGGCACCATGCCTCTGTTCCTCGCATTTCAAATAGTCTGTCCCATCTGTTTTGTCAGTTCCTCAGAGTTTCTTGTACTTAGTTATCACGTCTTCCACGGTCCTCTTTTTTAAGCTCTACTCATTATATTACATCATCGACAAGCTGCTATGATATATAGGATTCAGTTTCCTCTGGCAGGTCGCTTATGTAAATACAGAATAGCATTGGTCTTGGCACTAATCCTTGAGATAAGATCCTTTATTACTCTCAGTCTTAAAGGTCCTCCTCCAGTACTAACTTCCTTCTCCTTCGCGTTAGATATTCCATAATCCACAGCAACTCGTTACCTTGCTGGTTTCTTTAATTTACGAATCAGTCTTCGATGGGATACACAGTCTAATGCTTTTCGACAGTCGAAGAATGTGAGGTCGACCTATATGCTTGTGTGTGTGTGGTGGGGGCGGTGGTGTCTGTGGTGTGGGAGACGTCTGTGGGAGACGTCTGTGGGGGACGTCTGTGGGGGACGTCTGTGGGGGACGTCTGTGGGGGACGTCTGTGGGGGACGTCTGTGGGGGACGTCTGTGGGGGACGTCTGTGGGGGAGGTGTCTGTGGGGGAGGTGCTGTGGGGGAGGTGTCTGTGGGGGGTGTCTGTGGGGAGGTGTCTGTGGGGGAGGTGTCTGTGGGGGAGGTGTCTGTGGGGGAGGTGTCTGTGGGGAGGTGTCTGTGGGGGAGGTGTCTGTGGGGAGGTGTCTGTGGGGGAGGTGTCTGTGGGGGAGGTGTCTGTGGGGGAGGTGTCTGTGGGGGAGGTGTCTGTGGGGGAGGTGTCTGTGGAAACGCACATAATCAATGTTCTCGGTGGCTTCAACGGTCCATGTCGATATCTGTCCCCTGCCAACTCCCTTCCCTTCATAACCACTCATCCTCAAACCACCCTTCCCTCCATCACCTCATTACATTTGACTATCACCCCTATCTTCACCCTATCGTCCTTTCATCACTGCCTCATCCACTCGGGTCAAAACCTTGCTCTTCCCCACTTCCGTCCACTTGAAGCTAGTAGGTAAGTGGCAGGTGAAAACTAGTAGGACATACAGTACCACTCAAACAGAACTAGCGAGAAGATATTTCACGTAAAAAAACACACAGTACTAGTAAGACACACAGTAAGATTCTCTTAATTTCACTACAAAGTTTTCCCCCTACCAGAGAATTACTGTAACTTCTCCATACTTTTCCTAGTTGGCTTCAGCTGATCTTCTCCACGTTTCAACGTTCTAGTTCTCAGTTTATAAGTGGAAACTGCTGAACTGGCTTCACCGAGCTGGCTTCAACTATCTCCACCAAGAACACTGCAGTGAACTTATCTTGGGTAAAAATGATTCGGCAGACATGAAAACAGAAACTAAATAAGAATTTGTACTGAGAGCCTTTCATTCTGAGCGCCTCTTCTCCTGACCTAAGAAAGGAGGGCCACTGCAGCAGGCCTACTGGCCCATATTAGACAGGTTCTTCTCAAACTCAAACCCACTAGCAAAAATATTTGCCCAACCCAATATCAATGTTACCCAAGGAATAAGCTATGATAATCCTATTAACTAATTCCCAAGTCTCATTCGTATATTTATCTAACCTAAATTTGAAGGTACCCACGGTTTTAGCTTCAATGACTACTAGGCAGACTGCTCCACTCATCGGCTACTTTATTTCCCATATCCTTTCTAAATCTAAACTTATCCAATTTGAATCCATTACTTCGAGTTCTTTTTGGAGAGATATTCTCATGACCTTATCTGCAGGCGTCTTCCACTGCTGGGGTCTTTTTCTGAGGGTTCCTTCTGCCGAAGTAGTCCCCTCCCTCTTCTACCGAGGTTATCCTTTTATTTTGAGGTCCTCTACTTGAGAGATGCAGTAAACAGTACTGTTACTTTCTGTTTTACTTTCTCAGCGTTGGTCGGCTGGAGTTAACTTCTGAAAGTTCAGATGGAAAGATTCTTGAGGTAATGTGGCTTCGGTAACTTCGGCGAAGTAAACAGTTTGTTAAGTTGGTCTGAGGAAACTCATGTGATTTTTGAAGCTAATGGCCCCTTCTCCCTCCCTCCCCAACACTTGCCTCAAACCAGGTGTCCCAGCAGCCAAGCTCTAACACAAACCAGTTCTAGGAGAGAGAGAGAGAGAGAGAGAGAGAGAGAGAGAGAGAGAGAGAGAGAGTCGGTGTTCCCACGTACTCTACAAATAATTAAACTAATTAGATCACCTTTACCTGAAGAAGCAGTGACCACAAGACAAGGGAAATTCACTATACCGTGACGGTCAGTGGGTGGGGTTGCGTAGAGCGCTGCTGATGGTCACTGGTGGGGGTGCTTTGAGCGCTGCTGACGGTCACTGGTGGGGGTGCGTAGAGCACTGCTGACGGTCACTGGTGGGGGTGCGTAGAGCACTGCTGACGGTCACTGGTGGGGGTGCGTTAGAGCACTGCTGACGGTCACTGGTGGGGGTGCGTAGAGCACTGCTGACGGTCACTGGTGGGGGTGCGTAGAGCACTGCTGACGGTCACTGGTGGGGGTGCGTAGAGCACTGCTGACGGTCACTGGTGGAGGTGCGTAGAGCACTGCTGACGGTCACTGGTGGGGGTGCGTAGAGCACTGCTGATGATCACTGGTGGGGGTGCGTAGAGCACTGCTGATGATCACTGGTGGGGGTGCGTAGAGCACTGCTGATGATCACTGGTGGGGGTACGTAGAGCACTGCTGATGATCACTGGTGGGGATACGTAGAGCACTACTGACGGTCACTGGTGGGGGTGCGTAGAGCACTGCTGATGATCACTGGTGGGGGTGCGTAGAGCACTGCTGATGATCACTGGTGGGGGTACGTAGAGCACTGCTGATGATCACTGGTGGGGGTACGTAGAGCACTACTGACGGTCACTGGTGGGGGTGCGTAGAGCACTGCTGACGGTCACTGGTGGGGGTGCGTAGAGCACTGCTGATGATCACTGGTGGGGGTGCGTAGAGCACTGCTGATCACTGGTGGGGGTGCGTAGAGCACTGCTGATGATCACTGGTGGGGATACGTAGAGCACTACTGACGGTCACTGGTGGGGGTGCGTAGAGCACTGCTGATGATCACTGGTGGGGGTACGTAGAGCACTGCTGATGATCACTGGTGGGGGTACGTAGAGCACTGCTGATGATCACTGGTGGGGGTACGTAAAGCACTACTGACGGTCACTGGTGGGGGTGCGTTAGAGCACTGCTGACGGTCACTGGTGGGGTGCGTAGAGCACTGCTGACGGTCACTGGTGGGGGTGCGTAGAGCACTGCTGACGGTCATGGTGGGGGTGTGTAGAGCACTGCTGACGGTCACTGGTGGGGGTGCGTAGAGCACTGCTGACGGTCACTGGTGGGGGTGCGTAGAGCACTGCTGACGGTCACTGGTGGGGGTGCGTAGAGCACTGCTGACGGTCACTGGTGGGGGTGCGTAGAGCACTGCTGATGATCACTGGTGGGGGTGCGTAGAGCACTGCTGACGGTCACTGGTGGGGGTGCGTAGAGCACTGCTGATGATCACTGGTGGGGGTGCGTTAGAGCACTGCTGACGGTCACTGGTGGGGGTGCGTAGAGCACTGCTGACGGTCACTGGTGGGGGTGCGTAGAGCACTGCTGACGGTCACTGGTGGGGGTGCGTAGAGCACTGTTGACGGTCACTGGTGGGGGTGCGTAGAGCACTGCTGACGATCACTGGTGGGGGTACGTAGAGCACTGCTGACGATCACTGGTGGGGGTGCGTAGAGCACTGCTGACGATCACTGGTGGGGGTGCGTAGAGCACTGCTGACGATCACTGGTGGGGGTACGTAGAGCACTGCTGACGATCACTGGTGGGGTACGTAGAGCCACTGCTGACGATCACTGGTGGGGGTACGTAGAGCACTGCTGACGATCACTGGTGGGGGTACGTAGAGCACTGCTGACGATCACTGGTGGGGGTACGTAGAGCACTGCTGACGATCACTGGTGGGGGTACGTAGAGCACTGCTGACGATCACTGGTGGGGGTACGTTAGAGCACTGCTGACGATCACTGGTGGGGGTACGTAGAGCACTGCTGACGATCACTGGTGGGGGTACGTAGAGCACTGCTGACGATCACTGGTGGGGGTGCGTAGAGCACTGCTGACGATCACTGGTGGGGGTGCGTAGAGCACTGCTGACGATCACTGGTGGGGGTGCGTAGAGCACTGCTGACGATCACTGTGTGGGGTACGTAGAGCACTGCTGACGATCACTGGTGGGGGTACGTAGAGCACTGCTGACGATCACTGGTGGGGGTACGTAGAGCATGCTGATGATCACTGGTGGGGGTGCGTAGAGCACTGCTGACGATCACTGGTGGGGGTGCGTAGAGCACTGCTGACGAATCACTGGTGGGGGTGCGTAGAGCACTGCTGAAGATCACTGGTGGGGGTACGTAGAGCACTGCTGACGATCACTGGTGGGGGTGCGTAGAGCACTGCTGACGATCACTGGTGGGGGTGCGTAGAGCACTGCTGGACGATCACTGTGGGGGTACGTAGAGCACTGCTGACGATCATGGTGGGGGGTACGTAGAGCACTGCTGACGATCACTGGTGGGGGTGCGTAGAGCACTGCTGACGATCACTGGTGGGGGTGCGTAGAGCACTGCTGACGATCACTGGTGGGGGTGCGTAGAGCACTGCTGACGATCACTGTGGGGGTACGTAGAGCACTGCTGACGATCACTGGTGGGGGTGCGTAGAGCACTGCTGACGATCACTGGTGGGGGTGCGTAGAGCACTGCTGACGATCACTGGTGGGGGTACGTAGAGCACTGCTTATAATATCAACTCCTGCAAATAGGACACTAAATATCTCGTCCACCTCCTCCTCCTACTCCTCTTCCTTCTCCTCCTCCTCCTCTTCCTTCTCCTCCTCCTCTTCCTTCTCCTCCTCCTCTTCCTCCTCCTCCTCTTCCTCCTCCTCCTCTCCAGTTACGGGCAAAAAATTTGCACACAGTTTCCGCACATTAAAAATTCATAACACGCAGTCAACTGGGATGTTACTAACACCGTCCTCCACCAGATTAAAGAATCATACAAAGGAAAATCCATTGAAGCGACGCTAATTGAAGCCCAAAGCAACAATAAACATTTCGAAACGAAATTTTAAATCAGACTTGACGGTCAAATATGCACAATGAGAAAAAAAACATCACAGCAACGAGCTGAATCAGTCACGTAACAGACCCCTTCCTAACATGTCCTTAAGAAAACGCTGCCCTACGTAAGTGGGATGAACCGGTTTAATTAAGGACAACCACAGCATGGGGCACTAATTTTTTTTATTGAGGGGGGGAGGTCTTTACGGAAAAGTTACGCCATCCGGTGGTTTTTCCCGTAATAAAGACTGCGAAATGTTGCACAAGCACCTAGTTCTTCAACTTGTCTGTTTTGTATACCATCACACACACACAAAGAATGTATATCAGAATAACTAAAGCTTGAACGTTTGTCAAGCTTAGAAAAGTTTAGACTGACTTAGGTGGTGAGTAGGACCCGTGTTGTCTTAAGGGAAGATATCAGGAAAATTGAAATACTGGTTGCCATGCGCGTGTTTGTAAGTTTAAATCATCTATTGACATAAGGATAACAATTACTGAAGCGCATTAATACTGTTACCACATAAGGTCACCTGAGAGGTCACCTGAACGCCTTCACATCCTTTAAAATAAGAAGGGGGGGCCTGACACTACATGTCATCACATATGTCGTGCCGAATAGGTAAAATTGGTCAATTAGCAATAACTCGTTTAAATTTAAGTCCTTTCTAAAATTTTCTCTTATACGTTTAAAGATATATATATATAAATATATTATATATATATTATATATATATATATTTATATATATAATATATATATATATATAATATATATATATTATATATATATAATATATACATATATATACATATATATATACATATATATATTATATATATATATATATATATTCATTTATGTTAATGTAAAAATTAATAATTTTGTACCAAAAGAACCTTAGAAAACTTTCCTAACTTTATTTTATTATAAAAAGCGCAATTTAATTTAGCCTAATCCAACTAAATATATCATAGATAAGTTTACAAAAATTTAATTAATAAACAGACACAATTAAATATACTTTTTTCGTTAGATTCAGAAGGCATTTTGGGAATTTACTGCACACACAAATTTTCGCTTGCCTTATTCGGCAATAAGAGCGTTGCTATTTAAGCTAAAATAGCAAGTTTTACCTATTCAGCACGACATTATGTATATATACACAAAGGCTTGTAGAAAAAAATGTTTGGAAGTCTACCTGAAGCCATTTGAATATTTCACTTCTCTTACCACAACTTTTTTTGATTTCACAAATACGTATAGTTATATATTTCTAATATAATGTACAAAGGTTAAAGGTTAAAGTGATGATATATTATTATCATGGGGAGCGCTTAGCCTGTAGGGGTTATACAGCCCCTCACCAGCGTCAAGGAACCTCTCTTGAGAGGAGTGATGATACAAAGATGGAGTATAAAGAACATGACGCTTGAGAGACACATTACTAAACACACACCACACACACACACACACACACACACACACACACACACATGCGTGTATGTGTGTGTGTCTGTGTGTGTGTATCGTACCCCAGGATACATCTGGTATTACTTCCTCTCTGGACTCCAGCGCTGCGTCTCTAACACAACTCCAGCCGCCTTGGGATCTTTAGTTGCTCTGTTCAAACTTCTGCCCAGTGCCTTAGGTACACGTCACTTCCCCTTTCTTCTAATATGTTATTTTTCCCCTATAATCTACCTTGTCCATAATTACTATTGCATTTGCTTTGTCTGCTTTTGTAAGGTGAAGTCCAGGATCTTTCCTTAATTCATGGTATAACTTAACAATCTTAGAGGACAATTGTGTTGTAGAGGTCTGAGCTGAGATTTGTTACGTTATACCATGAATTAAGAAAAGATCCTGGACTTCACCTTACAAAAGCAGACAAAGCAAATGCAATAGTAATTATGGACAAGGTAGATTATAGGGGAAAAATAAATATTATATTAGGAGCCAGGGAAACTCACGTGCCTCTTAAGGAACTTGCATGCGCTCTCTCCCTACGGGCAGAAGGTTTCTGAATCTGTGGAAACATATAATGATGTGTAAGTTCACCATAGTTTGTACCTCCTGAAGCTGGCAGCTGCCCCTCCTTCCTCTCTGCTGTATTGAAGATAGGTATCAGACAATGTTGACACACACGTTTAGTCCTACACCACCTGCTTGCCATCTGGATCCTTTTGGTTGCCGTTATATCTGCATGGTTGGGGTGGCTTCCTTATTGCTGGGCATCCGGTCGTTGCAAGGTTCCTCTTGATGTTATTAACCTCTTCATATCTTGCAATCTTCCCCTCTGATCTACGACAAACAAGATCATAGTACCCAAATCGGTTTGCCGATTCACTGCCGCAGATGCATCTGTGTTCGGAGAGGATAGGGGCAGCAAGGCGAAGGACAACACCAATGTGGATGGTGTGAGGGTCGAGACAAGTGTCAAGGGAAGAGTTGGGGGACAGCCAACAGGGAATCCCCCGCATGAGGAGCTCTCACTGCCAGGAGGCGGGCTGTGTTCTTCGATGCATGAAGAAGTCATGATGGCGTGAACATGCAAGAGCGTGGTAACAATCAATGTCTACTACTACGCCACACGGTCGCAATGTTTGCACTGAGGTGTTTACACGGTATTACTCTCACTACAGTGGGTGTTACCCTCACTACAGTGGGTTTTACTCTCACTACATTGGGTTTTACCCTCGCTACAGTGGGTGTTATCCTCGCTACAGTGGGTGTTACCCTCGCTACAGTGGGTTTTACCCTCACTACAGTGGGTTTTACCCTCACTACAGTGGGTTTTACCCTCACTACAGTGGGTTTTACCCTCACTACAGTGGGTTTTACCCTCACTACAGTGGGTTTTACCCTCACTACAGTGAGTTTTACCCTCGCTACAGTGGGTTTTACCCTCGCTACAGTGGGTTTTACCCTCGCTACAGTGGGTTTTACTCTCACTACAGTGGGTTTTACCCTCGCTACAGTGGGTTTTACCCTCACTACAGTGGGTTTTACTCTCACTACAGTGGGTTTTACCCTCACTACAGAGGGTTTTACCCTCACTACAGAGGGTTTTACCCTCACTACAGAGGGTTTTACCCTCACTACAGAGGGTTTTTACCCTCACTACAGAGGGTTTTACCCTCACTACAGAGGGTTTTTACCCTCACTACAGAGGGTTTTACCCTCACTACAGAGGGTTTTACCCTCACTACAGAGGGTTTTACCCTCACTACAGAGGGTTTTACCCTCACTACAGAGGGTTTTACCCTCACTACAGAGGGTTTTACCCTCACTACAGAGGGTTTTACACTCACTACAGAGGGTTTTACACTCACTACAGAGGGTTTTACCCTCACTACAGAGGGTTTTACCATCACTACAGAGGGTTTTTACACTCACTACAGAGGGTTTTACCCTCACTACAGAGGGTTTTACCCTCACTACAGAGGGTTTTTACCCTCACTACAGAGGGTTTTACCCTCACTACAGAGGGTTTTACACTCACTACAGAGGGTTTTACACTCACTACAGAGGGTTTTACACTCACTACAGAGGGTTTTACCCTCACTACAGTGGGTTTTACCCTCACTACAGTGGGTTTTACCCTCACTACAGTGGGTTTTTACCCTCACTACAGTGGGTTTTAACCCTCACTACAGTGGGTTTTACCCTCACTACAGAGGGTTTTACCCTCACTACAGTGGGTTTTACCCTCACTACAGTGGGTTTTACCCTCACTACAGAGGGTTTTACCCTCACTACAGTGGGTTTTACCCTCACTACAGAGGGTTTTACCCTCACTACAGAGGGTTTTACCCTCACTACAGAGGGTTTTACCCTCACTACAGTGGGTTTTACCCTCACTACAGTGGGTTTTACCCTCACTACAGTGGGTGGTGCTCTCGCCAGTGTTAATCACAGAGTGAAGCGTAAATGTACTCTGAGAGCAGTAACAAACTACATATGTTCATTGAGAGTAATATAAAACTTTATATAATTTAAACCCTTCCATTGTTTTAATAAATCCACAAGACATGATACGTAGGCAATTGCAGTAGCCTCTCACGGCAGGATATATATATATATATATATATATATATATATATATATTTATATATATTATTTTTATTATTTTTATTATCACACTGGCCGATTCCCACCAAGGCAGGGTGGCCCGAAAAAGAAAAATTTTCACCATCATTCACTCCATCACTGTCTTGCCAGAAGGGTGCTTTACACTACAGTTTTTAAACTGCAACATTAACACCCCTCCTTCAGAGTGCAGGCACTGTACTTCCCATCTCCAGGACTCAAGTCCGGCTTGCCGGTTTCCCTGAACCCCTTCATAAATGTTACTTTGCTCACACTCCAACAGCACGTCAAGTATTAAAAACCATTTGTCTCCATTCACTCCTATCAAACACACTCACGCATGCCTGCTGGAAGTCCAAGCCCCTCGCACACAAAACCTCCTTTACCCCCTCCCTCCAACCTTTCCTAGGCCGACCCCTACCCCGCCTTCCTTCCACTACAGACTGATACACTCTTGAAGTCATTCTGTTTCGCTCCATTCTCTCTACATGTCCGAACCACCTCAACAACCCTTCCTCAGCCCTCTGGACAACAGTTTTGGTAATCCCGCACCTCCTCATAACTTCCAAACTACGAATTCTCTGCATTATATTCACACCACACATTGCTCTCAGACATGACATCTCCACTGCCTCCACCCTTCTCCTCGCTGCAACATTCATCACCCATGCTTCACACCCATATAAGACCGTTGGTAAAACTATACTCTCATATATTCCCCTCTTTGCCTCCAAGGACAAAGTTCTTTGTCTCCACAGACTCCTAAGTGCACCACTCACCCTTTTTCCCTCATCAATTCTATGATTCACCTCATCTTTCATAGACCCATCCACTGACACGTCCACTCCCAAATATCTGAATACATTCACCTCCTCCATACTCTCTCCCTCCAAACTGATATCTAATCTTTCATCACCTAATCTTTTTATCCTCATAACCTTACTCTTTCCTGTATTCACTTTTAATTTTCTTCTTTTGCACACCCTACCAAATTCATCCACCAATCTCTGCAACTTCTCTTCAGAATCTCCCAAGAGCACAGTGTCATCAGCAAAGAGCAACTGTGACAACTCCCACTTTATGTGTGATTCTTTATCTTTTAACTCCACGCCTCTTGCCAAGACCCTCGCATTTACTTCTCTTACAACCCCATCTATAAATATATTAAACAACCACGGTGACATCACACATCCTTGTCTAAGGCCTACTTTTACTGGGAAATAATTTTCCTCTTTCCTACATACTCTAATTTGAGCCTCACTATCCTCGTAAAAACTCTTCACTGCTTTCAGTAACCTACCTCCTGCACCATACATCTGCAACATCTGCCACATTACCCGACTATCCACCCTGTCATACGCCTTTTCCAAATCCATAAATGCCATAAAGACCTCTTTAGTTTTATCTAAATACTGTTCACTTATATGTTTCACTGTAAACACCTGGTCCACATACCCCCTACCTTTCCTAAAGCCTCCTTGTTCATCTGCTATCCTATTCTCCGTCTTACTCTTAATTCTTTCAATAATAATTCTACCATACACTTTACCAGGTATACTCAACAGACTTATCCCCCTATAATTTTTGCACTCTCTTTTGTCCCCTTTGCCTTTATACAAAGGAACTATGCATGCTCTCTGCCAATCCCTAGGTACCTTACCCTCTTCCATACATTTATTAAATAATTGCACCAACCACTCCAAAACTATATCCCCACCTGCTTTTAACATTTCTATCTTTATCCCATCAATCCCGGCTGCCTTACCCCTTTCATTTTACCTACTGCCTCACGAACTTCCCCCACACTCACAACTGGCTCTTCCTTACTCCTACAAGATGTTATTCCTCCTTGCCCTATACACGAAATCACAGCTTCCCTAACTTCATCAACATTTAACAATTCCTCAAAATATTCCCATCTTCCCAATACCTCTAACTCTCCATTTAATAACTCTCCTCTCCTATTTTTAACTGACAAATCCATTTGTTCTCTAGGCTTCCTTAACTTGTTAATCTCACTCCAAAACTTTTTCTTATTTTCAACAAAATTTGTTGATAACATCTCACCCACTCTCTCATTTGCTCTCTTTTTACATTGCTTCACCACTCTCTTAACCTCTCTCTTTTTCTCCATATACTCTTCCCTCCTTGCATCACTTCTACTTTGTAAAAACTTCTCACATGCTAACTTTTTCTCTCTTACTACTCTCTTTACATCATTATTCCACCAATCGCTCCTCTTCCCTCCCGCACCCACTTTCCTGTAACCACAAATTTCTGCTGAACACTAACACTACATTTTTAAACCTACCCCATACCTCTTCGACCTCATTGCCTATGCTCTCATTAGCCCATCTATCCTCCAATAGCTGTTTATATCTTACCCTAACTGCCTCCTCTTTTAGTTTATAAACCTTCACCTCTCTCTTCCCTGATGCTTCTATTCTCCTTGTATCCCATCTACCTTTTACTCTCAGTGTAGCTACAACTAGAAAGTGATCTGATATATCTGTGGCCCCTCTATAAACATGTACATCCTGAAGTCTACTCAACAGTCTTTTATCTACCAATTCAAAATCCAACAAACTACTGTCATTTCGCCCTACATCATATCTTGTATACTTATTTATCCTCTTTTTCTTAAAATATGTATTACCTATAACTAAACCCCTTTCTATACAAAGTTAAATCTAAGGGCTCCCATTATCATTTACACCTGGCACCCCAAACTTACCTACCACACCCTCTAAAAGTTTCTCCTACTTTAGCATTCAGGTCCCCTACCACAATTACTCTCTCACTTGGTTCAAAGGCTCCTATACATTCACTAACATCTCCCAAAATCTCTCTCTCTCCTCTACATTCCTCTCTTGTCCAGGTGCATACACGCTTATTATGACCCACTTTTCGCATCCAACCTTTACTTTAATCCACATAATTCTTGAATTTACACATTCATATTCTCTTTTCTCCTTCCATAACTGATCCTTCAACATTACTGCTACCCCTTCCTTTGCTCTAACTCTCTCAGATACTCCAGATTTAATCCCATTTATTTCCCCCCATCGAAACTCCCCTACCCCCTTCAGCTTTGTTTCGCTTAGGGCCAGGACATCCAACTTCTTTTCATTCATAACATCAGCAATCATCTGTTTCTTGTCATCCGCACTACATCCACGCACATTCAAGCATCCCAGTTTTATAAAGTTTTTCTTCTTCTCTTTTTTAGTAAATGTCTACAGGAGAAGGGGTTAATAGCCCATTGCTCCCGGCATTTTAGTCGCCTCATACGACACGCATGGCTTACGGAGGAAAGATTCTTTTCCACTTCCCCATGGACAATAGAAGAAATAACGAACAACAAGATATATATATATATATATATATATAATGTATTTACCTTTCAGTTTAGAGATTTGTAGACTAGAGGGTTGGGGAATTAAAATAACATAACAGTTTAGGAAAGTCGTTGATTCTCCTGTTTTTTTTTTTTTTTTTTTTTTTTTTTAGCAGAGAAGATGGGAATTCGATTCTACCTGGGAGAGGAGAAGGGGTGTTAGATCTCTCTTGTGGGTGTGATTACACCACTTACACTCCACTGCAGAAAAAAATGAGAAAAATATACATGAATACAATTATTTACCACAATAATAATGAAAGTAATACCCCTTTTTACCAGGCTACTGAGTGGGAATAATTTATCTCTACACAGTGGGTTATTACAGCGAACTATTTCACAGCTGTGAGATGTTGGTTACAATATAACCGCAACAACATAAATTAGTTACATACGGACTATTATTTAGTGGATTACTGAAGGTTTCTTTAACATTTTAAGAGGACCACAGTCTCGTCTGTGTCTCCCCCCGTCCAAGGAGGTCCGTCTCTCTCCAGTCCTTCCTCCCCTTGATAAAGGAACAATAAACTCTTGTACTATCTTCTTTTACACTGCATTTCAAGTGAACGAGTATTGTTGGAACATCACACATCCACCCAATGGAAACAAGTCACTGAATTTTTGGGGTTATCCTAGGTAATTTACACTATGTATGATAATTGTACTTAATGTGTAGCTTTGCCTTAATAAACTTATTTAATCCATCACTCAATCCATCTATCCGCCTATCAATCTCCTATAACATCGCTATTCAACTAATACGAAACTCAAGTCTCTCCAGCTTGTGTTTCTGAGGCGCCGCCGCCATGTTGTCTTCTCGGAAGCTGTTGTTATGATGGTGACGACACCGCGAGAACGTAATATGTCTCTCAGCGTGAGCCTCTTCTCAGCTGCAAATAATTTTTTGTTCAGAGATCTCTTCATACTTTGAATTTTTTTTCCACGCTGTTAAGGTGGAAACAAATACTCTGGTGTTAGTTGAAAAGTGAATACTGTATGATATAACGTCTGTTTCGCGTTTAGTGAACGGAGTATCGTGCCTTATCCTTTTTATTGAATGACTCGCACGGGTTTAGGAAGTTACATAAATGAGACGTTAACTTACACCAGCATCAGCTTCGTCAGCATCAACATCAGTAAGCTGTGTTCTATCTTCAAGTTTTTCCCATGAAAACGAAGTGAGGTGCTGAGGGGAGAGTGTAGGTCTGACTCTGCGTTCCAACGAGTGTAAAGACGAGATGGTTACCACTGTACCGCTGCAATAAAGAAATCTGTAGCCAAGAATTCTGGTCAAATCCTCCGGATTGTTCGTGCTTCAAAGGTCACAACTGCACTGGGTCGGTAGTATTGTTCTTTCACGAGATTCAGAATTTTCCGCGTGGATATTCACTAGCCGGAAGTGCCGGTGTATGTACCTGTCGCAAAGTATAAATTTTTACATCTTCAGAGACGGAGAACCTAACAACTGCAGTGTGCTCTTTGTACGCCTCTTCAGTCTTATTTCCATTTTTATCATGAAGAATTCCTGATAAAGCGTTAGGTTACTGACCTGATATTCACTCATTTATTTACGCGTTTCTCGAAACATTTCACGAAAGAATTCCCCCTAATTCTTGGATTAGTCTACATTCGAAGGCATAATGACGTAAATTGCGAGAATGAGCGATCGGGCCATGTTTACATTGAGCATGTTAGTCTTAAGCCAGAATAAGCCCTTTGGTCTTCAGGCCCTGAGCCCTAACTGATCGACAGATTAGGGGATGAGCAAGTTGTTGTCACTGCATATATTGTCTGTCATAATCATTTGTAAAAAAAAAATATATGTATGTGTAAACTGGATGAGAGTGATAGTCGAAAGCGTCGACTGTTTAATGGGATTTAAAGACTATTACTCGAGGGTCATTAAGGTTACAAGTAACCTGTTCACCATTAGTCAAGAATACCTTAATCTTAAAACAGGGATAAAAGTATGTGCATAAACAGAGAAGTACACTTTTCGGTGTATCTATCCCGTGCGGGTCATCTTCCCATTGTGGCACTGTCATATACAATTGGGTATAAAGACATTGATAACATATCCAAGGCAGTGGGAGAGGTAATGGGAGCGCTAACTGGTGGAAGTGATGGTGGTAACAACCATGGCAATAACCATCGTAGTAACAATTTTATGAAAGAGTGGTCGTAACCATGGTAGCAAGAGTGGGAGCAAGCATGATAGTAACGCTGGTGTATCAGCCAGTGAGGTGACAACTGCAGTGACAACAACAGGGGAGGTGGTAGTAACACTTAGGTTGTTCCCTGTGGTATCACGCGTCTCCGGTATTGTTGACACTACTAATTGCTAATACATTTGCTAATGATCCCGGGTACCATCGCCCCCGCTACCCGGTCTCAGACCAGTCTTCCTAAATCGAGATGAAAGAGACCCATTAACACAGAAAAAATACATACAGCACTTTTTATTTGTAAAATTATACAATGTATAAATTACAACTTTTCTTGACGGTAAGTTACTAAAACAAAGAAACTGTAGACTTTTATTTTTTCCAAACTTCCAGTTGATCCATTTAACTTAGAAATACGTGTTGCTTATTTTTATATACGAGTGTTCAACTTATTATTTTCCCCTTGCAATTGTCACAAAAATATTTACAGACTTTTATTTTAAAACTGGTTTGTTGGTTGGTTTCTTATGTATAAAGACTACTGACTACACGGGACTCATTAAGGCTGCATGTCACCTGTTCACCACCACTGAAGGATACTGTTATCCCTGTTTATATACACAGATACACACTTGAATTTGACAAACGATAATCAGCATTATCATATTCATATCAAACTATCTTGAAGACAGTTTGGAGCCTGTTGGTAATTCCCCTTATGTGTGATGAGAGACTGTTTGAAAAGTCTTGGGTACCTTACACTTGTGATTTCTCTTATTGTTCTCATTAGCACCCTTGATTTTCAATACGTGTGTCCCGCACAGTTTGCCCAGACTGTTGCTGTCGGAGTAATTCCTGTCTGTAGATTTTTGACCTGTCCCTCTAGGATTTTCAAGGTGTAAATTTTAATGTATCTTTCTAGTCTGCATTCCAAGGAGTACAGGTCAAGGGATCTCAAACTTTCCAGTACTTTAAGTGCTCTACTGAATTCATACATGCAGCGAAGTCTCCGTACATTCTCTAAGCCTGCAATTTTTCCTGCCCTGAAGGGGGCTGTTAAGTACAGCATCCTTGAGATAACAATTGACTTAAAGATCATCAATGGCTTGGCATCTCTTGCCTTGAAGATTCTCGTTATCCATCCAATCATTTAGGGTTGCCTTGTATGACTGTGGCCTCCAGGCATCGTCTTATCCTGTTGTCTTCATTAACAAGAAGTTCAGCTTGTGATGGGGAGGTGGAGTGCTGAGGGATAAGTGTGTTGGGAATGTGGATGAGGTGTAGGGAATGAAAGGTGTATTGGGAGGTGGACGGGGTCAGGATATGCTAGGTGTGCTGGGAAAGTGGATGAGGGGGCGGGGGATGGTAATCGGATTAGATGCAGGAGCATAAAGGAGTGAATAGCAAAGAGAACAGTAGGAGGAAGTTTTTATTTATTCTACAATTTAGTAGAACTGGATACATCAGCAGTGTGCTGCTACCCTGTTCTATATAACTGTTACACAGTGGCAACTAAAGCTAGCTGTGTTTCCCTCTCACATTCCATCCCGCAGGATGACATGAATAGGTCAATGAGGATATCGTCCAGAATTCCATTAAAGGTTCATCAGCTGCAGCAGCTTCAAAGGTTACTATTACTTGGGTTACTGTTACTTGAGAAATATTATCTCTAAGCATGGCTTATCCCATATACAGGAAAATGAAAATATTTGTGAGGATATCTCCGGCGACAATAAAATTTATACAAAAGAGAAAATAAATAGTAAGGCGAGGGTATGGAAATTAGACAATGATATACGTAAATCTAACAATACATATGTAAACAATACAGATTTATCGTTGCAACAGCCTCGTGTATATATATATATATATATATATATATATATATATATATATATATATATATATATATATATATATATATATATATGTCGTGCCGAATAGGTAAAATTGGTCAATTAGCAGGAACTAATATAAAATTAAGTCCTTTCTAAAATTTTCTCATACGTTTAAAGATATATTTTTTCACTTACGTTAATGTAAAAATTAAAAATAATTAATAACTAGAGCAATTTAATTTAGTCTAATCCAACTAAATATATTTTAAATAAGTTTACAATAATTTAATAATAAAGAAACACAATGAAATATATTTTTTTTCGTTAGGTTACGAATGATTTTTGCGAAATTAATGCATATACAAATTTTCACTTCCCTTATTCGGCAAGAAAAGCGTTGCTATTTAAGCCAAAATAGCAAGTTTTACCTATTCGAGTGCTATAATAAGGTTAGGTAAGTTTTCTAAGGATCTTTTGGTACCAAATTATTAATTTTTACATTAACATAATGAAAAAAAAATCTTTAAACGTATAAGAAAAAAATTATAGAAAGGACTTAATTTTAAATGAGGTTTTGCTAACCGACCAGTTTTAACAATTCGGCACGAAATATAGTAATTACAAATAATTAAGCAATTACACACACACGTAGGTACACATGCACACGCGCGCACGCACACACCCACACACAAACACAACAGACCTAGTGTCTAATCGACATGTGCCTAAGAGAAAATGGTAACACACACACACACACACACACACACACACACACACACACACAGGTTTGCAACAAGACTAGTCCCAGAGCTAAGAGGTATGTCCTACGAGGAGAGGTTAAGGGAAATCAACCTGACGACACTGGAGGACAGGAGAGATAGGGGGGACATGATAACGACATACAAAATACTGAGAGGAATTGACAAGGTGGACAAAGACGGGATGTTCCAGATTTTTGGACACAGTAACAAGGGGACACATTTTGGAGCTGAAGACACAGATAATCACAGGATGTTAGGAAGATTTCTTCAGCCACAAGTGTCTTTAATGGAATATTTTTGGGAACGATTTTTGGGGGCGGGATCCATACATAGCTTTAAGAAAGGGGGTATGAAAAGCTCAGGGCTCAGGGAGAGGACCTAGTACACATGAAGAGGCGGGGCCGGGAGCTCGGACCGACCCCCCAGCCTCCAAGGTGAGTACAACATGAGTACACAAACACACACACACCACACACACACACACACACACACACAAAGCATGCAGGTGCCCTTACTCACCCAGCAACGTTTCCCTATAAATTTTAATCGAAGAAGGGGGGGGGAGGGGGGAAAGGGGGAAGGGGGGGGGAGGGGAGGGGAGGGGGAAAATGTGGATTATTCTGTCTTGTTATCAGGAAAAAGTTGGGAGTCGGTGGGTAAGGCCACTTCCCCCTCTCCCCCCCCTCCCTAACCTCCCCTTCCCTTTCCCGACGAGTGGTCGATGGAGAATTGTCTCACCCACCCCTCACCTAGCAGTGCCATCCAAGGTGTCACCTACCAGATCCCACCACGATGTCAGCTATCAGGGCCTCACATAGCGAGTGTCCAGCTATCAGGGGCCTCTTGTAGGCGAGTGTCAAGCTATCAGGGCCTCTTCTAGGCGAGTGTCAGCTAATCAGGGGCCTCTTCTAATGGCAGTTCACTATCAGGGCCTCTTCTAGGCGATGTGCAAGTATCAGGTGTCCTCTTCTAGCGATTGTCAAGCTATCAGGGGCCTCTCTAGGAGTGACACTATCAGGTGAGGCTCTTTCTAGCCGAGTGTCACCTACAGGGTGCCTCTTCTAGCCGAGTGTCACCTATAGGGGCCTCTTCTAGCCGAGTGTCCACCTATCAGGGGGCCTCTTCTAGCCGAGTGTCACTATCAGGGGCCGCTCGTACCGACCCGTCACCTATCAGTGGCTACTCAATAGCCGAGTGTCACCTATCAAGGCCTCTTCTAGCCGAGTCCACCTATCAGGGGCCCTTACTAAGCCGAGTGTCACCTAATCAGGGCCTCTATCTAAGCCGAGTGTCACCTATAGGGGCCTCTCTAGCCGAGTGTCACCTACAGGGGCTCTTTAGCCGAGTGTCACTCTATCAGGTGCCTCTTTCAGCCGAGTTCACCTATCAGGGGCCTCTTCAGCCGAGTGTCCACCTATCAGGGGCCTCCTTCTAGTCGATGTCACCCTATCAGGTGGGCCTCTCTAGGCGAGTGTCACCATCAGGGCCACTTCTAGGCGAGTGTCACCTATCAGGGCCCTCTAGGCGAGTGTCAGCTATCAGGGGCCTCTTCTAGGCGAGTGTCACCTATCAGGGGCCTCTTCTAGCCGAGTGTCACCTATCAGGGGCCTCTTCTAGCCGAGTGTCACCTATCAGGGGCCTCTTCTAGCCGAGTGTCACCTATCAGGGGCCTCTTCTAGCCGAGTGTCACCTATCAGGGCCTCTTCTAGGCGAGTGTCAACCTAATCAGGGGCCTCTTCTAGCGAGTGTCACCTATCAGGGCCTCTTCTAGCGAGTGTCACCTATCAGGGGCCTCTTCTAGGCGAGTGTCACCTATCAGGGGCCTCTTCTAGCGAGTGTCACCTATCAGGGGCCTCTTCTTAGCGAGTGTCACCTATCAGGGGCCTCTTCTAGCGAGTGTCACCTATCAGGGGCCTCTTCTAGGCGAGTGTCACCTATCAGGGGCCTCTTCTAGGCGAGTGTCACCTATCAGGGGCCTCTTCTAGGCGAGTGTCACCTATCAGGGGCCTCTTCTAGCGAGTGTCACCTATCAGGGGCCTCTTCCTAGGCGAGTGTCACCTATCAGGGGCCTCTTCTAGGCGAGTGTCACCTATCAGGGGCCTCTTCTAGGCGAGTGTCACCTATCAGGGGCCTCTTCTAGGCGAGTGTCACCTATCAGGGGCCTCTTCTAGGCGAGTGTCACCTATCAGGGGCCTCTTCTAGGCGAGTGTCACCTATCAGGGGCCTCTTCTAGGCGAGTGTCACCTATCAGGGGTCCCTCATAGGTAACACTCGTCTCCACTTATTCCGATCTAAGACACAAGCATGCTGGGTGCTCTGGCCTCTAGCATTCAAAACTTGTTTATTTACTTTCTTTCAACCCTTCCTGGGGATGACCCTTACCCTCCTCCGTTCCACCCACGACTTTTACACACTTTCGTCAACCTATTTTGCTCCAACCTCTCTAAATGCTCAAACCACTTCAATCTACCCTACGCAGCCCACTGAATAATTCCTTGAATAAATACCCGCCATCTTCTAATTTCTGCACTATGAATTCTCTGCATGATATTCACACCACACATTGCTCTCAAACACGACATCTCCACTGCCTCCAGCCTCCTCCTCAGTCATGTTTACAGACCATGTCTCGCACCTAGTCAGTGTGGTACCAGTATGCTCTGGTAGATTCCTCCTATTGCCTCTGTAGTGAAGTTTTTTTCTCTTTCCACACATACCTCAGCATACCACCTACCTTTTCTTTTCCATAGGCCCATCTGCTGACGTATTCACTCGTAAATATGTGAATGCATTCTCTTCCCCTGTATACCCTCCCGCTAATCTTTCATTGCTCTTGGCTATGTTCACTTTGATTTCATTCTACGTACCCAACCAAATCCTTTATACAACCTTAGAAACTTCTCTTCGTGACAGCTCCTTTGGGAGGTTCCATCAGCAGAAGAGTAACTGTGACAACTACCACTAAGGATAGCGTCAAGTATCCCATTAAAGGTTCATCAGTTATAGCAGCCACATTATAATCATGGGGAAGCGCTAAACCCGTAGGATTATACAGCGCATGTAGGGGGGGGGGAATGGAAAGTATTCAGGCTCAATTCAGGGAACTGGAGTCACAGATCCAATTCCCTAGATCAAGAGCCCCTCGCCAGCGTCAAGGAACCTCCCTTGAGGGGATAGCAGCCACAAAGGTATCCTTCCAGCAGAGCTGCAGTTAGTATTACTCACAAACGGCTAATCCCATATACACAAGAGAAATGGGTTTATTTTTATCGAGATGTTCCCGTCACCACAGAGCAGGGTAACAGAAATTGTATATACAGGAGGTTTCTTTTATTTAATAAATGATATATTAGCATTGTGCTGCTGGCCATTTCTATATGGTAGTTACACAGTGGGAACGAAGTTAACTTTTCCTTATCACACTCCATTATGCAGGATGGACTCCTACAAGGTGTTGAAATATGTCAGCCTGAGCTGGGAGACTTCAGTAGGGGAATGAAGACATCGTCAGGCGTTACACTGAAGCTTTATCAGCTACGGCAGCTCCAAAGGTTTCGTTCCAGCCGAGTTGGAGTTGGAGCTTTGGGGATGGGGTCTGGTAGAAGGAGATTTTATATATATGTGAACCGTACAAACATCATTATATAAACAATGCAGTATCATTGTCGCAGCAGCCTCTTGGCATTTTAAAGATACATTATATATACCGTAAAATACATACTTGCATTAACCTCGAGACAACCTGACATCTTGCACGAACTCTACTTGTGCTACATGTAGACTGACCCAGCTGAACCAGGACAAAACTGCAATAATGAATACTAATTTATCTAAGGTCAGGCCAAGTCGATAGGCTAGTTAAAAAAAACTGCACATATTAATTCACTTATTTACACACAAAACGCAACAACTGGGGGGGGGGGCGCGGGCACACACACACACACAACCATATAAATGCACATATTTAATCAAATAATAATAATAATAAATAATAATAAAACTCGTACAACTTCATGAATATACATATACAAATACGTAATAACTTATATTCATATACAACCATACCTGACAGGGGTGGGAAGCAGTGTGGGGTAGGGGTGCGGGGCAGTACTTGACATGGGTGGAGGGCAAGCGAGGGCAGACGTTGAAGCAGGACCAGAGGAGGGGCAGGGAAGGTAGGAATAGGGGATGGACGGGGGCAGGGTGGAAGGACGAAGTTGGGGTGCAGGCAGGACGGGGCACTGGTTGGGGGTGTGGGGTGGCGGCAGGACGGGGCAATGGTTGGGGTCTGGGGTGGGGGGCTGGAGGTGTGGGCGTCACACAAGTTCCTCCATTGATCTCCACCTCAGGTCGGGGCGAGTGAGACGAGGGCAGGGAGACGGGGCAGGGGGCAGATAGTTGAGGAAAAGAGGGAGCAGGGAGAAACGGGGAGGGATGGGAGAAAAAGAGAAAGTTGAAAGGGGACGCCAAAATAAGGCGGAAAGAGTGAAAGGGTAAAAAAGAGAGAGGAGGTTGGGGAAGAGGGGAAAGAAATGGAAGTTAGGAGAGAGGGTAGAACGAAGGGAAAGGGAGGGAAGCATGGAAAGTGTGAAGTGATATGGAAAAGGTAGGAATGAGAATGGGTGGGAAGGAGGTTTGTACTTTGTAATGTGCAAATTAATACAGGTACAATTACGCAATCTTTGAATAATTACAATTATCTTACATAACATGATACAGTTATTTAAGATAACCCAAAATAAATCCGAACAAAAGTGACACATTTCCACTGGTGTCCTGCCAACGTTAACTATTCAACAAAGAAGAGAGAAAAAATCAGTCATTGTTGACATTAATAACAAAATAAACTGAGTAAATCAAATGCATGAAAATAAATTATAATAAATAACGGGAGTAAATCACATACATCAAAAATGAAATACGTGAACATTAAGTATGAACACACACAAAAAAATTATATTTAACAGTCACAATTAAAATTACATTTAACACATACTTCTCCCTCTACCACATCTTTATTGCTGTGCAATAGTTCCCCCTCAAGGAAGGTTCCTTGATGTTGGTGAGGGGCTCTTGATTTAGGGAACTGGATCTGTGCTCCAGTTCCCTGAATTAAGCCTGAGTACCTTCCATACAGCCCCCCCCCCTTCCCCCAACAGACTCTGTATAATCCTACGTGTTTAGCGCTTCCCCTAGATTATAATAATAATAATGGGCAGTAGTTCGTGATCTGCCCCCACTCCCTCTCTCCCCCCTCCTATATACACTAGAAAAAAATTAGCTTTACCTGTTCTAGTATCACACTAATTTCGGTTCGTAACCTTAACAGACAAAATTTGCACCAGGACATTCTGGCCAGTGACTGGAAAACAGTTTTTTTTAATCGTGATTGAGCTGCCGCTGCCGTACACTGGCCACAACGTTAAACATTTCCAGCTGTTGTGATTAGAGAGAGAAGGTCGAGTGAGGAGACAGAGTAGGCGCAGCAACACACAGTTAACAAATGGTACTGAAAATAGATATGATAACTGCTGTAGCTGCCGACTACTTGGCAACTATATAAATAATTAATTTACGCTTCAATATATACATCCTATGTATATCATGGAGCAAATATTTCTTGTGTATATTGTTTGGGGAAATATTAACTAAAATGGGATATATATATATATATATATATGAGAGAGAGAGAGAGAGAGAGAGAGGAGAGAGAGAGGAGAGAGAGAGAGAGAGAGAGAGAGAGAGAGAGAGAGAGAAACAGAGACAAGCGGTAAAAATCTATACGACCGAATAAAAGATTCATAGAAGGCAAATAAAGCAGAAATAGTCGTCGTGATGAGGAAAATGAAGCCAAGATGGAGAGGGGGAGAGAGAGAGAGAGAGAGAGAGAGAGAGAGAGAGAGAGAGAGAGAGAGAGAGAGAGAGAGAGAGAGAGAGAGAGAGACACAAACACACACACACAATGAAAACTGGCATCGGGAAGAGTGGGCCTCAAAACACCTCGAGGTTCCTGGTCTATGACTAACAAAAATATTCACCTGATGGCACCATTCCACCTCTAAATAGACGGGATGGAACTCGCACACTACCAACCATCAAGAAAAAGCTGACCCACTTGCTGAACATTTTGCTGCCAAGATGCAAGTCCCTGACCCACCTAGGAAACCTCCGGTGCTAGTCGTAAGAACTGTCAAACTTGCTGGAGGTGATAATGAAACAAGATGAGGTATATCTCTTAAATTCCCGGACCAAGAAAAGGCTGTGAGCTCTGACAAGGTGAGTCCAAGATTACTCAGAGTGCTGATTAGCATCATTTGTAACTGGCATCTTTCAACTTTGGTAGACAGTAAATAATATCCTTTAGCAGGGTAAAGGTAATATTGTCCCTGTTTTCTAAACAAGAGCCAAACAGTGCTGAATAATAGAGCACCAGGTAGACCCAGGTAGATCCAGGTAGATCCAGGTAGACCTCTCCACCATATGTCACCAGTCACATAGTAGATCCGGTATCAGCTGTGTAATGGTACTGTACATTGATGGTGCCTTCGATGAGTCGCAGAGGGCTCGTGGGAAAGTCAAGCATTGTAGATTCTGGCTCAGTGCCACTTCCTTTGCGAATACCTATGAGTGCTCTCGTGAAGGGGTCTACAGCCGCTAAAACTGGTTTGTAGCGTTTTACAGGGAGTTTGCGTATTCAGGTTTATGAAATTGTCTGTCTTGTCTCCCCACCCCCCGGAAATTTCCCATTCTTGCAGATGACTCTACTCTCATATTTATGCAAGAGAGAATTTCCAGTGCTCTCAAATACATCAGTCACCAGCTTACAGCTTTTCAACCCTGAGAAAAAGTTTTTGATTCATTTGCTTCTCAGAAAATAAAAATGATGATTGACTTCAGGCAACAATGTTTTACGGGTGTAGTAAAAATTCATGGAAGTTTCTAGCCAGTAATGAATAGATTCGTAGGGGAAATTACGCTCCAGAATTGTATGAAGGAATCCGTGTGTAAATATGTCAAGGCGCCGAGAAGCTAACAGCTATAAGGCTTACTGTGAAATCCTCGACAGAAAGGGCTGAAAAACCCTTTGACGAGGCATATGTGTACTTCATTGAGTCTTCATCACTTTCTAGGATTGCCTGACCTCTATCTCCCCTCTTTCAGTCTTTATCTACGACTTCTGCACAGAATAAAGAACCATGCAAGGTGACTTATCTGTTACCCCGACCCGGCCTGGAGGGCTCTTGTCATTTCAGCAGAGCCTTCAACACCCGTTAAGACAGGGCGCCTTTACTGTTGTGTTCAGCAAATGCAAACAACGTTACACACATGACTCAGTTTGTGGACAACGAGAGGACAATTGAAGTACCACAAGACGGGTAGCAAACAGTTACACTACATGTACCCTTCACTAGAGGTAGTTTTCTATCTTTATTAATCATACCGAGCCAGTGAGCGGTACTCGAAGGATTACAGAAACACACAATGGACCCAGGGATGGTTTCAACACTTGTGTTCATAAGCAATTTTATGGTATGAATATTTACAAGTGTATTGAGCTTCAGTCATGATTACAGTCGCCAGAAATTACATTGTAGCTATGAGTGTTAGATATTTTCTGAAATTTAAAAATAGCTCAGGGTAATTTTTTTTCAAAAAGGGGCAGATAATACCCACCTAACACTTCTTAAACCCGTTTGTGAGCGAGTTGTTTCTTAATTCATGATTTTGTTTTTGCTTCCAGCGCCATGTAGTTTAAAGAACGTTCCCCCGGCAATGTTTCCCCATTTAACTGTTTTTACATTTAGCTGGTAGTGCTTGTACCCCCAGCCGAAGTCAATTAATGTCTTTTGATTTTTTTAGATGTCCCATAGCATGGTACTTTTCCTGTCTTGACTAAATGTTTGATGGACATAATGAAGTCAGTCCCCCTTTGTCTTAAATTAAAGAAGTTCAGTCAAATCTCTCATTTTGTATAATTGTTCTGAAACTATTCTTAGACAATCCAGAATTGTACGCAGCTTCCTCCTTGAAGGTATAAATAAGCCTTAGCCCATTCATTAGCTTTATCGGACCTTTGAAGACCAATGTGAGAGTGAATCCTCTAAAGGTGTACTGTATTCTGATTCCTCTGTCAACAATTCTACCGTTCCCGTGTCTGGCTCCTGACACCAGCATATCACAGCTGGCACTCATGAAGTTAAGTGCATTTACGAATGATGGGATGAGATGTGTTCAAACATCTTAAGGTGACATTTGAATACAAGAAGCATGGCAAACAGTTCACTTTGAAGGGTGGAATCCCAACTGTAGATGCGTGTGTTCCACGATCTGTGCAACAGCCACTACTCAGCATAGCACCAACGGCGCCGCCAGTGACGTTAACAGAGCCATCAATATACATAATTTGTGGGAGTGAATGCTGTGTGACTTAGACATCGATACAATTCAGCATCAATCTTAGCCTCGAGACGAAGCTTTGATTGTGATCTAATAAGAAGCTTTGAGAGAAATAGTGACTTAAAAATTGAGTTTTCAGAGAAAAAAGAGAGAAGAAAAAGAGAGGGAGAGAGGGATGGAGAAGAGAGAGACCCTTAACCTTGTCAACCCTGTGTTAAAAAAAAAAAAAGAGGAGAGAGTGAGGGAAAAGAGAAGGACGAGAGAGAGAGAGAGAGAGAGAGGAGAAAGAGAGAAGAGAGAGGAGGAGAGCCCGGCAGTTGTGAAAGAGGTTGGGTGGAGAGAGGGTTGAATAGCTCCCTTTTGAAAGAATACTCAAGAAATACGAAAATGGGAAGAGGGGAAAAACACAAAAGGAAAGAAGTTGAAACAGGGAAGGGGAGAGGGAACGGTTTAGATGAAAGGGGGCCGAAAGAAAGAACCCAACAGGGGGCGGAAACCCCCCCCCCGGAGGCTGGGAAAGGTGATGGAGAACAGAGAGAGAGAGAAAGAAAAAGAAGGGCAAGGTTGTGGGTCAATGAAAGAAAGGAATATGCATGGAAGAGGGAACAATGGAGAAGTTAAGATAGGAGGAATTTGGGAGTAGAGAGAGTGAGAGAGAGAGAGTGAAGAGAGAAGAGAATAATGCATTAGAAAAGGGATTAAGTGCAGAGGACTTTAAAGTCAGTACCAAAGTCTGCAGGAGGATAATACTTCTGTCGGATTAGGCTTTTTTAAACATAATAAAGATGTCTAGACAAGGAGAGTAAAGCAAAAGGCTCTCTCTCATCCTCCAGAACCAAGAGGAAACAAGGCATGAAACAAGAGAAAAATTATGCCTTTGGAAAAAAAAGGGCATAACTTGAGGGTAGAAAAAAATGGTGGAAAGTCAGGGGACCACTACGTACTGACCAGAGACGAGATGCTTACCATTGTTAATTAAAAATCAAAAATTATAGGGTTTGATCCACAAGGTCTTTACAGCGCACTTAACACAAAGCTAAACCTCTGGGTTGGTGGGGTACAGGTGGACGACCACCACTGTTGTTAATGCACAATACCACCTCTACCACTACTAATATAAACAGGTGACCTCACTTTCAAGTGTTCGTCCTGATGTTGGAATAAAACAAGAATTCGCGGTTTCTGCTTCCCGCCTGCTCTAACTGTACCCCATCGCTGCAGAGTGCTTCTCCGCCTGCTGCTTAAAGTACTGTCTTCCAGCTTCTGCAGAGTGCTTCTCCGCCTGCTGCTTAAAGTACTGTCTTCCAGCTTCTGCAGAGTGCTTCTCCGCCTGCTGCTTAGTACTGTCTTTCCAGTTCTGCAAGTGCTTCTCCGCTGCTCTCTTAATAAGTACTGTCTTCCAGCTTCTGCAGAGTGCTTCTCCGCCGCTGCTTAAGTATTTTTCCCAGCTTCTGCAGAGTGCTTCTCCGCCTGCTACTTAAAGTACTGTCTTCCAGCTTCTGCAGAGTGCTTCTCCGCCTGCTGCTTAAAGTACTGTCTTCCAGCTTCTGCAGAGTGCTTCTCCGCCTGCTACTTAAAGTACTGTCTTCCAGCTTCTGCAGAGTGCTTCTCCGCCTGCTACTTAAAGTACTGTCTTCCAGCTTCTGCAGAGTGCTTCTCCCCCTTCCCTACTTAAAGTTACTGTCTTCCAGCTTCTGCGAGTGCTTTCTCCCCCCTGCTGCTTAAAGTACTGTCTTCCAGCTTCTGCAGAGTGCTTCTCCGCCTGCTGCTTAAAGTACTGTCTTCCAGCTTACAGCCTCAGTCGGCAGTTTATTTTTTCCCCATTTTTGTTACAATACAAACAATTACATAGTTATCTTCGTCCTGCAAATTCCCATCAGTATCAAAAAATTTTTGACATTCTTATCACACATAATATCATTAATTGTAATATATCCCATTTTTTACTTAGCAAATAATGAATAAAGACGAGAACAAAATTCGCATTATAAAAAAACTTAAAATACTCTTTAAAATACTCTTAAGTCAAAAAAAAAAAAAAATAATGAACCGAATAATGAAAAGAACTTAAGCTTAAAATGTTCATTAGGAATTAATGAAAAGTTTTAATACGAGAGTTATCATAGGACATCATTACCTGTTATTACCAAGCAATACAAGATGTAAAACAAACAAGGGGGAAGTTGATTATTTTATTATAATCAAGGGAAGCGCTAAACCCGAGGTTTATACAAGGCCTTGGGGGGGGGATGGGGAAGGTTCAGGCTTAATTCGGGGAATGGAGACAGATCCAATTCCTAAATCAAGAGCCCCTCCCCCACATCAAGGAACCTTCCTTGAGGGGGGGGGGAAAAGTTGAATGTATAGGCCTCTCGGTCGTTGCAAAGACGCTTCCTTCTGAAGGTATTTGCTTGGACCTCCCCTTTCCCTGCAACATTGCAAGCCTGTTTGGCTGATTGCAAACAAAAGGGCCCTTAGAACTTTCATTCAACTTCCCCCCAGAAAAAATAAAATTAGCTTTGTTCCATATAAAAATCTTACAGAATAGAGGGTTTGATCACGTTGATATTTCCGTGTCAATTTCAATAAATAAAATGGGAACAAAGGAAGATGATTTGAAGGGGAAGTTAAATAGAAAGGGAATATGAAAATACAATAAAGTGGGAAATGGGATACAGGAAAAAATGAAAAATGGAAGGAGTGTAAAACAAGGGGAAACGAGATGGGAGGGGGGGATCAGCAAGAAGAGAGAAAAATGAAATGGGGGGCGGAGTGTCAAGTAAGCAATGGGAATGGAAAGAAAAGGGAGAACGTAAAAAAAGAGGAGGGAGAGTATCTGAGCCCCCCCCCGGGTGAGGTAGGGCAGAGGGGAGAGTATCTGAGCCCTCCACAGGGTGAGGTAGGCAGAGGGGAGAGTATCTGAGCACCCCCCCGAGGGTGAGGTAGGCAAGTAAGCTCTGGTTACTATGGTAACTGCTGACAACACGGAGATGAGTCTCAGACGAGTGAGCATCCTTCCTGCATCCGTCTGTGAGCCTCCTTCCTGCGTCCGTCTGTGAGCCTCCTTCCTGCGTCCGTCTGAGAGCCTCCTTCCTGTGTCCGTCTGTGAGCCTCCTTCCTGCGTCCGTCTGTGAGCCACCTTCCTGCGTCCGTCTGTGAACCCCTCTTCCTGCGTCCGTCTGTGAGCCTCCTTCCTGCGTCCGTCTGAGAGCCTCCTTCCTGCGTCCGTCTGAGAGCCTCCTTCCTGCGTCCGTCTGTGAGCCTCCTTCCTGCGTCCGGGGAGCCTCCCTTTCCTCGTCCGTCTGAGAGCCTCCTTCCTGCGTCCGTCTGAGAGCCTCCTTCCTGCGTCCGTCTGAGAGCCTCCTTCCTGCGTCCGTCTGAGAGCCTCCTTCCTGCGTCCGTCTGTGAGCCTCCTTCCTGCGTCCGAGAGCCTCCTTCCTGCGTCCGTCTGAGAGCCTCCTTCCTGCGTCCGTCTGTGAGCCTCCTTCCTGCGTCCGTCTGTGAGCCTCCTTCCTGCGTCCGTCTGTGAGCCTCCTTCCTGCGTCCGTCTGTGAGCCTCCTTCCTGCGTCCGTCTGTGAGCCTCCTTCCTGCGTCCCTCTGTGAGCCTCCTTCCTGCGTCCGTCTGTGAGCCTCCTTCCTGCGTCCGTCTGTGAGCCTCCTTCCTGCGTCCGTCCCGAGAGCCTCCTTCCTGCGTTTCCGTCTGGAGCCTCCTTCCTGTGTCCGTCTGTGAGCCTCCTTCCTGCGTCCGTCTGAGAGCCTCCTTCCTGCGTCCGTCTGAGAGCCTCCTTCCTGCGTCCGTCTGAGAGCCTCCTTCCTGCGTCCGTCTGTGAGCCTCCTTCCTGCGTCCGTCTGTGAGCCTCCTTCCTGCGTCCGTCTGAGAGCCTCCTTCCTGCGTCCGTCTGAGAGCCTCCTTCCTGCGTCCGTCTGAGAGCCTCCTTCCTGCGTCCGTCTGAGAGCCTCCTTCCTGCGTCCGTCTGAGAGCCTCCTTCCTGCGTCCCTCTGGAGTCTCCTTCCTGCGTCCGTCTGAGAGCCTCCTTCCTGCGTCCGTCTGTGAGCCTCCTTCCTGCATCCGTCTGTGAGCCTCCTTCCTGAGCCCGTCCGTGAGCCTTCTGCCTGCGTCCGTCTGATAGCCTCCTTCCTGAGTCCGTCTGTGAGCCTCCTTCCTGCGTCCGTCTGTGAGCCTCCTTCCTGCGTCCGTCTGTGAGCCTCCTTCCTGCGTCCGTCTGTGAGCCTCCTGCCTGCGTCCGTCTGTGAGCCTCCTGCCTGCGTCCGTCTGTGAACCTCATTCCTGCGTCCGTCTGTGAGCCTCCTTCCTGCGTCCGTTTCTGAGCCTCCATCCTGCCCTCCGTTTCTGAGCCTCCATCCTGCGTCCGTCTGTGAGCCTCCTTCCTGCGTCCGTCTGTGAACCCCCCTTCCTGCGTCCGTCTGCGAGCCTCCTTCCTGCGTCCGAGAGCCTCCTTCCTGCGTCCGAGTGAGAGCCTCCTTCCTGCGTCCGTCTGAGAGCCTCCTTCCTGCGTCCGTCTGTGAGCCTCCTTCCTGCGTCCGTCTGTGAGCCTCCTTCCTGCGTCCGTCTGTGAGCCTCCTTCCTGTGTCTGTCTGTGAGCCTCCTTCCTGCGTCCGTCTGTGAGCCTCCTTCTTGCGTCCGTCTGTGAACCCCTCTTCCTGCGTCCGTCTGTGAGCCTCCTTCCTGCGTCCGTCTGTGAGCCTCCTTCCTGCGTCCGTCTGTGAGCCTCCTTCCTGCGTCCGTCTGTGAGAGCCTCCTTCCTGCGTCCGTCTGAGAGCCTCCTTCCCGCGTCCGTCTGAGAGCCTCCTTTTCCCGCGTCCGTCTGAGAGCCTCCCTTTCCCCGCGTCCGTCTGAGAGCCTCCTTCCTGCATCCGTCTGTGAGCCGCCTCCCTTCGTCCGTCTGTGAGCCTCCTTCCTGAGCCCGTCTGTGAGCCTTCTGCCTGCGTCCGTCTGATAGCCTCCTTCCTGCGTCCGTCTGTGAGCCTCCTTCCTGCGTCCGTTTGTAGCCCCCTTTCTGCGTCGTTCTTTCCCAGCCTCTTCCGCGTCCGTCTGCGAACTCCTTCCTGCGTCCGTCTGTGAGCCTCCTTCCTGCGTCCGTCTGTGAGCCTCCTTCCTGCGTCCGTCTAGAGCCTCCTTCCTGCGTCCGTCTGTGAGCCTCCTTCCTGCGTCCGTCTGAGAGCCCCTTCCTGGTCCGTCTGCCAAACCTCCCTTTCCCGCGTCCCCTCTGTGGCCTCCTTCCTGCTCCGTCTGCGAGCCTCCTTCCTGCGTCCGTCTGCGAGCCCCCCTTCCTGCGTCCGTCTGTGACTCCTTCCTGCGTCCTCTGTGAGCCTCCTTTCTGCGTCCGTCTGTGAAGCCCCTTCCTGCGTTCTGTGGCTCCTTCTGGCTCCGTCCTGAAGGCCTTCCTTCTGCGTCCCTTGAGAGCTCCTTCCTGCGTCCGTTCTGAGAGCCTCCTTCCTGCGTCCTTCTGAGAGCCTCCTTTTTTGCGTCCGTCTGTGACCTTTCCTTCGTCCGTCTGTGAGCCTCCTTCCCTGAGCCGTCGTGACCTTCTGCCTGCGTCCGTCTTTATAGCCTCCTTCCTGCGTCCCGTCTGAGAGCCTCCTTCCTGCCCGTCTGTGAGCCTCCTTCATGCGTCCCTCCTGTGAACCTCCTTCCTGCGTCCGTCTGGAGCCCTCCTTCTGCATCCGTCTGTGAGCCCCCTCCTTTCGTCCGTCTGAGCCTCGTTCCTGCGTCCGTCCTGGGGCCCCTTCCTCTGTGTCCGTCTGTGAGGGCCCCCTTCCTGCGTCTGTGAGCCTCCTTCTTGCGTCCGTCTGGAGGCCTCCTTCCTGCGTCCGTCTGAGAGCCTCCCTTCCCGTTCGACGTGAGCCTCCTTCTGCTCCGTCTGAGAGCTCCTTCCTCGTCCGTTGAGAGCTTTCCTGCGTTTCCCTCTGAGAGCCTCCCTTCCTGCGTCGTCTGTGAGCCTCCTTCTGGGTCACGTCTGAGAGCCTCCTTCCTGCGTCCGTCTGAGGCCCCTTCCTGCGTCGTCTGAGAGCCTCCTTCCTGGCGTCCGTCGCGAGTCTCCTTCCTGCGTCCTCTGAGAACCTCTTTTGCGTCCGTTGTGAGCCTCCTTCCTGATCCGTCTTTGAGCCTCCTTCCTGAGCCCGTCCGTGAGCCTTCGCCCCGCGTCCGTCTGATGCCTCCTTCCCGAGCCGTCTGTGAGCCCCCTTCCTGCGTCCGTTGGGCCCCCTTCTGCGTCCGTTGTGAGCCTTCTGCCTGGTCCTCTGTGGCCTCCTGCCTGCGCCCTTGTGAACTCATTCCTGCGTCCGTCTGTGAGCTTCCTTCCCCGCGTCCGTTTTGAGCCTCCCTCCTGCGTCCGTCGTGAGCCTCCCCCGCGTCCGTCTGGAACCCCCTTCCTGCGTCCGGCTGCGGTTTCCTGGTCCGAAGCCTCCTTCCCCGCTCCGGTGAGAGCCTCCTTTCCCGCGTCCGTCTGAGACCCCCTTCCTTTTGGCCGCTGTTGGCCTTTCCCGCGTCCGTCTGTGGCCTCCTTTCCCGCGCCCTTTGTGGCCTCCTTCCTGTGTTGCTGTGAGCCTCCTTCCTGGGGCCCTCTGTGAGCCTCCTTTGCGTCCCTCTGTGAACCCCTCTTCCTGCGTCCGTTGTGAGCCTCCTTCCTGCGTCCGTTGTGGTCCCCCCCTGCGCCCTCTGAGAGCCCCTTCCGGTCCCCCCTGTGAGCCTCCTTCCTGCGTCCGTTAGAGCCTCCTTCCTGCGTCCGTCTGAGGCCCCCTTCCTGCGTCCGTCTGAGAGCCTCCCTTTTGCGTCCGTCTGAGAGCCTCCTTCCCGCGTCCCTCTTGAGCCCCCCTTCCTGCGTCCGTCTGTGAGCCTCCTTCCTGGCCCGTCTGTGGCCTTCTGCCTGCGTCCGTCTGAGAGCCCCTTCCTGCGTCCCTCTGTGACCTCCTTCCGCTCCCTCTGTTAGCCCCCTTCCTGCTCCGTCTGCGAGCCTCCTTCCCGCGTCCCCTCTGCGGCCTCCTTCCTGGTCCTTGTGGGCCTCCTTTCCCGCTCCGTTTTGAGCCTCCTTCCTGCGTCCGTCTGTAGCCTCCTTTCCCGCGTCCCCTGTGAGCCTCCTTCCTGCGTCCGTCTGAGAGCCTCCTTCCCGCGCCCTCTGAGACCTCCTTCCTGTTCCCCCTCCCTGGGGCCCCCTTCCTGCGTCCCCTCTGTGAGCCTCCCTTTCCCTTTGTCGTTGTGGCCCCTTCCTGACCCCTCTTGTGCTTCTGCCTGCGTTTCCCTCTGTGCCTCCTTTGCGTCGTCTGTGAGCCCCCTTCCTGCGTCGTCTGTGAGCCCCTTTATGCTCCGTCTGTGAACCCCCTTTTGCGTCCCCTCTGAGGCCTCTTCCTGCATGTCTTTGAGCTCCTTCCTCGTCCGTCTGAGCCTCCTTCCTGCTCCGTCTGTGAGCCCCTTCCCGTGTCCGCGTGAGCCCCCCTTCCTGCGTCCGTGAGCCTCCTTCCTTTCGTCCGTCTGTGAGCCTCCTTCCTGCGTCCCCTCTGTGAGCATCCCTCCCGGTCTGTGAGGCCTCCTTCCTGCGTTTTTCTGTGAGAGCCCCCCTTCCCGCGTCCCTCTGTGGCCTCCTTCCTGGTCCGTGTGAGCCTCCCTTTCCCGCTCCGTCTGGAGCCCTTCCTGCATCCGAGACCCCTTCCTGGCCCGTCTGTTTACCCTTTTGCCCGCTTTCGTCTGAAACCTCCCTTCCCGCGTCCCGTGTGACCTCCTTCCTGCGCCGTCTGTGAACCCCCTTCCTGGTCCGTCTGTGAGCCTCCCTTTCCCGCGTCGTCTGTGACCCCCCTTCCTGCATCCGTCTGAGCCGCCTCCCCTTTGTCCGTCGTGAGCTCCTTTCCCGAGCCCGTCTGTGAGCCCGCCCGGTCCCTTGATAGCCTCCTTCCTGCGTCCGTCGTGAGCCCCTTCCCGCGTCCGTCCGTGAGCCTCCTTTCCCGCGTCCGTTGTGAGCCTCCCTTCCTGCGTCCGTCTGTGAGCTCCTTTCCGCGCCCTCTGTGGCTCCCTTCCCGCGTCCCTTTTGGGCCCTTCCGCGTCCTCTGGAGGGCCCCCTTCCGCTCCCGTCTGAGAGCCCCTTCCGGTCCCTCTGAGACCTCCTTCCTGCGTCCCTTGAGAGCCCCCTTCCCGCGTCCGTTGAGAGCCTCCTTTCCCGGTCCGTCTGAGAGCCTCCTTCCTGGGCCGTTGAGAGCTCCTTCTGCGTCCGTCTGAGGCCTCCTTCCTGCGTCCGTCTGTGAGCCTCCTTCCCTTGTCCCGTTGTGAGCCCCCTTCCTGAGCCCCCTGTGGCCTTCTGCCTGGCCGTCTTGAACTCCTTTTCCTGCGTCGTCTGAGGCCCCTTCCTGCATCCCCTCGGAGCCCCCTTCCTGCCCTGTCTGTGGCCTCCTTCCTGCGTCCCTCTGTGAGCCCCTTCCTGTGTCCGTCTGTGAGCCTCCTTCCTGTTCCGGAGCCCCCCTTTCCCGCTCCTCTGTGAGCCTCCCCTTTTGCGGTCCGTCTGTGAGAAACCCCCCTGGGGTGTGAGAGCCCCCCCTTCTGCGTCGTTGTGGAGCCTCCCTTTCCCGCGTCCGTCTGTGAGACTCCCTGCGTCCGTTGTGACCTCCTTCCTGCATCCGTTTTTGTGAGCCTCCTTCCTGCATCCGAGAGCCTCCCCCCCTGAGCCCGTCTGTGAGCCCTTTTGCCCGTTCCGTTGATAGCCCCTTCCGCGCCCCTCTTGAGCCTCCCCTTTCCCGGTCCCTCTGAGAGCCTCCTTCCGCGTCCGTCGAGAGCCCCCTTCCGCCTCCGTCTGGAGCCTCCTTCCTGCGTCCGTTTTTGAGGAACCTCCTTCCGCGTCCCGTCTGTAGCCTCCTTCTTCCTCTGTGACCTCCTTCCTGAGCCCCTCTGGAAACCTTCTGCCCGGTCCCTCTGAAAGCCCCCCTTCCCCGTCCCTTGTGAGCTCCTTTCCCGGTCCGTCTGTGAGCCTCCTTCTGCGTCCGCTGTGAACCTCCTTCCCGCGTCCGTCGAGCCTCCTTCCCGATCCGTTGTGAGCCTCCTTCCTGGGTCCCTCTGAGCCCTCCCTTCTGCGCGTCGTGAGCCCCTTCCTGGTCCGTCTGGGCCTCCTTCCTGCGTCCGGGCCCTTCTGCGTCCTCTGTGAGCCCTTCCCCGCGTCCCTCTGTGGCTCCGTCCTGGGCTGTGGAGCCTCCTTTTCCCGCGTCCCTTCTGTGAGAGCCTCCTTTTTGCGTCCCTTGTGAGCCTCCTTCCTGGTCCCTCTGTGAGCCTCCTTCTGCATCCTCTGTGGCCTCCTTTCCCGATCCCAGAGCCTCCTTCCTGAGCCGTCTGGAGGCCTTCTGCTGCGTCCCTCTGATACCCCCTTCTGCGTCCGTCCGTGGCCCCCCTTCCCGCGTCCCCCCTGTGAGCCTCCCTCCTGCGTCCTCTGAGGCCCCCCTTCCTGCGCCGTCTGTGGTCCTTCCTGGTCCGTCTGTGAGCCCCCTTCCTGCGTCCGCTGTGAGCCCCTTCCTGCGTCCGTCTGTGAGCTCCTTCCTGCTCCGTCTGAGAGCTCCTTCCTGCGTCCGTTGAAGGGCCCCCTTCCCGCGTCCGTCTGAGCCCCTTCCTGCGCCCCTCTGGAGCCTCCTTTTCCCGCGTCCGTTGAGGCCTCCTTCTGGTCCGTCTGGAGCCCCTTTTCCCGCGTCCGTCTGTGAGCCTCCTTCCCCCGTCCGTTTGACTTTCCTGAGCCCGTTTTGTTTAGCCTTTGCCTGCGTCCGTTGTGAACCCCCCTTTCCCGGTCCGTCTGAGAGCCTCCTTCCTGCATCCGTTGTGAGCCCCCCTTCCCGCGTCCCCTTGTGAGCCTCCTTCCTGGCCGTCTGTGAGCCCCTTCCGTGTCCGTCTGTGGTCCTTCCCGTGTCCGTGAGCGTCCTTCCCGCGCCGTCTGTGAGCCTCCTTCCTGGTCCGTCTGTGGCTCCCTCCCGCGTCTGTGGAGCCCCCTTCCTGGTCCGTTGTGAGAGCCTCCTTCCTGCGCCTCTGTGGCTCCTTCCTGCTCGTTGTGAGCCTCCTTCCTGCATCCGAGAGCCCTCCTTCCTGAGCCCCCCTTTTGAGCCTTCTGCCTGCTTCCGTCTGATAGCCTCCTTCCTGCGTCCGTCTGTGACCCACTTCCGCGTCGTCTGTGAAACCTCCTTCTTGGCCCCCTCCCTCTGTGGCCTCCTTCCGCGTCCGTCGTGAGCCCCCTTTCCCGCGTTCGTCTGTGAGCCTCCTTCCCCGGTCCCTCTAGAGCTCCTTCCCGCCCCCTCTGTGGCCTCCTTCCCGCATCCGTCTGTGAGCCCCTTCCTGCGCCCCTCTGTGAGCCTCCTTCCCGCGCCCGTCTGTGGCCTCCTTCCTGCCCCGTTGTGAGCCTCCTTTTCCGCGCCCTCTGTGAGCCCTCCTTCCTGCTCCCTCTGTAGCCTCCTTCCGGCCCTCTGTGGCCCCCTTCCGCGTTCTCTGTGAGCCTCCCTTTTCCTCGTCTGTGAGCCCCTTCCCGCGCCCGTCTGTGACCCCCTTCCTGCGCCCGTCTTTTGAGCCTCCTTCCCGCGCCCGTCTGTGAGCCCCCTTCCGCGCCCGTTGTGAGCCCCCTTCCTGCGGCCCGTTGTGAGCCCCTTCCTCGTCCCTCGTGAGCCCCTTCCTGCTCTCTTGTGAGCCTCCTTCCTGCTCCGTGAGCCCCCTTCCCGCGTCCGTCTGTGAGCCTCCCTTTCCCGCGCCCGTCTGTGAAACCCCCTTCCTGCGTTTCCCTCTTGGCCCCTCCCCTTTCCCGGTCCCTCTGTGGCCTCCTTCCTGCGTCCCTCGTGAGCCTCCTTCCCCGGCCGTCTGTGAGCCTCCTTCCCGCGTCCGTGAGCCCCTTCCTGCGTCCGTGAGCCCCCCTTTTGGTGTCCGTGAGCCTCCTTCCTGCGTCCCTCCGTGAGCTTCCTTCCTGCGACGCGGTTTTGCTACTAAATTTTTTTTGTTTATTATCAGAAAGTTTTTTAAACTAAAATGTAAAACATAAATGATGTAACCCCGGACAACAAATTTGTAAATCAAATAAAACATAATTCGACCGGAGACGAGCCCAAAAAAGGAGTATTCCCCGGCTGCCGGCTCCGTCTGAGGCTGGGTCACTCCGGGCACCCCAGCCGCCAGGCAACCCTTGCCCTGCCTGGGTCACCCGTCTTCCAGGACAACCCTTGCCCTACCCCCGGTACCCCATCTTCCAGGACAACCCCTTGCCCTACCCGGGTCACCTAGGGTAACTGTCACCCTGGTTGAGAAACATGGGGTTAGATACGCAGCTGATATCTTTCTGAGAACTTCGGGGTTGATATGTTATATGTTTTTCTTTGTCTTTCACCCCTAAGTTGCTGCCCCTTTTAAAATTATGTAAAAAACGCTTTTACATGTATGAATCGTTAAGTTTCTCCAAAATACACAGTTCTGGTCTTCTAATCCATTTTTCCAAGCATTGCTTTTTCAGGTAAAACCCAAACGATCACGAAAACTAACACAATCACAAATAAACCACAGAACGGGGTGAGGTTCAAACCCCATCCCGCTACATGATTTAATAACCAAGTCAATGGGTTCTTCAGTATAAACATTTTCCTTCCTTCTCTCCCTCTCTCTCTCTCTCTCTCTCTCTCTCTCTCTCTCTCTCAGCAGCTTCGCGTCATGCTCCTACACTTGTAGGTAGGAATCAGCTTCCTTAGTGCTGTAGATCTACATGAACCAGGAACATTATGAGTTACCTGATGGATGCCCCACACACGCACCTTAACACCCCACACCTTAGTAACAGTATTTGCACTGAGGTGACGACGTGTCGTGTGCAGTGTGAACTATGAATGCATGCATACATACATATACACATGTATACATATGCATGAAATCCACAAAGGGGCAGTCTGCTGAATATGACTACTACTATCTTGATTAAAGACTGTGTATTGTTATATATTTTTTGAGGCAAAGACAGTAAAGTAAAAGGTTCTCTCCCCACTCTCAACTGCTCTGGCTTCTGCCCACGTGAAGCAATAACAAAAAGAAAAAAAAATGATCATGCAATATTGAGAAAACGTGAAATTTATTGGATAGAAAAGAGTGGACTGAAGATATGGACTATGAGGTACCTCGTCTAAATTGTACTATTTGTACTGCAACTAGTGAGCGACTGAGTCAGTGTGTGTCTGTGTCTCGTAGTACATGTCTACCACATTACTGTGTATGTCATGCTAACATTGCTTTTTAATATATCTATCCCCTAGCAATATTTCTAGAGATGCAGCTAATTTTCACCGAGTGTAGCACTCTGATTATGTAACTAAGAGGCGCAAGAATTTGTACTAATAATTTAACTTTGCGAGTGTGAAGTTTCGTATTCTCTATTCTTTACAGTAAATCTTTATTTCTTAACCTTTTCGATTTACCTCTGTACTAGTTCTTCCCTAGCGTCTACCCCTGAAGCCTCTGTGAGCCTCCTTCTTGCGTCCGTCTGTGAACCCCTCTTCCTGCGTCCGTCTGTGAGCCTCCTTCCTGCGTCCGTCTGTGAGCCTCCTTCCTGCGTCCGTCTGAGAGCCACCTTCCTGTGTCCGTCTGTGAGCCTCCTTCCTGCGTCCGTCTGAGAGCCTCCTTCCTGCGTCCGTCTGAGAGCCTCCTTCCTGCGTCCGTCTGAGAGCCTCCTTCCTCGCCCGTCTGAGACCCCTTCCTGCGCCGCTGTGAGCCCCTTTCCCTGCGCCCGTTGGACCTCCCCTGAGCCGTTGTGACCCTTCTGCCTGCGTCCTCGAAGCCCCCTTCCCTGCGCCCGTCTGTGAGCCCCCTTTCCCTGCGTCCGTCTGTGAGCTCTTCCCTGCGCCGTTTGCGGCCCCCTTCCGGGTCCGCTGCGAGCCCCCTTTCCCTGCGCCCGTCTGTGAGCCTCCTTCCTGCTCCGTTGTGAGCCCCCTTTCCCTGCGCCCGCTGTGAGCCTCCTTCCCTGCGCCCGTCTGTGAGCCCCCTTCCTGCGCCCCCGTCTGGAGCCTCCTTCCTGCGTCCGTTGAGAGCCTCCCCCTGGTTCCCTGGAGCCCCCTTTCCCTGCCCCGCCTGGGGCCTCCTTCCTTCGCCGTCTGGAGCCTCCCCCCTGAGCCCGTCTGTGACCCCTTTGCTGCGTCCTTTCGATAGCCCCCTTTCCCTGGCCCCGTCGTGAGCCCCCTTTCCCTTGCGCCCCGCTTGAGCCTCCTTCATGCGCCCGCTTGAACCCCCTTTCCCTGGTCCGTCTGAGAGCCCCTTCCTGCATCCGTCTGTGACCTCCTTCCTGCGTCCGTCTGAGCCTCCTTCCTGCGTCCGCTGTGACCCCTTCCTGTGTCCGTCTGTGACCCTCCTTCCTGCGTCCGTCCCCCTTCCCTGCGTCCGCTGTGACCTCCTTCCTGCCCCGTCTGGAGCATCCCTCCTGCGTCTGTGAGAGCCCCCCTTCCTGCGTCCGTCTTAGACCCTCCTTCCCTGCGTCCTCTGTGAGCCCCCTTCCCTGCGCCGTCTGTGAGCCTCCTTCCTGCACCCGTCTGTGAGCCTCCTTCCTGCATCCGAGAGCCCCCTTCCTGAGCCCGTCTGTGAGCCTTCTGCCGTTTTTCGTTGATAGCCTCCTTCCTGCGTGTCTGTGAGCCTCCTTCCTGCGTCCGTCTGTGAACCCCCTTTCCCTGCGTCCGTGTGAGCCCCTTCCTGCGCCCGTCGGGGCCCTCCTTCCTGCTCCGTCTGACCCGCCTCCCTTCGTCCTTGTGACCCTCCTTCCTGAGCCCTCTGTGACCTTCGCCTGGCCCGTCTGATGCCCCTTTCCCCTGCGTCCGTCCGTGACCCTCCTTCCCTGGTCCGTCCGTGAGCTCCTTCCTGCGCCGTCTGTGAGCCTCCTTCCTGGTCCGTCTGTGAGCCCCTTCCTGCGCCCGTCTGTGAGCCTCCTTCTGCGTCCGTCGGGAAAGCCTCCTTCCTGGTCCGTTGGAGCCCCCTTCCCTGCGTCCGTCAAGGGCCCCCTTCGGTCCGTTGAGAGCCCCCTTTCCCTGCGTCCGTCTGAGGCCCCCTTTCCTGCGCCCGTCTGGACCCCCTTCCCCTGCTCCGTCTGAGACCCTCTTCCCTCGTCCGCGGAGCCCCTTCCTGCGCCCGTCTGGAGCCTCCTTCCTGCGTCCGTCTGTGAGCCCCCTTCCTTGTCCTCTGGAACCTCCTTCCAGCCCGTTGTACCCTTCGCCTGCTCCGTTTGTAAAACCCCCTTTCCCTGGTCGTCTGAGACCCTCCTTCCTGCACGTCTTGACCTCCTTCCTGCGTCCGTCTGTGGCCCCCTTTCCCTGCGTCCGTCTGTGGCCCCTTCCTGTGTCCGCGTGACCTTTCCCTGGCCCGGAGCCCCCTTTCCCTGCTCCTTTCGTGAGCCCCCTTCGCGTCCGTCTGTGACTCCCTCCTGGTCTGGAGAGCCCCCTTTTCCTGGTCCGCTGTGGAGTCCCCTGCGTCCGTTGGGGCCCTCCTTCCTGCGTCCGTCTGTAGCCTCCTTCCGCATCCGTTGTGGCCCCCTTCCTGCACCGGACCTCCTTCCCCTGGCCCCGTCTGTGGCTTCTGCCTGTCCGTTGATAGCCTCCTTCCTGCCTCGTGACCCCCTTCCTGCGCCCGTCTGGGCCCCCTTCCTGGCCCGTCTGAGGCCCCCTTCCTGCGCCCGTCTGAGGCCCCTTCCTGCGTCCGTTGAGAGCCCCCTTCCTGCTCCGTTGTGAGCCCCCTTCCCTTCGCCCCGTCTGTGAGCCCCCTTCCTGAGCCCGTCTGTGACCCTTTCTGCCTGCGTCCGTCAAAAAGCCCCCTTCCTGCGCCCGCTGTGAGCCCCCTTTCCTCGTCGTTGTGACCCTCCTTCCTGGTCCGTCTGTGAACCCCCTTTCCTGGCCGTCTGAACCCTCCTTCCTGCATCGTCTGTGAGCCCCCTTTCCCTGGTCCGTCTGAGCCCCCTTCCCTGCGTCCGTTGTGACCCCCCTTCCTTGCCCGTCTGTGGCCTCCTTTCCCTGCGCGTGAGCCCCCTTCCTGCGTCCGTCTGTGACCCCTCTTCCCTGCGCCCGTCTGGAGCATCCGCCTGCGTTGTGAGAGCCCCCTTCCTGCCCCGTTGTGAGAGCCCCTTCCTCCCCTCTGGGCCTCCTTCTGCCCCCGTCTGTGAGCCTCCTTTCCTGCTCCGTCTGTGACCCTCCTTCCCGCACCCGAGAGCCCCCTTTCCCTGAGCCCTCTGTGAGCCTTCGCCTGGTCCTTTGTGCCCCTTCCTGGCCCGCCTGGCCCCCTTCCCTGCGCCCGTCTTTTACCCTCCCTCCTGCTCCGTCTGAGGCCCCCTTTCCTGCGTCCGTCTGGAGCCTCCTTCCGGCCCCGTCTGTGAGCCTCCTTCCGCGTCCGTCTGGGGGCCCCTTTCCCTGCGTCCGTCTGTGAGCCCCCTTTCCCCTGCGCCCCGTCTGAGAGCCTCCTTCCTGCGTCGTTGGAGCCCCTTCCTGCGCCGTCTGGGCCCCTTTCCCTGCGTCGTTGAGAGCCCCCTTCCTGCGTCCGTCTGAGAGCCTCCTTCTGCGCCGTCTGAGAGCCTCCTTCCTGCGCCCTCGTGAGCCCCTTCCTTGTCCGTCTGGAGCCCCCTTTCCCTGACCCGTCTGTGGCCTTCTGCCTGCGCCCCGTCTGTGAACCTCCTTCCTGGTCCGTCGAGACCTCCTTCCTGCATCGTCTGGGGCCCTCCTTCCTGCGTCCGTCGGGTGAGCCCCTTCCTGCGCCCGTCTGTGACCCCCTTCCTGTGTCCGTCTGTGAGCCCCCCTTCCTGTGTCCGTGAGCGCCCTTCCCGCTCGTCTGTGACCCCTCCTTCCTGCTCGTCTGTGAGCACCCCTCCTGCGTCTTGAGAGCCTCCTTCCTGCGTCGTCTGTGAGCCTTTTCCCCCTGCGTCCGTCTGTGAGCCTCCTTCCTGGCCCGTCTGTGAGCCCCCTTTTCTCACCCGAGAGCCCCCTTCCTGACCCCGTCTGTGGCCTTCCCCCTGTTTCCCGTCTATAGCCCCTTTTCCTGCGTCCGCTGGGCCTACTTCCTGCGTCCGTCGGGAAACCCCTTCTTGCGTCCGTCTGTGAGCCTCCTTCCTGCGCCGTCTGTGAGCCCCCTTCCTGCTTCGTTGTGAGCCCCCTTCCTGCGTCGTCTGAGAGCCTCCTTCCTGCACCCGTCTGTGAGCCTCCTTCCTGATCCGTCGTACCCCCTTTCCCTGCGCCGTCTGTAGCTCCTTCCTCGCCGTCTGTGGCCTCCTTCCTGGCCCGTCTGTGAGCCCCCTTCCGCGCCCGTTGGAGCCCCCTTTCCCTGCGCCCCCTCTGTGAGCCCCCTTCCTGCGTCCCCTCTGTGAGCCCCCTTCCTGCGTCTTTTGTGACCCTCCTTCCTGGTCTGTAGCCCCCTTTTCTGCGCCGTCTGGGGACCCTCCTTCTGCGCCCGTCTGTGAGCCCCCTTCCTGCCCCCGCTGTGAGTCCTTCCTGCGCCCGTCTGTGAGCCCCCTTTCCCTGGCCCGTTGTGAGCCTCCTTCCTGCGCCCTCTGTGGCCTCCTTCCTGCGTCTCTCTGTGAGCCCCCTTTGCGTCCTGACCCCCTTCCTGCGCCCGTCTGTGAGCCTTTTCCCTGCGCCGTTGTGACCCCCTTCCTGCGCCCCCCTTGTGAGCCCCCTTCCTGCGTCCCTCGTGACCCTCCCCCTGCGCCGCTGTGGCCCCCTTTCCCTGCGTCCGTCTGTAAAGCCTCCTTCCTGGCCCGTGAGCCCCTTCCTGCGCCCGTGGCCCCCTTTCTGGCCCTCCGTGAGCCCCCTTCTGCGTCCGTCCGTGAGTTTCCTTCCTGCGACGCTTCTGTCTACTAATTTTTAATTTTGTAATTATGAAATTTTTTAACATAAGGTAATCATAAATGATGTACACTGTCAACAAATTAGCAAATCAAATAAAACAGTAATTGACTCAGGGGAGCGACCCATAAAGGGTTTTCCCAAGGTCCGGACCTCCGTACTGGGGCGGGGTCCCCCTGTCCCCCCAGCCTCCCAGGAACCCCCTTTGCCCTAGCCTGGGTCCCCCCATCTTCCGGGGACAACCTTGCCCTCCCCGGGTCACCCCAGTCTTCCAGGAAACCCCTTGCCCTACCCTGGGTCCCCTCGGGTAACTAGTCCCCCGGGTTTGGGAATGAAACACTGGCTTAGCATACGCAGCTGATATCTTCTCTGAGAACTTCAAGGCTTGATATGATTATATCGTTTTTCTTCGTCTTGCACCATAAGTTGCTGCCCTTTTAAAATTATGTAAAATAAACGCTATACATGTATGAATCGTTAAGTTCTCTCCAAAAGTACACAGTCTCTGGTCTTCTAGATCCATTTTCCAAGCATTGCAGTTACAGGTAAACACCCAAACGACTCACGAAATCATAACACAATCACAAATAAACCACAGAACGGGGTGAGGTTCAAACCCCATCCCGCTACATGATTTAATAACCAAGTCAATGGGTTCTTCAGTATAAACATTTTCCTTCCTTCTCTCCCTCTCTCTCTCTCTCTCTCTCTCTCTCTCTCTCTCAGCAGCTTCGCGTCATGCTCCTACACTTGTAGGTAGGAATCAGCTTCCTTAGTGCTGTAGATCTACATGAACCAGGAACATTATGAGTTACCTGATGGATGCCCCACACACGCACCTTAACACGCACACCTTAGTAACAGTATTTGCACTGAGGTGACGACGTGTCGTGTGCAGTGTGAACTATGAATGCATGCATACATACATATACACATGTATACATATGCATGAAATCCACAAAGGGGCAGTCTGCTGAATATGACTACTACTATCTTGATTAAAGACTGTGTATTGTTATATATTTTTTGAGGCAAAGACAGTAAAGTAAAAGGTTCTCTCCCCACTCTCAACTGCTCTGGCTTCTGCCCACGTGAAGCAATAACAAAAAGAAAAAAAAATGATCATGCAATATTGAGAAAACGTGAAATTTATTGGATAGAAAAGAGTGGACTGAAGATATGGACTATGAGGTACCTCGTCTAAATTGTACTATTTGTACTGCAACTAGTGAGCGACTGAGTCAGTGTGTGTCTGTGTCTCGTAGTACATGTCTACCACATTACTGTGTATGTCATGCTAACATTGCTTTTTAATATATCTATCCCCTAGCAATATTTCTAGAGATGCAGCTAATTTTCACCGAGTGTAGCACTCTGATTATGTAACTAAGAGGCGCAAGAATTTGTACTAATAATTTAACTTTGCGAGTGTGAAGTTTCGTATTCTCTATTCTTTACAGTAAATCTTTATTTCTTAACCTTTTCGATTTACCTCTGTACTAGTTCTTCCCTAGCGTCTACCCCTGAAGCCTCTGTGAAGCCTCCACAGTGCTGTTCTGAGGTCGTTCCCCAAGACAAGACTTCCATCTGAATTGTAGCATTGTCAAACCAGGGAATCCCGGGCGAGGAGAGACGTGTGGTCACGTTGTGAACGCACTTGCTATATTCTTTTATTTGTCAGCCCACAGCTACACCGACTTTGACAGAGAGCATACGAACGATTTATATGGGCAGCAGCAACTGTTGCACAACACAACGCTGTCTCTCGACCCCTGCAACCACAATTAAGGGAGTACAGCTGAAGGAACGCTGCCTCGGTCCCAGGGAATCATTACATTAGTCGAAGTGTTCACGATGTGGAAAGTCTCATTACAGTTAAAAAAGCAAAAAGGCACAATACCGTGACTGGAATAATATACAAATAACCCGCATGTAGTAGAGAGAATCTTACGACGATGTTTCGGTCCGACTTGGACCATTAACAAAGTCACAGTGTGATTTGTAAATGGTCGAGGTCGGACCGAAACGTCGTTGTAAGCTTCTCTCTTATGTGCGGGTTATTTGTATCTCATTGCAGCAGGAAATAGGTACCTAGATGACTGTTGTGGGGAACACCTTAGTGTAACGAACTTGACCTCAACGACAATAAACCACACTTTTTTTGGAGGGTCATTAACCCTAAGTAATTAATCCACAAAGTTGTTATGGTGGACGTCTCTTCTCAAAACGACTATGTACTCCAATGAATCCTCCCTTTCCTTTCAAGCCCCCTTCCTTTCTCTTCTCTCACACACTCTCTCCCTCTTTTCCTTCATGCCCCCCCCTCTTTTTTAACCCTTCAACCTCCCCTTCACGTGGTTTCCTCTCCCCTCTCCGGCTCTTTCTTTCCTCTTCCCTCTCAGGCTCTCCTTCCCATGCCTTCATCTCCTCTTTCTCCTCCTTCCCCTCCCTCTCCTTACAACACCTTTTATGATAGCTTCAATGTATTTTTATGCGTTTCCCATAAGCTTTACATGCGGGCAAAATGAAGGAAGAGGCGGAAGCCACGAATCCCGATGGACGCAGCGACGGTTTCAGTAACCAGAATGTGTAATCGAACCCGGGTACACTAGCGGGAAATCGTGGAACCGGAATGTGTGTCCTCACTCGCATTCGGTGATCGGCGAGAATTTGGGGTAAACGAAATGTCTAGCAGATCCCAGGATACCAAGGTGGAGCCGGACCCAGGGTACGATATGGGAAAGTGAGATACCAGAATGCCTAATCGAATTCTTGTGGGATCTCTAAGGAATCCCGGGTACGTTAGGGAAAAATCGAGCCACTGGAATACGGGCGGCATGATACCCCGACACCAGCATTCAACATTCACCTGTGTTACTCTAACTACTGCAGCTACACGCATGTAATTTGCACACGCTTCCAGAGATGCAGTCAAGCCTCTTTGTTCCTCAACAATCGCTCTTCTCTTTCCCAGAGGTTACCTGTAGATGATTTCCAGAGTCACGGATCCCGGGGCCAGTTCCAGACCCGAGCAAGACCATCCTTTCTTTACAAGACTAAACAAGTATGTTAGGACGAATTGCTATCGGGATGGAGTGAAGAAATCTTTAGAATAGC
>NC_069415.1:9308708-9326208 GCF_026875155.1 Cherax quadricarinatus | reverse complement strand
AGTAGTAGTATTAAGGAGTGAGTTCTAGTGAGTTCCTTGGTGTTGGTTCCTGTCGTGTACTGTGAACAGGTCACCAACTGCAACATCCACGTTACATCGCAGCCGAGATACATCAGCAGTGTCTGTACCTCTGAGAGACAAGAAAGAATCATTATAACATCGACACTGAGCTCTCCGAGGTGTCTCTGGTCAAGGCACAAAATAATGGTTAGTTCGTAGCTTTTAGAAAGTTGAAATTATTTGCTAAATATCAATATTCTGTCACGTGTGTGTCTCTTCGTTAAAGAATTCAGCTGCTGGAGTACCAGTCATGCCAGTGTGGTTGTGGTGGAGTACCAGTCATGCCAGTGTGGTTGTGGTGGAGTACCACCCTGCAGTGTGGTTGTGGTGGAGTACCGTAAACCCCAAATTTGTGGTGAGTACCCCATGTCAGTGTGGTTGTGTGATCCAGTCATGGCATGGGTTGTGGTGGAGTACCATCCATGTCAGTGTGGTTGTGGTGGAGTACCAGTCATGCCAGTGTGGTTGTGGTGGAGTACCAGTCATGTCAGTGTGGTTGTGGTGGAGTACCAGTCATGCCAGTGTGGTTGTGGTGGAGTACCAGTCATGTCAGTGTGGTTGTGGTGGAGTACCAGTCATACCTATGTGGTTGTGGTGGAGTACCAGTCATGCCAGTGTGGTTGTGGTGGAGTACCAGTCATACCTATGTGGTTGTGGTGGAGTACCAGTCATGCCAGTGTGGTTGTGGTGGAGTACCAGTCATGTCAGTGTGGTTGTGGTGGAGTACCAGTCATGCCAGTGTGGCTGTGGTGGAGTACCAGTCATGCTAGTGTGGTTGTGGTGGAGTACCAGTCATGTCAGTGTGGTTGTGGTGGAGTACCAGTCATGCCAGTGTGGTTGTGGTGGAGTACCAGTCATGTCAGTGTGGTTGTGGTGGAGTACCAGTCATACCTATGTGGTTGTGGTGGAGTACCAGTCATGCCAGTGTGGTTGTGGTGAAGTACCAGTCATGGCAGTGTGGTTGTGGTGGAGTACCAGTCATGCCAGTGTGGTTGTGGTGGAGTACCAGTCATGTCAGTGTGGTTGTGGTGGAGTACCAGTCATGCCTATGAGGTTGTGGTGGAGTACCAGTCATGCCAGTGTGGTTGTGGTGGAGTACCAGTCATGTCAGTGTGGTTGTGGTGGAGTACCAGTCATGCCTATGTGGTTGTGGTGGAGTACCAGTCATGTCAGTGTGGTTGTGGTGGAGTACCAGTCATGCCAGTGTGGTTGTAGTGGAGTACCAGTCATGTCAGTGTGGTTGTGGTGGAGTACCAGTCATGTCAGTGTGGTTGTGGTGGAGAACCAGTCATGTCAGTGTGGTTGTGGTGGAGTACCAGTCATGCCAGTGTGGTTGGTGGAGTACCAGTCATGTCAGTGTGGTTGTGGTGGAGTACCATCATGGCAGTGTGGTTGTGGTGGAGTACCAGTCATGCCAGTGTGGTTGTGGTGGAGTACCAGTCATGGCAGTGTGGTTGTGGTGGAGTACCAGTCATGCCAGTGTGGTTGTGGTGGAGTACCAGTCATGTCAGTGTGGTTGTGGTGGAGTACCAGTCATGCCTATGAGGTTGTGGTGGAGTACCAGTCATGCCAGTGTGGTTGTGGTGGAGTACCAGTCATGTCAGTGTGGTTGTGGTGGAGTACCAGTCATGCCTATGTGGTTGTGGTGGAGTACCAGTCATGTCAGTGTGGTTGTGGTGGAGTACAAGTCATGTCAGTGTGGTTGTGGTGGAGTACCAGTCATGTCAGTGTGGTTGTGGTGGAGTACAAGTCATGTCAGTGTGGTTGTGGTGGAGAACCAGTCATGTCAGTGTGGTTGTGGTGGAGTACCAGTCATGCCAGTGTTGTTGGGGTGCAGTACCAGTCATGTCAGTGTGGTTGTGGTGGAGTACCAGTCATGTCAGTGTGGTTGTGGTGGAGTACCAGTCATGCCAGTGTGGTTGTGGTGGAATACCAGTTATGTCAGTGTGGATGTGGTGGAGTACCAGTCATGTCAGTGTGGTTGTGGTGGAGTACCAGTCATGTCAGTGTGGCTGTGGTGGAGTACCAGTCATGTCAGTGTGGTTGTGGTGGAGTACCAGTCGTGCCAGTGTGTTTGTGGTGGAGTACCAGTCATGCCAGTGTGGTTGTGGTGGAATACCAGTCATGCCAGTGTGGTTGTGGTGGAGTATCAGTCATGCCATGTGGTTGTGGTGGAGTACCAGTCCATGCCAGTGTGGTTGTGGTCTAGTACCAGTCATGCCAGTGTGTTGTGGTGGAGTACCAGTCATGCCAGTGTGGTTGTGGTGGAGTACCAGTCATGCCAGTGGTGGTTGTGGTGGAGTACCAGTCATGCCAGTGTGGTTGTGGTGGAGTACCAGTCATGCCAGTGTGGTTGTGGTGGAGTACCAGTCATGCCAGTGTGGTTGTGGTGAAGTACCAGTCATACCAGTGTGGTTGTGTGGAGTACCGTCATGCCAGTGTGGTTGTGGTGGAGTACCAGTTTATGCTAGTGTGGTTGTGGTGGAGTACCAGTCATGCCAGTGTGGTTGTGGTGGAGTACCAGTCATGCCAGTGTGGTTGTGGTGGAGTACCAGTCATGCCAGTGTGGTTGTGATGGAGTACCAGTCATGCCGTGTGACTGTGATGGAGTACCAGTCATGCCAGTGTGGTTGTGGTGGAGTACCATCATGCCAGTGTGGATGTGGTGGAATACCAGTCCAGGCCAGTGTGATTGTGGTGGAGTACCAGTATGCCAGTGTGGTTGTGGTGGAGTACCGGTCATGCCAGTGCGGCTGTGGTGGAGTACCAGTCATGCCAGTGTGGTTGTGGTGGAGTACCAGTCTGCCAGTGTGGTTGTGGTGGAGTACCAGTCATGCCAGTGTGGTTGTGGAGGAATACCAATCATGCCAGTGTGGTTGTGGTGGAGTACCAGTCATGCCAGTGTGGTTGTGGTGGAGTACCAGTCATGCCGGTGTGGTTGTGGTGGAGTACCAGTCATGCCAGTGTGGTTGTGGTGGAGTACCAGTCATGCCAGTGTGGTTGTGGTGGAGTACCAGTCATCCAAGTGTGGTTGTGGTGGAGTACCAGTCATGCCAGTGTGGTTGTGGTGGAGTACCAGTCATGCTAGTGTGGTTGTGGTGGAGTACCAGTCACGCCAGTGTGGTTGTGGTGGAGTACCAGTCATGCCAGTGTGGTTGTGGTGGAGTACCAGTCATGCCAGTGTGGTTGTGGTGGAGTACCAGTCATGCCAGTGTGGTTGTGGTGGAGTACCAGTCATGCCAGTGTGGTTGTGGTGGAGTACCAGTCATGCTAGTGTGGTTGTGGTGGAGTACCAGTCATGCCAGTGTGGTTTGTGGTGGAGTACCAGTCATGCCAGTGTGGTTGTGGTGGAGTACCAGTCATGTCAGTGTGGTTGTGGTGGAGTACCAGTCATGCCAATGTGGTTGTGGTGGAGTACCAGTCATGTCAGTGTGGTTGTGGTGGAGTACCAGTCATGGCAGTGTGGTTTGTGGTGGAGTACCAGTCATGTCAGTGTGGTTGTGGTGGAGTACCAGTCATGCCAGTGTGGTTGTGGTGGAGTACCAGTCATGTCAGTGTGGTTGTGGTGGAGTACCAGTCATGCCAGTGTGGTTGTGGTGGAGTACCAGTCATGTCAGTGTGGTTGTGGTGGAGTACCAGTCATACCTATGTGGTTGTGGTGGAGTACCAGTCATGCCAGTGGTTTGTGGTGGAGTACCAGTCATACCTATGTGGTTGTGGTGGAGTACCAGTCATGCCAGTGTGGTTGTGGTGGAGTACCAGTCATGTCAGTGTGGTTGTGGTGGAGTACCAGTCATGCCAGTGTGGCTGTGGTGGAGTACCAGTCATGCTAGTGTGGTTGTGGTGGAGTACCAGTCATGTCAGTGTGGTTGTGGTGGAGTACCAGTCATGCCAGTGTGGTTGTGGTGGAGTACCAGTCATGTCAGTGTGGTTGTGGTGGAGTACCAGTCATACCTATGTGGTTGTGGTGGAGTACCAGTCATGCCAGTGTGGTTGTGGTGGAGTACCAGTCATGGCAGTGTGGTTGTGGTGGAGTACCAGTCATGCCAGTGTGGTTGTGGTGGAGTACCAGTCATGTCAGTGTGGTTGTGGTGGAGTACCAGTCATGCCTATGAGGTTGTGGTGGAGTACCAGTCATGTCAGTGTGGTTGTGGTGGAGTACCAGTCATGCCAGTGTGGTTGTGGTGGAGTACCAGTCATGTCAGTGTGGTTGTGGTGGAGTACCAGTCATGCCTATGTGGTTGTGGTGGAGTACCAGTCATGTCAGTGTGGTTGTGGTGGAGTACCAGTCATGCCAGTGTGGTTGTAGTGGAGTACCAGTCATGTCAGTGTGGTTGTGGTGGAGTACCAGTTATGTCAGTGTGGTTGTGGTGGAGAACCAGTCATGTCAGTGTGGTTGTGGTGGAGTACCAGTCATGCCAGTGTTGTTGGGGTGCAGTACCAGTCATGCCAGTGTGGTTGTGGTGGAATACCAGTTATGTCAGTGTGGATGTGGTGGAGTACCAGTCATGTTAGTGTGGTTGTGGTGGAGTACCAGTCATGTCAGTGTGGTTGTGGTGGAGTACCAGTCATGTCAGTGTGGTTGTGGTGGAGTACCAGTCATGCCAGTGTTGTTGGGGTGCAGTACCAGTCATGTCAGTGTGGTTGTGGTGGAGTACCAGTCATGTCAGTGTGGTTGTGGTGGAGTACCAGTCATGCCAGTGTGGTTGTGGTGGAATACCAGTTATGTCAGTGTGGATGTGGTGGAGTACCAGTCATGTCAGTGTGGTTGTGGTGGAGTACCAGTCATGTCATTGTGGCTGTGGTGGAGTACCAGTCATGTCAGTGTGGTTGTGGTGGAGTACCAGTCGTGCCAGTGTGTTTGTGGTGGAGTACCAGTCATGCCAGTGTGGTTGTGGTGGAATACCAGTCATGCCAGTGTGGTTTTGGTGGAGTATCAGTCATGCCAGTGTGGTTGTGGTGGAGTACCAGTCATGCCAGTGTGGTTGTGGTCTAGTACCAGTCATGCCAGTGTGGTTGTGGTGGAGTACCAGTCATGCCAGTGTGGTTGTGGTGGAGTACCAGTCATGCCAGTGTGGTTGTGGTGGAGTACCAGTCATGCCAGTATGGTTGTGGTGGAGTACCAGTCATGCCAGTGTGGTTGTGGTGGAGTACCAGTCATGCCAGTGTGGTTGTGGTGGAGTACCAGTCATACCAGTGTGGTTGTGGTGGAGTACCGGTCATGCCAGTGTGGTTGTGGTGGAGTACCAGTTATGCTAGTGTGGTTGTGGTGGAGTACCAGTCATGCCAGTGTGGTTGTGGTGGAGTACCAGTCATGCCAGTGTGGTTGTGGTGGAGTACCAGTCATGCCAGTGTGGTTGTGATGGAGTACCAGTCATGCCAGTGTGACTGTGATGGAGTACCAGTCATGCCAGTGTGGTTGTGGTGGAGTACCAGTCATGCCAGTGTGGATGTGGTGGAATACCAGTCAGGCCAGTGTGATTGTGGTGGAGTACCAGTAATGCCAGTGTGGTTGTGGTGGAGTACCGGTCATGCCAGTGCGGCTGTGGTGGAGTACCAGTCATGCCAGTGTGGTTGTGGTGGAGTACCAGTCATGCCAGTGTGGTTGTGGTGGAGTACCAGTCATGCCAGTGTGGTTGTGGAGGAATACCAATCATGCCAGTGTGGTTGTGGTGGAGTACCAGTCATGCCAGTGTGGTTGTGGTGGAGTACCAGTCATGCCGGTGTGGTTGTGGTGGAGTACCAGTCATGCCAGTGTGGTTGTGGTGGAGTACCAGTCATGCCAGTGTGGTTGTGGTGGAGTACCAGTCATGCCAGTGTGGTTGTGGTGGAGTACCAGTCATGCCAGTGTGGTTGTGGTGGAGTACCCAGTCATGCTAGTGTGGTTGTGGTGGAGTACCAGTCATGCCAGTGTGGTTGTGGTGGAGTACCAGTCATGCCAGTGTGGTTGTGGTGGAGTACCATCATGCCAGTGTGGTTGTGGTGGAGTACCAGTCATGCCAGTGTGGTTGTGGTGGAGTACCAGTCTGCCAGTGTGGTTGTGGTGGAGTACCAGTCATGCTAGTGTGGTTGTGGTGGAGTACCAGTCATGCCAGTGTGGTTGTGGTGGAGTACCAGTCATGCCAGTGTGGTTGTGGTGGAGTACCAGTCATGCCAGTGTGGTTGTGGTGGAGTACCAGTCAATGCCAGTGTGGTTGTGGTGGAGTACCAGTCATGCCAGTGTGGTTGTGGTGGAGTACCAGTCATGCTAGTGTGGTTGTGGTGGAGTACCAGTCATGCCAGTGTGGTTGTGGTGGAGTACCAGTCATGCCAGTGTGGTTGTGGTGGAGTACCAGTCATGCCAGTGTGGTTGTGGTGGAGTACCAGTCATGCTAGTGTGGTTGTGGTGGAGTACCAGTCATGCCAGTGTGGTTGTGGTGGAGTACCAGTCATGCCAGTGTGGTTGTGGTGGAGTACCAGTCATGCCAGTGTGGTTGTGGTGGAGTACCAGTCATGCCAGTGTGATTGTGGTGGAGTACCAGTCATGGCAGTGTGGTTGTGGTGGAGTACCAGTCATGCCAGTGTGGTTGTGGTGGAGTACCAGTCATGCCAGTGTGGTTGTGGTGGAGTACCAGTCATGCCAGTGTGGTTGTGGTGGAGTAGATACAAGTGTACCTGTGTACCTGAGACTCGTTCCCTGGAAACATTAGATGAACTGCAAGGCTATGACATGATCTCAACGTTTATGGATGATCGATGGTTAGAGTCTGACCTGACGAGCTCAACAAGGGAGGAGAGAGAGAGAGAGAGAGAGAGAGAGAGAGAGAGAGAGAGAGAGAGAGAGAGAGAGAGAGAGAGAGAGAGAGAGAGAGAGAGAGATAGAGAGAGAGAGTGAGTGAGAGAGAGAGAAACCCTCTCGTGGTTTTTGCTTTCTCTTCTCATCTGTGAAATTGCTGCGAAAGTGGAAGATCTCTCGAGTTTTATAAATGTTCTAAAAGAATTCAGATGTTTTTATGAGTTTAAACATTCAGACCGGAAGCACTGGATGAAGTATACGAGGCGTCACGTAGGAATGACTCACGGCATCAATGGTTTTCTTACCGTTAATCTCAAGACGCTTGGCAGTTCCTTGAGAAAGAAATATTTGTCTCCCACATTTCTGAACTTTTGAGAGGACACATTTAGTGCTCGAAGTCGAACGAATCCACAAATCTCACTCAAGAAGCGTGAACAGAAACCTACCCCAGAGAAAGTGAATAAAACCTACCCCAGAGAACGTGAATAAAACCTACCCCAGAGAACGTGAATAAAACCTATCCCAGAGGCGCTCTCTCCCCCAGCGAACAGTTTTAACAGTCGTCGTCGATATGTTGAGATAATCGAGGTTTCCAGCGGTGTTATTACTGAAGGTTTTGTAAAACCCTGGAGGCGAGCGTTGAGAAGTGGACACGACTGTAAATACACTGCCCAGAAAAACATCCTTTGTGTCTCAGTCACTGCTGCCCACGGTCGCCTCTCCTAGTGTCAAAGCTGCCACAGACACCTCTGTGTAGTCACTGCTGTCACGGTCGCCTCTCTGTCAGTGCTGCCACAGACACCTCTGTGTAGTCACTGCTGTCACGGTCGCCTCTGTGTCACTGATGCCGCCTCTGTAGTCACTGCTGTTAGGGTCACTTCTTTATGCCACTGCTGTTACCGCCGACTCAATAATCAATTCTATTGATGCGTGTCTGTGGCTGTCCCTTCCCAACCATAAATTTCTTTGCTCTCTACGTGTCCAAGACCCTCAAGTATTGTGTTCAGTGTTTCTAGGCTGTTCTTCCTTACAGGTGAGTTTTCTCGTGTATGTGAAGGACGGGGTTAAATAAAAAAAAGTTTACTCTACGCTCGTGTATCAAGGTTTTAAAAGTTCCTTTTCAAGAACAGTCGCTTTGGAAAAGGTTATAAACTGCTACGTGTGTAGAGTTACGCTCCTCTGGTTCTAACCGTCATCTGAGGACGGTGTTCGTAGTGTGCTTCTCCCGTCACTGCGACCCCCTCCCTTTTTTGAAGTGATGCTAGTGTTGTGAGTGTTGCAAGTTGTTGGTTTTCTTCTTCTTCTTCTTCTTCTTCTTCTTCTTCTTCTTCTTCATCATCATCTTCTTCCTCTTCTTCTTATTCTCCTTCTTGTTCTAGATGCTACGTTTACTTACAAGTCACCAGCACCGGCCTTTGGACCTCTTAACGGCCATTACGGTCACTGGGACATTTTCTTGACAGTTCTGTAAGCGTCTTTTCCTTCTTTCTGCTTTACGTGTCTCGTCTATTAAAAGTCAACAGGGCTGTTTTTTTTCCTTAGCTGTTTACTGTCAGGTAGGATAGAATCCTTACGGAAAGTTACTACAGTATATTGAATTTAAATATAGAACTGCCGAATCTAACTACCGAATCTACTGAAGAAAAAGAAATGCTACAGAACGTTTCGCTCTGTGTGGAGCTTTGCGAGTCGATGAAGCTCGACACAGAACGAAACGTCGTGCCAACGTGTCCCGTAGCTCGGTAGGTAGCGCATTCAGCTCACACACTGAGGTACGGGGTCGATCCCCGGTACGGGTGGAAACATTAGGCTGTGTTTCCTTAAGACACCTGCTGTCCATGTTCACCTAGCAGCAAGTAGGTATCTAGCTGTTAGCTGACTGGTATTGGGATCGCATCCTTGGGGACATGATCACCCTAAGTTGCCCGAAACGCTCTGCCTAATCAGGGGCTTTCTATATAGTATGTCAATGATGTCATCTATGGTTTGTATAAGTTGTATCATGTACCTGTAAAGATTAAGATTATTATTATTGTTTTCTAAAGTAAACTCACGGCGTAGATGCAATGGCAGACACGTCTTGGTAAATGAGCAAACCTGTATGTGCCCTCAACACTTGCCGAGAATCTCCTCTAGGCCTTCACCTTGAACATCCCCAGGTCAATCGCTCTGGTGTAGTAGCTCTCCGCCTAGCCACCCCTGTTCTCAACGCACACCCGTGTATTATCTGGAGAGAGTTCCGGGGGTCAACGTCCCCGCGGCCCGGTCTGTGACCAGGCCTCCTTAGGTCAGTGTCCCAGGATGCGACCCACACCAGTCGACTAACACCCAGGTACCCATTTTACTGATGGGGAACATAGACAAAAGGTGGAAAGAAACACGTCCAATGTTTCTACTCTGGCTGGGAATCGAACCCAGGCCCTCACCGTGTGAAGCGAGAGCGTTAACCACCAGGCCACCAGAGCCCTCCAAGCCACCAGAGCAACTCTTCGTCAGAACGCGCTCCAAAGCTTTTTAAGGGCTATATTACAGCTTGTTCCGCCTGAATCCGTTGTACCTATGTATAGACTGTTATTGTTCTCTGTGCGTCTACTTAGCATAGTCATACAGGAGCCTGGGTAAGTTTTGTAAATCCTCGTGGGCTTAGTCCCTTCTCGTGCTGCCTGCATAAAGAGGAAAAAAAAAAACGTTATCGGATCTCCTATAGGCAAGTATTATGTCTGGTGTCTGTAGAGAGCTGCCAGACTGGCAACTCGAAGATCGATTTTTCACGATCAAACTCACAAACGGGTCACTGGATCCACTCACGAACGAGCCACTGAATCCACTCACGAACGAGCCACTGAATCCACTCACGAACAGGTCACAAATAATGCTTTCTTGATGCTGGGGAAGGGCTCTTGGGTCAAGGAAATGACGCTGTCCTCCACTTCTTCGGATCAAACCCGTTTACATGTGTATACTAATGTTTACAGTAGTAATGTAGTAGTAGTAGTAATAGTAGTAGTAGTAGCAGCACAGTAACAGTAGTAGCACTAGTAGTAGCAGTAACAGTAGTACTCATAGTTCGCAAAACCAGGTTGGTTGGTTAATGGGAGTTTCAACTAAATCTACTATATTAAGACTGTATGTCACTTGTTCACCACCTGTCAGATACGCGTTACTCTCTAAAAGAAGGATTAAAATAAACTCTCGGTATATATATATATATATATATATATATATATATATATATATATATATATATATATATATATATATATATATATAATATATATATATATATATATATATATATATATATATATATAATAATATATAATATATATATATAGTATATATATATATATATATATTGTCAAGACATGCACCTCGCAGTGTATATAATATACAGTGACATGCACCACTCGGTGTAACAAAAAAAAGGCACAATACCGTGACTGGAAAGATACACAAATAAAATTTACAAAGTGTGATTTTGCAAATGGTCCAAGTCGGACCGAAACGTCGTCGTGAACTCCTCTCTTCTACTCCACCACTCGGTGTGAAGGTCAACCAAGCTAATAAAGTCAGTCAGTATTGCTGAATTCTCTTTTCCTACCCTCCAAGGACGCGACCCCTAACAATCTACTAATTCCTAGGTACCTACTTAATGAGAATGGGCACTAAGAGCGTGGAGACCCGCCCATACGTCTCGACCCGCCCGGAAATCCAACCCGGGTGATCTCGGGCGTGAGATAAGAGTCACAGTAAACAAAATAATGAGGAGAAGAATGAAGTGGAACAGCGACCAGGCAACTGCAGCGAGACTTAACCACAGTTTAAACAATGGACTTTAAAAAATAAATGGCTAAGGGTGACTCGGGAGAATTAGAGAATGCGGGACGACGTTGTCGGGGGCTGCGGCAGTGTGAATGTTCAGACAGAAAATTATGTCGTTTAAATGTAAACAACATCTCAAAATTCTTTACACGATAAATTTCAGACCATTTAAAATCATTCTAAGTCTGAAACTTTTTTTAAATTTTGGCACTTTTCTAAATCTGGTACTTTTCTAAATCTGGCACTTTTCTAAATCTGGCACTTTTTTTTCCACAGCTCATTTCAGAGCCTAGTACTAACTAGGGTATACTACCAGGTACCTACTTACTGCTGGGTGAACAGGGCAGCAGGTGCAAGAAAACATACCCAGCGCAACCTACCGTGCCGAGGATTGAACCACGGACACTCCCCCTCAGTGTGTGAGCCAAAGGCACTACCAACACGAAACTTACCTTGTATATCATATACTTCCGTTTCTTATATAATAGTTTAAACGAATCTATCGATATACTTTCTTGTATTATTACGTTTATCGGCGTTACGGTATGTTATAAGAACATAAGAACATAAGAACGAAGGAACACTGCAGAAGGCCTACTGGCCCACGCGAGGCAGGTCCAAGTCTCCTACCGGCTTAAGCCAATGCACCCAACCTAGTCAGGTCAGGTCACATTGACTTAAGGGAGGAACACGGCAACCGACCTGTTAGCACAAGCTATCAGGTCTAACTCACACCCACCCACATCTACTCATGTATTTATCCAACCTATTTTTAAAGCTACACAACGTTCTGGCCTCTATAACGGTACTTGGGAGTTTGTTCCACTCATCCACAACTCTATTACCAAACCAGTACTTTCCTATATCCTTCCTGAATCTGAATTTTTCCAACTTAAAACCATTGCTGCGAGTCCTGTCTAGGCTAGATATTTTCAGCACACTATTTACATCCCCTTTATTTATTCCTGTCTTCCATTTATACACCTCAATCATATCCCCCCTAATTCTACGTCTTTCTAGAGAGTGCAGTTTCAGGGCCCTTAGTCTATCCTCATAGGGAAGGTTTCTGATACATGGGATCATCTTTGTCATCCTCCTTTGTACATTTTCCAGAGAATTTATATCCATTCTGTAATACGGTGACCAAAACTGTGCAGCATAATCTAAATGAGGCCTAACCAAGGATGTATAGAGTTGAAGAACAACCTGAGGACTCCTATTATTTATGCTTCTTGATATGAAGCCAAGGATTCTATTAGCTTTATTGCGAACACTTATGCACTGTTGTCTTGGTTTCAGATTACTGCTAACCAGAACTCCTAAATCTTTTTCGCAATCCGTAATATTAAGATCTACATTATTTAGTTTATATGTGGCATGGTTATTGTCCTGTCCAACATTTAGAACTTTGCATTTGTCTATATTAAACTGCATCTGCCACTTCTCCGACCACTGCATCAGTCTAATCAAATCTTCCTGGAGTGCTCGAATGTCCTCGTCAGAATGAATTCGACGGCCTATTTTGGTGTCATCGGCAAACTTGCCGATGTCGCTCTTTATGCCCTCATCTATGTCGTTTATGTAGATTGTGAACAGCAGGGGGCCCAACACTGACCCCTGTGGAACACCGCTCGTGACGCTTCCCCACTCTGATTTCTCCCCATTTATGCAAACTCTCTGCTGCCTATTTGTCAACCATGCCTCTACCCAGGAAAAAATTTCTCCTCCTATTCCATGTGCTTTAATTTTCCTCAATAGTCTCTGATGTGGGACCCTGTCAAAAGCCTTACTGAAGTCCATATACACAATATCATATTCATTACCATGATCTACCTCCTCAAAAAACCTTAGTGAAAAAAGTTAATAAATTCGTAAGGCAGGAACGCCCCTTTGTAAAACCATGCTGAGATTCGTTGATTAATTTATGCTTTTCAAGGTGGCTACGAACTGCCTCGGCAATTATTGATTCCATAAATTTTCCCACTATGGAGGTTAGGCTTATTGGGTCTATAGTTCGAAGCTAAGGACCTGTCACCTGTTTTGAAAATAGGTATCACATTTGCCATTTTCCACTTATCTGGCACCATGCCAGTTTGTAGTGATATGTTGAAAAGATTAGCCAAAGGTGTGCTAAGCTCCTCTTTACATTCCTTTAGAACCCTTGCATACAGTTCATCAGGGCCTGGGATTTGTTAGGTTTTAATTTATCTATTTGCCTAAGGACCATGTCACTTGTGACCCTAATATTGCACAGTTATTATCGTCCTGTTCTACATAATTTATCATTACTGGTATATCGCTGGTATCCTCCTGTGTAAAAACTGAGAGGAAGTATGTGTTAAAAATTCTACACATTTCCTTATCACTGTCAGTGAGCTGACCCGAGGAACTTTTGAGTGGGCCTATCTTGTCCCTGATCTTACTTCTGTATACCTGAAAGAATCCTTTTGGGTTAGTCTTCGATTCTCTTGCAACTTTAAACCTCATAATCTCTTTTCGCTTTTCTAATTCCCTTTTTTATTTCTCTCTTTAACTGAATATATCGATTTCTTAAATTTGGGCCCCCTCCTCTTTTGATTTGCCTATATATGCCTCTCTTTTGACCAATCAGATATTTTAATCTATTGTTCATCCATTTAGGATCATTTTTGTTTGATCTGATTCCCTATTTGGAACTAATTTGACTGAGCAGCTAGAACTATGCCCTGGAAAGCATCATATCGGCAACCATCACCACCTACCTGACCTTAGTCAGGTCATTCCAGTTCAGCCCACCTAAGTAATTTTTCAGTCCTATGAAATCAGCCAAGCGAAAGTCAGGGACGGAGACTTGATTGCCATTATTAGGGGAATTCCATAATATATTAAAACTGAGTGATTTGTGATCACTCTCCCCAAGCTCATCATTAACCTCAAGATTATTAATTAGTGTTTCCCTACTGCAAGAACCAAGTCAAGGAGGTTATTTCCCCTAGTTGGCTCTGTCACAAACTGTTTTAAAAACAATCCTGGAAACGTATCAAGAAAGTCACCCGACTCTAAATTTCCTGTCAAATTGCTCCAGTCAATCTGTCTATAGTTGAAATCTCCCATTAGCACAACATTTTTCGTATGTAGATGCCTTACGAATTTCGTCCCATAGAAGTTTACTGCACTCCCTATCAGATTTGGGGCCCTGTAAATCACACCCAAAATTAGTTTTTCTCGGCCCTCGAGAAGCTGTAACCAAACAGATTCAGTGGCTGACGCTTCTAATTTAATATCTTGTCTTACACAACAATTTAAATTGTCTCTGACATACATCGCTACTCCACCACCCTTTCCTGTTGACCCTGTCAGTGTGGAATAATTTATAGCCTTGTATGTGACATTCAGAGGGCATCTCTCTATCTTTCAGATTGAGCCAGGTCTCTGTTATAGCAATAATATCTATGTTTCCTGCACTTGCAATTAATCTTAGCTCATCTATCTTATTTCTAACACTCCTGCTATTAGTATAGTAAACCTTAAGGGAGCTAGTCCCATGCTGCCCTCTGCTGCCCCCCTTTGTTAGCTGACCTGTTCTATTGTCTTTATTTATAACTTCATGCTGAATGCCTTTTATACATTTACTGTTTCCAACCCTAGTGTTGCAACCTGCTTGTTTCCCACACACACCCATACCTCTATCTTCCATCAGTTTAAAATCATAGGCATTTCACCAATGGCCTTCTCAATCGAGTCTGCAAGTGCTACCACCCCTGCCCCAGAGAGATGTACCCCATCCCTTGCATACATATCATGTTTGCCATAAAAGTTGTTCCAGTTGTCAATGAATGGGGTTGCAAGTTCCTTGCAGTATCTGTCTAGCCAGCAATTTACACCAATTGCCCCAGACAACCATTCATTTCCTACTCCCCTCTAGGCAAGATGCTACATAGATTGGGATCCCTCCCTTAAGACTTAATGAAATCTATAGCTGACCTGTACTTATCTAGCAGCTCTTCTCTTCCTACCCCTTCCCCAAAATCATTTCCACCAGCACTGAGACAGATAATGGGCCCTTTTTCCCATTTCCTGACATGATATTATCCAGCCTGTTGACAATGTCCCCAACACCAGCTCCAGGGAAGCACACTCTATCTCTCATCTTCTTATTCCTATTACAAAAAGCCGGTCAATATATCTTACCTGAGAGTCCCCAACCACAAAAAATGCGCTTACCTTCATAGCAGGGGCATAGTACCCTTACCTTCACTGGCCACTGAAGTACTTCATCCTGGAGAAAAGAAAGCGTTTTCCCCTACCTTCAGATCTTCACTCTTAACTTTCCTTACTCTGATGCGCCTCCCATTACTGTGAACAACTCGCCACTTGCAGCAGGTGCTGGGCTGCACCTCACTGCTGGTAGCTGTTGCTACCTCCCCAACTACAGCCTCCTCACAGCGAGAGACAGACTGCACCTCACTGCTAGAAGTCTCATTCCCCACAACTCCAGCCACCTCACACTCTCTCCCAGACCCATTGAGGTGGACCTTCAGCCTCCTAATCTCCTCCTGGAGAAGCAAGACCTCCTCCTTCAACTCTCCAACCTCAGTTTTTAAAACACTGCAGAAGCAAGCCATGCTTTGTAACCGTCCACGCTAATCCCCAAAGCAGCTCAGGGTCTGTGACCTCACGTGACGACTGACCACTGACGACTCCGACTGACCACTGACGACTCCGATTGATTGAAATTTCCTTAATGGCATCTATCTAACCTTACCTAACCTAACATAACGTAAATCGAAAAAAAACTGCACACAGACCGGGAGGCCTGGTCACAGACCGGGCCGCGGGGGCGTTGACCCCCGGAACTCTCTCCAGGTAAACTCCAGGTAAAACCGTATGTAAGAAATCGACGTTTTTTGATAAAGGAGAAAAAGGCCCAATAAACCCCTGGCTGCCTTCAAGAGAGAGCTGGACAGATACCTATAGTCAGTGCCGGATCAGCCGGGCTGTGGCTCGTACGTTGGACTGCGTGCGGCCAGCAGTAACAGCCTTGTTGATCAGGCCCTGATCCATCGGGAGGCCTGGTCATGGACCGGGCCGCGGGGGCGTTGATCCCCGGAATAACCTCCAGGTAACCTCCAGGTAATACCGTAATTGGAACAATACATAAATAGCCCGCTCATAGGAGAGAGGAGCTTACGACGACGTTTCGGTCCGACCTGGACCATTTACAAAGTCACACTGAGTTCGTAAACGGTCCAAGTCGAACCGAACGTCGTCGTGGGGTTATTTGTGTATCGAGGTTCTCATCTAGCGACGACGTCAGACATACCACGTTGGCATGAAGAAGACACGTGAACAAAAACTAGGACATATTTATTAGGAAACGTTTCGGTCTCACGACCTTGATCACTTCTGAAAAGCGATCAAGGACCGAAACGTTTTCTCATAAAAATGCGCCAGTGTTGCACACGTGTCTAGTTTTGAACCATATCTCACCTTGTGTGAGGGGTGTCACTAGCACGTTAAGAGACCATACAATAAGTGTCAGGGGCCCGAGACTGTTCAACTGCCTCCCAGCACACATAAGGGGGATTACCAACAGACCCCTGGCAGTCTTCAAGCTGGCACTGGACAAGCACCTAAAGTCAGTTCCGGATCAGCCGGGCTGTGGCTCGTACGTTGGTTTGCGTGCAGCCAGCAGCAACAGCCTGGTTGATCAGGCTCTGATCCACCAGGAGGCCTGGTCACAGACCGGGCCGCGGGGGCGTTGACCCCCGGAACTCTCTCCAGGTAAACTCCAGGTTGAGGACGACTCACTTGTTTAACATCCATGTTGAGGACGACTCACTTGTTTAACATCCAGTGTTGAGGACGACTCACTTGTTTAACATCCAGTGTTGAGGACGACTCACTTGTTTAACATCCATGTTGATGACGACTCACTTGTTTAACATCCAGTGTTAAGGACGACTCACTTATTTAACATCCAGTGTTGAGGACGACTCACTTGTTTAACATCCAGTGTTGAGGACGACTCACTTGTTTAACATCCATGTTGATGACGACTCACTTGTTTAACATCCAGTGTTAAGGACGACTCACTTGTTTAACATCCAGTGTTGAGGACGACTCACTTGTTTAACATCCATGTTGATGACGACTCACTTGTTTAACATCCAGTGTTAAGGACGACTCACTTGTTTAACATCCAGTGTTGAGGACGACTCACTTGTTTAACATCCATGTTGATGACGACTCACTTGTTTAACATCCAGTGTTAAGGACGACTCACTTGTTTAACATCCAGTGTTAAGGACGACTCACTTGTTTTTAAAATCCAGTGTTGAGGACGACTCACTTGTTTAACATCCATGTTGAGGACGACTCACTTGTTTAACATCCAGTGTTAAGGACGACTCACTTGTTTAACATCCAGTGTTGAGGACGACTCACTTGTTTAACATCTAGTGTTGATGACAACTCACTTGTTTAACATCCATGTTGATGACGACTCACTTGTTTAACATCCAGTGTTGAGGACGACTCACTTGTTTAACATCCATGTTGATGACGACTCACTTGTTTAACATCCAGTGTTGAGGACGACTCACTTGTTTAACATCCAGTGTTGAGGACGACTCACTTGTTTAACATCCAAAGTTGAGGACGACTCACTTATTTAGCATCCAGTGTTGAGGACGACTCACTTGTTTAACATCCAGAGTTGAGGACGACTCACTTGTTTAACATCCAGAGTTGAGGACGACTGACTCACTTGTTTAACATCCAGAGTTGAGGACGACTCACTTATTTAGCATCCAGTGTTGAGGACGACTCACTTGTTTAACATCCAGTGTTGAGGACGACTCA
>NC_069415.1:9253708-9303708 GCF_026875155.1 Cherax quadricarinatus | reverse complement strand
CATCCTATCATTTTCTTTGCACGTGCGATCGTGGCACTGTTGTGATCCTTGAAAGTGAGATCCTCAGACATTACTACTCCCAGGTCCCTTACATTATTTTTCCGCTCTATTGTATGGCCAGAGTCTGTAGTATACTCTGTTCTAGTTATTATCTCCTCCAGTTTTCCATAACGGAGTAGTTGGAATTTGTCCTCATTGAACATCATATTGTTTACCGTTGCCCACTGGAAAACTTTGTTTATATCTTCTTGGAGGTTAACCGCGTCCTCAGCAGATGACAGCCTCATGCAGATCCTAGTATCATCCGCAAAGGATGATACGGTGCTGTGATGTATATCTCTGTCTATGTCTGATATGAGGATAAGGAATAAGATGGGGGCGAGTACTGTGCCTTGTGGAACAGAGCTCTTCACTATGGCAGCCTCCGATTTAACTCTGTTGACCACTACTCTTTGTGTTCGATTTGTTAGGAAGTTGAAGATCCATCTCCCCACTTTCCCAGTTATTCCTTTAGCACGTATTTTATGGGCTATTACGCCATGATCGCATTTGTCAAATGCTTTTGCAAAGTCTGTGTATATTACATCTGCATTCTGATTTTCTTCCAGTGCATCCAAGGCCATATCATAGTGATCCAGTAGTTGTGAGAGGCAGGAGCGACCTGCCCTGAACCCATGTTGCCCTGGATTGTGCAGATTTTGGGAATCCAGGCGATTTGCAATCCTGCTTCTTAGCACTCTTTCAAAGATTTTTATGATGTGGGACGTCAGAGCTATTGGTCTATAGATCTTAGCTAATGCTTTGCTGCCACCTTTATGGAGTGGGGCTATATCCGTTGTTTTAAGTGACTGTGGAATTTCACCCATGTCCAAGCTCCTCCTCCATAGTGTACTTAGGGCACGCGAGAGGGGTTTCTTGCAGTTCTTAATGAAAACAGAGTTCCACGAGTCTGGGCCCGGGGCTGAGTGCATAGGCATGTTGTCAATGGCTTTTTCGAAATCTATCGGAGTTAGGGTAAGCGATTATAAGCGATTATAGCGCTGGGGACAGTAGAAGAGGTATGTGCAAAATGCCATTTATTGAAAGAATACGTTTCGCCACGAGTGGCTTTATCAGTCCTGGTCAAGGCCTGGGCTGAGGGGGGCGTTGACCCCCCCCCCCGGAACACCCTACAGGTAATCAGTCATGAGGACTGATGAAGCCGCTGGTGGTGAAATATTTCCATTAATAAAGTATGTACAGGTTTCCTTACCGCAGTGTGGCGGTATCACCAAGACCGTTTACAACGAGCAGAAGACACAAATTTGAGGTAATCAGTCCCTCAGTTTCGGTGATAAAAACATCGAAGTGTTGATCTTGTGTTTCGCTCATCCACTGGTCGGTATTGTCTGTCATCAATAAAACAAAACAAATAACTTTTCCATCAACAACTCACTCTCACGAAGCGCCACAATATTGCTCGAATATTACTCCTTGATATTACTCCTTCATATTACGGCTCTGGAGATTAATGCGTCCTCCTGCCGTGCCCTTGTGCAAACCAGTTATATTTATTAGTTTCGTAACATACGCAGGACGAGTTAATTAACTGGTAATTACGGTGTGGCTGGTGATGAGCCAAGATCTTGCGATAGTGTAATGTGTGTAGGACTTGAAAGAGTTTACCTGGAGTTTACCTGGAGTGGGTTTCGGGAGTCAACGCCCCCGTGGCCCGGTCTGAAATCAGGCCTCATAGTGGATCAGGGTCTGATCAACCAGGCTGTTTCTGCTGGCCGCACGCAAGCTAACGTACGAACCACAGCCCGGTTGGTCAGGTACTGACTTTAGGTGCCTGTCCAGTGCCTTCTTGAAGACAGCCAGGGGTCACTCCGCAACAGGGATTAGGCTTAGGTCACTCATTATGCACTTAGTCGTTCGAGTGCGTCTGGCCACTGAGGAAGTCCATAATATATCTCTGCATTACGCGTCAATTCCAAACAGAATTACAGATAATAAAAACTCACACGAAGAGTGGTCGGGTTGAGCCAGCGGAAGGTCTTCGTCATATACCCAGAGGCTCTGGTTAGCAGGTTATCACGTGACTTTAAGAGTAGTGTTGGGAAACACTTGTCCTCTTTCATGACGAATGAAATACTCCCACCGCTTCCGCCACCGCTGCCACCGCCGCCACCGCCGCCGTCGCTGCCGCCGCCGCCACCGCGCCATCACCGCCGCCGCCGCCACAGCCACAGCCACCATTGTACTAGGGCAAAAAACAATAAGGCTGAGACACGTTTGTGTCTCACGTGCGCAAGAAAACGTTCAAACACTTCAGACGTACATAAGAACACGTTCGTGCCCAACACACATCTACGATTATATATATATATATATAATATATATATATATATATATATATATATATTATATATAATTATATATATATATATATATATATATATATTCACAAACAAGCGGACTTTTAACAAACATTATCTCTCAGTTCACTGCAGGATTCGAACCTGCACACTCTGTATCAAAGTACACAGTACTTTCCCCACTCAGTCAGATCCCAGATCTATGATCTAGCTGAGTGGAGAAAGTACCGTGTACAGGTTCGAATCCTGCAATGACTTGGTATATACATGCTCATTTATTTATTTAAAGACACATATGAAAATGTGAAGCTGGGGTAGTCATGGCCATATGGTTGGCCATGGAAGCAGCTGCTGCTAGCTTACCTCTGCTACACTCTCAACGTTCAGTGCTACCAGACTCTCTCACCAGCGTGATGAGCGAGTGTTCTCCCTGACACACAAGGTAAATCACACCCTCACAGCCACACATACACACATTTATCTTCATCAATTACGAAACTATCTGAGATAGCAATCGGTAGTAGCTCAAGCATTATACAACAGCTGTAGGAACTGTATCAACATCACATGAAATACAGCCGAAAACGATTACGTTCCAATAACACAATAACATTACACGCTGGAGTGTGTAATGTTATCTACTGCTCTTTCCGTCGGTGTCTGATGGTTCTGGGTATTGAAGGCGAGGCCAGCTGGCTACTCAAGCTGACAGATCCCAACACTACGTATGTGACCATCCTGTGTGATGATATATGACAGGAAAACAGAGCTAACTTTTATTCGCACTTACCATTCACATAGCAATGAACTGAGAAACAAAAGTGTCTCAGGTCCTTCCAACATGAGAAATATTCATATACCCATGCTTTACCGTCCACAAGATAGATATGGGATGCACAATAAACTAGCCACTACCCTCCACAGATGGATATAGGATATATGGATATGATTACCAACCACTTGGATTCCCATCTGTTGCACAACTCAGGGAAACATGGGTTTATAGCAGGTCGTGCCTGCCTCTCACAACTACTGGACGACTATGACATGGTTTTGAATGCACTGGAGGACAAACAAAATGCAGTTTCTCTTGGCAAACAGAATGCAGTTTCTCTTGGCAAACAAAATGCAGTTTCTCTTGACAAACAGAATGCAGTTTCTCTGGACAAACAGAATGCAGTTTCTCTGGACAAACAGAATGCAGTTTCTCTGGACAAACAGAATGCAGTTCCTCTGGACAAACAGAATGCAGTTCCTCTGGACAAACAGAATGCAGTTTCTCTGGACAAACAGAATGCAGTTTCTCTGGACAAACAGAATGCAGTTTCTCTTGACTCTTATATTCTTTTGCTCTAATAGACTACTTGGCTCCATGTATAAAAATATAATGGTAGGTAACAAGAACCACAAGGTAATTCAAGTCACAGTGTACGTAGCACAAGTCACAAGGTATGTAACAGAAGTCACGGATAACTAAGAGAAGTCACAAACATACATGACAAAGAATAAGGGAAGCTTATGGTTTGATAATTCCGTATCTAGAAAAAACAAAATTCCCATTATGGAATTTAGAAAGGATAGAGGAAGATTCTCTCCTGATAATTCAGCTTGAGAACGACTAACATAACTTTCTACTTTGATAATTCAAAATGAAAAGGGATAAAGGAGGATTCTACCTTTAACGTACATAGAGAGTTGTGGATGTAGTCCAGGTGATAACCTTTAACACATAGACGTAATATATAGCTTCATAACAGAAGCATGTGAAACTGAAACATACATACAAGCCATCATAGGGGACACATTTTATAGATTTGGGGAGGATATCATAGGGCATTAGTGGTCTTTGAAGCCATGTTGAAAAAAAAAATGGCAGCTAGTCAATTCTTTGTGTTTATATAAGGATGAGGCAAAATTACACCAGACAGTTATTAATTAGTCAGTACAATTTTGTATATTTGCTAAATTAACCGCAGCGTTAGGAAAAAAGATATGGAAATAAGTGGAACAAAATACTAAGTAGCGTTATTATTATTATTATTATTATTATTATTATTATTATTATTATTATTATTATTATTATTATTATTATTATTATATTTATGATTAAGTGCTAAACCTATGTAGACTATAAAGTGCTGATTTGCGTAACTAGTGAAAATAAATTGGATGGCTTCATGAAGAAAGTAGGCCTGGCATGAGCCAGGCCTACTGCAATTTAATTATTTATGTTCAGTTTCAATGAACCCACAGTAGATTGTCTGACACACTTATCATCCTATGGAAGTGCCAGCCGAGACTGACACACTCCATCCCATGCACGACACCCATCTTGTGTGATGGAGGTATGAGGGGGAAAGGATTACCTGGAGTTCGCCTGGAGTCTACCTGGAGTCACTTCCGGGGGCTACTGCCCCCGCGGCCCGGTCCCAAACTAGGCCTCTTGGTTGCTGGCCTGAGCCCGCAGTCCAGGGAATGTACCACAGCTCGGCTGATCAGGAACTGTTTTGAGGAATCTATCGAGATCCCTCTTGAAAACAGCTATAGGCTTGTTGGTAATTCTCCTTCAGTGACCTCCAAGAGTCGTGATCCCAAAGCACTTTTTGAGTTCTCTCTCAGTGTACTCATTGCTCTCCTGCTTTTCATTGGAGGTATCCTGCACCGTATGCCAAACCTCCTGTGTTCATAAGTAGTAACTTCGGTGTGCAGATTTGGTACCAATCCCTCCAGTGTCTTCCACGTATAAATTATGATGTATCTTTATCGCCTACGTTCTAAGGAGTACGAGATGTGAAAGCTTCTCTGTACATTTTCCAGCTCAGCAATTTCGCCTGCTTTGAAGGAGGCTGCTAGTACACATCAGTACTCCAGCTTGGAAAGAATGATTGACCTGAAGAGCATCACTGGGTTGGCATCTCTTGTTTTGAAGATTCTAGTTATCCAACCTATAATTTTTCTTGTAGTTGCAATAACAACATTGTTGTGCTCCTTGAACCTGAGATCTTCTGTCATCGTCACTCCCAGGTCTTTTACATTTGACTTATATTCTATTGAGTATATTTAGTTTATAATATCACAAGGAAACTATAGAATAGGGCGCCACACACTGCGGGTGTTCCCTGACGCCCGCTTTCCCTCCCCCATCCACCCACAATTCCCGCCCACACCCATACTTTCTGCCACCCACACTTTCTGAAATTAACCTACGTTTCCTGGTCCCTCCCCCACTTCCCGATCCCACCCACACTTCCCGATCCTACCCACACTTACCGAACCCACCAACACTTTCCGATCCTACCCACTCTTCCCGATCCCACCCACACCTCCCAATCCTACCTACACTTCTCGATCCCACCCACTCTTCCTGCAAACCACCCACACTTTCGAGCGTTGATCGACCCTTCGGGGTCACCCACCTATCCTTCCTAAGCCCACTCTTCCCAACCAAGTATTTTTCATTCCATGCGACTAACTCACCCACTCCAAATCCCACTCACACATTCCAACTCCCACCCACCCAGTATTTACCCTTCCATGCGACCAACCAATCCATTCCAAATCCCACCCACACATTCCAACTCTCACCCACCCTTTCTAACTATCCACCTACTACCATCCTTGCCACCACCACCACCACCACCACCACCACCACCACCACCACCACCACCACCACCACCACCACCACCACCACCACCACCACCACCAATCCCACCTCTGTAAGAAAATTAACTGCAACACCTGTTCTCCCAAGTTAACATCTGCTTAAATTGCAATCAGTATTTTACACACAGCAAATCATTTAAGACATAAGTACAAAATTCCACTGTGATTTTAGATATTTCGACAATTTAATTTTTAGACCGCTGGTCTGAGGTGTGCACTGAACCGGAGACCGGGCGAAACATCTGTTAGACTAGTAAATTCTGGGAGCACGTGTAGAGTGACATGTGCAGGCTAGTGACCCAGTGGTGACGGCGTGTGGGAGTGTGTTGGGGGTGTTGTTGGGGGTGTTGTCGGGGTGTGTTGGGGTGTTGTTGGAGTGTGTTGGCGTGTGTTGTGGGTGTTGTTGGGGTGGTGTTGGGGTGTGTTGGGGTGTGTTGTGGATGTTGTTGGGGTGTGTTGTGGTGTTGTTGGGGTGGGTGGTGGTGTTGTTGGGGTGTGTTGTGGTGTTGTTGGGGTGTGTTGTGGTGTTGTTGGGGTGTGTTGTGGTGTTGTTGGGGTGTGTTGTGGTGTTGTTGGGGTGTGTTGAGGGTGTGTTGTGGTGTTGTTGTACAACCTAAAACAACCCCTCATGCAACTAAAACCACCCATCGTACAACCTAAACCACCCATCGTATAACCTAAACCACCCATCGCACAACCTAAACCACCCATCATACAACCTAAACCACCCATCATACAACCTAAACCACACATCATACAACCTAAACCACACATCATACAACCTAAACCACCCATCATACAACCTAAACCACACATCATACAACCTAAACCACACATCATACAACCTAAACCACCCATCGTACAACTTACACCACACATCATACAACCTAAACCACCCATCATACAACCTAAACCACACATCATACAACCTAAACCACCCATCATACAACCTAAACCACACATCATACAACCTAAACCACCCATCGTGCAACTTAAACCAACGTTGACCCCCGGAACTCTCTCCATGTAAACTCCAAGTAAACCCATCATACAACCTAAACCACACATCATACAACTTAAACCCACGATGTCCGCTCTCACTCGGGAGAACCAGCCAGGGAACGGATAAAGGTGAATGTTGTCCTCTTTGAACCGGTAAGCCAGCGGAAGGCCTCGGTCAGATGACCAGAAGCTCCAGCGGCGGGTCATCATCTAAGACCCGAGTCAGGGAACACTTGTCCTGTTTCCTGACAAACCTAACCTGACCTAACCTAACGGGGCCAGAACCCGTCCTGGCAAACCTACAAGGACATCTACCCTCTGCAGAAAGAGAACAAATTCGAGCCCTTGCGGGAAAAATACAAGAGGAAAGTACCAGAGGCTGCTCCTTTTTCTCGTTTTAAGGGTTTAATGTTGTGGTAAATGTACTCAACTTTAAGAGAGTAAACAAAGCAGCCAGAAATAGATTCTCGATTAACACAAGACCATCCACACTTACTGGGCCACACCTTCCACGCCAGTGTTATCAGCTGGGCCACACTGCCACACCTACCATGTCAGTGTTACCAGCTGAGCCACACTGCCACACCTTCCACGTCAGTGCTACCAGCTGAGCCACACTGCCACACCTTCCACGCCAGTGTTACCAGGTGGGTCACATTGCCACACCTTCCATGCCGGTGTTACCAGCTGAGCCACACTGCCACATCTACCACGCCAGTGTTACCAGCTGAGCCACACTGCCATACCTTTCACGCCAGTGTTACCAGCTGAGCCACACTGCCACACCTTCCACGGCAGTGTTACCAGTTGAACCACACTGCCACACCTACCACGTCAGCGCTACCAGCTGAGCCACACTGCCACACCTTCCACGCCAGTGTTACCAGCTGAGCCACACTGCCACACCTTCCACGGCAGTGTTGCCAGTTGAACCACACTGCCACACCTACCACGTCAGTGCTACCAGCTGAGCCACACTGCCACACCTTCCACGCCAGTGTTACCAGTTGAGTCACACTGCCACACCTTCCACGCCAGCGTTACCAGCTGAGCCACATTGCTATGTGATCTACGGCTGTGTGGTGAGTGTTGTGGCGGGTGGTGTAGTGTGGTGGGTGGTGTGGTGGATGGTGTGGTGGGTGGTGTGGTGGGTGTTGGGTGGTGTGGTGGGTGGATGTGGTGGATGGTGTGGTGGGTGTAGTGTAGTGTGGTGGGTGTAGTGTAGTGTGGTGGATGGTGTTGTGGGTGAAGTGTGGTGTAGTGGTGGTGTAGTGTGGTGTGGTGGGTGTGTGTTGGGTGGTGTGGGTTGTGTGCTGGGTGTTGTTGTTTGGTGTGGCGGGGTGGATGGTGTGGTGGGTGTGTGGTGGGTGGTGGGTGGTGGTGGTGGCTGTGGTGTGGTGTGGTGGGTAGTGGTCAGGTAGTGGGTGGGTTGGTGGGTGGTGGCTGGGTGGTGGGTTGTTGGTGAGTGGGTGGGGTGCTGGGTGCTGGTGGTGTGGTGATTAGTGGGTGGAGTGGTGTGTGGTGTGGTGGTGGTGGTGGTGGTGGGTGCGGGTTGTGGGTGGAGTGTGTGGGGTGGTGGATAGTACGTTGTGGGTGGTGTGGTGGTGGTGGGTGGTGGGCGGTGTGGTGGGTGGCGGGTTGTGGGTGGGGTGCTGGGTGGTGGATAGTACGTTGTGGGTGGTGTGGTGGTGGTGGGTGGTGGGCGGGTGGTGGGTGGCGGTTGTGGGTGGGGTGCTGGGTGGTGGATAGTACGTTGTGGTGGTGTGGTGTGGTGGGCGGGTGGTGGTGGCGGGTTGTGGTGGGGTGGTGGGTGGTGGATAGTACGTTGTGGGTGGTGGGTGGTGGGGGGGGTGGTGGGTGGCGGGTTGTGGGTGGGGTAGTATCAGGGATAAGTTTCTCACTAAATACCTATGATGCTTGGCGGTTTACTCTATCGGTTTAAAGGTCGATAATGAGTGTTGGTTTAATCTCCGCTAAACGCCCCGTGGTTTAACATGCGGCCATGAGTTCCGCTTATTACACCCTGCTTCTAGTTATCTAATAACCAAACCCTCTGAAAAAAATTCAATTATTTTTTTTTTCAACGTTCTCCATTGAAATGTATTAATCCTTATTTTCGCACTCTTTTGTTGATGTGCTCATAACCAGACCGTCATTTTTTTTCCAAAATGCGTCTAAATATGTTTTGTAACCCAGATGGGAGAGGAACTTAAGTTCTCAAGCCACAGAACGACAGTAGTGATTGTTTATGTTCTCCGTCGTCCCTTCTGTCAGATGACGCACCCATGTGTTTTCCTGTTGCCAGACTGCACCTCAGTTCTGGTAGTTATCACGGAAGATTACAACAATTAGCACAATTTAGCGAACAAGCGCAGACGTACAGGCCTGATTTAAGTTTTTAAAGATTTTTGTCGCCGAAGTGGCTAGTTTATTGTTCACCCCATATTCATCCTATGGATGGTAGTTCAAGAACATATAGAGGCACAAAAGACCTCTGAACTAGGCCCCAAAAAGGAGCACATCTCGATATGCCTCTACAGTTCACTTATCTATTGCAAACAGTTTTAGGAAATTTGCTTAGTATATCTGGTATCTTATTTTCATTAATAAAATATCTTGACATGTGACACAGGTTATTATACTATCTCTGTATTCCTCAATAAGTGAACAGTTAAACACAGCGTTCAAGATGGTGACCGTAGGGATGGCCACACACTTGGTTTGATCCTCAACTGTGTGTCTGTCTAACTGCCAGAAGTATTTGTAAGCAAGCCTAAGTACATGCCTGAAGGGATGCAAATCTGAGGTTTCTAGCTTCATGTAAATCGCACACTCGGACATATATATAAATGGTGGTGGTGGGTTTTGTCTCTTTTAACGGGGAGGGGGAAGAATGCTTCCTAACGCGGGTCTTAGTAACTTAGCTCATGGTGTCATTAATTCTTACGTCGTCGAAAATGTGACGTTTAACCTCACAACAAAAATCAGAGTAAAAGCTCAGTACAATAGCCGATTCTCGTACACTGGTCCAGGAGTTAGGGTAGGTACTAGGTTTATCAGGGAAGAGAACAAATGTTTCCTGACGCGGGTTTTAGTTATATGATGACTCGCAGTTGGAGCTTTTGGTTATTTGACCGAGGCCTTCCGCAGGCTTACCGGTCCACCCTTTAAAAATATATATATGGTTATAATTACAACAATTAGATTAGTATTATTATAATCTGTTATTTTTTTGGCCAGGAGTGTAAATTATTGAGTAGTGTGAGAGAGTACTAGAGTTTACGTACCAACTGGTAAACCAGGACTCTCATCGTCTGCCTTGCACTTCCCTTTCTTTCTTTATTCGAGTTGTTTTATCACTTGCCTTTCTCCCAGTTGGTTAGGTTAAGTTAGGTAAGGTTCGTCAGGAAACAGGACAAATGTTTCCTGACGCGGGTCTTAGTCAGATGATGACCCGCTTTTGGAGCTTTTGGTCATCTGACCGAGGCCTTCCGCTGGCTTACCGGTCCACCCCTTTAAAAATTACGGTCATTTATAACCATTGTTATTTTTTTGTTTCCCAGTTGGTGTTTCTGGTTTCTCTCCGTTTCTTAGGCTCGCTGAACCTTCTGTTCGTTGCTGGCTTGGTGATGGCTGACGTGGTGATGGCTAACGTGGTGATGGTTGACGTGGTGATGGCTGACGTGGTGATGGCTGACGTGGTGATGGCTAACGTGGTGATGGTTGACGTGGTGATGGCTGACGTGGTGATGGCTGACGTGGTGATGGTTGACGTGGTGATGGCTGACGTGGTGATGGTTGATGTGGTGATGGCTAACGTGGTGATGGTTGATGTGATGGCTGACGTGGTGATGGCTGACGTGGTGATGGCTGACGTGGTGATGGCTGACGTGGTGATGGTTGATGTGATGGCTGACGTGGTGATGGCTGACGTGGTGATGGCTGACGTGGTGATGGCTGACGTGGTGATGGCTAACGTGGTGATGGCTGACGTGGTGATGGCTGACGTGGTGATGGTTGATGTGGTGATGGCTAACGTGGTGATGGCTGACGTGGTGATGGCTGACGTGGTGATGGTTGACGTGATGATGGTTGATGTGGTGATGGCTGACGTGGTCTTCCTCAGCTTGCACTGTGTATATTTCTGTCTTTGTGGTTTATTTTCCAGCGAGGGGAGTCTTGACCTCCTCATCACCCCCCGCTCTTACCGTCTTTCAGTTCTCTCAGCATTGTCTTTTTTTACCAGCTTTCTGCGGCCCCCAACTCCACTCTCTTTCTCTCTCTCTCTCTCTCTCCTCCCCTCCCCTCCCCTCCCCTCCCCTCCCCTCTCCTCTTTGCAGAGCAACCCCGTCCCTCCATCCCTACATCCCCCCTCTTCCCTCCCATCTCGCCCAGTAGCGCTACCACCGTTTTCTCCGCCTCTGAAAGTTCCTCTTTTTCCCGGTATTCCAGCAGCTATTTTGTAACTTTACGATTCTCTTTTCACCCGCTGATGGGACTCCCCCCTTGGCCTTCCCTCGTTCCTGCCCTCCCTAACTCTCCTTGCCTTCCTTATTTACACTTGTCTACGCTCATTGTGACACCCTTCATTATCTCTCTCTCTCTCTCTCTCTCTCTCTCTCAATGTCATTCATTTGCCTTATACTAACGTATTTGGAAGAACTGCAGAGTTTTAAATTTTTCATGAAGGTTTCTGGTGATCGATTTTGTGTAATTTTTTTTTTTTAAGTCATGAAGACGGTTGAGGTGAGTGAGCAAGTGACGATTATTAGCGAATAATTCCCCTCCCTCCCTCGCTGTAGCAATGTCTGCCTCGTCCCCTCTCTTCCATCCCTTTACCCTTCCGCAAGTTTCCTTACCTTTCGCACCCCCGTTCCCCTCATTTCCCCCAAGTAAAACTTTTGTTTTCTTTCCTCTCCTTTGTCTCTCCATCTCCTCGCTAATCAATCTCTCCTACGTCTTCATTTTGTTCCAAGGTCCTGCCTCACATTTTCTTCCCCTTCAAGTGAGAAGACGGGGAGTCCTTGATGCTGCTGAAGGGCTCTCGATCCAAGAAACTGGAGGCTCCCTTTTCTTCATTGAATGTCAGCCACGTTTGTTTACGTTCATGCTCGACATTTCTTCTCCTTCAGTCTCTTCCAGACTCCACAAAGTGTAAAATAGTTTACTCCCGCTTCATATTTTACTAAAAAAAATTCTTCCAACTCCATCTGCAGGCTCTAATTTCCTTTTTTTTCTTAACCCTCTACACCCCCCCGGTCATATATTCGACCCCATCCCCCCTTAATGCATTCGACCTTCCTCCCCCTCTCCCCCGGCTGCAGTCTTCAGTTACTGTCAGTATTTATTATCTCTCACTGCCCATTTTTTTTTTAGCCTTTGTTCTTTATCTTTGCCAGTGGCTTTTTCCTCCTCGTTCTCCAACACATTCACTCATTGGCACCTCCTCCACCCTCGTTCTACCCAGTCCTCCTCCTCCTCCAGGTCTTCAGGAACGGGGTTCTCAGTGGTGGTCCTTGTGGCGTAGGTCCTCCAGGCTGCCGCTGGTTCATTACTGGCTCCTGAGAGGGACTGTACCGTGCGGCACCCAGCCGAGTGTCAGCCACGCTACGGGGCCCCGCCTTTGTCTGTTGGTGGTGCTAGTGCTGCTGCTGCTGCTGCTGCTGCTGCTGCTGCTGCTGCTTGTAGTGATTCTAGTGGCGCTTCTGCTGCTGAGGCTGGAGCTGCTGCAGCCGCTGTTGCTGCTGAAGATGATGATCATGCTGACTATAATGATGAGTCTGCTGTTGCTGTTACTACTGTTCACGTTGGGTTTGTTATTGCTGCTACATTTCTTCCTTCGTTGCACTTATTCTTCTGTTGCATTTCTACTGCTGTGTTGCAATTGCTGTTGTTGGTCTTCCGCTGCTGATGCAATTGCTGCTGCTGTTTTCTGCTGCAAGTAATGCTGCCTTTACCTACACTGCCGCTGCCTTTCCGTGTTACTACTGCTACTATCTGCTATACTGTTGCCGTTAGCATTGTTGATGCTGCTGATATTGTTGATACTGCTACAGTACTATTCCTTCTTTATTGTTCAAGTTCAGAATGAAACGGGAGAAATCTAAACAATTACCTTTCCTTGATGTGTTTGTCAACAAAAAAGAACAACAGTGAAAATTCACTGTGTTCAGAAAACTCGCACAGCTAATTATTTCTACATTTTTCCCTCGTAAAACTTGCGATTTGGGTTTAAATAGCAACGCTCTTCTTGCCGAATAAGGGAAGCGAAAATTTGTGTATACTATAATTTCACAAAAAATCATTCTGAACCTAACGAAAAAAAATATATATTTCATTGTGTTTGTTTTTTTTATTAAATTATTGTAAACTTATCTAAAAAATATTTAACTGGATTAGGCCAAATTAAATTATCAAGGAACTATGATCCTTGATAATGTGAGAAATCACGAAAGCGCTTGGAATTTCGCTATTTTTTCACAGTGGTTGTTTTGCACATTGTGATATCACCTGTTTACCGTGACCTTATTGCACACACACACACACACACAATATAATATATATATATATATATATATATATATATATATATATGTCGTGCCGAATATGTAAAACTGGTCAATTAGCAAGAACTCATTTAAAATTAAGTCCTTTCTAAAATTTTCTCTTATACGTTTAAAGATATATTTTTTTCATTAATGTTGTTGTAAAAATTTATAATTTTGCACCAAAAGGAACTTAGAAAACTTACCTAACCTTATTATAACAAACGCAATTTATTTTAGCCTAACCCAACTAAATATATTTTAGATTTGTTTACAGTAATTTAATTCTAAACAAACACAGTGAAATATATTTTTTTCGTTAGGTTCAGAATGATTTTGGCGATATTATTGCATACACAAATTTTCATTTGTCCTATATGGCAAGATGAGCGTTGCTATTTAAGCCAAGATCGCAAGTTCTGCCTATTCGGCACGACATATATATATATATATATATATATATATATATAATATATATATATATATATATATATATATATATATATATGTCGTGCCGAATATGTAAAACTGGTCAGTTAGCAAGAACTCATTTAAAATTAAGTCCTTTCTAAAATTTTCTCTTATACGTTTAAAGATATATTTTTTTCATTAATGTTAATGTAAAAATTTTAAATTTTGCTCCAAAAGAATCTTAGAAAACTTACCTAACCTTATTATAACAAGAACAATTTATTTTAGCCTAACCCAACTAAATATATTTTAGATTTGTTTACAATAATTTAATACTAAACAAACTCAGTGAAATATATTTTTTTTCGTTAGGTTCAGAATGATTTTGGCGAAATTATTGCATACACAAATTTTCACTTGTCCTATATGGCAAGATGAGCGTTGCTATTTAAGCCAAGATCGCAAGTTCTGCCTATTCGGCACGACATATATATATATATATATATATATATATATATATATATATATATATATATATAATATATATATATATATATATATATATATATATAATAGCATATCTCCACAAAGTGAAATCAAATCACGAAGAGAGAGAGAGAGAGAAGCTCCAGAGTTCGTCTTTAGAGCTTCCAAATGTGAAATTATCTTCACCCACCAGCAAGTCATTACTGTAGGTAGATCCATATTACAAGAGACTTCAACTAACCCCACAGTGACAGCATTCTCCTGGGAAAATCTCTGGATTCCCATCCCATTAGCACAATCCTCGAGGAAAGCTAAATGAGCAAAGAGGATAAAACAAAGAATAAGTAGATTCACTGCCTACGAAATCTTGAACCTTCTGACGAGATGCTTGACTCTGCCAAGGCTAACTTATTTCTTCGTGTGTGTCCAACCTCTCTTGACACTGGAAAACAAATAATATACGTACTGCTGAAATCAGTATTAGGATAGAACTCCACATTCCTCTGGAAGATCACAAAACACCGTTTACCAGACTGGGAGAAGCAAGCGTTACCAAGACAACACAGAATTGCCTTGCGTTTCTTCGAGCAAACTAACGAGTCTCAGTGCGCTTGGGGACGGGTTGCTGGAATTCAAGATCTAAGGTATATTGAAGGATCAAGGTTGTGGGATATTTTTGCAGGCTCTTCAAGGTAACCAGCTCGTCTTGAAAAACCCACAAACATTGCTGATGTAACTGCTCCATTGTGGTTAAAATTGCTTCAACAATGCTCGTTGTGCTTCTACAAAGGACGAAGCTCGACTCTTAGCAGTGAGGGCACCATTTACTGGGAATTGCTTATTGGCTTTCTTTAATTCCTTCTTCTGCAATTACCTCGACTCTCAAGCCATTTGCATTAGTGTAATCCAGTACCCAAGTATCCCTATTCGCACAAACCACTGGAGTAACTATTGTATCAGCAGACCAATTTAGTCTCCATGGTCTCATACCATAAGTCAGAGAGAAAGAAGGAGACATACCAAAAGGTCGGCGATATCAAGCACAGCTTGGCCCTAGCCCGGGGCCCATCACAAAGAGAATCCCTACTAGGCAGACCCGATGGCAACGAGAAACGTTGGGATAGAGTCACCTTGCTACCCTGGACATTATACACATAGCGTGGGACTATGCAGGTGCATGTGCAATGGACAACGCTTATCTATGATAGAGTGACGCTGAAGTGAGGTGCCACCAGTTGCAGGGAGATCCAGAAGACTTACAAAGATAGTGCTTGGCATTATGCTATAGCTTCGTCTCAAAAGTATCGGTGACCCATGTATCATGGGGGAGTGTGCATTCGAGTTCTTGAAACAGTTAAGTGACAAATTTATCAGGAATACAAAAGACTCTAGAGCAGCAAGCGTTCTTTATCAGTCAATTTTGCGATCCAGAGAGGAAATGCCTGCTTTGTCCTAGATACACGGCCTACCTCAGAGAAACAGGAGGGAGTATTAGAAGTCCAGTGTATTCTTATTCTCTAATATATATATATATATATATATATATATATATATATATATATATATATATATATATATATTATATAATATATATATATATATATATAATATATATATATATATAGTATATGTATATAAGGCTATAAGAGCTATGACAAAAATGGGAAGGAGAAAGAGTAGGATAGGATAGTGAAAAAAGTGATGGTTAAACAGGAAGGGGGAGACGTTAGAAAAGTTAAGGTGCTTATATCCCTCAGTGTAGCCCACACTCATAGAAAAGAAAAACAAGTGACAGGCTTGGCAAACTTTGCAAAGTAGATAAGTATACTCAGAAATAAATCAATAAGCATTTAAAGGTTTATTGTGGCGTTTCAACACACCATCTTGAAACGAGGGGAATTGTCCGAATGACCTCTGACTCTCTGTATGAAGGAAGTTAACAAGTTAGTTCCTCCCGTCAGCTCCTGTTCAACCAGGCTGTTTTGCCTGCGTTGGGATGCACGAAACGAGCACCCAAAGCCTAACTATTGGTGCTCGCTATCATAACACTGAGCGTAGAAAAGCACATTCAGGGAGCAAATTGCAATGTAAACAAAGTGACTGATGACGTAGTAGCCAGGCGTAGGCTTGTCTACAAGTACTTCTGACAGTCTGGCAGACACCCAAGACGATTATCAACGTAAATGTAATATAGCCAGCCTTTCTGCATAACTGTGCTTTCTGGTTGCATAACTAAATGTCACCCATTTCTATAAGCACACTGTAGTAGTAGTAGTAGTAGTAGTAGTAGTAGTAGTAGTAGTAGTACTTTCTTGAACACTTTGTGCTTGATCGTTCACTTAGTGAGGAACGTAACATATCACGGGCGGGGTTAAAACGCGTGATCAGTCTCAAAACTCCAGACCGTCGCGTTAGCCACTGGGCCAGCTAGCCACAGTGGCTAACGCGACGGTCTGGAGTTTTCAGCTTTCTGATCGCGGGTTCTAACCCCACCCGTGGTATGGTATGTTTGCAGTCGTGTCATTACGATTTCGTGAGTTAGTGAGAAAGATAAATCTCAGTAGTAGTAACCAGTTACCAGTAACCAGGGTACCGTTGACTCAACGACCAACCGTCTCTGCCTGAGTCACTATCTGAATTCATATTGTGCTGACCTCAGCAGTATCAAAGGCCCCCTCACACTGGGTACTGGGCAGCCGGCTAGTCAGTATTACGAGTGTAACCAAGGAGATAGGTACGGCTGGCAAGGGCTCTCTCCACATAACAGCAATTATACGTAATAACAGCCTACGTGAGTATTTCTTCCCTAATCCACGTATCGAACTCCCACATGATATAAACATACATGATGTCATAACCTACACTGACCACGGTGGTGGGTTAGAACCCATGGAGAGTGAGACAGCCTACACACTGTATGCGAAAGGCGTCTTAGTAACGAAAATTTGAATCCTTAATTAAATCTATGCAAATATCGTGAAGTTCCTTGGATGATATTCGGTTTTGATGATATACAGAAGGCAGGGGAAGATTTTTTTTTATGCAGATGGGAAGGTGGGGAGGGGGGGAGGCTTTTGGTCCAAGGAACTGAACCTGTTCGCCACTTCTTTGGATCGAACTTGAGCGCCTTCCACTTGTATCATGTTCTAGCCTTACCGTCCACACCGTGGCGTCGCGTCCACATAACGGACATGGGTGCACAATAAAGTACGGACACGGGTGCGCAATAACGAATGGATACGGGTGCACCATACAGTACGGACACGGGTGCACAGTAAAGCACTAACACGGGTGCACAGTAAAGCACGGAGGCGGGTGCACAATAAGGCACGGACAAGGGTGTACAGTAAAGCACGGACACGGGTGCACAGTAAAGTACGTACACAAGTGCGCAATAAAGCACAGAGACAGGTGCACAGTAAAGCACGGACACGGGTGCACAATAAAGCACGGACACGGGTGCACTATAAAGTAGCCACTTCGGCGTAAAGCCTTCAATACATTTCCTGAATGTGTTCTTCCAGGAGTTTACCTGAGGTCGGTTTCTGGGGTCAGTGCCCCCGGGGCCCGGTCCTGCACCAGGCCTCCTGATTTCCGGCTTGATTGACGTGGTGCCAGCCGCACACAGTCCAAGGTATGCACCACAGCATGGTTGATCAGGAACTGACTTGAGGAATATACATTTCAACCTTTTTGGTAATATCCCTTACACATGCGCACCGCATCCCTGCTTTTCTTTGGAGAAATTTTGCATCTTCTGTTGAGCGTGTTGTTTTCATAAGGAGTGCTTTCAGTGTTTATGTTTGGCACCAACCCCTCCAGAATTTTCCAGGAGCGGAGTATGATGTATCTTTCTCGCCTACATTCCAAGGAATGCATTTCAATTCACTCTAAGTGCTCCCAGTATTTCAGATGCTTGTTGAATTTATACGAGAAGTGAAAGTTCTCTGGACGTTTTCCAGTTCTGCAATTTCGCTTGTTTGGAATGGGCCGTTAGTATACAGCAGTATTCCAGGAGCCTAGAGAGACTATGTGACTTAAAGAGAATAGTCTTTAGCTTTTTCTGAATGCTCGAGTCATCAAGCCTATTATTTTTCCTTGCGGTTGTGATAATGGCATTGCTATGATTCCTGAATGATTTTGTCACCCCCAAGTCTGTCAGAATGTGCTTCCACTCTGTTGAAAAATTCGAGCTTGTCTTGTAGTCTGTTTCTGTTTTTAATTCCTAAGTTTTCCCATAGCTGAGTAACTGATAATTGTCCTCATTGAAGGTATTGTGGTCAGTGTCTCTCTGAAAGACTTAGTTTATCTCAGGTTGAAGGTTTACTGGGCTCTCGATGGACGCCACTCTCAAATTCCAGCATGTCTGCAAAGAATTATATGGAGCTGTGAATTGTCTATGCTGGATATAAGAATAAGAAAGCGAAATGGGGCGAGTATTGTATCGTGGGGAACGGATCTTTTCACAGTAGCAGCCTCCTGATATTACTGGTTATTATAAGAACATAAGAAGAACATAAGAACGAAGGAACACTGCAGAAGGCCTACTGGCCCATGCGAGGCAGGTCCAAGTCTCCTACCGGCTTAAGCCAATGCACCCAACCTAGTCAGGTCAGGTCACATTGACTTAAGGGAGGAACACGGCAACCGACCTGGTAGCACAAGCTATCAGGTCTAACTCACACCCACCCTGTGGGCTAAATATCCATCTGTCCACTTTCCAGGTGTTCCTTTTGTAAGCATTTTGTTCATTATTACACCACGGTGGCAAATGTCGAAGGCACTTGCATACACTTGCGTACACATCTGCATTGTGTTTGTCTTCCACTGCCTTCTGAACCGCGTTATAATACTTCGACAGTTACCAAAGGCAAGAGCGGTGAGCTTGAAGAACTTGATGCAATGGGTTGTACAATTGTTGTAATTCCAGGCTACTAGCAACTCTGCGTCTTGACATCCATACAAAGATATTTATGAGTGACGTTGATATATATTCTCCAACTACTTTGGAGTGAATACGGAGTTTATCGTTCCACGTGTCTGGACCCAGGGCAGAGCGCGAGGACATGCTATCAATGGCTTCTTCGAAGTCAAGTGGGGGGTTATAGTTACGCTAGAAACATCTGCAGCGTTCTGTGTCTCTCAGTCATGAAACTCTCAGCTGGGTCGTCAGTCTTTAGCTTGATTAGTGGTATGAGAAAGAGAGAGAGAGAGAGAGAGAGAGATAGAGAGAGAGAGAGAGAGAGAGAGAGAGAGAGAGAGAGAGAGGAGAGAGAGAGGAGAGAGAAGAGAGAGAGAGAGAGAGAGAGAGAGAGAGAGAGAGAGAGAAGGGGGGATGATATGATCATAACTGCATACTAGTGAAAGGGAATGGATAAAGAGAGAGGCGAACCAGATATATAGATGACAAGAAGAGATGACAGGACCGGCCATCGCAAAAGATGAGATAGGCGAAGAACGGAGACAAGGCCCGATAATGAGAGAGCAATACGAATGAGAGGTGCCATACACAGGTGGAAGGAGAAAGGGAGGAAGGAAGAGAGGATGAGTGACAAGGGGCAGTACTGAGTAAATGGTATGGGAGGGGGAAAATGATGGGGCTTGTGGACGGCAGAAAATGATGTAGTTTTGGGAGGGAGAAAATGCAAAACGATACATGTAAATATTTTTAATTTGCGAATGATGCACATAGTGTTGTGTAGAGAGAGAGAAGAGAGAGAGAGAGAGAGAGAGAGAGAGAGAGAGAGAGAGAGAGAGAGAGAGAGAGAGTGAGAGAGAGAGAGAGAGAGAGAGAGAGAGAGAGAGAGAGAGAGAGAGAGAGAGAGAGAGAGGAGAGAGAGAGAGAGAGAGAGAGAGAGAGAGAGAGGAGAGAGAGAGAAGAGAGAGAGAGAGAGAGGAGAGAGAGAGAGAGAGAGAGAGAGAGAGAGAGAGAGAGAGAGAGGAGAGAGAGAGAGAGAGGAGAGAATGAGAGAGAGAAAAGGCGAAGATGGGGGAAGGGGGTGCTGAATTGTTGGAATAGGGAAGGCTGGGCGTGTCTGCTGAAGGCTACCCCGAGTGCGTGTTTATTAAGGAAGGGAGAGCCAAAGGACACAAAGAAAGAGACGGCTTGGGGGTGAAAGAGGAATGAGGAGGAGGAGGAGGAAGAGGAGGAAGAAGAGGAGGAGGAGGAGGAAGAATAGGAAGAGGAAGAGGACGAGGAGGAGGAGGAGTAGGAATAGGAGGAGGAGGAGGAGGAGGAGGAGGAGGAGGAGGAAGAAGTGGAGGAGGAGGAGAACTGCAGCTCCTCTCTCACCGGAACGACCCCGGGACATCGCCTCACTTACCGAACCCGGCCGTACGGTCCTCCTTATCGAACCCGGGACCTTCCCGGACACCACAAACACCGCCTCGTAAACATTACAATGGATAATGTTTTCTCTTTCTCTACCCCCCTCCTCCTTCCCCCTACCTCCTCCCTCTGGAGGCTGCAGCCTCGCCATCAGGAGCAACATTTGAGATGTAGAGGATGTGTGGGGGGTAGGGGGGAAGGAGGGGGCAGGAGGAATTGGGGGGAGGGTGTAAGAGGTCGATGATGGAAGCAGGAGAGAGGTGGAGAGAGAGAGTGAAGGGTTGGGGGAGGGGGAAGGAGGGGGAGATTGCCACGGGCCGGGATGGGGAGGGGAGGGGAGGAGGAAGTGGAAGTATCAGGAGGTGGGGGGTGGAGGGGAAGAAGAGGAGCACGAGCGGGAAAGAGGGAGGGGAGATTTTGGAGCGGGGGGCAGGCAGGGGGGTAGGGGAGGTTTATGGGGCGGAGGACGGACATGGAGGAGCCAGGGGTGCTTGGGTACACCCACCGCCGCCGCCCGCCCGCCCGCCTGCCCGCCCGCCGCCGCCCTCAGAGCCGCCCACCACACTCGTCTAGACTATAGTAGATGTGCATTCCCCCCCATAGCAGGTCTGCTGCTGCTACTGCTGCTGCCGCTACTGGAGCCGCGTCATGCTGCTGCTACTGTCCCCTCCCCTCAACCCCCTTCCTGCTTCTGTTGTTACTGCTACTGTGCTCTTTGCTTTCCCCCTCCTTCCCCTCCCTATCGCTATCTTTCATAATTTCCCCCTCCCCATAACATATTTCTCAACACTTCACCTCCCCCCTCCCATAACACCCCCACTCTCACATAATCCCAGCAAACCCCCCCTCCTGCTCTCACATTCTCCCCCTCCACGGTACCCCCCTCCACGGTACCCCCCTCCACGGTACCCCCCTCCACGGTACCCCCCTCCACGGTAAACCCCCCTCCACCCCCATACCAAAATAAGCTTAACTCACCCTAAAAACACTGTTCAAAACTCTGTGAATTTTGATCCATGAACGAGTACAAGATGGATTTTAAATATACCATGAAGAGAGAGAGAGAGAAAGAGAGAGAATCAAACAAGAGACTGCAATAGAGAGCGCGCCAAGTGTGTACATGTGTGTATGTAGTGTGCGTGTGTGTGCGTGTACATAGGTGCGTGTGCGTGTACGTACGTGCGTGTGCGTATGTGAACTGTACGCTGGCAGCAATTTTTGGGAGCAGCGTGCAGCGTCCTACATCTGGTAAGCCGACTCACAGATAATCAATGTTCTTGCAGCGAACCATTGTGCTGAAATGTTATGGACCGCACTCTACCTTACCGCAAGCGGCCGGGTAAAGCCGTCTCCTCCCTCTCCTTCACCCTACCTTTCTTCTTATTCTTATTCTTATTCTTCCCTTTTCTTCATCTTCCTTCTTTCTATGCTACTTATACATTCGGTGAAGACAGCAAAATACCCACACACACACACACACACACACACACACACACATATATATATATATATATATATATATATATATATATATATATATATATATATATATATATATATATATATATTTATTTATTTATTTATGGAGAGAGGGGAAAAACTGCATAAGACAGTGAGTAAACTGAAAGGGTGACAAAAACAGGTGGGAGAGACGGGAACTAAGACAGATGTTTAAAGCAGGTGTTGGGGGGGGGGTTGTATGTAGCGTTGGAGAAGTTGGTGTATTGGTTATGTGTATGAAAAATGGGAAAGAACCTGAAGATTGGCAGAGAGCATCCATACTTGTCCTATGTATACTCTACGAGGGTGTTCCAGGGGGGTCAACGCCCCCCGGAACGCCCTCCAGGTATACTCCAGGTATGTAAGAGAAAAGGGTAGGTGGGGATATGCATGTTTAATACACTTGAAAAACTGTGTGGTGAAATAAGATGTGTTTGGATTTTTTAACAGGGATGGTTAGCCACCTCTGTGTGTCTTCAAGAAAGCGCTGGACAGGCACCTAAAGTCATTACCTCATCAGCCGGGCTGTGGTTCGTACGTCGGTTTGCGTGCTGCCAGCAGTAACAGCCTGGTTGATCAGGCCCTGATCCACAGCGAGGCCTGGTCACAGACCGGGCCGCGGGGGCGTTAACCCCCTGAAACCCCCTCTAGGTATATCCAAGATAACTCAGTGTATCATCGATGAATGTGTCTCTTATTTCCAGTATGGTTCTTTAATCTTGCCCCCCAGGATGCGACCCACAAGAGTCGACCAACACCCAGATGCCTATACTGCTAGGTGAACAAGGGGCAGCAGGCGTAAGGAAACGTTTTCACTCGTGCCATGGATCGAACGACAGACACTCAGTGTAAGAACTGAGTGCGCTGTCAACCGAGCCACGGGACGCCCAGCCAAGAGAATTATCACTGGAAATTTCAGGTAAGACAGACGATAAGACTGAAGAGGAGCAACGAGGTTTTAGGAAGAGTAGGGGATGTGTAGGCTAAGTGTTGACACTGATGCAAGAAGTGGTGGGTTACTAAAAACCGTAGCTCTGTTTCGTTCACGGAATCAGACTCAGGCTATATCGTATGTAGGAGATTGGGTGACCTTTTTTTTCAGTAAAAGTAGGAATTTACACAGTAGTGTGGGATGTCACCTTGGTTGTTTAATATATTTATTGATGGGGTTGTAAGTGTGAGAAGTGTGAGAGTAGATGACAGTAAATCCGACAAAAAAAAAGTGGGAGTTGTCACAGTTGCTCTGTGTTGATGACAGTTCTCTTCCTGAGCTTCGGAGAAGACGTTGAGAAGGATGGCTGATGAATCCGGGAATCTATGGAAAAGCAAAAAAAAAAAAAAAAAAAAAAATGAACATACCATTTAGCAGTTTGATGAGGGGTAACAAATAAAAAATTTTAGCAGTGAAGCGTTGGATATCAGATTGGGAAGGAGGGAGTATGAAGATGAGATCTTGCCACCGTAGTGGCTAGTTTATTGTGCACCTCGTATCTATCCTGTGGACGGTGGTTCAAGAACATATGAATACATAAAAGGCCTAAGAAATAGGTCTTTTATGCATTCTTGACATCACACAAGCTATTATACTATCTCTGCATTCTGGTACGTGTGGGAACATAGGACGTGTTTCCTTAAGACACCTGCTGTCCCTGTTCATCTCAATAAGTGGACAATCAAGCACATATAATTTAAGAAAATGGCCATAAAGCTAACCACATCGCATCTGCACGTCCGTCAAACTGCCAGAAGTGCTTGTAACCAAACCTAAGCCTGGCTCCTATGTGTGATGCAGTGTCAGACATAGCATGCTTGGCTACCATGTCAGTTAGTGTGTTTAAATTGCAAGTTGCTCCGTAAACATATTTCGCATGCATTATTTTCACTTTCATTTTCGTTATTCACTTTCATTATTTACTTGTTTGGCTAATTTCAATGTGTGAGGGAATCCTTTAAAAAATGAACATTAATTCCTTTTTCTTTGATTTTGGGTTTCTATACGAGGCTTCTCTAATAAGTATATTGTATTAATGTTAGTAGAACTACCAACAATATGTTAGGTAAAAAGGACAGAAGTGCAGCTAATGTAACAACTAATATTACTACTACAACTACTACCATTAATATTACAACTCACTCTAAGCCTACATAGGCCCTCTGTGTTTCCTGGAGAGCGAAACGTTGCCACAATAAAATGTCGCATTAGCTGCACTTGTGTCCTTTTACCTAACAATAAGCATGTTGGAGTCATCATGTAAGTGACCTCAATGTCAACACTGAATCAATATTAATCAGAGTCAAAATCAGTGTCACAGGTTAACTTTAGTGCCATTAGGATGGCAAACAACTCAGACTGCAGACCCCAGTTTATTAATTCATATGCCTAACTCAACCTAGTTGCTAGAGTTCTTAATTAGGGAGGTGAAAACAAGAACAGATGCAGCCCTGCCAGTAGGAAGTGAGTATATTTAGACGTTTGAGAATGGACTCGTCGGCATAGAATAGACGCAGGAGAAAAAGGTAAGTGATCTGTTGAGACAGTTATATCAAGAGATAATCAATAAATTATTGGGAAGAATTAATGAAAATGAGTAAGTTCATATGTGGAAGCAAAAATAGGAATATGGTACTAACACTACTTTATGACATCTCCACTGACATCTCCATGACATCTCCACATGACATCTCCACTACTGAGAGGCAGTGGAGATGTCATGTTTGAGAGCAATGTGTGGGGTGAGTAATATGTAGAGAAATCGCAGAATAGAGCTATAACACTGTATGGGATTACCACAGATAGAAGTCAGAGAGCTGAGAAAAGGTTGCTGAGATAGTTTGGGCAATTAGAAAGGATGGAACAGAAAGGGATTGCCAAGAGGGTGCATAAAACTTGAGTAGCAAGAAGGGTAGGGAGCGTCTCAGGAAGGATCGGAATGAGGAGGTAAAGGAGATTTTGAGTATCCACCAGCTTGCGAGGTCGGAATGAGTGGAGGCAAGTGGATTTTATGGCTTGACGTGCTCTTAGAGTATCAGTAAGGTAACATTTATGAAGGAATTCTGGGAAACTGGCTTGCCGGACTTGATTCCTGGAGGTAGGAAGTGCAGTTCCCACACTCCAAAGGCGGGATGAGGGATGCATCAGTTCAGAGAGTCATTTGAATTGTGATGTCTATCCACTACTGGAATAACATCTAATGAGTGAATTAGATAAACCATATTTTTTTTTGTTTGTGTCACCTTACTATTGTGGAAGACTAAGTATTATTACTGTACGTGCTCTAGTGATTTCCCACAATATAATGGAAAAGCCTAAATAGCGTAGTATGTAATATGAATCACAGCCGCATACACTTGATTTACAGGGAATTATCAGTCACCAAGTGCTTTCTTCATCAGTACGACGTCGTCACTAAGATAACATTTGTGAAGACGAGGGAGATAAATAATTCCAGTGACAGATTAAAAGAAACGACAACACTGATAACGGCACTAATAAAAGAAGGGAAGAGAGTGGGTGTACAAAACTCTGAAGAGAAGAAAAAAATAAAATGCTTACGAACGTAGCGAGAGCTGAAGGAATTGTTGGAGAATTTAAACGATTAGTTTGAAAGTCTAGGAGTGGGATAGAGAGAGAGAGAGAGAGAGAGAGAGAGAGAGAGAGAGAGAGAGAGAGAGAGAGAGAGAGAGAGAGAGAGAGAGAGAGAGAGAGAGAGAGAGAGAGTGGAAGACGAAAAAAAATCTGAAACTGCATTAATGAGAATAGGAATAAAAACATTAATGATGACACTAATAATCTGCTATTACTGATACTACTACTACTACTACTACTACTACTACTACTACTGCTACTACTACTACTGCTGCTGCTACTACTACTACTACTACTGCTGCTGCTACTACTACTACTATTACTACTGCTGCTGCTACTACTACTACTACTACTACTACTGCTGCTGCTGCTATTGCTACTACTGCTGCTACTGCTACTACTACTACTACTACTACTACTAGTAGTACACTAGTATTATAACTATTACTGTTACTATCATTATTATTATTACTACTACTACTGTCACTACTACTACTACTACTACTACTGCTACTGCTACTACTACTACTACTACTACTGCTACTGCTACTACTACTACTAATTGTAGAGGAATGGTTCAGAGAACCGACAAGTTGATAAATTAGACACATGTGCAACTCTTGGGTATCTTTATTGATGAAATGTTTCGTCACACAGTGGCTTCATCAGCCCATACAAAGGAGAAACTTGAAGAACAGGAGGAGAATGAGGTAATCAGTCCCTCAACCTTGAGTCGCTGTGGTCAGTCCATCAAGATTGATGGACTGACCACAGCGACTCAAGAGTGAACATTAAAATGGTATAAAATACCGACAGGTTGTTAGGTAAGACACATATGCAACAGTTAGGTAATGTTTCAGACTATGGAACAATACTCTTCTCCAGACTGAGGGACTGACCACCTCAAAACTTCAAGGGTGATGGACTGATTACATCGTCTTCAAGTATCTTCTGCTTCTATCAACTTTTCTGTACTCGACTGAGGAAGCCTACCGTGTAGGCGAAACGTTTCGAAATAAAGATACCTAACTGTTGCATATGTGTCTTACCTAACGACTCAAGAGTTGCACATGTGTCTAATTTATCAATTACTACTACTCCTACTACTACTACTACTACTACTACTAATAATAATAATAATAATTTCAATATTGATACTATTTATAATAATGTAAACATTACAAGAATTCACAGTGAGAATGAAAATTCGAAAAATAAAATGAATAAGAGAAGGTACGAGAGGGGTGAATAAAGGGAAAGAGGACGGAATGGAGACAAGAATATAAAAAAATAACACCAAAAGGGAAAAATATACATAGGAATATACGCAGCTGAGAAACAACACCATCAGTGAGTGAGACTTCGTCAATACTGAGAAATTTTTGTTAAGAAACTTAACAAAGAAGTGATGTTTCTCACCTGTAGGAGTGAGGCTTCCTGGTTGTTTTATTTTGACCTCGGTCTGAGGTCCTCTTTAGCAGATACAATTAAATTTCAGCATTTCAAAAGGTCATTGAAAATCAGATGTGATTACGAAATTCAAGTTGAGCGGACATATTCCAGCCTCGAATTTGAGATGATACCTGATGCGAATACGAAATTCTGCTAGCAAGCATATTCCAATACCGAATCTGATTATTATTATTATTATTATTATTATTAGATGTTAGAGATGGTCATCCAGCACCTGGTGGAATGGGTGGTAATCAGACGCGATCCATGGAAGGGAAAGACAAACAAAATCCTTGTATCTAGAGCTCCGAGATATCACATCAACTCCACCCACACATTCGGTCTCCCCCTGACCTCCTTTCCTTCACAACATGTCATTCAGCTTTTCTTGTATCCACTGAAGAGGATCTCAAACGGAGGTCGAAATATACAGGAATGTATTCTCTTGTCTCGTTGAGAATTACCATCGCTAACAAACTATTTTTTTCATTAATATATATATATATATATATATATATATATATATATATATATATATATATATATATATATATATATATATATATATATATATATTATATATATATATATATATATATATATATATATATAAAAGTATTACTCAGAGGGCTCAAGAGAAGTTGTTGAGGTGGTTTGGTCATTTAGAGAAAATGAATCAAAGTAGAATGACTTCGAGAGCGTATAAATCGGTAGGGGAAGGCAGGTGGGGTAGGGGACGTCCTCGAAAAGGTTGGAGGGGGTAAAGGAGGTTTTTTAGCGAGGGGCTTGGACTTCCAGCAAGCATGTGTGAGCGTGTTAGATAAGAGTGAATGGAGATGAATGGTTTTGGGGACCTGACGAGCTGTTGGAGTGTGAGCAGGGTAATATTTAGTGAAGGGATTCAGGGAAACCGGTTATTTTTATATAGTCGGACTTGAGTCCTGGAAATGGGAAGTACAATGCCTGCACTTTAAAGGAGGGGTTCGGGATATTAGCAGTTTGGAGGGATATGTTGTGTATCTTTATACGTATATGCTTCTAAACTGTTGTATTCTGAGCACCTCTGCAAAAACAGTGATTATGTGTGAGTGAGGTGAAAGTGCTGAATAATTATGAAAGTATTTTCGTTTTGGGGATTTTCTTTCTTTTCGGGTCACCCTGCCTCGGTGGGAGACGGCTGACTTGTTGAAATATATATATTGTTAAAATCTCTAGTTGGTCGATGCATGCAGGGGATGAGATGAAAAGCTGTAAACCTTCTCCCTGAAAGCTGGCTGCCTTGGATCAACGTCTAGCTTAAGCTGGACGCCACGGTATTGGTCCAGTGTGGTGAGAATGGTAAAGCACTGCGTACGCTGTTACGTCACAGCTCAGCCGCAGCGATGTCACCTGTGTTGCAGTATCTGTCCAGACGCAGGAAGGCGTGCAGTGATGCCCGTCGACGCTCACTGCCTATGACCACGATGTTTAGCACGCCCCACATGTTTTTTTCTTCCCTCCCTGTAGGAAGTTTTTTTCCATGTCCATAGTATATATATATGTTTTTTATTTTGTGTTCTGTGCCCTGTTCCTACGAGAGAGAGAGACCAAGTTTTTTTTTACCACCAGTATTGTCGCGTCGGGACGACGCGCGGTAGGTGGCCGAGCGTATGTTGACAGCCTGTACTGTCTGCACAGACAGCCTATGCTGTCTGCCAGCTTAGTTCATATTTCGCGGCACTAAGGTGCTGCCCTCTGGGCCTGCTCCAGGTCTGTGGGAAGCTGGTCCCACACACTCTCACTCACATAGCGGCCTAGCAGCAAGACAGAAAGCCTTCTAGCTTTCTCCCTCTCGTGGGATGGCCCTCCTTGGCCATGGGCACAACACACAAGCCTGTGTACCCACCACGACTTTACAAATAAAGTAAGAAGCCTCCGAAGACGTTTATAATTCACACCCAGCTTTCAGTTCACCAAATAATATATATATATATATATATATATATATATATATATATATATATATATATATATATATATATATATATATATATATATATATATATATATATATATGGTGAAAACCTGTCCTGCTAGTTAAAACATTTATTCACGAAAAGTTTCGGAGTTAGTTCGCCACCATTATCAGGTGTTCAATAAATTTACGAGAACAAATCAAATATGAACACCAGGTGGCAGCACAAGCTAAGAACATGAAAATAACATAAGAAAAATGAACAGAAGTTATAAAAACATTGTAACGCTATTGATCGCTCATTATTAGACAGGGAAGATGTATGTCTAATGCTGCGCAGACTCCCAGTGTGACCCACCATGATGGTGGGTCATTGTGGCCAGCACCATGATGGGTCACTGTGGCCAGCACCATGATAGTGGATCACTGTGACCAGCACCATGATGGTGGATCATTGTGACCAGCACCATGATGGTGGATCATTGTGACCAAGCACCATGATAGTGGATCACTGTAGCCAGCACCATCATGGTGGGTCACTGTGACCAGCACCATAATGGTAGATCGACCGAACAACATGGTAAATGATCCCACATGTATGGTGTGGTCTGCGGCTGCACAGTATCCACGTGCACCACTAAGCAATACTTCACCTGATAACCTCGTGATCCAAGCAGAACTTAGAATCACCAATATACAGGGTGTTTCAAAAAGATGGACCCAAATTGACCCAAATTGAAATCTCTTTCGGGTCCATCATTTTAAAACACCCTGTACATAGAATCACAGTTATGACAATTTGTAGTTAAATTTTTAACAGCAATCATAAAGTAATAACTTTTGTAGTTGTTTACATATTTTCATGATAGTTATTATCATTATAATTTTAGCATACCGGTCGTATCCCACCGAGGCATGGTGACCTAAAAACAAAAACCAAAGTCTATCTTTTTAAATTTAGTAATGTATGCAGGAGAAGGGGTTACTAGCCCTTTGCTCCCAGGATTTTAATGGCCTCTTACGACACGCATTGCTTACGGAGGAAGAATTCTATTCCACTTCCCCATAAGAACATAAGAAAGAAGGAACACTGGAGCAGGCCTACTGGCCCATGCGAGGCAGCCCCAACCTAGTCAGGGCAGCCCATATTCACTTAAGGAAGGAACACGACAACTGACCTAGTAGCACAAGCCAGTCAGGTCCAACTCACACCCACCCACACCCACTCATGTATTTATCTAACCTATTTTTAAAACTACACAACGTTTTAGCCTCAATAACTGTACTTGGGAGTTTGTTCCACTCATCCACAACTCTATTACCAAACCAGTACTTTCCTATATCCTTCCTGAATCTGAATTTTTTCAACTTAAAACCATTGCTACGAGTCCTGTCTAGGCTAGATATTTTCAGCACGTTATTTACATCCCCTTTATTTATTCCTGTCTTCCATTTATACACCTCAATCATATCCCCCCTAATTCTACGCCTTTCGAGAGAGTGCAGATTCAGGGACCTAAGTCTATCCTCATAGGGAATATTTCTGATATATGGGATCATCTTTGTCATCCTCCTCTGTACGTTTTCCAGAATATTTATATCCATTCTGTAATACGGTGAACAGAACTGAGCAGTATAGTCTAAATGAGGCCTAACCAAGGATATATAGAGTTGAAGAACAACCTGAGGAATTCTATTATTTATACTTCTAGATATGAAGCCAAGAATTCTGTTAACTTTATTGCGAACACTAATGCACTGTTGTCTTGGTTTTAGATTACTGCTAACCAGAACTCCAAAATCCTTTTCGCAATCAGTAGTATTAAGATCTACATTATTTAGTTTATATGTGGCATGGCTATTTAACTGTCCAACATTTAGAACTTTGCATTTGTCAATATTAAACTGCATCTGCCACTTCTCCGACCATTGCATCAGTCTATTCAAATCATCCTGGAGTGCTCTAGTGTCCTCATTAGAATAAATTGGACGGCCTATTTTGGTGTCATCAGCAAATTTGCTTATGTCGCTATTTATTCCCTCATGTATGTCGTTTATGTAAATTGTGAACAACAACGGGCCCAACACTGACCCCTGAGGAACACCGCTTGTGACGTGCCCCCATTCTGATTTCTCCCCATTTATGCAAAATCTCTGCTGTCTATTTGTCAGCCATGCCTCTACCCAGGAAAAAATTTCTCCTCCTATTCCGTGTGCCTTAAGTTTCCTTAATAGCCTCTGGTGTGGAACTCTATCGAAAGCCTTACTGAAGTCCATATACACAATATCATATTCATTACCACGATCTACCTCCTCAAACATAGAATTCCCTGGATAAATAGGTTTTAAATGGGTTTGAGAAGCCTTTCCTAAAGGTACATATCAACAGGAAGCAGATCTCTGACCCTGTTTTGTGTACAATTCTATCAGTTACTTCTTCATACTGCTAGCTCAACGTTCACCTTAACCGGCCTGTTCAGGCAGTGTCTTCTGCTCTATTGACAAACTCTGAAGGCTTTTGTTGAGCTCCTCCCGGGGTTCCTTATCATTTCCCATGAATATGCCCCCGTTTATCTGCAGAGAAAAGGAGGAAAGAGAGGAGAAAGAGAAAGAGAGAGAGAGAAAGAGAGAGGAAGAGAGAGAGAGAATATATTATATATTTATATATATATATATATATTATTATATATATGTGTGTGTGTGTGTGTGTGTGTGTGTTGTGTGTGTGTGTGTGTGTGTGTTTTGTGTGTGTGTCGTGTGTGTGTGTGTTATATACATATATATTTATATATAATATATATATATATATAAAATATATATATATATATATATATATATATATAATATATATATATATATATATATATATATATATATATATATATATATATATATATATATATATATATATATATATATATATACATATGTATATTTGTGTGTGTGCATGTGTGTCCTCAACTTTATAGCTAACATGCAGTGGCGTCAACTTATTCGATTTCAGAAATTATCCTTTTCTTGACACCTCCCAAAGCGTCAGCCCCTAAAGTCTATCTTTTGTGACGAAAAGGCCAACAGCTGTGTGTTACCCCAAAGTTTATCTGTGGCTCTGCTGATCAAAGTATGCACACCAACACAGCTGATCAGGAGCTGACTAGAGAGCTCTTATTAAGCTCCCTCTTGAAAACAAGTAGAAGTGTGTTGATAATTTTTCTTTTTGCGCGAAGAAAGTGTGCATGCACCCCATAGCTGCATGCGACATTCTCCTTAAGTAACGGATGGGCAGCTGGACCAAACTACACTTCCAGTCAGGCAAGGAGGTGGAGGTATCTGTAGCGTTTCCTGTATTCCTGTCTTCATGTGTTGCATCCAGCGATACTATTCGATTGGTGCTGCTCTTAGCTTTGCTGCCATATCCTCTACGAAAACAGGTGTATCTGCGGCATTGCACTGGCAGGCCAATTCGGATTCCACGGGTATCTTTGCCATTGATCGAAGGAAAAGATCGCAATGCATGAATTCATTAACAAAGATAAGTCTCGCAATAGCCAGATGCCCAGCAGTAAGGAAACCGCCCCAAGTATGCAAATCCAATGCGGCCAAAAGCGTCTGGATGGCATTTCCTTGCAACCCTGGACAGATGGCAGACTGATTCATGAGACTACTCATACCAGTCCACACTGGCTGACACATGTCTCCAGTACAGCAGGGATGAAGGAGCTACAGCTGCCAGCTTCAGGGATTTCCAAAGGTAAAAAAATGCAGCGAACCTGATCCTCATTAAATATTTATTGTCAAAGGTTCAGAAACCATCGGCACGCGGGAAACAAATGCATCCACGTTCTTGAAGGAATTGAACAAAAGACACATCAGGGAAACTAAGGGTTCCAGAGCGGCTATTTTCTGTTCCAGCATCTCAGTGCTGAAGTTCAGAGAGGTAACGCCTCTCGTATCTTCGGTACGTTTCTCAGTTCCTAGGAGCTGAACGAAGTATTTGAAACGAGTATTTGTAATTTATCCCCAAACCATTTGCATCATATTACTTAACGAAATATACATGTATATGTATGTAAAAGAGTAGGGTAACAGAAGAAATATATACAATTGAATATATGAAATAATACCATTGTTTTCCTTGAAACCATTTCATTTCTTCAGGGTCATTACCATTGCCTTTATGCAAAGTAATTACAGGGGGAATTGAAAGATAGCCCTAGGCCTTTCGTGTTGCAATCAACACGTCATCAAGAGCTTGCAATGTTGCAGGAAAGAGGATAAATGCCTTTATATATATATATATATATATATATATATATATATATATATATATATAATATATATATATATAATATATATATATATATATATATCCTAGGTAGTAGGTTGGTAGACAGCAACCGCCCAGGAGGTACTACCGTCCTGCCAAGTTGAGTGTAAAAACGAAAGCCTGTAATTTTTTACATGATGGTAGGATTGCTGGTGTCCTTTTTTTCTGTCTCATGAACATGCAAGTTTTCAGTACGTCTTGCTACTTCTACTTACATTAGGTCCCACTACACATACATGTACAAGCAATATATACACACCCCTCTGGTTTTCTTCTATTTCTTTCTATTTCTTATTCTTGTTTATTTCCTCTTATCTCCATGGGAATGGAACAGAATTTCTTCCTCCGTTTAAGCCATGGTGTTGTAAGAGGCGACTAAAATGCCGGTAGCAAGGGGCTATATAACCTCTTCTCCTGTAATATTTACTAAATGTAAAAGGAGAAACTTTCGTTTTTTCCTTTTGGTGCCACCCCGCCTGCGGTATGGTGAAGGCCGGTGTGTTTGAAAGTAAAGAAATATATATAATATATATATATATATATATTATATATATATATATATATATATATATATATATATAATATATATATATATATATACATATTATTATATTATGCCCATCACTCCGCCTCACCCACAACCCGAGGACTACACACGCCCACGCAGCCTGGCATTCCACGGAAGGGACACGGAGACACGCCGGTCCGAGCTCGGTTCGGGAGGCAGCCGCAGCAGCAGCAGCAGCAGCAGCAGGAGCAGCAGCAGCTGTTGTGACACACATCTGACTGGCTGACTGACTAACTGACTGACTGAAGACTGCCTGATGTTCCTTCGCCTCGCCCAGTCCTGCGCCCGAGCCCAGGCCCGCTTCCTGCACAGGCCCGACTGGCCCGACCCTCAGAGCCAATCCTTATCCCGAAGTTACGGATAAGGATTGGCTCTGAGGGTCGGGCCAGTCGGGCCTGTGCAGGAAGCGGGCCTGGGCTCGGGCGCAGGACTGGGCGAGGCGAAGGAACATCAGGCAGTCTTCAGTCAGTCAGTCAGTCAGCCAGTCAGATGTGTGTCACAACAGCTTCTGCTGCTCCTGTTGCTGCTGCTGCTGCGGCTGCCTCCCGAACCGAGCTCGGACCGGCGTGTCTCCGTGTCCCTTCCGTGGAATGCGCTAGGCTGCGTGGGCGTGTGTAGTCCTCGGGTGGGTGAGGGCGGGAGGTGATGGGCAATGGCAACGGCGACATAAAGCCGCCAGCAGCATATATATATATATATATATATATATATATATATATATATATATATATATATATATATATATTTATATATATATATATATAAAATATATATATATATATATATATATATATATACGTATATATATATATATATATATATATATATATATATATATATATATATATATATATATATATATATATATATATATATATATATATGTCGTGCCGAATATGTAAAAGTGGTCAGTTAGCAAGAACTCATTTAAAATTAAGTCCTTTCTAAAACTTTCTCTTATAAGTTGAAAGATATATTTTTTCATTAGTGACAATGTAAAAAATTTTAATTTTGCACCAAAAGAATCTTTAAAAAAACTTACCTAACCTTATTATAACAAGAACAATTAATTTTAGCCTAACCCAACTAAATATATTTTAGATTTGGTTACAATAATTTAATACTAAACAAACACAGTAAAATATACTTTTTTTCGTTAGGTTCAGAATGATTTTGGCGAAATTATTGCATACACAAATTTTCACTTGTCCTATATGGCAAGATGAGCTTTGCTATTTAAGCCAAGATCGCAAGTTCTGCCTATTCGGCACGACATATATATATTATATATATATATATATATATATATATATATATATATATATATATTAAGATATATATATATATATATATATATATATATATATATATATATATATATATATATATATATATATATATATAATATATAATATATATATATATATATATAATAAAGATTACGTGGTTGTTTGGTAGGTGTCAAGGTGAGGTGGGTGAGTTGGGTCGGTGTGAAGGGAAGGAAGCCCTTAGACAGCAGTTCCTGACCTTCCACTACACATTCCTTCAACATCTACAACAAATATGGTGAATCCTGTGTAGTGTAAGCTACGAGGCAGCGTGTAGAGTAAGCTACGAGTCGGCGTGTAGTATAGCTACGAGGCAGCGTGTAATATAAGCTACGAGGCAGCGTGTAGTGTAAGCTACGAGACAGCGTGTAGTGTAAGCTACGAGGCAGCGTGTAGTGTAAGCTACGAGGCAGCGTGTAGTGTAAGCTACGAGGCAGCGTGTAGTATAAGCTACGAGGCAGCGTGTAGTATAAGCTACGAGGCAGCGTGTAGTGTAAGCTACGAGGCAGCGTGTAGTATAAGCTACGAGGCAGCGTGTAGTATAAGCTACGAGGCAGCGTGTAGTGTAAGCTACGAGGCAGCGTGTAGTATAAGCTATGAGGCAGCGTGTGTAAGAGTATAAGCTACGGGGGCAGCGTGTATTTTAAAGAAATACGAGGGCGCGTGTAGCATAAGCTACGAGGCAGCGTGTAGTATAAGCTACGAGGCAGCGTGTAGGTAAGCTACGAGGCAGCGTGTAGTTATAAGCTACGAGGCAGCGTGTAGTTAAGCTACGAGGCAGCGTGAGTGTAAGTACGAGGCAGCGTGTAGTATAAGCTACGAGGCAGCGGTGTAGGTTATAAGCTACGAGGCAGCGTGTAGTGTAAGCTACAAAGGCAGCGTGTAGTATAAGCTACGAGGCAGCGTGTATTTGTAAGCTACGAGGCAGCGTGTATTTGTAAGCTACGAGGCAGCGTGTAGTATAAGCTACGAGGCAGCGTGTAGTATAAGCTACGAGGCAGCGTGTAGTGTAAGCTACGAGGCAGCGTGTAGTATAAGCTACGAGGCAGCGTGTAGTATAAGTACGAGGCAGCGTGTAGGGGTTAAGCTACGAGGCAGCGTTTTTAGTATAAGCTACGAGGAAAGCGTGTAGTTAAGAGTTTTAAGCAAACGAGGCAGCGTGTAGTATAAGCTACGAGGCAGCGTGTAGCATAAGCTACGAGGCAGCGTGTAGTATAAGCTACGAGGCAGCGTGTAGTATAAGCTACGAGGCAGCGTGTAGTATAAGCTACGAGGCAGCGTGTAGTATAATCTTGCATATCTGGTGTGACGGGTGTGACACACTGTCTTTATCTCTCCTGTCCTTCCTCGCAACACGCGGTAATATAGCAATTTGTCCTCATTTTTACGTGCAACATCACTACTTGACGTCTAACAAACTGAAACTTGGCTTATGACCATGAGATTCCTAAGTCAAACGCCCCAGTCAAGATATGAAATTTCATATACAAGTAATTTTTTCCATACAGTTGTTTTGCTTGTTTACGTCGTGTGCCAACTTAGTGAGACCCAGCAACTTACTGCTGTCCACATCACCTCTCACCCACTTTTTTCAGGTCCACATCCTCTATCTCCTCACTCCAACATCCCCCACTATGTAATATAACTGACTTCTGTTCTCGCAATGTAACTATCATCTAAAAATGGGTGGCAACATAGTGCTGATGCAATTGTGAACACACGAAGGTATAATGACTCACTATATAATGACTCATCAGATAATGATGACCCTCAGATGGAATCATTATTATACCTTGGCAATGTGTGGAACTACACATACGAATGGTTAAAAACCACTAATCTCTATTTAACAATTTCAAATTCAATATAGTTTTTGAAAATACGTCATGAAAAATTATTTCATCAATAATTCCTCCTGAAAATGCTGATGGTTCTGTCTAAGATTCCACGAACAAATTGCAATAAATTTAATTTTGGCCACACTGAAAAACAACAAGATCTGAACTTAAATTAGAGCAACATAAACGTAGCGTAAAAACTGGAGAAGCATATATGTTTTTTATTTATATATATATATTTATATATATTTATATATATATATATATATATATATATATATATATATTTATATATATATATATATATATATATATATTATTTTATATATATATATATATATATATATATATGTCGTGCCGAATAGGCAGAACTTGCGATCTTGGCTTAAAAAAGCAACGTTCATCTTGCCATATAGGACAAGTTTAAAATTTGTGTATGCAATAATTTCGCCAAAATCATTCTGAACCTACGAAAAAAATTTATTTCACTGTTTGTTTAGTATTAAATTACTGTAAACAAATCTAAAAAAATATTTAGTTGGGTTAGGCCTAAAATAAATTGTTCTTTTTATAATAAGGTTAGGTAAGTTTTCTAAGTTCCTTTTGGTGCAAAATTATAAATTTTTACATCACGTTAATGAAAAAAATATATATCTTTAAACGTATAAGAGAAAATTTTAGAAAGTACTTAATTTTAAATGAGTTCTCGCTAATTTACCAATTTTACATATTCGGCACGACACACATATATATATATATTTTAAAATATTTTATATATATATATATATATATATATTATATATAATATATATTTTATATATATATATATATATATATAATATAATATATATATATATATATATAATATATATATCATATATATTTTATTATATATTATATATATTTTATATATATATATTATATATATATATATATATATATATATATTTATATATATATATATATATATAATATACACCCTCTATAATATCCACCTTTATGAAATATAGTTCAGTTAATTAATTCATTGAATGGCGAGTCGTTATCCTCGCCTTTCACCTTTTGACCTTCTGTCCTCTTCCTCCATCTTATGACAGACTAATATCCTTACTCTTATTCCCTTCCTTCATTTGAATAATAGGTATTACAATAATAAGACAAAAGATGTCTCGAAGGCTCTGCTCCATCGCCTACTACACGCATCTGTAGAATATGGTAGTGTCGATTAGGAAATATAAACACTGCCTAAGTGTTTATATTTCCATTGTGTCGATATTTTATACCATTTATTTCCATAGTAGCGATTAGACAGGTGAATCGTTTAACAACTTAAGAAAGGAGGAGCACTCAGCAGGCCTATTAGCCCTCTGCTATGCAAGTCTATCTCAAGCCCAAACCCACTAACAAAAATATCTACCCATCCCATTTTCAGTGCTACCCAACCCTATTAAGTCTCACTCAAAGTCACCCTCTCTCACTCGTGTATATAATAAATAATAATATAAGAAAAGATGAACTTTGCAGCAGGCCTACTGGCTCATACTTAGCAAGTCCTATCCAAACCCACTGATAAAAATATTTGCCCAACCCATGTTAGACACAGAAGCAACTAATGTGGCATTTTTTTTATTGTGGCAACGTTTCGTTCTCCAGTGGCTTTGCCAAGTTCCTGGAAAGCCAATGTGTGGCGAAACGTTTCCTCAATAAAGATACCCAAGTGTTGGATATGTGTCTAATTTACCAACTTGTCGGTTCTCTGAACCATTCATCTACACAGCCAGGAGTCTATTGGTCATCCCCATTATGCGTGAGGGTAGGCTGGAAATAAATGGTATAAAATACCGACACAATGGCAATATAAACACAAATGCAGTATAATGTGATCCTTTATTGACTACGTTTCGCCCACACAGTGGGCTTTTTCAAGTCACAAACAGAACTACCTGGGGTGGAAGGAACGCGAGTATTTATAGTCCGGCTGAGGTCAGGTGAAGAATGCTGCATCTGATGATGTACCGAGTTGGGTTGTAGAGTCTAAAAACTTGGGTAGCTTGGAAAGGAGACTGGACAAGTTTGTGAGCAGACCTTCTACAGTGTTCTTATGTGGGATAGCGATGAAGAAGTTTCTTGGCAAGTGGTTCAGCTATGTTATAGAAGCCACTATTCTGGTTGAAGTTGTCGGATATAGAAATAAGTGATGATTCCAGGATTCTTCGGTATTGAGTGTTGTCTTCTGTGGCGATTAAGTCTTGAGTTTTCTGTAGTTTATCAAGTGGTTGTGTGAATTACGGTGTTGTACGCAGGCTTCCTTGTGTCGTCAGCCCTGCTTGCGTATTGGTGTTCTGAAATACGTGTTTGGAAAGGTCCCTTGATGTTTCGCCCACGTATAACTTGTTGCAGTCATTACAAGGGATTATGTATACCCTGCAGAGGATGGGGGCTTGTCCTGCCTACTACGGGTGATGTCCTTGATGGTCGTGGTTGTGGAGGTAGATACTTGGAAATGATGTTTTGGCAAAGATGTTGGAAACATGTTTGGCAATGGAGTTGGTGGGAAGGACTATGTATCTCTTCTCGGCAGTGTCTTCTCTGGGTGTGTTGAAGATGTTTAGTGCTCGCCGTCTGCAGTCTCTGATGAAGGACGAGGATAGTGGATTTTGGGAAAATACCTGTTCAATTATAGTGCATTTTTCCCTCAAGGAACTCGTTGCTGCAGATTCTGAGTGCACGCAGGAAGAAGCCTATAATTACACCACGTTTGGTTTTGGTGTCGTGGTGAGAGTAGAAGTGGAGAAGATCGTTTTGGTTGGTGGTTTTCGATAGACTTTAAAACGAAGTTCGTGGTCACTTTGCAGAGTAGAACATCAAGGAAAGGAAGAGTGTTGTCGACCTCTTCTTCAAGTGTGAATGGATTGAAGGCTCGACCTGGTTGAGCTTGTCTTGGAGAGTTTGGGAACGTTGAAGCGTTTAGGAGTTATGAGGAGAATGTCGTCAACATAACGGAGCCAGGTGACAGCGAAGGAATAATGGTGGAGAAACGTTCGGCTTCTAGATGTTCCATGTATAGTTTCGCTAGGACTGCACTGATGGGGCGAACCCATGGGTAGTCCAAAAGTCTGCTGAAAGAGGTGATTTTCAAAAGAGAAAACCGTAAAGCCAACACATAGTTCAACCAGGTCGATGAAGTCGCTGGCTGGAATGGGAAAATCAAGTGAATCGTCAATTTTCTTGCGCAAGAGATCGATGGCTTGTTTAGTGGGTACTTTAGTGAAATTGACGATTCACTTGATTTTCCCCATTCCAGCCAGCGACTTCATCGACCTGGTTGAACTATGTGTTGGCTTTACGTGTTTCTCTTTTGAAAATCACCTCTTTCAGCAGACTTTTGGACTACCCATGGGTTCGCCACTCAGTGCAGTCCTAGCGAACCTATACATGGAACATCAAAGAAGCCGAACGTTTCTCCACCATTTTCCTTCGTCTGTCCCTGGCTCCGTTATGTTGACGACATTCTCCTCATAACTCCTAAACGCTTCAACGTTAAAGCCTCCAAGACAAGCTCAACCAGGTCGAGCCTTCAATCCAGTTCACACTTGAAGAAGAGGTCGACAACACTCTTCCTTTCCTTGATGTTCTACTCTGCAAAGCTGGGCCCCGAACTTCGTTTTTTAAAGTCTATCGAAAACCCACCAACCAAAACGTCTTTTCCACTTCTACTCTCACCACGACACCAAAACCAAACGTGGTGTAATTTTAGGCTTCTTCCTGCCCTGCTCTCAGAATCTGCAGCAACGAGTTCCTTGAGGAAGAATGCACTATAATTGAACAGGTATTTTTCCCAAAATCCACTATCCTCGCACTTCATCAGAGACTGCAGACGGCGAGCACTAAACATCTTCAACACACCCAGAGAAGACACTGCCCAGAAGAGATACATAGTCCTTCCCACCAACCCATTGCCAAATGTTTTCCCAAAATCTTTGCCAAAACATCATTCCAAGTATCTACCTCCACAACCACGACCATCAAGGACATCACCCGTAGTAGGCAGGACAAGCCTCCATCCTCTGCAGGGGGATAATAATCCCTTGTAATGGGCTGCAACAAGTTATACGTGGGCGAAACATCAAGGGACCTCCAAACACGTATTTCAGAACACCAATACGCAAGCAGGTCTGACGACACAAGGAATGCCTGCGTAACAACACCGTAATTCACACAAAACCCCTTGATAAACTACAGAAACTCAAGACTTATCGCCACAGAAGACAACACTCAATCCGAAGATCCGGAATCATCACTTATTTCTAATCCGACAACTTCAACCAGAATAGTGGCTTCTATAACATAGCTGAACCACTTGCCAAGAAACTTCTTCATCGCTAACCCACATAAGAACACTGTAGAAGGTCTGCTCACAAACTTGTCCAGTCTCCTTTCCAAGCTACCCAAGTTTTTAGACTCTACAACCCAACTCGGTACATCATCAGATGCAGCATTCTTCACCTGACCTCAGCCGGACTATAAATACTCGCGTTCCTTCCACCCCAGGTAGTTCTGTTTGTGACTTGAAAAAGCCCACTGTGTGGGCGAAACGTAGTCAATAAAGGATCACATTATACTGCATTTGTGTTTATATTGCCAGTGAGGGTAGGCTGTTGAACAGTCTTGGGCCGTGGACACTTACTGCGTTTTCTCTTAGTGTACCCTACTTTTCATTGGGGATATGTTACACAGTGTGCTGAGTCTTTTGCATTTGTATGGAGTAATATCTGTGTGAAGATTTGGGACCAGTCCCTCTGGAATTTTCCAGGTGTAGATCATGATGTAGAATGAAACACTTATGCAACATATGGGAATCTTTATTGAAGAAATGTTTCGCCACACAGTGGCTTCAACAGTCTAATACAAACCAGAAAGGCGTAAGGAGAAGAGGAGTTTGAGGTAATCAATCCGTTTCTGCTTTGTATTCGACTGGTGAAGCCACTGTGTGGCGAAACGTTTCTTCAGTAAAGAATCCCATATGTTGGACAAGTGTCTCAATCCGAAACTTGTCAGTTTTAAACCATTTATCACACAGATTATGCTGTATTTTTCTTGCCTGCGTTCCAGGGAGTACAGGTCAAGGGACTTCAAACTTCAAGACTTGCCCAAGTATGGACCGGTAGGCCTGTTGCAGTGTTCCTCCTTTCTTATGTTGTATCCCTCCACCATCGCCACAAGTCTGTCTCCCCCAACAGCTGGTCTCGTCTCGTTCACAACTTATGATCAGTCAGTCCCAAATCCTACGAAATTGGATTCGGTGATCATAGTTTTACCTCAGTTGTCACCAAGAGGTTTTATTTTTAAACCCTCCGACGGTGGTTAGTACAGAGACTTAACATCGATTTGGGAAGTCTGTTTTATTTTTTGTGGGGTCCGTGGTGGGTTTTGTGAGTTCTGGGTGGGTTTTGTGGGCCCTGGTTATGTTTCATGGGTTCCTGGATGCATCTCATGGGTCCTAGGTGAGTTCCGTGGGTCCTGGGTGCGTTTCGTAGGTATTGGGATCAAATTAATAAAAATAGTTACCATACATGCAGTAGTCTTGCATTTTTATGATAGTAACCGTATGTGTCTGCACTTCCCTAGTGGTAGTTGCAGAAGGGAAAAGAAAGGAAGGAGGGGAGGGGGTTCGATTCTCAGTTACTAGAGTGTGATAACATCTCCACCTCCAGCTGGTGTGTGAGACTCTCTGAGGAGCCACAAATGTAAGCTCTCGCTGCTTCTATTTCCTTTAGTTAAATGAATTTTCTCCAGTCCTCTACGTCATGACAAGCGTCTTCATCTCTTGCTACTCCTCGTCCTCTTTCTCCTCCTCCTTCTCTTTCTTCCCCTCCTCCTCCTCGTCGTCCTCCGTCATCCATCAGCATCACTGACAAGCTTCTGTTATCCAAGCTCACAACGATGGATTTCCCAGGTCAAATACGCAAGAGAAAAAACAGAAACAAATGCCGTAAAAATATATAGTATCAAACTCCATAAATGTTGTGGTTATTGGATTTTGCATTCGGTCAGTTTCAATCAAAATGTAATACCCTCTGTCACAGGATTAACCCGAAAATAATCAATCAAATTTCGAAGTAATTGGGCGGTGTATTTGCGGTTTATAGGTCACAGAACAGCAGACTCGACGTCCAGATAAACTAACAGGCAGATATACACCCATATTATAATATATATATATTATATATATATTTATATATATATTATATTATATATATATATATATATATATATAATATATATATAAAATATATAAGAAGAAGAACTGGCCTAGGAGATGAAAATGTTGAACATTCCAGGATGCAGCTGGATGTGTACAGTGCTGAAGCAGCTTGAGCAGTGGCGAGGAAGCATTGTAATGGTGCAACCTGAAATGTTTACTCACACTTCAGTGGTAATTCACGAGTACTACAGCTCTTTAACTCTCCTAGTGGTAACCCCTCAACGTGAGGTAAAAAAATGCAGGAAATGGCTGATTGCTGACGATTATGATTAAGACTAAAATTACTGGACAGGGTTTGACTGGCACAATGTATTGCTCTCGGTAGAGATTGATGAAGATGAATGTAAACACAGCGATACGTCTCAATCAAATCTTACTGTACAACTTGGGGGTCTTCGATTTCTTTCGAGGACCTGTGGACGCTCTCACAGTGTGGTCGATGCTTTAGCTCGAGAGAGCGACCCAAGGAAACATAGCTGAAAGAAGCCGAACTATCGACTACTTGAGGGGAAAAAACTGGACCTTCATCGTAACATTCCGGTACTTGGACCTCGATCACTTCAAATACACCATCTTCATTTCTCACCACTGAATATCTAGGGAGTGCGAGGGAAGGGGAGGGAGGAATTACATTGCAATATTCCAAAGTCACAGCGTGTGACCTTTGATAAGAGTGCACGAATAACTCCTGAAGTGGCATCCACTGAGAATGCTGAAGGGGCTGGGAGAAAGCCAAGTCTCCTTAAAATAACGTGAATAACAATGAGTGGCATCCTGTAACAAGGGTCACGCACGGGAAGCACACAACATCGAATGGGAGATAATAACACGGTGTGAAAACCTGGAGAAAGTGTGAATTGAGTGTTGTGCACTGGAGTGAGGGCTAAGCTGACAAGGCAAAACCAGTAACTCATGCTTTTGCCTCAATAAACACCTTGTGTATCACAATTGCGTACAGAGAGAGAGAGAGAGAGAGAGAGAGAGAGAGAGAGAGAGAGAGAGAGAGAGAGAGAGAGAGAGAGAGAGAGAGAGAGAGAGAGAGACTCAACATACAGGAAGCACGGAGATTCAGCTAGATTTATTGCACAGTTACCACAGCGTTGATGCAGTGCTCAAAGCACTAAGAAGCACAGCTCTGATTCCAGATTTAAAACAGAGAAATTCAAAGCTTGGAGAGATGCGGCACAAAACAGCATTCATTGTTATTATTATAATGCCTCTGCATCAACAACAACAACAACAACAACAACAACAACAACAACAACAACTACAACAACAAAAACTACAACAACAACAACAACTACAATAATAATAATAATAATAATAATTATAATAACAATACTACTACTACTACTACTACTACTACTACTACTAATAATAATAATAATAATAATAATAATAGTAATAATGTCTCTACCATCAGTGCTGACCAATAATGAATCAATAAATCAGCGGAAATCAAATTGAGCCTTAAGAAAAAAAATATATAATTGATTTTCGATAATAGTAAATAAATTCACCTATAACATATATATATATATATATAATATATATATATATATATATATATATATATATATATATATATATATATATATATATATATATATATATATATATATATATATATATATATATATATATATAAACAAACTGCGTCTAGCCGGGGGATCGAACCTATGTTGTTTTAGCCCGCCTCTTGAGAAGAGCGAAAGTTCACGACGCCCTAAACCAATGGACCATAGAATCCTACAAACATGAGCCTAACGAACTAGGCTTGCTTCATGTTGCGAGGACATACGTTGGTGTGGTTGCCTCAGAGCTAATTTCATTCTACTTCCCGTTTGGTGTACTATCCTCCACAAGCAGTACACATATTATTGTAACAATGAACGAGTGGTATTTAATCAATAAGAAAGTGCGGCTAGCAAGGGAATCGAACCCGTGTTATTTCAGCCCGCTTCGTGGGAAAAGTGAAAATTTGCGACGTATGTGTGTGCATAAAAAATAGAAAATGCACAATACCATGAATGAAACAATACACAATTAACCCGCATGTATGAGGCAAACTTACGACGACGTTTCGGTCCGACATGGACCATTAACTAGTCACACAGAAGCGCTAAGGAATGATGATTATGATTATAAATTGGTCAGGAAAGAAGCATACACGGGTCTTTTCCAGATGATGACCCGTCACTCGTTCCGGAAGGAGTGTCGAAGTTTGTACAAGTTGATTCAATGTTTACAGCCCTATGTGGGGTAGCCCTATTACAAGGGAGCAGCAAATTTTCTCTGGGTCAAGTGGAGTACCGTTTTCAGCCCTATGACAAGGGCACGGTGAGTCTTCTTCAGCACAAGTGGTGTAGAGTTACCTACAATCGTCGTAGACACACTGTAGCTGGGACAAAGCACGTCTTAATAATAATAATAGTAATAATCTTTATTTCTACAAGTACATGTACAAGGTATACAGGGCTATCTGACATCAATGACACACTACTATATAAAAAGCCCCTTGTTATGCAGAGCATTTCGAGCAAATTAGGTCAATTTTGTCCCCACTATGAGACCCACACCAGGTGACTAACACCCAAGTACCTGTTTTACTGATGGGTGAAGATGGACAACAGGTGCTTTTATGAAATATGTCCTAATGTTTCCACCCGTACCAGGGATCGACCCCCGGACCTCAGTGTGTGAGTTGAGTGAGCTACCAATCGACCTACGGGACAAGTGGTGTCTTGTGTCAGGGTGTGTACGGTGGTGCGAATCATCTTCAATTCCACAGATTCGTTTGCTACCTTCCCTACTCATACTGAGCTTGTAGGGAGTAGCAGAGGTACTAGCGTAGGAGTCATGGCTAAATCTCGAGGGATCTCAGGGTCGGTGTCTGCACTGGTATCAGGCTATCAACTCTTAAAAACTCTGCTCCATTTGAGGTATTCCTGGCACTTGGGGCTCAGTCCAAGTGCCTGTGGGACTCAAAGGTTCTCTGGAAGTCTGCCATGAAATTCAGCATGAATGGTTAACAATGAATTTGCCATGAACGAAGTTCTGGCACAGGTCTAGTGACTAGTCACTAGCTCCTAAAGAAGTGTCAGTGTTTATACAAGTGGATTACAGTTTACAGCCCTATGGCGGAGGCAGCCCAATGACAAGGTCATAAAAGAAATCTTAGACTTGCCGACACTGACAATGCTCTTTTCTTTCATGTTAGAGATCACAGTCATCCTATTAATTGGTCCTCTGCCAAAACTGTCGACCTTTCTAGCCTTCAAAGACGCCGTTTTGTCGAAGCATCTCTTATATACAACTTTCCTAATGTGAATCTTAGTCCTGGCTTTGTCTCTGTAGATGCCTTCCTTTCTCACTGCACTGTCAAATGCTCAAAACTTCAGAGCACTCGTGATCTGACCTGGTCTTATCTCCCCATTTCCTTTACCATGTTTCCTTTGCCTTTACGATTTTCTGCCTAAGGTGGGTTCTGGTCTATGGGTTTTGTCCTGCTGGGATTTTGTCCAACCGTCATGGACTATTAGCTCTCCTGCACTGCTCATTTTTTCTAGTTCTTAGACTACCTTCTCCATTACCACTACCACCACTACCACTACCACTACTACTTCTACTACTACTACTACTACCACCACTAGTATCACTACTATTATTTTAGTACTATTTCCTCCTCTCGTTACACTACTGTCCCCCTCTCGTATATATTCTGGCTTCCTTCCCTTCGCGCATCTGTCCCATTATATAGTTAATGGTCAAAGTCGGACCAGAACGTCGTCATAAGTATCAGTCTCCTGTGTGCGGCTTATTAGTATGTATGTATGTATATATATATATATATATATATATATATATATATATATATATAATTATATATATATATATATTATATATGTATTATATATATATGTATATATGTATATATGTATATATATATATATATATATATATATATATATATATATATATATATATGTGTGTGTGTGTGTGTGTGTGTGTGTGTGTTGTGTGTGTGTGTGTGTGTGTGTGTGTGGATACCTAAACGCACATCCCTATGCTTGATAGTTACAACTGTGTTAGAGAGTTTTCCACACAAGATTCCACATTTTAAATTTAAATTATTAGGTTAAGAGTTTCCGTGAAATCTTCGTTCAATAAAAAGAAATATAAAAAGCCTCTGGTTAGCGTCACATTCTCAAAAGATCCACTTCTCATCTTTTATGAAGCCACAATGGAGCTGAAAGCCAAGACTAATGTTTTTTGTGAGTGAATTCGAACACTTGGTCAAAAGTACTGTTATTTAACTTTTCCTCAGCGGTACACATGTGCGAACTGAGGAACATGCGATTCAGTGACATGCTGAAATTATGTTCTGAATGCAAGATTTATTCGGGGCCTCAGCACCTACTCCGCAGGCGAGAGTTAGCTCATCTTATTAACAAATCTCATTCTCTCTTATCAAAAGGTGTGGTCACAGACCAGGCTTTTGTGGGAAGACGACGAGGATCCCTGAAACCATCACCAGGTAGGTAGGTAGGTAAGTAGGTAGGTCTCAGACCATTCCAGTTGTAATTCTGAGAAAACGTAAGTAGAGTTTAGGCAGTATGTGCACAAGAACATGACTCTGCAGAGATCAGAGAAGCCGACCGACAGGACTGTCGCAAACATTGATGTTATTTAAGGAATTTTTGCCCTGAGAAATCTTTATATATACATACATATATATATATATATATATATATATATATATATATAAAAATATATATATATATATTATAATATATATATATATATATATATATATATATATATATATATACATACATAAAACGCTGTATACTTCAGTAAATAACATACAGTGGCTGGAAACGTCTGGTTGGCGAAATTTAAAGTACTGAAATAAAACGTATTGATGGTACTCTCGGAGACACTGCAGCTCAGTCGAAGATAAACATAATTCGCCTATCTGACGCTTTACGTCTGTTACCTGTACGACACTTCGCGTCACCTTACATGTATGGCACGTTGCGTCACTTTACCTTCATGACTGCGTCTGTTTACCTCTCTGGTTCCTAGTCATAATCAAAGCAAAAATAGTTAATTGAATAAACGGAAACGAAGTAAATAATAAATTTTGGATAAATCTAATTAAAAGTAGATAAAGAAAATATTCCAATTAAGATTAAGTGAGGCTGGAATTCATTTTGGCCACGAGTCACAAAACCGTCTTAAAAATTGGCAAAGACCAATATTTCATTAGGGGGGAAAAAAAGGCAAAATGGCCACTGAAATGAATGAAGAGATGAAGGCAGGATTGTATATTAATCAGAAGACTCATTGGAAATAAGTAGTAAACACAGGTGGGAAAACACGTCTCTCATCCCCTGAAAGCATATGAACTGTGAATATACAGAACGCGTAGCTCGACCCCAAGCCCACACAGGGATCGATCCCCATTACGGATGGAAATATTAGGCTGTGTTTCCTTAAGACACCTGCTGTCCATGTTCACCTAACAGTAAAATAGGTTTCTGGGTGTTAATCCACTTGTGTGGGTCGCATCCCGAGATAAAATTGACCTAATTTTCCCGAATTGCTCTGCATAACAAGGGGTTTTCTGTATAGTAGTATGTCATTGATGTCAGCTAGGACTGTATACCTTTTACATGTACTTGTAGAAATAAAGATATTATTATATACTGGGATCCTGTTGAAATTCTCTAGATATTCTCATTAGATCCTCCTACGATCCTCCTGGGAGTCTCTAAATACAGTCATTAGATCCTCCTGGGATCCAATAGGGATTCTCCCTGCATTCTTCAGGTATATCTGTGGGATCCCCCCCCCCTTTTTTTTTAACCTTCTCCTTCCTGTTCTGAGGAGGATCTCGACATAGGGATCGAAACGTTCAGTTCGGTTTGCTTCGTGTTTACTTTTGAGTGTGTGTAGGGGGGGGGGAGGGGTAGGGAAGGGAGGGTAGGGCTAGGTAACGATTTTAGAGTTAGCTGGGAAAAACCAGAAAGAAAAACTGGTCCACCGAATTAAAAAATATAGTTTTATTTTTTCATTTATAATGCTAATAAAATAAAGAAAAAATAATTTTAACAGAAGATTACAAAGAGCCATTTTTTTTTTACATATTCCATCTACCATACTTGTAAATTACCCGTAAGTAGTGAAGGAAGCGAGAGATGTGAACCCACCATCCACCAGCACAAAGGTCAGATATGTAATGTACAAGTATGGGGTTAAGTCAGTAAATTACTAGTAGTGGAATAGCTCATTATCAGTAATTAAGTGTCAACAGTTCCCCCATGTTAAATTACCACTGGTCAGGTTTACCGCCGCCAGATTTGACAGACCAATCATTGTTGGTGA
>NC_069415.1:9198708-9248708 GCF_026875155.1 Cherax quadricarinatus | reverse complement strand
AGGCGTGGTGGGGGAAGGGCGTGTGGGGGAAGATGTGGGGACGAGTGTGGGGGAGGCGTGTGGGGAAGGGCGTGTGTGGTAAGGCGTGTGGGGGAAGGCGTGGTGGAAGGCGTGTTGGGGAAGGCGTGTGGGGGAAGGCTGTGGGGGAAGGCGTGTGGGAAGGAGTGTGGTGGAAGCGTGTGGGGGAAGGCGTGTGGGGGAAGGAGTGATGGGGAAGGCGAGTGGGAGGCGTGTGGGGAAGAGTGATGGGGGAAGGCGTGTGGGGTAGGCGAGTGGGGAAGGGCTTGTGGGGGAAGGAGTGTGGGGAAGCGTGTTGGGGAATGAGTGTGGGGGAAAGGCGTGTAGGGGAGAGGAGTGTGGGGGAAGGAGTGTGGGGAAGGCGTTGTGTGGAAGAGTGTGGGGGAAGGAGTGTGGGGAGGCGTGGGGGGAAGGAGTGTGGGAAGAGTGTGGGGGAAGGAGTGGGGGGGAAGGCGTGTGGGAAGGAGTGTGGGGAAGATGTTGGGGGAAGGAGTGTGGGGAAGGCGTGTGGGGGGAAGGAGTGTGGGGAAGGCGTGTGGGGAAGGAGTGTGGGGGAAGGAGTGTGGGGGAAGGAGTGTGGGGAAGGAGTGTGGGGAAGAGTGTGGGGAAGGCGTGTGGGGGAAGGAGTGGTGGGGAAGAGTGTGGGGGAAGGAGTGTGGGGGAAGGAGTGTGGGGGAAGGCGTGTGGGGAAGGAGTGTGAGGGAAAGGAGTGTGGGGGAAGGAGTGTGGGGAAGCGTGTTGGGGAAGGCGTGTGGGGGAAGGAGTGTGGGGGAAGGAGTTGTGGGGAAGGCGTGTGGGGGAAGGAGTGTGGGGGAAGGAGTGGTGGGGGAAGGAGTGTGGGGAAGCGTGTTGGGGAAGGAGTGTGGGAAGAGTGTGGGGGAAGGAGTGTGGGGGAAGGAGTGTGGGGAAGGGATGTAGGGGGAAGGAGTGTGGGGGAAGGATGGTGGGGGAAGGAGTGTGGGGGGTAGCGTGTGGGGGAAGAGTGTGGGAAGGAGTGTGGGGAAGGAGTGTGGGGAAGGAGTGTGGGGGAAGGGAGTGTGGGGGAAGACGGTGTGGGGAAGGACTGGTGTGGGGAAGGATGTGGGGAAGGAGTGTGGGGGAAGGAGTGTGGGGGAAGGTGTGTGGGGGAAGCGTGTGGGAAGGAGCGTGGGGAAGAGTGTGGGGGAAGGAGTGGGGGGAAGGCGTGTGGGGGAAGGACTGTGGGGAAGGAGTGTGGGGAAGGAGTGGGGCAGGCGTGTGGGGGAAGGATGTGGGGGAAGAGTGTGGGGGGAAGGAGTGTGGGGAAGTGGGGAAGGAGTGTGGGGGAGGAGTGGGGGAAGGAGTTTGGAAGGAGTGTTGGGGAAGGAGGTGTGGGGAAGGTGTGGGGGGAAGGAGTGTGGGGGAAGGATGTGTGGGGGAAGAATGTGGGGGTAGGAGTGTGGGGGTAGGAGTGTGGGGGAAGGCGTGTGGGGGAAGGAGTGTGGGGGTAGGGAGTGTGGGGAAGGAGTGTGGGGAAGGCGTGTGGGGGAAGGAGTGTGGGGGAAGGAGTCGGGGGAAGGATTGTGGGGGAAGGAGTGTGGGGGATAGGAGTGTGGGGGAAGGAGTGTGGGGGAATGCGTGTGGGAAGGAGTGTGGGGGAAGGAGTGTGGGGAAGGAGTGTGGGGAAGGCGTGTGGGGGAAGGAGTGTTGGGGGAAGGAGTGTGGGGGTGGTGGTGTGGGGATGGTGTGTGGGGATGAGTGTTGGGGGATGTGGGGGGGGGGGGGGGGGGGGGGGGGGGGGGGGGGGGGGGATGGCGTGGGGGGAGGGGATGTGGGGGGGGGAAGGATGTGTGGGGAAGAGTGTGGGGGATGGTGTGTGGGGATGGTGTGTGGGGGTTGAGTGTGGGGGTAGAGTGTGGGGGAGGTGTGTGGGAAAGGAGTTGGGATGGAGTGGGGGGGATGGAGTGTGGGGGAAGGAGTGGGGGGGAAGGTGTGGGGGGAAGGAGTGTGGGGAGGAGTGTTGGGGAAGAGTGTGGGGGAAGGAGTGTGGGGGAAGAGGTGGGGGTTGGATGTGGGGGATTGAGGTGGGGAAGGAGTGTGGGGGTAGGTGTGTGGGTAGAGTGTGGGGAAGGAGTGTGGGGGAAGGAGTGTGGGGGATGGGTGTGTGGGGTAGGTGTGTGGGGGATGGCGTGGGGGGAAGGAGTGTGGGGAAGGAGTGTGGGGGGAAGGGTGTGGGGTAGGTGTGTGGGGTTGGGAGTGTGGGGGAAAGGAGTGTGGGGGAAGGATGTGGGGAAGGATGTGGGGGAAGGAGTGGGGGGTAGGAGTGTGGGGAAGGCGTGTGGGGGAAGGTGTGTGGGGGTTGGAGTGTGGGGGAAGGAGTGTGGGGAAGGGTGTGGGGGAAGGCGTGTGGGGTGATTGAGTGTGGGGGTAGGCTTGTGGGGGCAGGAGTGTGGGATGGAGGGTGGGGGAAGGCGTGTGGGGGAGGAGTGTGGGGAAGGAGTGTGGGGGAAGGATGTGGGGAAGGAGTGTGGGGGAAGGAGTGTGGGGAAAGGAGTGTGGGGGAAGGCGTGTGGGGAAAGGAGTGGTGGGGGGAAGAGTGGGGGGAAGGAGTGTGGGGAAAGGAGTGTGGGGGAAGGAGGTGGGGGAAGGAGTGTGGGGGAAGTCGAGTGTGGGGGGAAGGAGTGTGGGGGAAAGAGTGTGGGGGAAGGAGGTGGGGGAAGAGTTGTGGGGGAAGAGTGTGGGGAAGGAGTGTGGGGGAAGAGTGTAGGAGAAGGAGTTGGGGAAGGAGTGTGGGGGGGAAGGAGTGTGGGGGAAGGATTTGGGGAAGGAGTGTGGGGGAAAGGAGTGTGGGGGAAGGAGTGTGGGGAAGGAGTTGGGGAAGGAGTGTGGGGGAAGGCGAAGTGGGGGGGATAGAGTGTGGGGGAAGGGTGTGGGGAAGGAGTGTAGGGAAGGAGTGTGGAGAAGGAGTGTGGAGGAAGGAGTGTGAGGGAAGATTGTGGGGGGAAGGAGTGTGGGGGTAGGAGTGTGGGGAAAGGAGTGTGGGGGAGGAGTGTGGGGGAAGGAGTGTGGGGGAGGAGTGTGGGGGAAGGAGTGTGGAGGAAAAGTGTGGGGGAAGGAGTGTGGGGAAGTGTGTGAGGAAGGAGTGTGGGGGAAGAGTGTTGGGGAAGGGAGTGTGGAGGTAGGTGGGTGGGGGAAGGTTGGGGGGGAAGGATTGTGGGGAAGAGTGTGGGGAAGGAGTGTGGGGATAGGAGTGTGGGGTAGGAGTGTGGGGGAAGGTGGGGGGGTTGGTGGGTGTGGGAAGAAGTGTGGGGGAAGGAGAGTTGGGGGAAGGAGTGTGGGGAAGTTCAAGGCTGTGACAGCTATTTTCCAAGTGAATCTCCACACTGAGGTGCTGGAAGTGGCAGACAGACAGTGACTCTCCCACACTGAGGTACTGAAGGTGGCAGACAGACAGTTACTCTCTCACACTGAGGTTTCTGGAAGGTGGCAGACAGACATGACTCTCCACGCTGAGGTGCTGGAAGTGGCAGGACAGACAGTGACTTCTCCACACTGAGGTGCTGAAGGTGGCAGACAGACAGTGACACTCCACACTGAGGTACTGAAGGAGGCAGACAGACGTGACTCCCACACAGAGTGCTGGAAGGTGGCATACAGACAGTGACTCTCCACGCTGAGTTGCTGGAAGGTGGCAGACAGACAGTGACTCTCCACACTGAGTGCTAGAATGTGGCAGGCCAGACAGTGACTCACCACACTGAGGAGCTAGAAGTGAGGCAGGCAGACAGTGACTCTCCACACTGAGGTGCTGCAGGTGTGCAGACAGACAGTTACCTCTCTACACTGATGTGCTGGAAAGGTGGCAGACAGACAGTGAACTCTCTACACTGAGGTGCTAGAAGGTGCAGGCAGGACAGTGAATCTCCACGCTGAGGTGCTGGAAGGTGGCAGACAGACAGTGACCTCCACACTGAGGTGCTGCAGGTTGGCAGACAGACAGTGACACTCCACACAGAGTGCTAGAAGGTGGCAGGCAGACAGTGACTCTCCACCTGAAAGGTGCTGAAGGTGGCAGACAGACAGTGGACTCTCCACACTGAGGTGCTGGAAGTGTCAACAGACAGTGAATCTCCACACTGAGGTGCTGGCAGGGTGGCAGACAGACATGACTCTCCACACTGAGTGCAGGAAGGTGGCAAGACAGACAGTGACTCCTCCACACTGAGGCATGGATAGGTGGCAACAGACAGTGACTCTCCACACGAGGTGGCTGGAAGGTGGCAGACCAGACAGTGACTCTCACACTGAGGTGCTGGAAGTGGCAACAACAGTGGACTCTCTACACTGAGGTGCTGGAAGGTGGCAGACAGACAGTGACTCTCCACACTGAGGTGCTGGAAGGTGGCAGACAGACAGTGACTCTCCACTGTGAGGTGCTGGAAGGTGGCAGACAGACAGTGACTCTCTACACTGAGGTGCTGGAAGGTGGCAGACAGACAGTGACTCTCCACACTGAGGTGCTGGAAGGTGGCAGACAGACAGTGACTCTCCACACTGAGGTGCTGGAAGGTGGCAGACAGACAGCGACTCTCCACACTGAGGTGCTGGAAGGTGGCAGACAGTGACTCTCCACACTGAGGTGCTGGAAGGTGGCAGACAGACAGTGACTCTCCACACTGAGGTGCTGATATCATGTGGGAGTTCGATACGTGGATTAGGGTAGAAATACTCACGTAGGCTGTTTTACGTATATTGCTGTTATGTGGACAGAGCTCTTGCCAGCCGTACCTATCTCCTTGCTACCACACGTAATACTGGCTCGCCGGCTGCCCAGTACCCAGTAGGTCTTTGAATACTGCTGAGGTCAGCACAATATGAAAGACCGTGACTCAAGAGACGGTTGATCGTTGAGTCAGACGGTACTGGTAACTGGTTACTACTACTGAGACTGGTAACTGGTTACTACTACTGAGAGCTCGGCGACGCTAACGTATGTCGTCCCGACATACAACTAATACAAACTAGAGATGGTAGTATACGGCTTGGGCTGATTCTATACAATGTCAAAGTACACAACATTAAACATTAAAAATACATAAGTAGAACAATGGAATGAAAGCTTACGTAACTAAAACTGTAAAGAAATAAAAAGTATACGATGCACAATTTAAAACTCAAAATTGAACAACGAACTCTACTTGAGAATACAAGTGAAAAAAAAAAAAATTTTGATCGATCGTCTGTATTGTGGATCTACGGATTGAGGAAGGAAATTATACAAAAAAAGATTTTTTTAAACAAAAAGGCAGATTCGGTGCCGAAAATCTAGACTGTTAACTTCAGAAGCGGAGAGAACATGACACAAAAAAAAAAACTTAATTTATAATGATACTGTAATTTTTACTTACGGGTTATTTTCATTAACCCCAACTCTGCTGGGGTAAGTTTGGAAATATGCAAAAAGGGTTCATCTGGGGAGGAAAAAATTTGTAGCTGGGCAATCATGCGTTTTTGAGGCAAACTGAAGAAAGGTTAAAAAAGATACTTGAGGATTTCTCAATACCTTCGTGTACGTAGGGAATAACGACATTCAGGTTGACATCTGACTGAGTATCAGAGGAAGAGGGGGAAACAGGACAGGGGGTTGTCGAGTCGTCACATAGTCTGGTTGGAACTCATTACATCACAACAACCATATGACCAAAGCGATTCTTTTTAGCCCAGTACTAATTCTTAACCTTTACTTATTACCGGAATTTAAAACTACGCGAAAAGGACCAACAAATTTTGATCAAGCTTTGCATTGCAACATTTTTTAAAAGTTACAGCAAAACTCTCAAACCTACTTTGATTTTTGATGGCTTTAACCGGTTTTTGCGACCTTTGTAAATTCGCTTTGTTTTATGAAGTGTTTCACGATTCAAAAAACACTTTGAGCAAAAGCTGGTACGATTGCTACAAAATTCAGGGTTGAAATTTTGGTTGGATTAGAATACAACAACTCAAAGGGCAAACGTTTATCTACACCATACAATGCATAAGTGGAGTGTCACCTTAGAAAAATTTGTAACAGAATTTTAGCCATGCACTCGGGTAAACTTCATCCCAAGTTTCCTTTTGGGATGATAGGCCTCAGACATCAAGTACTTTCTTATTGGTTCTTTCCGCAAACCCCATTGTGGAGGTGATGAGGAACAATGGGGTTTTGTATTTGTACAGGGCCAAAATTTTTTCAAGAATTTCATTACAGAATTCACCTCCTTTCTTTACTAGGGACTTGGAGGGTATGCCTGCAGATAATGCTTTCTTTAAACGCTTTAGCTACTGTCTGGGCAGTCTTTCTCAATAGGAACAACCACAATATCGGGTGAAATGGCTACCATAACACACAGATTTTTTTACCTTGGGGGGACTTTGGGAATTGTTAACAAATCTAGCGCAACTCTTTCCCAAGGTTCGCTAGTATTTTGGATACACTTGGATTGGGATTAGGACCATTACATTGCCTTTATGTTGCATCAGACACTACATTTCCTAAATACTCGAAAATATCATTTGCCAACGGGGCCCAAAAATATTTCAATTGGCTTTTTTAACTAAACGATCCATCCCAGGGTGTGAAACCCCTGGTACATCGTGAACAAGCGTAAGGTACTTCAAAGTACTGGGGAAATTACAACGTATGCTCTTCTGTAGGAGTACCCAATCGGCTTTTTCATCAGAAATTTCTTGGTTCATGAGAAAAGTCCAAATGGGTGCGGGTGGCTTCACAGTCAAATAAGTTTCCTGGGCAAAATCGAATCACACCAGACCACATAGGATCGTTGTTGAGCATTCTTTCATCTTCAGCACTAAATGGGGGGTCTGCATTACTATACAACATTCCGATAAAGCATCTGGACTACTTTTGACTTGCCAGTAAATGCTCAAAGGTGGGATTGAACTTTTGATAGTCAAGGCCCATCTAGCAAACCTTCCAGTAGGTTGTTTTTCTGGAAAGGGGTATCAGTGGGCATGATCGTAAAGACATAAAACGAGTACTGAAAAAAGTCCGGAAGTTTTAAAGCCCATACTATTGCAAAAGCTTCTTGCTCGTTACTGAAATTTACGTTCACCCTTTGTAAGGACCTGGCTAGAAAAAAAATGCGTTGTACTTCCCATCGTTTTCGACTAGTACGGCCCCTAGCCAATTGAACACATCAGTTGTCAGATAGAAAGGCTTAAAAAAAATCTGGAAATTTCAAATTGGGCAAAAGTTAGCTTTTCTTTTTAGAGTTTGGAATGCTTTTTCTTGACGGAAGGCCCAAAAAAAAGGGACACTTCTTAAGCAACTCAGTTAGAGGAGCAGAAAAGGAAAAATAATTTTGCAAGAAAGATCTAAAAAACCCTGCTAAGCCCACAAAGGATTTTACGGCATCACAGTTTTGGGAGGGGAAAAATTTTAGGACGCATTATTTTACTTTGGTCAGTCGTAACCCTCTGGAGGGCTCTCCCGAAACTTAATTTCTGATCTGAAAATTGACATTTTGACAGTTTAAATTTTAAAATTGGCTTCTTCAACTTCCCAAGTAACCAAGTCTTTCAAGTGTGTATCCCGTCTTAGACATGCTTTTACGTCACTAATACACCAAATGCATTACCTATGAGACCCAAAAAGATTTAGCATACCCTTTGAAACGTGATGGGGGAAGATGTACCAAATGCCAAAACGGGGTTTGTGATAATGCCCTGTGGGAGTGGAGAATGCAGTTAGCTCTTGGCTGCCCTCGTAAGGGGACTTCCCAAAACCCTTGTAACAAATCTAGGGTTAAAAAGATTTTTTTACTCCAATTTACGAAAAAATCACCCATACAGGGGGTGGAAAGCGATCTGGAATGGTTTTTCGTTTAACTTCCAAATCAATTTCTGGACGCAAGACCATCTTCTTAGGAAATAGTATCAAGGGCATTCCAAGGGGAAAAGCTAGGTGCAAAACCCATCACAAGCTTTTTATTGATCAATTTTTTGGACAGCACTTGTGAAGAGGCATTCTGTACGAGGTATAAATAGGTCAGTACCAGGGTTAAGTGGAAACATGGGACAAAAATCGTATACCCATTTTCACCTGGTAAAACAAGGGTTTTCGACGTTTGTTCCGGGGTCAACAAACCTTTACTTTATTGGGAAAATCAGTGGGAGCTAAGTCTTTTTTCCTCAACTGGTGGAAAAAGATTGATCCAGTGAGGTGGAAGGTCTCCCCGGGAGAAATAGCACCGACCCACTGGTCAGGGGACAACATTCCCCCTACCGAACGGGGAAAGGGTATGAAAAAGGTCAACAAGATTGGTATTTGTCAAGGGGAACCTGTGACCAAAGTGGGCCAGGTAGAAAAGGATCTTCTATCTCAAAAACATGAAAAGGGGGCAACAAATAGACCTTTTACTTTGCAGGAATCACTGTCAATTTGGACGTTTTTCACCTCTGGAAAACTAGGAAACAATACAGACACTCTAGTGAAGCACTAGCCGCAACAAAAACGTCTTTCTGCAGACGGGATTGACATCACAAGAGAGGCATTACTAGTTTCAAGTAATTGTTTTCCGACAAGGCCCCCTTGGAGAAACTACTATCGAACGCAGCATTGCAGGGAAAAAAGGTTGAGCACTAAGGAAAACTGAGCGTCCTCGGACATTGAGGCATGGGCTATCCAGCAATTTTGAAGGTATAGGTGGGAAAACGATGGGGTGACAGAATTCCATGCCCGACCGCTTTGGGGACGCACGGGGAATGCATTAGCTTTTAAGGACTTTATCCCTACAAAATACTCTGAGCAGTATAACAATTTCGGATCCCAACGGGAACCCCGAATGGGAAAGATCAAATCGTCAATTTTTGCAGCCCCCGATAAGGGTCAGCACAAGCGTAATCTCTGGAACAAACCCATAGAAGGTCACCGGAAAGTAATCTGGTCGACAACAAGGGAAAGGAAAAGTGAAAATCTCTACCTTGGATAGAAAAAGGGTTTGGGCAGTCGTACCCCGGACACGCAGGTGAGAAACCAGATACTCCCCCTAAGGGGGGGACACAGGGCGGGTTTTACAGAAGGGCATGCGTAACTTCTTTTTCCTAAACAAACTAGACCCAAAAATTTGATTTTCGCACCAAATTCCCCTGAAAAAATTTTAACGGGCGCTTATAAACAGATGCTTGCACTATAGGGCCTATGGTTCATTGGAATTAGTGCAAACAAAAAAGGGGATTTTCATCAGAAAAAAATTGTTCTACTCCACCCCAAAATCACTGTTCAAGACATGGAAGCAAAAACCTCGGCAGGGTTGTCATTCCGAGACTGCTTAAGGCTTCAAAGGAGTTTTGAACGGGGGGGTGTACCCTTACACCTACTGTCACCCTGGGGGGGTTGACTGGGGCGCCGAATTCCCCCGACGGGGAAAAACGACTTGGTTCTGGTTAGTTTGAGAATTGAAAGAATGAGCCCGGTTCTGGTTATTTTGAAAAACCACGAATCTTTTCCTCGACGGGGTTTTTGCGGTTGGAAAACCACGGAAAAATTTGGGGTACTGAAGGGGTTTTAGAGAGCATAACCCGATGTTCATGCCATTATTCTATGAAATTACAGTAGGAAGATCTGATATCATCTCAGACGACGTCCTCTTAGGGGAACATCAGGACAATTAATGCAATATGGGCCCCGGAAACCACAGTTTTAAAAATTCCGCGACTATGGGGTTTCTGAAAGTACATGAAAACTACGGGGGTATAACGACTTGAACTGGGTTTTTGGGGATCCTGAGATGGTGACGACTAGATTTGTCTCTGGGCGCAAAAAAAGGTGGGCAGACTGAGGCAATTTGTGACATTTCTTTTAATACAAAGGGGAAAATACCCTGGGGCACAAGAACTACATGATTTAGGCTGTAATGGTTTCCCTCGTTACAGTTGGGGGATCACCCCTAAGCACCACAAAGCAGGTGGCATTAGTTCTTTTTAAATTTCTCCCAAAAGCTGCTATTTTAGCAAATTATTTGTAAATGGTTTAGCCTCTTCGAGAGAAAAGTGATATTGGGCAGCATTGATAAAAGAGATTAAAATTTTATCTAATTAAAAAGCAAAAGCCTCAACGTTTCATACTCTGGGTGGGAACACTAGTTTCTAAAACGACATAGGATCGTGTTTTTTCTGGCAAGGAAAGAACGAACTTCCTTTTGTGACCCCCTAGTAAGGTTCCTGAAGTCTCGCTTCAAGGAGCAACAACGTGAACACAGCAGGAGATCGTAAAGAGCTTCTTAGCAATTTGATAAGGGTTTCCTCTGAAGGAGGCCTTTCCCCAGGGCACTAGAGAGAACGAATGGCTCAAACCATGGGTCAAGACTATGTACATGCCATTGAAAAAAAGGAAGCTCAAGGAATCCGAGTATACTAAATATCCGGTTCTGGGTCGGCTGCAGTCGGAAGGAATGTGAGGTTATGACGGACCCGCAGTGTAGCCTAGAGTCTGAGTGTCGACATTCCTAAAGACCTTGACGGGATTGAGCATAAAGGCAAAGTAGAGAGAACAAATAAGGGGAAAAATAATGAACAATAAAAAATGATATAAAAATTTTAGAATTGAAAAAGAAAAGATATACAACTAATCTGCAGAATAATATTTTTAAAAACTGCAAATGGAATGAAAACTCAATTTTTAAAGGGCTATTGACAAAAAAAAAAAAAAATTTACATTGAAATAACGGTAAAAAAAATTTCGGGGACTGAATTAAATTCAAAATAGCGTCTTTACCTTTCTAAAAAAGAAATTAATTAATTTAAATTTTTAAATCAATGTGAAAGTATAAAATAAAATTATTTTTTTGTTAAAATGGGAAATTTTAAATATTTCTAAGAAGCATAGCAAAATTAAAAAAAAAATTTAAATTTTAAAAATAAATAAAAAAAAAGAATTTACCAGAACAGTTCAAAAAAAATAATTCACTTTAGAAAAAGTGCAACAAATAAAAGTGTAGAAATCCCCTGCAGAATAAAGTGCACTGGAAAACTATTTTTAAAAATGAAATTTTAAAAAATAAAAAAAAAAAATAAACTGATTGAAAAACCCTTTTAAACCCTTTAAATTTTAAATTTGACAAAAAATTTCTCAAGCAGAGTAAAGAAAACACTTTACGTTTAAAATAATTGAAATTGCATCAAGAGTGAATTTGTTCAAGAAATATAAAAATATGAATCAAAGGAACGAAACAGGTAGGTTAACACTTACAGAGGCAGGCACACTTCATTAAAAGATATTCTTACAACAAAATCCTGCTGTGGATACGACAAAATTTGCTGGCAAAAATAAGGGTACACAGTCTGCGAAAAATTAGAGGAATGAGACACTGCTGGCATACGAAAAAAGACACACATAGAAATAAATTGATAATTTGGTATACTGGAGCAATTAGCACACGAACTAAGCCAGGAAGCTTGAAACGGCTGCAACAGGCTTGCAGGATGAAAGCTGTGAGGGGAGTCAGGCTTGGCTGGTGGTGCCGGAGGGTAGAGCTGGTGGCTGGAGATTCACCTTTGACCCTGGCGCTACTCACACAAACAGCCTTCAACGCCTTGAATTACCCTTAAAAACGTAAATCCACGCTCCACACCGCTGCACACCATTTATCATGTGGGAGTTCGATACGTGGATTAGGGTAGAAATACTCACGTAGGCTGTTTTACGTATATTGCTGTTATGTGGACAGAGCTCTTGCCAGCCGTACCTATCTCCTTGCTAAAAAAAATTTATCATGTGGGAGTTCGATACGTGGATTAGGGTAGAAATACTCACGTAGGCTGTTTTACGTATATTGCTGTTATGTGGACAGAGCTCTTGCCAGCCGTACCTATCTCCTTGCTACCACACGTAATACTGGCTCGCCGGCTGCCCAGTACCCAGTAGGTCTTTGAATACTGCTGAGGTCAGCACAATATGAAAGACCGTGACTCAAGAGACGGTTGATCGTTGAGTCAGACGGTACTGGTAACTGGTTACTACTACTGAGACTGGTAACTGGTTACTACTACTGAGACTGAAAGGTGGCAGACAGACAGTGACTCTCCACACTGAGGTGCTGGAAGGTGGCAGACAAACAGTGACTCTCCACACTGAGGTGCTGGAAGGTGGCAGACAGACAGTGACTCTCCACACTGAGGTTTACCTGGAGTTTACCTGGAGAGAGTTTCGGGGGTCAACGCCCCCGCGGCCCGGTCTGTGACCAGGCCTCCTGGTGGATCAGCGCCTGATCAACCAGGCTGTTGCTGCTGGCTGCACGCAAACCAACGTACGAGCCACAGCCCGGCTGATCAGGAACTGACTTTAGGTGCTTGTCCAGTGCCAGCTTGAAGACTGCCAGGGGTCTGTTGGTAATCCCCCTTATGTGTGCTGGGAGGCAGTTGAACAGTCTCGGGCCCCTGACACTTATTGTATGGTCCTCTTAACGTGCTAGTGACACCCCTGCTTTTCATTGGGGGGATGGTGCATCGTCTGCCAAGTCTTTTGCTTTCGTAGTGAGTGATTTTCGTGTGCAAGTTCGGTACTAGCCCTCTTGGATTTTCCAGGGGTATATAATCATGTATCTCTCCCTCCTGCGTTCCAGGGAAAAACAGGTTTAGAAACCTCAAGCGCTCCCCGTAATTGAGGTGTTTTATCTCCGTTATGCGCGCCGTGAAAGTTCTCTGTACATTTTTCTAGGTCGGCAATTTCACCTGCCTTGAAAGGTGCTGTTAGAGGGGCAGCAATATTCCAGCCTAGATAGAACAAGTGACCTGAAGAGTGTCATCATGGGCTTGGCCTCCCTAGTTTTGAAGGTTCTCATTATCCATCCTGTCATTTTTCTAGCAGATGCGATTGATACAATGTTATGGTCCTTGAAGGTGAGATCCTCCGACATAATCACTCCCAGGTCTTTGACGTTGGTGTTTCGCTCTATTTTGTGGCCAGAATTTGTTTTGTACTCTGATGAAGATTTAATTTCCTCATGTTTACCATATCTGAGTAATTGAAATTTCTCATCGTTGAACTTCATGTGACTCTCCACACTGAGGTGCTGGAAGATGGCAGACAGACAGTGACTCTCCACACTGAGGTGCTGGAAGGTGGCAGACAGACAGTGACTCTCCACACTGAGGTGCTGGAAGGTGGCAGACATACAGTGACTCTCCACACTGAGGTGCTGGAAGGTGGCAGACATACAGTGACTCTCCACACTGAGGTGCTGGAAGGTGGCAGACAGACAGTGACTCTCCACACTGAGGTACTGGAAGGTGGCAGACAGACAGTGACTCTCTACACTGAGGTGCTGGAAGGTGGCAGACAGACAGTGATCTCAGTAGTAGTACCAGTGCCTAGTAACCAGTTACCAGTAACCAGTATAGCAGGATTTCAAACATCCCTCACCCGAAGGCACTCATGGGTCAGTCAAGATAGGGAGCAGAGAGAGGCAGGTCGGCTGTTGGCGCTTCCCATACTTTCCGTTATATTATACGTACTACCAGCCTACGTGAGTATTCTTACCCTATCCACGTATCGAAAACCCACATGACAGTGACTCTCCACACTGAGGTGCTGGAAGATGGCAGACAGACAGTGACTCTCCACACTGAGGTGCTGGAAGATGGCAGACAGACAGTGACTCTCCCCCACTGAGGTACTGGAAGGTGGCAGACAGACAGTGACTCTCCACACTGAGGTACTGGAAGGTGGCAGACAGACAGTGACTCTCCACACTGAGGTGCTGGAAGATGGCAGACAGACAGTGACTCTCCACACTGAGGTGCTGGAAGATGGCAGACAGACAGTGACTCTCCACACTGAGGTGCTGGAAGGTGGCAGACAGACAGTGACTCTTCAGGGTGAGCAAGGAAGCAAGTTCTCTTCGGCAAAACTTGTAATAGTTTTACCAGCAAGAGTTAAAGATCTCTTCTCATATTCTCTTTTTCTTTTATCTCTCTTATTCTCTTTTACTTTTATCTCTCATATTTTCAAACTTTTCCTCTCCTTCGAGCTTTCTTTTTAAGCTTTTCCTCTGCATCGAGCTTTCTCAAACTTTTCCTCTTCTTTCTTGAATCCTTTCAGAAAGCTTTTCTTTGAGCTTCCTTTTTCATTATGCCTTGAGCTATTCCTGAGATTTCTTTCAAGCTTTTCTTCTGCTCTGAGCTCATCTCCTTTTTCCTTCTGCTTTGTGTTTTTCCTGGCTATTTTTTCCCCATCTACTTTCTCTCTCTTTCTCTCTCTCTCTCTCGCAAAGCGGGCTGGGGGGGGGGGCATTGCGCCCTATACATTATTGGAATACGATTGCCTGTGTCTTTGATTCCATTGTGCGTTTAAAGGCGCACGCTTGGGTCCGTCCAGAGGATCCACACTCCACCACTGGTGGAGCCTCCAAAAGGCACCACTGGTAGAACCTCCAACCACCACCACCATCACTGGTTTCATTTGTACAACGGGAAACTAGTGGAACCAATACACACACACACACACACATACACACTCATATATATATATAAATATATATATATAAATATATATATATATATATATATAATATATATATATATATATATATATATATATATATATATATATATATATAATTATGCAAAACAACCACTCTGAAAGAATAGAGAAATTCCAAGCGCTTTCGTGACTATTCACATTATCAAGGAATAGTCACGAAAGCGCTTGGAATTTCTCTATTCTATCAGAGTGTGTTGTTTTTTGCATATTTTAAAATCACCTGTTTTACTGTGTCTTATTGCATATATATATATATATATTATATATATATATATATATTATATATATATAAATATATAATATATATATATATAATATATAATATATAATAATATATATATATATATATATAATATAATAAGTATATATAAGAGAGAGAGAAGAGAGAGAGAAAGAGAGAGAGAAGAGAGAGAAAGAGAGAGAGAAGAGAGAGAGAGAGAGAGAGAGAGAGAGAAGAGAGAGAGAGAGAGAGAGAGAGAGAGAGAGAGAGAGAGAGAGAGAGAGAGAGAGAGAGAGAGAGAGAGAGAGAGAGAGAGAGAGAGAGAGTGAGAGAGAAAGAGAGAGAGAGAGAGAGAGAGAGAGAGAGAGAGAGAGAGAGAGAGAGAGAGAGAGAGAGAGAGAGAGAGAGAGAGAGAAGAGAGAGAGAGAGAGAGAGAGAGAGAGAGAAGAGAGAGAGAGAAGGAGAGAGAGAAAGAGAGAGAGAGAGAAAGAGAGAGAGAGAGAGAGAGAGAGAGAGAGAGAGGTTTATCAAGACAAACTTCAGCCATAGGGAGGGAATCACTGGGACTCTAAGCATGACATAAAGCTTTTTTTTAAGCTTTGGCTTTACAGCTGTATCACACTAAAACTAATGAATGAAAACGGCGTGTGTGTTTGACCGTCAAAATGGCGGCCATAGTTGCACGAGTCACTTGGCTGGTAATCTTTTTTTTTTTTTTTACACAGGGTTTGACAAGGTTAAGGATCCCTAGCTTTATTGACAAGCTATTTACAGGTTAACGATTCCTAACTTTATTGACAAGCTAAGAACTGTTACCTACATCAGCTCATTTGAAAGCATTTTTATTGTTATGAGACATACAAGCAGGGAACAGGATGAAGTTGGAGCTGTCTGTGGGCCAGCATTTTCATTTAATCAACTGACTTTATCTCGTTGATATCATAATGCTGTACGAATGTGTTCCATACTCGAGTCATCCAGGGCATATATGATCTCAGATGGAGGGATGTTCTGGAGAAGGGTACAGCCAGAGTGAAGTTGCTGCCTTCTGCCCGTCTTGTGGCATAAAAGCTTGTTTCACGCTGTCCTTGAAGTGGATCCAAGTGTGGTACTCAAGGTGTGAGCGTACTTATGCCTCGTACAGAATCTTGCAACCCCTACTGTCAAGCAGATGCGAGATACGGCGAAGTGCTGTAAGCTTCCTGGCTGCCTTGTTTGCAAGATTTACAACATGGTTCTTCATGGTTAGTTTGGAGTCAAATATCACCCCAAGGATATCAACTTCTTCTCCAGGTGCCAACACCCTCCCATTCATCCTTACTACTGCACCAGCATTACTATCATGGTGCCAAGAGACCATCATCATTTGCGTTTTCTCAGGTGCAAATGTTACTTGCCATCTATTTCCCCAAGCTGATATAGCTCTTAGCTGGTGATTGATGTAGCTTAGAGCAGCTGGCAATTCTTCTCTTGGATAAGTGAATGTCAGTGTACAGTCGTCTGCATATGGGATTCTGGGATGAGATGAAGAAGGTCATTGAAGTAGACATTCCATAACAATGGTCCCAGCGCGCTTCCTTGTGGAGCACTTGCCCCAATAGGATGTCTTGCTGATTCCGTTCCATTGAGAATAACCCCTAGAGATCTACCATGAAGGTAATCACTGAGGAGACATAGCGTAGAGCCTGCAATTCCCAGTGCTTGAAATTTTGCTAAGAGGCCCTGGTGCCACACCCAGTCGAAAGCACCAGCAATGTCCAGTGCTACCACACAGCTGACTTTGGATTCATCCAGTGACTGGTGCCACTTAGTAGAGAGGTTTAACAACAGATCAGCAGCAGAGTTACCTTTCCTGAAGCCATATTGACGATCACTAAGTAGTGAGTGGTAGTCAAAAAGCTCTGCCGTTTGTCTTGAGATTATTGTCTCAAGGATCTTACTAGTGATTGACAGGAGTGACACTGGTCTGTAGTTGCTGATTTCTGCTCTGCTCTTATTTTTGTGAACAGGGACCACATTTGCCTCTTTCCACAGAGAGGGCCACTTAAACTGTACTAGGCAGTGCTGAAAGATGCGAGTTAGAGGTGCTGCTAGCTGGTCTGCACATCTTCTCAGGAATCTTGGGCTCAACTTGTCTGTGTCCACAGCCTTTTCTTGGTCAAGCGATTAGAAGGAAATGCACCTCCTCCTGCCTTATTGTCACCACTGACAGTTTTGACACAGTTCTTGCAGCTAGCCAAGGAGGGTCCCTTGCTGGATCAGGAACTTGCATTTTGGTAGCAAAGTGTTCGGCAAAGTCCGCCTTCTCTTGACTACTAGTAGAGGTGGTCTCATCCTGTCGATTTAGAAGTGGAATGAGTTCATCAGGCAGATAACCTTGTCTGTACAAGAACAGAGTTTCACTCTAAGGAGAGCTTTTCTCAAGCCAGGTCTTTAATTCGTTAAAGCTTTCTAAAGAGTGAAACGTTGTTGGGGTAAAGTCTAGATTGTGCTACATTTTATTTTGTCTTTATTCTTTTAGCTGAGAAAAGCAAATGCTTTCCAATATTCTGATAGATCTCTGGTCCGGCAGACTTTACGTTATCTATGAGAATATTACTATATATCTTGTATCAGCAGTGTGACCATCCGTCAGAGGAGCGCATAGTGCTCGACTTAACACGGAAAGAAAGATACGAATTGATCAGATGCAAAACTGAGCGTCGATGTCACAGGTAAACTCAGGGGCTGAAATGCCACTGGGCGGACCATACAAGAAGGAACGATACCAGGAGGAACTCAAGATTTAGAAGGAGATACCAGGCGCCTCTCTTCATGAAAGAACATTAAGATGTATAACTTGAAGTCTTCCATCTTCAACCTTGCAGCGTCATGGAAGGAACCGAAAACGGACAACATAAGCTAATGGTTGGAAATTTTTTTACCTATCTTAGAGAGCATCAGAGTTCAGTGTCTTCGAACTCTGAAAGACACTGAAAGCTGAAGACTTTATCTTAAGAATCCTTAAAGACGAATAAGACACATGTGCAACGCTTGGGTATCTATACTGTCGAAATCCTTTACATGCGCAGCAGGCTTTCTTTTTTTTTTTTTTTTAGTCCGATACAGGCGATTGTAACGTCGGAGAAGAAGCGGAGAGGTAATTCTCAGGTGATCAGTCCCATCAACTTCTCGGTATCGTCCACCAGTTATGATGTAAATCTTTAGTGAACCTTTACTTCTGATATACCTTAGTAAGGTTTCAAGAGTTTTCCTGGCCCTAGGAAAAGTTTGTGCCTGGTCAGGCACAATCCAGTTGACAACTCGAAACACTGTTGTTCGACTCAAGAACAGTCATCAGGTTTTCAGCCAGGGTGAAGCGTCCTCCATTCTCTCATATTAAGCAGCACTGAGCTTGGCTGTTACTAAGATGGGTAACGAGTCTGGTCGCATCTAGTACTGGCAAGGCAACGGATGGAATGAAAGTCTCTGTTGCGGCCCTGACCTTTGAGCAGCTCTCTGTAAATATAAATGAAGTCTTGTCTTAAAGAGGATCCAATGCTTCATGACCGACAGTAATATTAGCATTATATAAGGCTCCTTGTATTCAAAGCCACTTTTGTATTTGACTGATCTGTCAGCATGACCTTTGACCTGTCAGTATGACCTTTGATCTGTCAGAACGACCTTTTTTTTTTAGCGTGTCTACACTACCTTTCATCTGTGAACGCAACTTTTTGGCAGGGTGACCTGTCTGCATGGCCACTGACCTGTCAGCTTGCCCTCTGACCTATTATCACAACTTGGGCTGAACCTGAACCAACACAGGATTAGACGTTTATGAGGTACGTGAACTGCTGAAGATCATTAATTTTAAGTTCGCCTTTTACCAGAATAGCCTGTGTTCCCGTGTTTCATATTTCTGTAATAGATCAAGCTAATAACACTCCCCCCCCAACCTTATAACATTATATTATTCCCCCCTCCCAGTAACATGATATAAGTGGTGCTTTACCAGTAATATCGTATTCTTCATATTTTCGTAATTAAGTGTAAAAAGAACAGTTGTATTCCCTCAAGTATTTGTATATCGTTTTCCACAGCAAAATTTTCCACTTATGCTTTAAGTGGCGTATAAGTGATTGTAAAGTGGTCTATCAGGTGAAGAGAGGACGTCTCCTCCCCCCCTTCCTCCCCAATGCCTTCCCCTTCCGTATGACAACCTATCAGCATAACCTCTGACCTGACATCGCGCCCTCTGACCTGTCAGCATGACAGATCAAAGTTCTTTGGCCTCTCGCAATGACCTTTGACCTGTGGCCCTTGACTCATTACATAAGCACAACAATTTACATCTTCCAATTTCTTGACCAAACCCCACAAAAAAGTAACATTTGCATTCACAGAAATAATCAAACCAGCTACACTTGTCTTCATAACAAAAACACTGCGGGTCTGAATTCTCCTTTTTTTATTAATGCAGATTACATCAGCATGGTCTGAAGATCTCATGACCTCACACTACCTCGCTGCCTTCAGGCACCTCAACCACAAGGCTGTGATTACTTTACCTTTCTCTATCCTTTGAAGCTTAATACACATTGTTGGGTATTTCTGTGAGCCGTGACACACCCTTCTGCAGTGGGACCTTAATAGCAGCTCAATGTCATATTTTGGGAGCAGTGCATAGTTATGTCCCAGTATTCTTAGCTGCAGTGAAGCAAATGCATCAGATCACCTTGATAATGGAACGGGGATGCACGACCCCGACTTCACTAATGATACCTGTCAGTGGAATGATCTCACAGCTGCAACACTAAAAACCAGTAGCAATGATGATCCACTAATAACTCAGTTAGGACCACACTGCCATGAAAAAATATGAGCAACTGTGTTCGAAACTGCGTGGCTCGAGATTGCTTCTTAGCTGTGAACACTATCACTCCAAATACTTTCTTTCAGTTCCCATTTCTGTAAATGGAACGTGTCCCGACCCACACTTATTTCCTTTTTTATATATGTGTAAATCACTAAACTCGCATGGGGTTATTGGTTCAAGAAGTGATAGACTCTATCCGGCACCATCTATTCAGTGCCAGGTAGTCTGACCAGTCAGGTTGTTGGAGTAGGCCCATGGACCCACAGCTCCTCTATTCTTATGTTTTTATGATTAAAAAGGAGAAACTTATTGGACAGGAGAAAAATAAACACATAAAAGAAATCATTATAATCATCTTCAGTCAGAGACCCTCTTTAACCACTGCCAGGTCGAGACAGTTCCTGGTCCCTGGTTCTTGATCCCTGTTCCCTGGTCCCTTGTCCCTGGTCCCTTGTCCCTAGTCCCTGGTCAGAGTTCAAAAACTCGAACTTGTAGCCTCACAATCATACATTTCTGATTACTTTTCCGTCCACTTAATTTCTCATTTCACATCGATGGATGTTTACGACACATTAATTCAAGAACACTTATGACTGTTACGTCGGACATCAGCCTGACGTAGAGAGTCGGAAGAAGAGTAGAGATCTAGAAGAAGTCAAGAGATCAAAGCAAGAGAAAGTGATAGTAGAGAAGAGAAAGCAACTGAAGAAGGGAAGCCAATGGAGAAAAAAAATAAAGACAGGAGGTAAGAAAATGAGGAAATGTGATACCTGAGAGGTGAAGAAGAGAGAGGGGAAAGGATTACGAAGAGGAAAGCAAATTATAGAGAAAAGAAGATATGAAAATGTGCTAGAAAGTAACGAGCTCTAGTTGGAAATGGGAGAGAGAGAGAGAGAGAGAGAGAGAGAGAGAGAGAGAGGCAAAAGAGTGCCGGTGCAGCATAATGCGATCCTTTATTGACTACGTTTCGCCCACACAGTGGGCTTTATCAAGTCACAAATAGATCTGCCTGAGCAGAGAGTACATGAGTACATATAGGAAGTGGCGTGGAGAGTCAGATGGATAATGTTGAGAAAGTTGGATCCAACCTTCTCAACCCGCCTAGCATGGGCCAGTAGGCCTGTCGCAGTGCTTCACTATTCTAACGTTCACAACGCAGCTCGGTTATTAATGAGGATATCACGAAGAGACTTACGGAGTACTGCTGAACCTTACTGTGTTGCTAGGACTTGCGCATCCAAACTGTGGGCCGCGGACCCCTTCACAGGCCGCTGAGTTATTTCCAGAATCCCACGAAGCCTCGCAGAAAGAATTGCTTCTCCAACCAATATTTGACTTCCGTTATACCCATCAATGTGTTACCGGCGTGTGCGTGATTGTGAAACCTTCCTGAGGTTTCAGAGGGGTTCTCTTGCCTCGAAAAAAAAAGGTTAGGAATCCCTGTATCTACAAGATAACCGAGTCAATGCTCCTTTCTAACGCCTAAAAAATAATGAAAGAAAATTGGTTTGGTAAATCATTTTTACTCAGTCTATCAGTATAATCACCTCAACTGCCACAAAATGAGGCCAGATAGATTTTTTACAATTTAATAAAGCGCTCGTTACACTATGAATTTTTGCCAGATAAGATGATCTAGTTAAAAAAAATAATCTCCAACAAAATTCATTTTCTTATATATATAATATATATATATATATAATATATATATATATATATATATATATATGTGTTGTGTGTGTGTGTGTGTGTGTGTGTGTGTGTGTGTGTGTGTGTGTGTGTGTGTGTGTGTGTGTGTGTGAAAACGTGGGCAAAGTTCCCTTATATACCTATTACACTATCAAGAAACATAGAGGCTCTCTATGCTACCCATATTCAAGTACTACTGTAGTATAGCGGCAGCAAGTTATCATTCTCCAGTATGGTGCACATCATCTGAGCTGCGTTGGTCGCAAGGAATGCCATAGAGAAGATACAACGAAGTCAATGATAGCATCAAGAGTAGCCTCAGCACAGCCTAGCGCCAGGCAGAGAGAGAACCTTTCTATATCTAACAAATTCTCACGCCAAGAGCCACACGAGTACAAATTTGAACGTTTTCTGGTGTTGCCATCTGCCGTGTTGCTAGACATGTCATGGCCCTTTTTTATTTGCATATTTGTGCTTAAATTTACGTTACCATAGGTTTATGTAACGTAACCTAGCCTAATGTAACCTAACATAATGTAACCTAGCTTAAAGTAACCTAGCATAACATAACGTAGCCTAACGTAACCTACCCTAGCGTACAGTACAATGAGGAAAACGGTATTTTTAAGTTTGCTGGAGCCATTGGCATTTGTCGCTGGTGTTCGCATGAGACTTAAGGTAGAAAAATTAGGGTGGGTTGGTAACCCCTCACGTCTCGCAACACTGACACTCCTGTTGACGGCCCTGATGGGATCACATATTAATCCTGGAAGTATGCCAGACAGCTGTTGTGGCACTATACGTGCATGTGTACTCTCTCTGACGTCCCATTTAGTGTTGATCTACGTACTCCCACACCGATACGTTATGTCTATGTCCCTTTTTTTTCATTTGAATTAGTAATTTCCTGCTGTGTCCTCTGGTTCAGTTTCCAGCCATCACTTACAATCTGTAACCGCAAATAAATGTCTAGTCTTCGTGTATCTTGTACGTTGTTATCGGGTCTCCTTTTAGTGGAGGAAGAACATTGATCATACCATAATTTTGATCATACCATAATTCTGGTACAAGCCTTATAGCAAACCTTCGAGTTTTTTTTTTTTCCGTGCTTCATTAGACGAGGGTTCCTGCTGGTGCTGTGTACTCCAGCGCTTGCCTGGCTCGGGCCGTGTACGGGGGATTTGAGTGTATTCTCGTTTAGATTCTCTAGAGACCGGTTTTACAGTGCTCTGAGTTTCTCAGGTGTGCCTCAGGTGATAGGTTAGGAGTGATGCACACCTTCCAGGTCCTGATCTCTTTCAGATTCAATGAGTTGTCTCCCAGGTGACAGTCTGCCTCTACCCTCCTATCTTAATGTATGTATGTACGTATGACTCCGGCAACCTTAGCAACAATAATTTTCATTGCTAAACAACCGGCATCTTCCACTAACATCCATTATCTACCACTAGAAAGCAGCATCTACTAGTAACAATTAGTAATTACCACAAAGAGAGAGAGAGAGAGGGAAATAAAAATGCTTTCAAATGAGCTGATGTAGGTAACAGCTCTTAGCTTGTCAATAAAGTTAGGAATCCTTAACCTGTAAATAGCTTGTCAATAAAGCTAGGGATCCTTAACCTAACCTTCTCAAACCCTGTGAAAAAAAAAGAGAGAGCCATGGCAGGTATGCAGTTTGAGTGCTTGCTCTACCTGCCCCGTGGCTCTCAGAATCACCCTCTGCCTCTCACACTAATCACCTGCCAAGGCATCTTAGGTGCATAAGGAAGATGATGAGGAAGAAGAAGTAGGGAAGGAGGAGGAGGAGGAGGAGGAGGAGGAGAAGGAGGGAGGGGATGATCTAGGAGGACGAGGAGAAAGGCAGGAGGAAGGCCCCTAGGGTGCACCTCTCACTCTCCCTCCATTCGTACCCTAGCTCACCCTCCATTCCTCCCTCCCTCCTACATTCCCCTCCCTCCCCCCACCCCTATGGATTTTCCCCAACCCCTTGGCCTTCTCACCCCCCCCCCCCTTCCCATCTCCTTTCTCCGCCCCCCTACATCTTCCCCCTCCTCCCTTTTTCTTCTCGTTGTCCTCCCCCTCTTCTCCCTCTAGGGGACTATCGTTATTAAATGTTACCAGTGGAAAAGATAAAGTTGTTGCTGATGCTGGAATTCCTTTAACCGTTGCAAATATATTTACCTCTAGACTGTTACATTACCTCTGGAGTTTTATTTTTACTTTGCGCCTTTATTATTACCGTTGCGACTGTTACTATTACCGCTGCGACTGTTATACCCCCGGGGCACTCTCGTACTACACTTGCCAGTGGCGCTAGTGAACCCGGATCGTGTTGATGCAGCACAATATTATATCCTTCTTGTTTTACCACAAACGTATAATGCTGCTGCTGCTCTTTAGTTTTTTATTTATCTTTTATATCTCTTGCTGCTGGGAGAGAGGAGATCTGTGTGGGACAGGGGCTTGGATCATTAAAAACCACACCCAACAGAACTCTCCCCGAAGGACAAGTGGATTGGGTTTTAGAGGAAGTGCACTCTGGAAGGCCCCACTCAGGATCGCTAAATTTGTAGGCTCACTTTCAACCTGAATTATCATAGCGTGCCAACCCAATCCTCGAATGGGTTTTCCCTTTGAATTTTGGCGAGAAAAAAACGATAATCTCACTTGATAAAATTTTGAGGGGCTGGGCTTAAATTGAACCAGAAACAACTACATAGATCCAACAAAAAGGGTTGGTAGAGGGCGCAACTACCCAAGGGGAAACGATGAGTAATTTAGAAAACCAAAAAGTGTAAAGGACCACGCTCTTCGACACCCTCCCCTTTTACAAAGGGGGACAAAAAAGATGCCAGCGGGTTTAAAGAGGGAACTCGGAGGTTTCAAAAGTACTTGGTACAGGGTATGGGCAGGGAACGCGAAGAACCAAAAACCGGGATCGTCGGGCCCAAGCACCAGGAGGCCGGTCTGGGCCCGGGGGGGCAGGGCGGACCCCGAGAACGATGCCGGTAACTCCGGGTTTAACCCTTCCTCGGGGAAAATTTTAGTAAAAATTAAAATTCCCCTCCATGGGGTTTTAAAATTAGATCTAATAAATTATCCCATGTACCCGGGTACTATCCCAGTCCCCGGGTCCCTTATCCCTTTTACCCCGTCCCTATCCCAGTACCCATTTCGGCCCGGGACCCAGACTGTCCTGTACCCGTATTTCCCATTTCCCCCAATAAATCCAGTACCCCTTACCCCCCTTTTAAACGTACACCCCATTTTCCCCGTCTATCCCATTTACCCCGACTATTCCCAGTCCCCGGGCACTATCCCAGTTCCCATTTCTATCCCATTTCCCCAGCCTATCCAGTACCCGTATATCCCAGTCCCCAGTACTTCCCAGTACCCAGTACTTTTCCAGTACCCAGTACTACCCCAGTCCAGTATTTATCCTATTTCCCCCCTTACTATCCCCACCCCCCAGCATACCCCAAGACCACCCACTTTTCCCAAATTTACTACCCCAATTTACCCTTAAATTTTTCCAGAAACCCCGTATACCCCAGCCCCCGGGTACTGCCCCAGTACCCAGTCTGTCCTATTTACTCCGTACATCCCTTTTCCCCAGTACTACCCCAGTCCCCCTTACTGCCCCAGTCCCAAATTTTCTACCCATTTACCCAGTCCCACCATTTCCCCAGACACCCCAAAAAGTCCCCAGCACTATCCCAGTTCCCAGTCATCCCTTTTACCCAGCACTATCCCATTTACCCGTACTTTCCCAGTCCCCAAGTATACCCCAGAAACCCAGTACTATCCCGGGGTACCCGTTTTTCCCCCATTTCCAGTTACACCCCAGTCCCAAATTACTACCCCATTTTCCCCCATTTACACCCCCGTCCCCCAGATTTTTCCCAGTACCCAGCACTACCCCAGTCCCCGCACTACCCGACCCCCCACTACCCCCAGTACCCAGTCCCTACCCCCAATTTCCCCCTTTATATTACGTAATTTTTATATGTGTATAAAATTCACTTAAAAATTTTTGTTTTATAAGAAAATATATTTTTTATTCCCTTTTATTTTTGGTTTAAATTTAACCCCAAAGAAATTTTTAGCAATATTATATTGTAAATGTTTAAATTTAAAAGTTGAATTATTTTAAAAAAAATAAATTTTTAATTGGATATAGGGGTAATAAGGATTAGAAACCCACTGCTTGGTAAACGTAAGTGACAATCTCAATTTTGGTATTTTAAAAGGGAAAATTTCTAAGTGGAGAAACTTTTAAATTTTAATTAATTGCCGAAAATAATGAGTGTATGCGTCTGGGATGTCCTCTACCCCTGGTTTTTGTTTTTCCCTTATTTGACGTACTTTGGGGTCCTCCTGGGCAAAGCGTGGTAAACCCGGGTTTTTGGAGACTGGAAAGTAAAGGGAAAATGATCCAAGGATGGGGTAACCCCCGATCCCCGGATCAGAAGCATTCACCAGCATTAGGACCCCTTGTTCTGGGGAGGGCGGAGGGAGATTTATCGAAGAAATGTTTTCTGGAGTAGGGGAAAGGGACGAAGACGGGCTACTGTCTCTCTTTTGTTCTTTTTCAAGCAAATTGGCCCCCGCTTAGTATTTGTAGTAGTTGTAGTAGTAGTAGTAGTAGGTTTTTGTTGTTGCCCGTTGTTATTTTAGTAGTAGTTTAGTATTTGTAGTAGTGTAGTAGTTTGTAGTAGTAGTAGTTGTTTTGTTGTTGTTTTCTGTTGTTATTGTAGTTGTTTGTAGTGTAGTAGGGGTAGTTGTAAGTTGGGAGTAGTAGTAGTGTAGTAGTAGTAGTGTTGTTGTTTTTTTTGTTGTTGCTGCTGTTATTTTAGTTTGGATAGTAGTTGTAGTAGTTGTTGTTTTTTGTTGTTATTGTAGGGAGTAGTTTGTAGTAGTTGTAGGGAGTAGTAGTTGTAGTTTTTGTTGTTGTTGTTGTTGTTGTTTTTTGTTGTTGTTGTTGTTGTTGTTGTTGTTGTTGAAATGGGAGTAGGGAGTTTTTGTTTTTAGTAGTGTAGAAATTGAAGCAGGAACAAAAAGTTAATTTTGTAGCCCGTTAGACAGTCGTAGTAAAGGGTGTTTGGGGCGGGGGTACGTGGTTTACACGCCAAAACCCTTTAGTACACCCATTTAGACGTTTTTTAAAAAGGGTTAAATTCCCTCGGTAATTTTTTTTTCAGGGGAAGTTTTCCAGCTTTCGTTTTAGAAATTTTTGGGTTTTTAACCCCCGACAGAGCACGCCAGCAGCAGATGGCACTCTATAGAGTGACGCAACTCCTAGCAGGCGGCATAGTGATAATGGTCACGTATCACGTTACTCTACATGTGTAGGAGAGAGAGGCTTAGGACGACGTTTCGCTCCGACTTGGGCTATTTTCAATATTTCTGCCTCTCTACGTCTGTAAGTGTATGCCCTCTCTGACACCCACTCAAGTCTTCTGTGTGACAAAGTCTTGTGTGACAAAGGGTTAATATATACTGTACCATTGTTCTATACGATTAATAGAGTTCCTTTAACAATACGAACGCAGGGGGGAAAAATCCCTCCTTTTGTATCCAGTGTCCTGATTGTTGGAAATATGACAACAGATTGACGGCAGTGCCTTTGAAAGTGGGCAGTTAATAGATCATCAACTACCAAAGATTGGTGAACTCTTCATAAAAGACTAAATCCGATATAACTAATATCCTGTCTTATAGATCCACCTATAATTAATAGTATAATCTCTGGCTAGACTAGCACACTTATTATAATATCGATCAGGTAAACCATCTGGATAAAATTACTTAGTTTATGTTATTTTAGACAAGTTAGCTGCATGTAACTGATCACCATAATATTTTATGTTTCGAAACGTTTCGCCTTCACAGCAGGCTTCTTCAGTCGAGTACCGAAAAACTGGTAGAAGCATAAGAGATGTGAAGATGAAGTAAAGATACCTAACTGTTGCATATCTTGACTCACGAAATCGTAATGACACGATTGCAAACAAACCATACCACGGGCGGGGTTAGAACCCGCGATCAGAGATTCTCCGCGGGTTCTATCTCCGCCCGTGGTATGGTTTATGGCATATCTTACCTAACAACATGTAGGTATTTCATACCAGTTTAGTATTCACAACACACAAGAATTGATTGATCTTAATTTATTTTATTGCTGTCCCACAATCTTGTAAACATATAATTACCAATGTTTTAGGGGGGACCAATGTGTCAGCCAATAGCCGCCCCTAATTTGCAGGGCAAAAATTTCCGCGAGATGTTCACAAGGTCATCCCCCCAATCGTGTCTATTTCCTGCTAAGGGACGGAAATTTTCCCCCCGGGGATTTTTTTTAATTTTTAAACCCAGAAAAATATGCCCTGCCCCTGTGGAAATTGAAAACAAAAATTTTTCATTTTTTTTTTAATTTCAACGTTGTGAATCCCAATGTAACATTTTTCCCTATTAAAAATTTTTATAAAAGAAATTTAAAAAAATTTTAAACTGCAATTTCTAGATATCTTAAATTGCAAATAATAAAGAAAAATTTTGGGAAATTGATTGCGTGTAAAAAAATAACTTTTACTGGCCGGGGTTCATATTATCTATTTTTTTTTCCCTAAATTCTACAAAGTTTATTTTGTACAAAAAGAATAATTTATTTTATTCCCCGGGTTTTTTAAAATATAACATTTTTATTTTTTTTTTTTTTTGGAAAGTCGCTGTTTTGTTTTGGAAAATTTTCATTTTAAAATTTTAAGACTGATAAATGGGTTTTGTATCGTTTGGGCGAAAATTAAAAAATAAATATAAAAAAATAATATTTTTTTAAATATAAATATATTTATTAAAAATAAATATTTAGTTTATAATATAATTAAAAAAATATAAATTTATAAATATTTTAAAAATTATCGGGGTTTTCCTTACAAAAATCATATATATAATTCATGGGGGCTTTCGGGGGAAACCCCTTGTTAACGGGACTGAGTCCGTAGGTGGAATTGCATTGCATTCAATTTAAAGGGAAAAAGAAGGGGAAATTTTGTATTTGGGGAGGGTTTTTTAAACGAAATTTTTTTGCACCGGGTTCCCTTAGGCTCAAGAGGGCCTTCTACTCCTCCCGGTCCATTTTAAAATCTCTAAAGCGGGAAGCGCGAAACTACACACCCTTGGGCAGAAAACTAAACGACTCAGTTCCCCCCAAAAGGGCCGCCGGGAACAGGGGTTTACGGCAGAAGTTCCAGTAGAGTTTCAAGAAAACCTTTAATCAGGATAATGCAAAAATCTTCCCCACTATTAAAATTTAGTGTATAAAAAGGCAAAAGGAGGACCCATTTCCCCAGTGCATAGCCATTGAAAACCCATGTGAAGGATGGGGACAGGTGTTTAATTTTTGGGTGCCACACCCCAAGTAAACCCCAATCTGAGGGGGTCCACGGCTTAGGCACGCCGAGGTGCTCTTAGCAATGCCGGGGTATTTTTAAAAAAAATAACCAAGGGAATGAGAGATAGAAGCAGGGCGAGTACTCTCCCTTTGGGGGGAAACACTCCCCACGTAGAAACCCCTTTGTTTTCCCCCCTGAATACTTTATTTTTGGGGTTTCAAATTTGTTAGGGGGTTTTTAAATACCCAATTGCCCCCCTTTTCCCAAGTTTTTCCCATTTGCGGGAAATTTTGGAGCAATTACGCCATAAACCGCCTGTCACCTGCTGAACGGGGTTGTGGGGCTGTTTGTAAATTCCAGGGAAAATTGGGAAATCTTGCTTTTTACAATTCCAGGATTACCCGGTTTTAAAATTTATTTATTTTTGCAATTGTTTTTACGCCATTTTTGGGGGAGTGGGGCTATATCATGTTTCCCCCAAATGACCGCGGGATCCCTCCAGTTCCGGGCTCCTCCAAAAATTACTAAAGGGCAAGGGGAAAAAGGCTTCTTGAAATTTTTTGACGAATATATGTTCCCAGTCGGGGCCCTGGGAGGGAGGCATGGGAAATGAAAGTGAATGGCTAGGGAAAATCAAGGGGGGTTTAAAGCAAATTTTAGAAATTCAACGTCATCCTAATAAACAAAGTCACACTTTCAAAAGGGTTTACACCCCATTCTAGTTATTTGAGTTTTTTTTAAAGCTTTAAATTGGGTCTCATAAAACCACTTGGAAAGTCAGTTTCGGGGCTGTTTAAGGGCCCACTTAACATTTGATTGTACCAGATTTAAGTATTTCACTCTTTTTTTTTGTTTTGGGTCAGGGGATTTTTTCCACCCCTTTAGTAAAAAAAACCCACACTAAATGTTGGTTTGTTCTGGTTTTTCCACAAAAAGAAGAATTTTTTTAAATTTTTCCCCCCTTAATGACGCAGTTTCAAAAATTTTTTACTTTTTCTCAAACCGGTCTTCCCTTGTCGCTTTAATATAACAACTTTTAAAATACTTAAGGAACTGAGGGGGACATGGACAGGGAAATTTTGGAGGCACAAAGCTGTACAATTTGGAAAAGTTAAATACTTATGATTCACGTGAAGGTCGGGAATTATTTTTACCCTCAGGCAAACCGGGAGGAATGCCCTGGAAAAACAAATTTAGAAGGGAGGATCCCAAATTTTTACAGTTTTTTTGAAGAGTACGACAGCGCTCGCGAAGCTAAAGCGGGTAAGACCCAAAAGCCAAGGTCACCAGTTTCAACCCGAAAAGGGGTTTGTAGTCTGTTTTTCCCTCCCGTCTCTGTCTGTCTCTGTCTGTCTCTGTCTGTCTTTGTCTGTCTCTGTCTCTGGTTTTGTCTGTCTCTCCTCTCCCCTGGGAGCAGGGAGGAGAGGGTAAAGGGGGAAAAGAGGGCATTCCCAAGGGAAAAAACAAAGCCGTTTTGGGGGTGGGAAAAAGGGGACGGTTCATCCCTTAAAAAAGACCCGTAACGGGGTCATTGTGAGGGAACATAATACCTTTAAGGGATGACTGACGGGCCCCTGGCGAGGTGGGTGGGGGAGGGGATGGTTGGGGGTAGTGATGGTGGTGGTAGTAAGGTGGGGGTTTGTGATGGTGTTTGGGAGTGATTGGGGGGTAGTGATGGTGGTGGGGAGTGATGGTGGTGGTAGTAATTGGGGGTGGTAGTTTATTGGGGTTGGTAGTGAAGGGGGTGGTAGTGAAGGTGGGGGTATTGGATTTGGGGGTGGTAGTAATGGTGGGGTATGGGGGTTTTTGGGAGTGTTTGGGGGTTTTTGGTTGTGGGGGTGGTTGGGGGGGGTAGTGGTGGGTTTTGGGGGTGGGGGTTGTGAGGTGGTGGTTGTGAATTTGGGGGGGTAGTGTTGGTGGTGGTAGTGGTTTGGGGGTGGTGGATGGTGGTGGTAGTGATGGGGGTTTCGGTAGTGGGGGTGGTTGTGTGGGGAGTGGTGGTGGTAGGGTGGGGGTGGTGGTGGTGGTGGTGGTGGTGGGAGTGAAGTGGGGGGAAATAGTGGTGGTTTGTGGGTTTGGTTGTGGTGGTTTGTGGTGGTTTGGGGTGGTTGTGGGGGTGGTGGGGGTGGGGGTGGGGGGTAGTGATGGGGTAGTGGTAGGGAGGGGGTGGTGGCGTTGGGGGTGGGGGTGGGAAATAAAAATAGTGGGGGTGGTGGTGGGGGTGGGGGTGGTGGTGGGGGTGGTGGTGGTGGTGGTGGGGGTGGGGGGTGGTGGTTGGGGGGGTGGGAGTGGGGTGGTGGTTTGTGCTGTTGGTGGTATTGTGGTAGGGTGGTGGTGGTGATTTTGGGGGTGGGGGGTGGTGATGATAGGGTGGTAGTAGTGTTTGGGGAGGGGGTGTGGGGTAGTTATGGTTTTGGTGGTGGTTTGGGGGGTATTTGGGTTTTAGCGGTGGAAAGGTGATGGTGGGGGTGCTTTGGCTTTTAAACCCCCACCCAAAGCTGGACACACCCACACACCCACACCCACCCACACAAAACCCACACCCACACACACCACACAACACACAACACACACAAAACACACAAAACAAAGGATCAGATGAAAAATGGTTCTGGTAGGGAAGGGGGTGGATGGGGAGGGCAGTGGAAAAAGGGGTGGAACAAGGGGGGAGAGAAAATTAGGAAAAGGGTTTCTGAAAAAATGGAGAAGAGCCTCGTGAAATTGGGAAAAAAAAGGGGGTTTGGGGAAGGGACAAAGAATTGGGGAGGCACCCAAATCGAAACTGCAAAGCCAAAATAGGGCCTAGAAGTTGGGGGAAACAGGCTTTAAGCGAGTTTTCAGGGGGGTGACCAGAGAAACACAGCATAAAGCTGCGAGGCCAAAAAGGGAAAGGGAAGGGAAAAAAAGAATTTTGCTAAGGTATATCCGGGGCCCCCAAGGGGGGGGAAGTGAAAGGGAAAAAAACAGTGGTTTTCGGGTGGAGAGGGGGATAGGTCGAAGCTGAGGCACCAAACCCGTATCAAGGCCACGGAAAAACAAGGGAGAAATGACCAAAATAAGGGAGGATTTCCCGAGTCACAGAGGGTGAGGCAAAGGGGGGGAGGAAAGGGCCAAAAACAGTGTTTTTTCCATGGGCTTCAGGAGAGAAGGAAAGGCACAAAACTGAAGGCCGCAGGAAGAAAGAAAAGGGGATTGAGAAAATCTCAAAGGAAATAGGGGAAAAAGAAAGGACGAATTGTAAAATTTTTGAGAATCGGGGGGTACTCGAAGGGGGGAAAAAACCCACCCCTTTAAGCTGTTCCAGGGCGGAAACAGGCGGAACCGGGTCCCCCAAGGGGAAAAACCCCGATTGAAATACTCGGAAAAAGTACAAGAGGGGTTTCCCAGAGAGAGACAAAAAAACAATCAGCCCACAGCAGTGAAAGGGGGGGAGGCAAAAAAGCAAAAGGGCTAGGGGGAAAAAAGGGCAAGGATGGGAAACCCGCAGAGGGTCAACAGGCAGAAAGAACAGCAAGTTCAAGCACAACCCCAAATTTCAGAAACCCAAAAACCTATCACACCCCCAAAAAACACACTACAAACCCTACCCCCCAGCCTCCACCCCAAAACCGGCTAAAAATTCCCCCAAAATAAAGCACCCGGGCCCACCCTCACAGGCCCCCAAACCCCAGTGTTGGAAAGGAAACTGAAGGGATGGTACACAAACGTTTATGGAATAACAAAATTTAAATGGGAGGGTGGCATGAAAGGGGTCAAAGAGGCATCACCGGAAACATAGCTCTCACAAAACCAAGCCTTTTCAGGTAAGATAACAAAGCCCCTCTTTCCCAAGGGGTACCAAAACCCGGGGGAAAGACAGAGGGCAGGGGGGTTGGAGGAGTGGGATTGCTGAAACAAAAATCGCTGGAATTTTTTTTATGGTGGGGAGAGGAGACAGCGGAAAAGAAAATGACTACAAGCGGGGGAAAGCTTCACCCCTTTGGGGGTCCCAAAGGTGGAAAAAGCATGATGTTAAAAAACCCCCCACAGGAAAAAGCAGGGGGCCAAGGGAAGGAAAGACGAAGCAAAAAGAGCGATGGTTGACACACTGGCTTTGAGTGGCCAGAAAAGCTCAAAGCTGCAGGGAAAAACTCCTGTCATGGGGGAATTTTAACCCCAAGGGGATCGTTGGGAGAACTTGGACCCCAAGGGGGCCAAGATACCGGAGGGTAAGATGATGGGGGGTTGTACTGGAAAAATTCTTTTTAAACCCAAAACGTTTTGGGGGCATAAAAGAGAGGAGGGAGGATGAACCAACAAGGCCCGGGGCTTGTAAATTTACCTTGAGGGAATGAGATATCGAGGGGCCTTTCCCTATGAAAGACCCCTTTGGGGCCAGTGGGCCCTGTGGTTTTAAAAATTCAAATACAAAATAGAGTACAAGTGGGGGAAAAGGGAGAAGCAGGAAGGCCAGGGGCGAATGAAGAAAAAATACAAGAAAGGGGACAAAACGGAATGGGAACCCTTAACGGGGTTAAATGGGAAAAGAAAAACTGGGAGGGAAGCCAGTTTTAAAGAGATGATGGAATTGTGCAAAAAAAAATGCAAGGAGGGGGGAGGAGGGTTTTTAAACCCCCGGGGAACGGGAATAAGGGAAAAACCAGGATTAGCCCATGGGGTTTAACCCCCAAAGGGGCAGGGAGGGGGGAAAAACCCAAATTTTGCTAGGGGAAAGGAAGAAATATAGAAGGCAAAGGCCCCGGAGAATAAGGAGAGGGAGTCGTAGAGTAGAAAAAGGGAAAATGCCCCCGATAAGAAGGGGGGCCCCGAGGGCAATTTTGGGGAAAAAAAAAATTTGCCGCGAAACCCAAAACTGACCCAAACTGTTGGGACAAGGGACATCAAAAAAAGGAAAAAAAACATTTAAAGGGCCAAAGGGAAACGGCTAAGGAAGGAAGGGGGAAAAAACAAAAAAAAAAGGAAAAGGAAGAAAGTGAGGAAAAACCCAAAAAGGATTCAAAGAATGTTTTACAGAGGGGAAAAGAACGGGGGTCCAGAAAGACGGAAAAGGTGGGGCCTACCACCCTTTTGCTGGAACAGTGCAACCCCAACCGAGGAAGAAGTAAGAGGCTTTGAGGGGGGGGGGGGAGCTAGAAACCTCAAAGGGAATTTGGGGCCCCGATAAAATTCCCCCTGGGTATTGAGAAGGGAGCAGAGGCGCTTGTGTACCCCCAACAACAATTTTAATAATCATCGAAAAAGGGAGATTGGGCCCGAGGCATGGAAAGAAGGGAAATGTAGTCCCAAAACTTTAAAAAAGGAGACAGAAAGAAGCAATTTAAAATACAACCAGTGTCGGACATGTTAGATGCAAAATCATGGGGAAGATTATCAGGAGAATGTGGGGGAACACCAAAAAAGGAATTTATCTCATAAAAGCCGCCAACATGGTTTCAGGGACGGGAAATCCTTTTGTCACAAAACCCACGGAGTTCATGACAGGGGGACAAACAGTAAGACAAAGAGAGGGGGTGGGTGGATTGCATATTCTTGGACTGCAAGAAGGCGTTTGACACAGTTCCACACAAGAGATTGGTGTAAAAACTGGAGGACCAAGCAGGGATAACAGGGAAGGCACTACAATGGATCAGGGAATACTTGTCAGGAAGACAGCAGCGAGTCATGTACGTGTGAGGTGTCAGAGTGGGCACCTGTACCAGCGGGGTCCCGCAGGGGTCAGTCCTAGGACCAGTGCTGTTTCTGGTATTTGTGAACGACATGAGGGAAGGAATAGACTCTGAGGTGTCCCTGTTTGCAGATGACGTGAAGTTGATGAGAAGAATACACTCGATCGAAGACCAGCAGAACTACAAAGGGATCTGGACAGGCTGCAGAACTGGTCCAGCAATTGGCTCCTGGAGTTCAATCCCACCAAGTGCAAAGTCATGAAGATTGGGGAAGGGCAAAGAAGGCCGCAAACGGAGTACAGTCTGGGGGGTCAGAGACTACAAACCTCACTAAAGGGAAAAAGATCTTGGGTGAGTATAACACCAGGCACATCTCCTGAAGCGCACATCAACCAAATAACTGCTGCAGCATATGGGCGCCTAGCAAACCTCAGAACAGCATTCCGACATCTTAATAAGGAATCGTTCAGGACCCTGTACACCGTAAAACGTTAGGCCCATTTTGGGAGTATGCGGCACCAGTTTGGAACCACACCCTAGCCAAGCACGTAAAGAAACTAGAGAAAGTGCAAAGGTTTGCAACAAGACTAGTCCCAGAGCTAAAGAGGTATGTCCTACGAGGAGAGGTTAAGGAAATCAACCTGACGACACTGGAGGACAGGAGAGATAGGGGGACATGATAACGACATACAAAATACTGAGAGGAATTGACAAGGTGGACAAAAACAGGATGTTCCAGAGATTGGACACAGTAACAAGGGACACAGTTGGAAGCTAAAGACACAGATGAATCACAGGGATGTTAGGAAGTATTTCTTCAGCCACAGAGTAGTCAGTAAGTGGAATAGTTTGGGAAGCGATGTAGTGGAGGCAGGATCCATACATAGCTTTAAGCAGAGGTACGATAAAGCTCACGGCTCAGGGAGAGTGACCTAGTAGCGATCAGTGAAGAGGCGGGGCCAGGAGCTCGGACTCGACCCCCGCAACCTCAACTAGGTGAGTACAACTAGGTGAGTACACACACACACACACACACACACACACACACTCATCCTTGCAGGAATATGGCTTTGCCTGACCTCGTCTAAATGGGATTTGCGGATGCCTCTAGACCCGTTAGGGATAACCTTATGCAGTTCTGAATCCCTAGGGACGACCTTATGCAGTGTTGAGCCACTAGGGATGACCTGATGTGGTATTAAACCACTAGGGACGACCTGATACAGTGCAGAACCTCTAGAAGCAACATGATGCAGTGTTGAACCCCTAGGGACGACCTTATGCAGTATTGGACCCCTAGGGACGATCTTATGCAGTATTGAACCCCTAGGGACGACCTTATGCAGTATTGAACCCCTAGGGACGACCTTATGCAGTATTGAACCCCTAGGGACGACCTTATGCAGTATTGAACCCCTAGGGACGACCTTATCCCAGTATTGAACCTAGGGACGGCCTTATGCAGTATTGAACCCCTAGGGACGATCTTATGCAGTATTGAACCCCTAGGGACGACCTTATGCAGTATTGAACCCCTAGGGACGACCTTATGCAGTATTGAACCCCTAGGGACGACCTTATGCAGTAATGAACCCCTTGGGACGACCTTATGCAGTATTGAACCCCTAGGGACGACCTTATGCAGTATTTACAAAACTTTTTTCTCCTATTTTCAAGTTATGCATCTCATTATTTTTGTTTATATCTTGAAATTCATTTTCCCGGCGTGATAGACTCACAACTTTCAAACGAATCATTTTAAGCAAACACGTTTGAGAATCTAAGTTTTTATACAAGCGAATGCAGCGTTTAGAGGCAAATTATAACCGAACGTATCTAAATATTCACATATTACAGTCGAACAGTGCCGAAGACCCTCATTGTAGAACCGAAGACATCTACACACTCATTTTACAATCGAACAGGTTTAAAACCCTACATCATACATCCGAACACATCTGCAGACTCACATCTTACACTCTAACAGGTCTAAAAACGCACATCATGCAATCGAACAGGTTTATAAATTCACATCATTCAACCCAGCACGTTTAGATTTTGCTGCTGAAGCGGCCAGTTTATTGTGTATCTATATCCATCCTGTGGGAGGTGTCACAAGAGCAAATGGATACTCTTTTAAAAGGCCTAGGGACTGAGCTCCAAAAGGGTTAACAGGAACCAAAATCCCACATGCTGTAGATGAAGACAGTGCCTAAACACGACGATCCTGGGGTAGGATTGGCGAAACTACTTTATCTAAATACAGAAGGCTCGCGAGTGAAATTCTGGCGAAGGTCTCCCGACTGTGTTTACACGATGAGAGGACGCATGCAGGACCGGTAGCTGAGGTACACACCGTGGGTGGGAGCCTCACCCAACCCATTCCCTTACCTGGACGGTACCAGCAGGGCATTTTCGAGTATTTCTTCTACCCTGGTATTCAAGGATAACCCAAGAATGACAGTGTGGCTTATTTCCATTAAGGCTCTTTGTGGGTTCTTCCCAGGATGCGACCCCCACAACAATCGAGTAAGTCCCAGGTATGTATTTACTGCTAGGTAACAGGGGCGACAGGTGTTACGAGACTTGCCCATATGTCTCGCCGAGTTTGGGGTTTGGCCTCACAGCCCCTCTGTTGTGAGCCGAGTGCGTTAACCACTGTGCTACGATGCGTATTGGGTAATGGGGTTTAATGCCCTATCGACTACCCAATGGTCATTTAGGTTGCATGTCATCTGTTCATAATTAGTCGAGGATACTTTAATTCCTTAAAAATTAATTAAAGTCTTATCGTATATGTAATGAGAGACATACTTCTCGGTGAATGCATCATGTATGAAGCTTGTGTATAGGTGTCGTATTTTATAGCCGGAGTTGGTTAAGTGGGCCAAACAGCCGTGGAAATTATTTTTTTCTAAATTTTATTTATTTTTCTGTCTGTCATTAGTAGATCCATTTCTGTAAATTAACGTGTTGTGCGGTGTTATGTTTTGCACCAAACCAGCTTAACGACCTAGCTTGCCTTTGCTAAATGTGTTATTGTAGACTGCAACTCAATTCTGCCCAGCTTGTACTGGGTCAGTCAAAATTTGGGTTGGCGTTCCTCGTCATCAATGAAGCTGTACCGATTTCCTGGTGTTCAAGCTGGTGGTTGCAGAATTATGACAACGGTGAATTTACACTGCGTGTTTATATTGCAGGTTTATACGTTATTTTCACCCGCTATATGACGATGCTATCTTCGTGGATTCTATTTCCTCGTGTGCGCGGGATAGATCACCCTGAGAGACGGTAACGGCAACTCCAGTTCTGCTGGAACGGAGCCTTTGAAGCTGCTGTAGCTCCTGGACCCATAGTGGAATGATCGACGATATCCTCATGGCGACAGATCGTTCTACACGGGGTGACAGAACCAACTTTACGCGGAGTAATGATATCAAACTTCCTCAGATATACCATGAGTGATATCAAACATCCTCACACCTACTGTAAGTGACATCACAAATAACCCTCACATAGAATTATGACGACATTTCGGTCCGCCCTGAACCACTGTCAAGTCACAACCTAGCGAAAGAAAGCAAAGATTAAAAACAGCAACTACTGCTACTGCATCCGTGTCCCCAGTCCTACTTTCCATCCACTTTACCTCATTGATTTTTTCTCCTCAGAACGATGGTCGATATTGTGAGACCAAAGTGACGCACCGAGCGAAGCACTGTCAACGGGTTCAATGACTTGCACTCCTGGAACGACGGCATATTATAAATACATTATATATATATATATATATATATATATATATATATATATATATATATATATATATATATATATATATATATATATATATATATATATATATATATATATATTGCATGTGTTTGTTTGAGATCGAGATATACAGCATTCAAATCCTTAGTTTGTGTTGTTTGCAGGTGGATTCACACGCGCCACTGACCAGGGTCTTGGGTTTTTTTTTTTTATGTAAACCCAAATGGGGGATCGATCGGTGATGACAGAAGCCGGGGGTACAGATGGTTCATCTGGGAGAGAATGGATGGGACAGGAGCTTACCTCCATCCTCTCCTCTCCCCTAAACACACACACACACACACACACACACACACACACACACACACACACACACCACACACACACAACCACACACACACACACCACACACACACACACACACACACACACACACAATCCCACAACAGCCTCCCTATGTAACTGTTAAACGGCCCTCCAGCACCACAATGGTTACCATGACAATCCTGCGACATCTTTTTCTTAATAAGCACATCAACGGTGTGATTGGTGCAGTCCCGCAGTGCTGTTCCCTATGGCAACAACCTCAGTGTCACCAAAGAACTCACTGAATGACCCTTTGAAATGTTTTCCTGTTCTCACTCGTCTAATAGCCACATATTTCCGTTCTCACTCGTCTAATAGCCACATATTCCTGTTCTCACTCGTCTAATAGCCACATATTATTCCCAGTGACTCAATCACACACATTTGATCATACCCAAAACAATATACTGACAATAATTTAGTTATTTTATGTTAGGTAAAAGGAAACAAATGCAACTAATGTGACATTTTGTGGCAACGTTTCGCTCTCCAGGAGCTTTGTTAAGCAATACATGAACACAGAGAGTATATATAGGTTTAGAGTGAGGTGTAATACTAGTGGTGGTAGTAGTAATACCATACCACATTAGTTGTACTTATGCCCTTTTACCTAACATATTGTCGGTAATAATACCAACATTAATTAGTTTTTTTAGCAGAGTGATCTGGTTGCCAGTGGAGGTGGAATGAAGGTGTTATGGAGCGACTCCTCCACCTGGACTAGATAATTTGCTGTGGGTTCTAACCGCCGTCTACCATCCATTGTGTCCCAGTAGGGAGTTTTCAACCAAATCACATCAGAAGAAGGGCATCGGTCTGCCCTCCCTTCCTCTCTATCTTCACCAACTTAACTATCCTCATTTCCCTTCAGTAACGTATTGTAGATATTGGTCTCTCCTTCACACACACACACACAACACACACACACACACACACACACACACACTCGTGGAGGAGTCACGCGGTTTGAGCTCGTGTTTTGGTGGTAATTTCTGACTGTGCCATAAGGAATAGAGTGTGGGATATAGGCGTGTGCACGCATAAGAGTGCATATAATCACTTAAGCCCCGAAAAAAGGAAATATAAGTGATCACAGAAAATAAAAAAAAGGAAATGTTAGCTGAGTGTTTAGTGAGGGCCGTTGGAAGGGTGAACGGTTGTCAGGCCTAAATAGTGTTGCCATAATAACGCAGTGGGGTATTTTGAAGAATAAGTGCGACTCAAGACCAGGGCGATAAGAGATATGTATAGATGTGTCAGTAAATACAGTGAGTGAGTGAAAAAAATTAGAAGAGCTAGAGACTATAGTGCATACAGGAAGTTAGTGGAATAATTACCGAGAAGCATCAAACATCAACTTCTGGGACAGGACAGACCTGCAACGTTACTCCACTGCCAGCCGCAAGTAATATTCACCTAGTTTGAGTTGCATGGGGTCAATAGTACCTGTCTCTAGCTGGAATTGGGGGTCACTCTCCTCGAGCTATCAGAATTAGAATAAGCAGCATTTACTGGCATTTAATAAAATTTAGAGGTAGCGGCATATAGGCGAAGCCTAGTGTATTTATTTTTGAACGTAATTTTAAACGCATAAGACAGTACAGTGGGAACCAAGAGATCGGGTACATATACAATACATATGTAGTACATACGTGGGAAATAAGGACTGTTTACATAAACATATGCACACACTAGGTGAGGACAGCTCTGCTGTTAGGCACTTGAATAGCTGTAGCACACACACCACACACACACACATGCACACACACACACACACACACACACTATGCACACACACACACACACACACACAACACACACACACACACACACACACACACACACACACACACACACACACACACACATACAGACACACACACACACACACACACATATACAGGATTTTACACCTTCCTGTGAAGTGACCCTATAACCCTTCCTTTCCCCCCCCATCTCTCTCCCTCTCCTCCTCTCTCTTCCTCTCTCTCTCTCTCTCTCTCTCTCTCTCTCTCTCTCTCTCTCTCTCTCTCTCTCTCTCTCTCTCTCTCTCTCTCTCTCTCTCTCTCTCTCTCTCTTTCTCTCTCTCTCTCTTTCTCTCTCCCCCTTTCTCTCATCCTCTCTCTCTCCCTCTCCCTCTCTCTCTTCCTCTCTTTACTCTCTCTCTTCCTCTTCTTTTATCTCTCTCTCTCTTCCCTTGTCACTCCCCCTCTCTCTTACCTTTTCCCTCTCTCTCACTTTCTCCCCCTTTTTCCCTTCTTTTCCCCTCCTCCTAGGCTCCCCTTCTCTCTCTCCCTATCTCTCACTCTCTCCCCCTTTTTCTTTTTCTTTCTCTCTCTCTTTCACTAAAAAAAAAAAAAAATGGTTGGGACTCGCAGGAATCAGAGATCAGATGACAATGGTACTGGTAGGGAGGAATGGATGGAGGAACAGTGGAAAAGGATAGAGCAAGAATGGGAGAGAAAATTAGGAGAGCTTTCTGAAAAAAAATGGAGAAAGAGCTCTCTGTGAAATGGGAAAAGAGGTTGGAGAAGGAGACGAAGAATTGGGAGGCACAAGTCGAAACTGCAGTAGCCAGGGTAAAGGTCCTAGAATTTGAGGAAAACAGGCTGAAGCAAGTCTCAGGGGTAGTGACCAGAGAAGACACACCATACGAAGATGAGAGGCTGAACAGGAAGGAAGGAGATATGAATTATGCTAAGGTCATATCAGCCTGCAAAGAAGGGCCAGGGAGTGGAAGGGAAGAGCAGATGGGTACAGATGGAGAGGGAGATAGGTCGAATGCTGAGGCACAACCATGCTATGAAGAGCCACTGGAAAAATCAAGGGAGAAAATGACCACATACAGACAGGAACCAGAGTCACAGAGGGAGAGGCAATGGGAGAAGGAAAGGGCAAAATCAGTGATTATCCATGGGCTTCGGGAGAGAGAGAGGAAAGGACACACACTGAAAGACGGCAGGAAGAAAGAAAGGAGATTGAGAAAATCATCACGGAAATAGGGGGAGAAGACATGGGTGAGATTGTAAATTTTCAGAGAATAGGGGGGTACTTGAAGGGGAGAAACCGACCGATCAAGCTGATTCTCAGGACAGAAACAGTGCGGAACAGGATCCTCCAAGAGAAACCACTGTTGAAAAGCTTGGAAGTGTACAAGAAGGTGTTCCTAGACAAAGACAGAACACAAACAGAGAGACGGCAGCTGAGGGAGAGGACAAAAAAGCGAAAGGAGCTAGGAAAGGAGACAAGGATGGAACCAGCAGAGGTCAGTCAGAGCAGAACAGAGCAGCAAGAGCAAGCACACACATAACTATCCTCAGAACCCCACAACCTATCACACCATCCCAACACACAATACAATCCATACCCACAGCTTCCACCCAACCCCAACCATAGAATCCCACAGTATGCTACCAGGTCTCCCACCCCCACAGGCCCCCCAAACCACAGTGTTGGAAAGGAAACTGAAGGTATGGTACACAAACACTGATGGAATAACAAACAAGTGGGAGGAGTGGCACGAAAGAGTCAAAGAGGCATCACCAAACATCATAGCTCTCACAGAAACCAAGCTTACAGGTATGATAACAGATGCCATCTTTCCAGTGGGATACCAGATCCTGAGAAAAGACAGAAGGAACAGGGGGGGGTGGAGGAGTGACATTGCTGATCAAACACCGATGGAATTTTGATGAGCTGGAGAGAGGAGACAGCGGAGAAGAAAGTGATTACATAGCGGGAATGCTTCACTCTGGTGGTCCCAAGGTGATAATTGCAGTAATGTATAACCCACCACAGAACAGCAGGAGGCCAAGGCAAGAGTATGACGAGAGCAATAGAGCGATGGTTGACACACTGGCTGCAGTGGCGAGAAGAGCTCATGCATGCAGGGCAAAGCTCCTGATCATGGGCGACTTTAACCACAAGGAGATCGAATGGGAGAACTTGGAGCCACGTGGGGGCCAAGATACATGGAGGGCTAAAATGATGGAGGTGGTACTGGAAAACTTCATGTACCAACACGTAAGGGACACTACAAGAGAGAGAGGAGAGGATGAACCAGCAAGACTGGACTTAGTATTCACCTTGAGTAGTGCAGATATTGAGGACATCACATATGAAAGACCTTTTGGGGCCAGCGATCATGTGGTTTTGAGATTCGAATACAAAGTAGAGCTACAAGTGGAGGGGGAAGCAGGAAGGCCAGGACAAATGAAACCAAACTACAGGAAAGGGGACTACACAGGAATGAGGAACTTCCTGAGTGAGGTTCAGTGGGACAGAGAACTGGCAGGGAAGCCAGTTAATGAGATGATGAAATATGTAGCAACAATGTGCAAGGAGGCTGAGGAGAGGTTTGTACCCAAGGGTAACAGGAATAATGGAAAAGCCAGGATGAGCCCATGGTTCACCCAAAGATGCAAGGAGGCAAAAACCAAGTGTGCTAGGGAATGGAAGAAATATAGATGGCAAAGGACCAGGAGAATAAGGAGAGCAGTCGTAGAGCCAGAAACGAATATGCACAGATAAGAAGGGAGGCCCAAAGTCAATATGAAAATGACATAGCAGTGAAAGCTAAATCTGACCCGAAACTGTTGTACAGCCACATCAGGAGGAAAACAACAGTCAAGGACCAGGTAATCAGGCTAAGGAAGGAAGGAGGAAAGACAACAAGAAATGACCATGAAGTATGTGAGGAACTCAACAAGAGATTCAAAGAAGTGTTCACAGAGGAGACAGAAGGGGCTCCAGAAAGACGGAGAGGTGGGGTACACCACCATGTGCTGGACACAGTACACACAACCCAGGAAGAAGTAAAGAGGCTTCTGAGTGAGCTAGATACCTCAAAGGCAATGGGGCCAGAAAACATCTCTCCATGGGTCCTGAGAGAGGGAGCAGAGGTGCTATGTGTACCCCTAACAACAATATTCAATACATCTATCGAAACAGGGAGATTGCCTGAGGCATGGAAGACAGCAAATGTGGTCCCAATCTTTAAAAAAGGAGACAGACATGAAGCACTAAACTACAGACCAGTGTCACTGACATGTATAGCATGCAAAATCATGGGAAAAGATTGTCAGGAGAAGAATGGTGGAACATCTAGAAAGGAATGATCTCATCACCAGCAGACAACATGGTTTCAGAGACGGGAAATCCTGTGTCACAAACCTACTGGAGTTCTATGACATGGTGACAGCAGTAAGACAAGAGAGAGAGGGGTGGGTGGATTGCATTTTTTGGACTGCAAGAAGGCGTTTGACACAGTACCACACAAGAGATTAGTGCAAAAACTGGAGGACCAAGCAGGGATAACAGGGAAGGCACTGCAATGGATCAGGGAATACTTGTCAGGAAGACAGCAGCGAGTAATGGTACGTGGCGAGGTGTCAGAGTGGGCACCTGTGACCAGCGGGGTCCCACAGGGGTCAGTCCTAGGACCAGTGCTGTTTCTGGTATTTGTGAACGACATGACGGAAGGAATAAACTCCGAGGTGTCCCTGTTTGCAGATGACGTGAAGTTGGTGAGAAGAGTTCAGTCGATCGAAGACCAGGCAGAACTACAAAGGGATCTGGACAGGCTGCAGACCTGGTCCAGCAACTGGCTCCTGGAGTTCAATCCCACCAAGTGCAAAGTCATGAGGATTGGAAAAGGGCAAAGAAGACCGCAGACGGAGTACAGTCTAGGGGGCCAGAAACTACAAACATCACTCAAGGTAAAAGATCTTGGGGTGAGTATAACACCAGGCACATCTCCTGAAGCGCACATCAACCAAATAACTGCTGCAGCATATGGGCACCTGGCAAACCTCAGAACAGCATTCCGACATCTTAATAAGGAATCTTTCAGGACCCTGTACACCGTGTACGTTAGGCCCATATTGGAGTATACGGCACCAGTTTGGAACCCACACCTAGCCAAGCATGTAAAGAAACTAGAGAAAGTGCAAAGGTTTGCAACAAGACTGGTCCCAGAGTTAAGAGGTATGTCCTATGAGGAGAGGTTAAGGGAAATCAACCTGACGACACTGGAGGACAGGAGAGATAGGGGGGACATGATAACGACTTACAAAATACTAAGAGGAATTGACAAGGTGGACAAAGACAGGATGTTCCAGAGACTGGACACTGAAACACGGGGACACAGTTGGAAGCTGAAGACACAGATGAATCAAAGGGATGTTAGGAAGTATTTCTTCAGCCACAGAGTAGTCAGGAAGTGGAATAGTTTGGGAAGCGATGTAGTGGAGGCAGGATCCATACATAGCTTTAAGCAGAGGTACGATAAAGCTCATGGTTCAGGGAGAGTGACCTAGTAGCGACCAGTGAAGAGGCGGGGCCAGGAGCTTGGACTCGACCCCTGCAACCTCAACTAGGTGAGTACAACTAGGTGAGTACACACAACGTTCTGGCAAAGGTATGGCTAACTCAGTGATAACCTAGCATAGTGTTACCTGACCTAACGAAATATACCCTGACCTGACCTAACCTTACTTGACGTGACCTGACCTAACCTTACTTGACGTGACCTGACCTAACCTTACTTGACATGACCTGACCTAACCTTACTTGACGTGACGTAACCTTACTTGACACTCCAAGACGAAAGTACTTCATTGGTTAGTGAGGTTGAAGGTACCACTGATTTCCCTGCTAATCAAGGTAAAACTATTTTAATAGTAGGCGATTCTCAGGTAAGATATATGGACCGTGCATTTTGTAACAGAGACAGAAAGATCAGACATAGAGTGTGTCTTCCTGGAGCTGGTGTTGGTGACATAGTCAGCAGGTTGGATAATATTATGGCAGGTAATGGGAACAAGCCCATTATCTGTCTTAGTGCTGGGGGTAATGACATTGGGAAGGGCAGGAGAGAGGAGCTGCTGGATAAGTACAGGTCAGCCATAGAAGTAGTTAGGTCTAAGGGAGGGATCCCAGTCATATGTAGCATCTTGCCTAGAAAGGGAGTGGGCAATGAATGGATGTCTAGGGCAATTGGTATAAATTGCTGGCTAGACAGGTACTGCAATGAGCTTGCAATCCCATTCATTGATAACTGGGACCTATTCTTTGGCAAACGTGATATGTATGCAAGGGATGGGGTTCATCTCTCTGAGGAAGGAGTGGTTGCATTAGCCAATTCAATTGAGAGGGTAATTGATGACTTGTCTAGGAATTTAAACTGATAGATTATAGAGGTATGGGTGTTTGTGGGAAACAATCAGGCTGCAGCATTAGGGTTAAAAACAACAGTTATTACCGGGATACCTCAGGGATATGTTTAAAAGACAATATTCAAAATAAAGTTGCTGGTAGTGGCAAATCAATTGATCAACAAACAAAGAGGGATAGTAGAGGGCAACGAGTGACTAACTCCCTTAAGGTTTACTATACAAATAATAGGAGTCTAAGAAATAAGATAGATGAGCTAAGATTAATTACAAGTGTAGGTAATATAGATATTATTGGTATAACAGAGACCTGGTTCAACCTGAAAGATAGAGAAATGCCTTCTGAATGCAACATACAGGGTTATAAACTATTCCACACTGATAGGGTCAACAGGAAGGGTGGTGGTGTGGCGATATATGTCAGAGAAAATTTAAATTGTTGTCTTAGACAGGATATAAGATTAGAAACATCGAACACAGAATCTGTTTGGCTACAGGTTCTCGAGGGACGTGACAAATTAATTTTGGGTGTGATTTATAGGCCACCAAACCTTGATAGGGAGGGCAGTAAGCTGTTATGGGACGAAATTTATAAGGCATCTAGATATGAAAATGTTGTGATAATGGGAGATTTTAACTTTAGACAAGCTGATTGGAACAATATGACAGGAAATCTTGAGTCTAGTGACTTTCTTGATACGGTTCAGGATTGCTTTTTAGAACAGGTTGTGACAGAACCAACTAGAGGAAACAATCTGCTTGATTTGGCTCTTGCCAACAAAGATTCACTAATTAATAATCTTGAGGTTAATGATGAGCTTGGGGAAAGTGATCACAAATCACTTAGTTTCAATATATCATGGAATTACCCAGATAACTGCAATCAAATCTCTGTCCCAGATTTTCGCTTGGCCGACTTCATGGGACTGAAAAATTACCTGGGTGGGCTAAATTGGGATGTCCTGACTATGAGTCAGGTAGGTGATCTTCGTTGCCAATATGACGTTTTTCAGAGCATAGTTCTAGCTGCCCAGACAACTTTTGTTCCAAGTAGGGAAATTAGATCTAACAAAAATGATCCCAAATGGATGAACAATAGATTAAAACATCTCACTGGTCTAAAGAGAGGCATATATAGGCGTATCAAAATAGGGGATGGGCAGTTAAGTAATCAATATATTCAATTAAAGAGAGAAATAAAGAAAGGAATAAGAAAAGCAAAAAGGGATTATGAGGCTAAGGTCGCAAGGGATTCTAAGACTAACCCAAAAGGGTTCTTTCAGGTATACAGAAGTAAGATTAGGGACAAGATTGGCCCACTTAAGAGTAACTCTGTTCAGATCACTGACAGTGATAGGGATATGTGTGAAATTCTAAATACCTACTTCCTCTCAGTTTTCACCCAGGAAAATACTAGCGATATTCCTGAAATAATAGATTATGTAGAACAGGATGATAATAAACTATGTACGATTGTGGTAACTAGTGACATGGTCCTCAGACAAATAGAGAAACTAAAACCTAACAAATCCCCAGGTCCTGATGAACTGTTTGCAAGGGTGTTAAAGGAATGTAAAGAGGAACTTAGCATACCTTTAGCTAATCTTTTTAACATATCACTACAAACTGGCATAGTGCCTGATAAGTGGAAAATGGCAAATGTAATACCTATTTACAAGGCAGGTGACAGGTCCTTGGCTTCGAACTATAAACCAATAAGCCTTACCTCCATAGTGGGAAAATTTATGGAATCAATAATTGCCGAAGCAATTCGTAGCCATCTTGGCAGACACAAATGATTAATGAATCTCAACAAGGTTTTACAAAGGGGCGTTCTTGTCTCACGAATATACTAACTTTTTTCACTAGGGTGTTTGAGGAGGTAGATCGTGGTAATGAATATGATATTGTGTATATGGACTTCAGTAAGGTTTTCGATAGAGCCCCACACCAGAGGCTATTGAGGAAACTTAAGGCACACGGAACAGGAGGAGAATTTTTTTCCTGGGTAGAGGCATGGCTGACAAATAGACAGCAGAGAGTTTGCATAAATGGGGAGAAATCAGAATGGGGGCACGTCACAAGGGGTGTTCCTCAGGGGTCAGTGTTGGGCTCGTTGTTGTTCACAATTTACATAAACGACATAGATGAGGGAATAAATAGCGACATAAGCAAATTTGCTGATGCCACCAAAATAGGCCGTCCAATTTATTCTAATGAGGACACTAGAGCACTCCAGGATGATTTGAATAGACTGATGCAATGGTCGGACAAGTGGCAGATGCAGTTTAATATTGACAAATGCAAAGTTCTAAATGTTGGACAGGTAAATAACCATGCCACATATAAACTAAATAATGTAGATCTTAATACTACTGATTGCGAAAAGGATTTTGGAGTTCTGGTTAGCAGTAATCTAAAACCAAGACAACAGTGCATTAGTGTTCGTAATAAAGCTAACAGAATTCTTGGCTTCATATCTAGAAGTATAAATAATAGAAGTCCTCAGGTTGTTCTTCAACTATATATCCTTGGTTAGGCCTCATTTAGATTATGCTGCACAGTTCTGGTCACCGTATTACAGAATGGATATAAATGCTCTGGAAAACGTACAGAGGAGGATGACAAAGATGATTCCATGTATCAGAAATCTTCCCTATGAGGATATACTGAGGGCCCTGAATCTGCACTCTCTCGAAAGGCGTAGAATTAGGGGGGATATGATCGAGGTATATAAATGGAAAACAGGAATAAAGGGGATGTAAATAGCGTGCTGAAAATTTCCAGCCAAGACAGAACTCGCAGCAATGGTTTCAAGTTGGAAAAATTCAGATTCAGGAAGGATATAGGAAAGCACTGGTTTGGTAATAGAGTTGTGGATGAGTGGAACAAACTCCCGAGTACAGTTATTCAGGCTAAAACGTTGTGTAGTTTTAAAAATAGGTTAGATAAATACATGAGTGGGTGTGGGTGGGTGTGAGTTGGACCTGACTGGCTTGTGCTGCTGGGTCTGGTGCAGTGCTCCATCCTTGAGTGAAGATGACCAGACTGGGTGGGTCTTTGGGCTAATCCGGGGGAAGGGGTCATTGGTCTAATCCGGGGGGGACATGGGCCTGCTCCGCATGGGCCAGTAGGCCTGTGTCAGTGTTCCTTCTTTCTTATGTTCTTATGTACTTGACCTGACCTGATCTAACCTTACTTGACATGACCTGACCTAACCTTACTTGACGTGTCCTAACCTTACCAAACATACCATGACCTGACCTGACCTTATATACTCTAAAGTAACCTCACTGTAAATAAAACATTCTAATTATCCGGTTTTACTAAGCTAGCAATAACCCACCCCCTCCATCCCCATTTAAAAACGTAACAGATGACGTTTACGCGACATGAGGAAACGCACTGCGTCGCCGGCGACGTCACACACACAAGCGGACCTTTAACGCCCTGCCAGTCACCAAGGGACACATACCGCTGAGTCCTGAGCACAAACGCCCCTGACTGGCTGATCTCACTCCCAACTGCAGGGGTCGAGTCACTGCTGGTTGTTACTAGGACTACTCTCTCTCTCTCTCTCTCTATCTATCTCTGCTCCATGAACTTTATCGCCGAATTATATTAAGTTTTCTCTGTGTTTTATCTATTCTTTGTTTTAATCTCATTGCTCATGCTGTCGATTGCTTCAGTGGCTGGTGTTCGGTTGCGTGCGTTCAACTGCTAAACCCATGTGGGTCATTCCTGCTAGAGCACCGGTAGGGGCTCGATCTTCCGTCCGGAACTTAACAGCAGTTGCAACAGAGACGGTAGTAGCCGCGGCGCGGTTGGAACGGCAAACTCAGCAACAGAGCCAGTGATAACAGGGCCAGCAGAGGCACTAATGGTAGCAATAGAGACAGACACAACAACAGAAGCACCACTAACGGGAACAGAAGCACCAATGATAACAGCGAGGGAAGCCCTAACAGTAGCAACAGAAGCAGTAACAGCAACGACAGAGGCACCAACAATAGCAACAGAGGTACTAACATTAGCAACAGAAGCACACACACAACAGAAACAGAAGCACTAATAACGGAATAGAGGCACTAAAAACAACAGCAACAGAGGCACTTATAGCAACAGACACAGAGGAACTAATAAAAAAACAGAGGCGCTATTACCAGCAGTAACAGAGGCACTAACAAAACAGCAGCAACAGATGCACTAATAACAGCAACAGACGCACTAATAACAGCAACAACGGAGGTACAACAGGCAGGGGGGAGGGAGGGGGATTGAGTTACGTTGGGGGGGAGGGGACACTTAGCCATAACTAAATTAGAAACTAACACTGCCGCCTT
>NC_069415.1:9183708-9193708 GCF_026875155.1 Cherax quadricarinatus | reverse complement strand
CCACCTCACCCACCACCACAGATATCTATATCTACCACCACATAGCCATCTACACCCACCACAGCCATCTACATACACCACAGCCATCTACACCCACCACAGCCATCTACACCCACCACGACACAGCCATCTACAGTGGTCAACTAGTCCGCGTCACTGAGCTGTCATTTTCCATCACATTACGAAGCTCTCTTCACTGCCGCCACGTACCTGCAACGGTCACGTACCTGCAACGGCCATGTGCATGAAACAGCAACGGCAAAACCGCAGTATTGCTGAAGTCTCGGCTTCATTCACTGTTTTTTTCTCATCTAACTTGTATACACCCGCAGTGTGTGGCTATCCTCTTCTGTATAACAGTTAGCTTGTGGGAACAAAAGCTATGTTTTTCCCCTGTCATAGTCTATCGCCCAGGATAAGGTAGTTAGGGTAGCGTCAACGTGACCTGGGAGACTCCAGTAGGGCGGTGAGGATACATCGTCAGAGTATTCCACTATGGATTTAATTGGTTATGGGGGATTCTTTACATCGGAGCTGGTGTTACTGTTACTTGGGAATTGTCATCTTGCAGAAGTGCCCATCCCACACACACACACATACACACACACACACATACCTCTGCTTAAAGCTATGTATGGATCCTGCCTCCACTACATCGCTTCCCAAACTATTCCACTTACTGACTACTCTGTGGCTGAAGAAATACTTCCTAACATCCCTGTGATTCATCTGTGTCTTCAACTTCCAACTGTGTCCCCTTGTTACTGATGTTCCAGAGATTGGACACAGTAACAAGGGGACACAGTTGGAAGTTGAAGACACAGATGAATCACAGGGATGTTAGGAAGTATTTCTTCAGCCACAGAGTAGTCAGTAAGTGGAATAGTTTGGGAAGCGATGTAGTGGAGGCAGGATCCATACATAGCTTTAAGCAGAGGTATGATAAAGCTCACGGTTCAGGGAGAGTGACCTAGTAGCGATCAGTGAAGAGGCGGGGCCAGGAGCTCGGACTCGACCCCCGCAACCTCAACTAGGTGAGTACAACTAGGAGTACACACACACACACATACACACCACAACACACACACAACAACACACACACCTAGGTGAGTACACACACACACACACACATGCACTCACACACACAATATTCAAGTGGTGGGGTCTTCATTGATTTGAAAAATACCGTCATTGGCATTGTTTCTCTCTCTCTTTAATGTTTTTTTTAATCCACCCTGTCATTTTCCTGGCGTTTGCCACGTTTGACGTATTGCATTTTCCCAATAACAAATAATCCGATATAATCACTCCTAAGTCTTCTACTTGTTTCTTACGGTCTGTTAGACGGTCTGTTAGACGGTCTGTTAGACGGTTTAACTGTCCTCATTTTGAGTTTTTCGTTTTTCCCGTCTCCAAGCGTTTTGATATTTGCCACCATTGAACACCATGTTATTTTCATTTACCCATGGGAAAAAACTTTGCCGACAGCTGTAATTTCTTCGTGTGTCATTGACTGAGGCGACTTTCATGTTTATTATGGTATCATCTGCAAAGACAACGAAGCTCTAGGTATTATTTTCACCTATGTCTGCTATGAGGATAAGAAACAGTAGAGGTGCCAGGACTGTGCCTAGAGGTACTAAACGTTTCATTTCGACGAACTTGAACTTGGCTTCGTCAAACGCCTTTGCAAAAATACGTGTAGATCACATCTGCATTTTGATTTTCATCCAAAGCCTAAGCGGATTTTTTTATGAGATACTAGTTGTGATAAGCATGATCTTCCTGCTTAGCAGGAGTTACTGTTACGTGGAAATTACTCTCTCTTTTAGGTTGATTTATCACATTCACCGGGGATACGTGTATGTGTGTTTGTGTGTGTGTGTATGTGTGTGTGTGTGTAGTGTTGTGTGTGGTGTGTGTGTGTGTGTGGATAGGTACTTGAGGCTAGCTGTTTCCTCTAGCCCCTAGTCCACCAAGGCTCCCCCAGACCCCGTTGCTGCGACACCACCACCACCCTAGCTGGTTTTTGCGTCTTCAGCACCTTCCTTGCGCTGTCTACTCGCTCCTTCCACCCCCCTCCTCTCCTGTTGCTGCTGCTGGTGGTGCTGCTGTTGTTATTGCTTCTGTCGTTGCTGCGGTTGCTACTACTGCTGGTAGTAGTTATTTAATGCTACTGGCGATTCCGATGCTGCGTGAACGGCTCCTGCTACTACCAGTAAGACTGCTGCTGCCACTACTGTTACTGCTGCCGTTGTTGCACTGCTGCTGCCACTGCCACTAGCACTGCTATGTTGCTGCTGTTGCCACTACTAGTGCTGCCCCTGATACTGCTGCGTCCAGCAAGAAGCAAAACAAACATTAGTCTTCAGTCTTCTTCGTCTTAATAATAATAATTATTATAATTCAGGTAACACTAATAATAAACAAGTAATTGTAGACTAATGTTAATAAGTTGATAAAGACAGATGGTAGCAAATAATTCCGCTACACAGAGATCATTAAATCGAAAGCGTGCAATACCGGTAAGTTGATGGAGACGTACAACACCTGGGCTATATTTACCGAGAGACGTTTCGCCCACCAGGGATTTTATCAGTCTAATGCAGATGTATGAGAACAGGAGTCTTTTATAGTGAACATTTGAAGTTCTTTGTCTTGTACTCCAGGAAATGAAGGCAAGGGAAAAACATAATTTACATCTGGAAAATCCTAAAGGGCCTGGTCGCAAATCTGCACTCTGAAATCACTCCCTACGAAACAAGAGAGGCGGCAGATAGTGCAGAATACTCTTAATGAAAAGCAAGGGTGTCAGGGCTACACTAAGAGATAGAACAATAAAGTGTAAAGGACCAAAGACTATTCAACATTCTCCTATTATACATCAGATCCCTTGCGGTCTTTAACAGGGAACTAAACAAGATCTACAATTCAGTCCCTGATTCAGTTAAATCTTGGTTCATACGTTGGACTGCGTGTTGCCAGCAGTAACAGCCTAAATGTTCAGATAAGACACGTGCAACTTTTTCGTCTACAAAGTAGGCTTGATCTGTCGAATACAGGGGCGGCTAGTATGGACAGAGCTGTAGTTGCAGCAGCAGCAGCAGCAGCAGCAGCAGCAGCAGCAGCAGCAGCAGCAGCAGCAGCAGCAGCAGCAGCAGCAGCAGCAACAGCAGCAGCGGCGAAGTAAACATGATGTGATCAGACCATCAACCTTGAAGAAGGTTGATGGTCTGATCACATCATGTCTTAACTACGTTTCAGTATCGTATACCATTATGTTGTGATGGTTTATCAGGCGTTAATCCAGCAGTCCTGGTCTGGGACCGGGCCGCAGGGGTATTGACCTCTGAACACATCCTTAAGGTATCAGTCATATACACGTAAAGCTGGATATGCAATATCACAAGCCAGTATCAGCGCCTTATCAACTTCCTTTTAAAATTTGAGGGTGTCTAGTCCATTCTATCGCTTAATATAAGGGAATAAATACCTTTTCCCACACCAGTTTGACTCCAGGGAGTCAGATGGTAGAGAGGTAGAAAGGGATCCAGCAACGCTGGCAGGCGGTGGTTGGATGAGCGCCAGTTTTTCTCAGGTTATTTGTGAATTGTTACTGTCACCGTATTGTAGATGTTATTCTATGAGACAGAAGATCACAGGGTGTGGTTGTGAGAGGTAGCAAGCAGAGCAAAAGGTGGTGGAATTTGAGGTGGTTGGTCGTTGTGAAACCTAGTAGTAGCCACTTCTGAAACAAGTGCTGAAGGAACTGGTGAAGATGTGGGGTAGTTTACCAACGAGAGATAATACTAAATTGTAAGTGTACCACTTCCACCAGGAGATACTGTTATTCATCTAATTTCCTCAATATCCTAAAAGATTGTTGCATAACTTTCCAATAAGAATATCAGTTACCCTCCAGTTACCTTGTTAAAAGTATTACAGTATCCAGTAACTGTATATGATCCATACTCTTAGTACAGGGATTTTTTTTTGTATTCCCTTGAGATCTGGTATATCACTTTTTTTCCTTTTCTTCAGTGCTTCCTTAAAACAGACTATACCAACACTGATTTGTATATTCTAAAGTGGATAGAAAGTGGTGAGGTGAGGCGAGGAAGCACTATCGATTTGTGGGGAGAAAGCTTTGCCCTCACCAGAAGGGTTAAGTGTTAATTAACAAGTGGTTACTAAGTGGTCTTCTAAGGGAGGCGATGAGGGGTCTCTCCTGCCCTCCCTCCCTCCCTCTCTACGGCTCTTCCTAACTTCTCCCTGCTTTCCCCACAGAGAGCTAAGCCAATTACCAACCATCGTAAGTCCCCACTCCCCCACGTCACATGCAACCGCAATCTCCCTCCCCTCCTTGTCCTCCCCTCCTCTCACCCTTCATACACTTCTCCTCCTCCCCCTATTCCCCGTCCCCCTCCCAGCAAACACCACCATCATCCCCCCTCATAAACCAGTATGTCCTCTTCTCGCTTCTCTTACCTTCTTTCTTTCCGTCTTCCTCCCCTTCTCTATTCTTCCTTCCCGTTTCAGCTTGGCGCTGGTTTTATTGGGTTTAAAGCCTATCGACTACACGAGGGTCATTACGGCTGCGTGTCACCTGTATATCTCCAGCCAAGGATACCTAAATCCCTTACATAAGAATTAGAGTAAACTCTCGATGTATATATATCAGAGAAACACACTTCCCGGTGTATATATATACGCCAAAACAGACATATACGAACGCACACACACACACACACACACACACACACACACACACACACACACACACACACACACACACACACACACACACACACACACACACACACATATACACACATACACAACACACAACACACACAACACACACACACACACACACACACACACACACACATATACTGGAATATACAGCACTAGTATGGAGCTCACATCTGGTTAAGCACGTCAGAAAATTAGAGAAAGTGCTAAGGTTTACAACAAAACTAGTCCGTAGAGTATGTCCTACGAGGAGAGGTTAAGGGAAATCAATCTGACGACCCTGGAGGACAGGAGAAATAGGGAAGACATGCTAACAACATATAAAATATTGAGAGGAATTGACAAGATGGATAAGGACAGGATGTTCCAGAGATGGGACACTGCAACAAGGGGTCACAGTTGGAAGTTGAAGACTCAGATGCGTCACAGGGATGTTAGGAAGTATTTCTTCAGTCACAGAGTCGTCAGGAAGTGGAACAATCTGGAGATGTAGTGGAGGCAGGATCCATACATAGCTTTATGAAGAGATACGATAAAGCTCATGGAGAAGGGAGAGAGTGAGCCTAATAGCGATCAGCGAAGAGGCGGTGCCAGGAGCTATGAATCGACGCTTGCAACCACAAATAGGTAAGAACAAATAGGCCAGAACACACACACACACGCACACACACACACACACACACACACACACCACACACACACACACACACACACACAAACACACACACACACACCACACACACACACACAGACACACACACACACACTCAGACGAGTCACAGGGATGTTAGGAAGTATTTCTTCAGTCATAGAGTCGTCAGGAAGTGGAATAGCCTAGCAAGTGATGTAGTGGAGGCAGGAACCATACATAGCCTTAAGACGAGGTATGACAAAGCTGAGGAAGCAGAGAGAGAGAGAGAGAGAGAGAGAGAGAGAGAGAGAGAGAGAGAGAGAGAGAGAGAGAGAGAGAGAGAGGACCTAGTAGCGATCAGTGAAAAGGCGGGGCCAGTAGCTGAGTCTCGGCCCCTGCAACCACAATTATGTGAGTACAATTAGGTGAGTACACCTCTTACAATTTCTAGAGCCCACACCTGTCTCAAGGAGTGCCCGACACCTGGCTAGGTTATTAAAGGTGTGTAAGAGCGGGTAGAGCCGTCGCTGACAAGGAAGCAGGTTACATGGGAAGTCTGTAGAGACAAGAAGTCAAGTGTCTTAAGCGTCGGGTAACAAGCACTGCTACAGTAGGTGGGTGGGTGGGTAGATAGGTAGGTAGGTAGGTGCTTGTTATGCAATTATATCTGGTTCTCCCGTCAGTGTGGAACCGTCAAGACGAAGACGAAGAAAAAAAGATGATCTTACATGCGCATCATCAACGCATGTAACCACACCATGACACCATCACGTCATCAACGCATGTAACCATCACACCATGACACCATCACATCATCAACGCATGTAACCATCACACCATGACACCATCACATCATCAACGCATGTAACCATCACACCATGACACCATCGCATCATCAACGCATGTAACCATCACACCATGACACCATCACATCATCAACGCATGTAACCATCACACCATGACACCATCACATCATCAACGCATGTAACCATCACACCATGACACCATCACATCATCAACGCATGTAACCATCACACCATGAGACCATCACATCATCAACGCATGTAACCATCACACCATGAGACCATCGCATCATCAACGCATGTAACCATCACACCATGAGACCATCGCATCATCAACGCATGTAACCATCACACCGTGACACCATCACGTCATCAACGCATGTAACCATCACACCATGAGACCATCGCATCATCAACGCATGTAACCATCACACCATGAGACCATCGCATCATCAACGCATGTAACCATCACACCGTGACACCATCACGTCATCAACGCATGTAACCATCACACCATGACACCATCACGTCATCAACGCATGTAACCATCACACCATGAGACCATCGCATCATCAACGCATGTAACCATCACACCATGGCACCATCACGTCATCAACGCATGTAACCATCACACCATGACACCATCACATCAACGCATGTAACCATCACACCATGAGACCATCACGTCATCAACGCATGTAACCATCACACCATGACACCATCACATCAACGCATGTAACCATCACACCATGACACCATCACATCATCAACGCATGTAACCATCACACCATGACACCATCACATCATCAACGCATGTAACATCATCATCACGCCTGACACCATTCACTGGACACTGGCTGACGGGAAGTCCCGTGTCAGTAATCATTGAACAACGCCTATCAATGAACACCTATCACTGAACCCCTATCATTGAACACCTGTAATTGTGCGGCCAGCAGTAACAGCCTGGTTGATCAGGCCCTGATCTACCGGGAGGCCTGGTCTAGATCCGGGCCGTGAGGGGCGTTGACCTCCCACCAAAACGACCTCCAACCCTACGTGAAGAGCATACATACGGAGGATATCTCAAGGGATACCTCATGGCACTCCTCACAGGAAGAGATTTCTCAAAGTATTCCCCCCTTACAGGTATCCCTTACAAAAATCCCTCGCAAATATATCTCACAGGTATCCTTCATAGATATCCCTCACAGGTATCCATCACAAGTATCCCTCACAGGTATCCCTAATAATTATTTCTCACAAGTATTCCTAACAGGTATCTTTTACAAGTATCCTTCATAAGTATCCCTCACAGGTATCCCTCATAATTACCCCTCACAGGTATCCACCACAAGCATCCCTCATATTTATCTCTCACAAGTATCCCTCACATGTATACATCACAAGTATCCCTCACATGTATACCTCACAGGTATCTCTCACAAGTATCCTTCACACGTATATAGCACAAGTATCCTTCATATGTATATAACACAAGTATCTCTCACAGGTATCCCTCAAACATATCTCTCACAAGGAGGTATCCCTCGAGACATCAACATGCAATGCATGTGAGGACTAAGAAACATTTTGCGGTCTATGGCCTTTTATTTGAGAATACGTTTCATCCGCCAAGAACGAAAAGACGAACATCAAAATGGTATACAATACCGACAGGTTGTTAGGTAAGACACATATGCAACAGTTAGACAACTTTATTCTGAAACGTTTCGCCTACACAGTAGGCTTCTTCAGTCGAATACAGAAAATAGGCAGGAACAGTAGAGATGTGAAGACGATGTAATCAGTCCATCACCCTTGTAGTCGTAGAATTTGAGGTTGTCAGTCCCTCGGCCTGGAGAAGTTCAGTTCCATAGTCAGGAACTATCTGAAGATCAAGCGACAGTGCGGAGACTTAAATACTGTCGGAAGGAGAGGTGCAGAGTAGTAGTAGTAGTAGTAGTAGTAGTAGTGGTAGTGAGAATGTGACCACTGAGAGATCATGTCCCTCTCAGATCCAACCCTTCTCACTTGAAAAGCTTGTCCAAGGAGTTTTCTGTACCAAGATGCCACGTGTTGCAGTGTCTGACAAGATGAACATCAAAATGGTATACAATACCGACAGGTTGTTAGGTAAGACACATATGCAACAGTTAGACAACTTTATTCCGAAACGTTTCGCCTACACAGTAGGCTTCTTCAGTCGAATACAGAAAATAGGCAGGAACAGTGTAGGCGAAACGTTTCGGAATAAAGTTGTCTAACTGTTGCATATGTGTCTTACCTAACAACGAAAAGACCTCAGTGGGCGAAACATCTCAATAAAATGCCATGAACCGCATACTATGACTCATTAAGACACGTGCATACATACGTACTTGGGGTGAGTATAACACCAGGCACATCTGAGGCGCACAACAACAACAACAATAACTACTGCAGCTTACGGGCGCCTTGCAAACCTCAGAACAGCATTCCGACATCTTAATAAGGAATCGTTCAGAACCCTGTACACCGTGTACGTTAGGCCCATATTGGAGTATGCAGCACCAGTTTGGAACCCACACCTAGCCAAGCACGTAAGGAAACTGGAGAAAGTGCAAAGGTTTGCAACTAGACCGGTCCCGAGGAGAGGTTAAGAGAAATCGACCTGACGACACTGGAGGGCAGGAGAGATAGGGGGGATATGATAACGACATAAATAATACTGAGAGGAATTGACAAGGTGGGCAGAGACAGGATGTTCCAGAGATGGGACACATCAGCAAAGAGTCACAGTTGGAAGTTGAAGACTCAGATGAATCACAGGGATGTTAGGAAGTATTTCTTCAGTCACAGAGTTGTCAGGAAGTGGAATAGTCTGGGAAGTGATGTAGTGGAGGCAGGATCCATACATAGCTTTAAGAAGGGGTATGATAAAGCTCATGGAGAGGGAAGAGTAACCTAGCAGCGGCCAGCGAAGATGTGGGGCCAGGAGCTGTGAATCGACCCCTGCAACCATAACTAGGTGAGTACATACCCCTCACATGACGAGTATACTTGCAAGTCATGCGTACAACTCTCATTGAAGGTTGTATACATATCGTGTATGCATACACTCTACTGAGGGTGGAGAGTGCCGAGAGTCAGATGTAGCATCCGCGTGGTTGCAATGACACGATTGTAAACACCTCGGTGAACGGCACTGGGGTTCGAACCCCACGGGAAAGCCAATCTTAAAACAAAGCCAGCGCGCTGGTTCCAAGACTGGCTTGCTTGGTTAGGTTCTTACTTGCGTTCGGTGAGGTAAGTTAAGCGGTTCACGCAGGCTGGGTGGAACAGCGTCTTCCCCTCGCGCGTCAAGTTTGATTAATTAGCGCCTGTGTGGACTTCTTAATTAACTCCCGGACGATTCTAATGAATCATCTATATATCTATAGAGGCCGGTAATTAAGCCATCTGCAGCGGCAACGGATAATTATACTAATGATTCCGATAATTGAGTCCTTACCGATCAGATAGACTATGAGCGGCTCCGGCCCTACGAGGCAGGTGCTTAGACGGCAGGAACTGCGGCCGAACTTGAGTCGAATCTGATTTCCTCTCATTACACCTAGGCGTTGTATGGGTTTAGCGCTTCCATATCGTGATTGTAATAATGTAATCACTCATAACCCAACTGATTATTATTATTAATTATTATTATTATTATTATTATTATTATTATTATTATTATTATTATTATTATCATTACTTTATTATTATTATTATTATTATTATTATTATTATTATTATTATTATTATTATTATTATTATTATTATTATTAAT
>NC_069415.1:9168708-9178708 GCF_026875155.1 Cherax quadricarinatus | reverse complement strand
CTAATATAATAATAATAATAATAATAATAATAGCTAATATTATAATAATAATAATAACAATAATAATAATAATAATAATAATATTTTTTTATATTTTCTTTTATTAACACATCGGTTGTTTCCCACCAAGGTAGGATGGCCCGAGAAAGAAAAACTCTCACCATCATTCACTCCATCACTGTCTTGCCAGAGACAAGACAGTTATAAAACTGCGACATTAACATCCCTTCTTCAGAGTGCCGGCAACGTACTTCCCATCTCCAGGACTCAAGTTCGGCCTGCCGATTTCCCTGAATCCCTAAATAAATGTTACCTTGTTTACACTCCAACAGCACGTCAAGTCCTAAAAACCATTTATCTCCATTTGCTCCTATCTAACACGGTCATGCATGCCTGCTGGAAGTCCAAGCCCCTCTCACAAAAAAACCTTATTTATCCCCTCCCTCCAACCTTTCCTAGGCCGACCCCTACCCCGCCTTCCCTCCACTACAGATTTATACACTCTCGAAGTCACTCTATTTTGTTCCAACCTCTCTACATGTCCATACCATCTCAACAACCCCTCCTCAGCCCTCTGGATAATAGTTTTGGTAATTCCGCACCTCCTCCTAATCTCCAGACTACGGATTCTCTGCATTATATTCACATCACACATTGCCCTCAGACATGACATCTCCACTGCCTCCAGCCTTCTCCTTGTTGCAACATTCACCACCCATGCCTCACACCCATACAAGAGCGTTAGTATAACTCTACTCTCATACATTCCCCTCTTTGCTTTAATAATAATAATAATAATAATAATAATAATAATAATAATAATAATAATAATAATAATAATAATAATAGCATCTCTGACTGCTGTTTACCCGATACTTAGCAAATTTCACGGAAATACTGAGAAACCGATCGACTTCATCCTTGACCCTGGGTAATAATCACTCTGCCTTGTGATCCTTCTCGGAGAGACATGTACGCACCCATACAACACTCCAGACACTCCAGGTGTATGAACCCAGACATCATTCAAAACAACTCGAAACTGAAGGAATCCTCTCCAAAAGCTGAATGGAGAGTTTTCTGGTCCCATTAAGGGATAAGAGAAAAATCTTTGCCCTCTTCCAAGGAAGCTGAAGAAAGGGAAGGAAAGGTTTCTTTTTTTTTTCCTCACCTGCTGCTTCCATCAGGTCTCAGGTTCAGAAGAGGCACCGAAGGGATATGTGAAGTGTTGACAATACCGAATTTTGGTCGCCTCCTTTAGCCTAGCATCAAAGTTCCCACGATCGAGTCCTGGATCTTATCATCCCTGCAGGGCCGGAAGCAATCTGGTCTGCCAAGAGTCGGGTCAGGAGTTCCTATTCGGACTAGTCATCCACCACCTCGTTATCCTGAATTAACCCAGATCTCTCATTCAGCATCTACAATACTTCTTTACCAGAACCTTTTTTTTTAAACCACAATGGTCGTTTACCACTTAGATAAATATTTTAACACAAGCATTTTTTTTACACTTATTTAAAATATTCCCAATTTTTAAGTTTATGTATATGTCAGATGTTTTCATGAACTTGTGAGACGGTCTCCAGGCGATGTACTCTCAATAAGAACTGAAGTTGAATCATTAATTCCAAATCTGCTTTGAGGAGAAGCAGAACTCGCCTGTCATAATATTAAGCATAATTAATCGGTGCTCAGGGAAGGCGCAGCTGTGGCTCCTATACGACCTTCATTTTAGCAAGAAATTCTAATAAATTAATGTACAACAGTTCAGATCCATGTTAACATTCAGGGTCCTTCAATAGGAACAACACAGAGTGTTAGTAGGATTTAAAGACAAACTTCTTCCAGTGTAATGGATCATCAGCTATCAGGAATTTAAGACAAGCTTCTTCCAGTGTAATGGATCATCAGCTATCAGGATGCTAAAAACATATACAATTGTTCCACTGTTCCTCTCGGTCATTCCAATGGTAGAGAATTGTGCGAGTGCTTTATTTTTTATAGAATTAAAAAAAAAAATCTACCATTAAATTTTATCCAGTTTCCAGACACCTGATTCCAGCGATCACCTGACCTCTCCTCCTCGGCTGGATACTTACCTGTGACCTCCCGACTTCTTTCATCTCAGGATTTCTCTCCGCCCCGTATAAACACCTGTGTCTTCTCTGTGTGAAACGATAAAGTCCCTGGTAGGCGAAACGTCTTCATAATAAACAAAAATAGAATAACATTCATTGTGCGTTTTGCTTTCCTTCGATGGTGAGAAAGGATAGCTGCGCTTCCTTGGATCAAGTGCCCTTTATCACACTGGGGTCGAGGATGAGAAAAAAAGATAAGAGAAGATAGAAACGGCAGAAGAAAATAATAATAATAATAATAATAATAATAATTAATAATAATAATAATAATAATAATAATAATAATAATAATAATAAATAATAATAATAAAAATAATAATAATAAATAATAAATAATAAAATAATAATAATAATAATAATAATAATAATAATAATAATATATGAAAATAATAATAATAAAAATAATAATAATAATAATAATAATAAAAATAATAATAATAATAATAATAATAATAATAATAATAATAAATAATAAACCCCAACATAAACCCACAAACAAGCCCCTAATATAAACCCCCAAAGATAACCTCTCTCTCTCTCTCTCTCTTTCTCTCTCTCTCCTCTCCTCCTCCTCTCTCTCTCTCTCTCTCTCTCTCAGTCCCCCATACAGCATTTACAACAAATATTTTAACAATATTCGCTAGACAAAAACTGGGTACGACAGCAGTGTGTTGCTGTCGTACTCTCTGTGATAGCTACAGAATGACAACAAAGGCTAGCTGTTACCCCCGCCCCTCCTGGTGTGTGTTTGGCCAAAGCAGGAAATGAAATCTGTCAGCGTTGAGCTGCCAGGCATCTGAGGTCGTAAGGTCACCTAAAAAGTGTAGTTAGTTCCTGGGGAAGGAGAGGTGTTTGTAGATGAATGGTTCAGAGAACCGACATGTTGATAAATTAGACACATGTGCAACTCTTGGGTATCTTTATTGAGGAAACGTTTCGCCACACAGTGGCTTCATCAGTCCATCAATCTTGAGTAGAATACTATTCTACTCAGGATTGATGGACTGAACATATCGACTCAAGGTTGAGGGACTGATTACCTCATTCTCCTCCTGTTCTTCAAGTTTCTCCTATGTATGGACTGATGAAGCCACTGTGTGGCGAAACGTTTCCTCAATAGAGATACCCAAGAGTTGCACATGTGTCTAATTTATCAAGGAGAGGTGTGCACCGCCCCTTCCCCGTAAGGTGAAGTGACCCTCCCCTTGAAGGTAAGATGATTCTCCCCTGGAAGGTAAGGTAACCTCTCCTCTGGAAGGTAAGGTGATCCCGGGGAAGGTAAGGTGACTCCCGAGGAAGGTAAGGTGACCCCTGGGAAGGAAAAGTGACCCCCGGGGAAGGTAAGGCGACCCCCGGGAAGGAAAAGTGACCCCCCTGGAAGGTAAGGTGACTCCCCCCGTAAGGTAAGGTGACCCTTTCCTGGAAGGTAAGGTGGCCCCCAGGAAGGTAAAGTGACCCCTGAGGAGGTATGGTGAGCCCCCGAGAAGGTAAGGTGACCCCCGGGAAGGTAAGGTGACCCCCCCGGGGGGGGAAAGCGTGGAAGGTTGCAGATCTATTGATCAGAGGAGGTAAACTTTAGGTCACGTGACGTCAATAACTTACCAGTTATATAGGTCAAGCTGTGAAAAATTAGCGGAGGCAGGGTAAGGAAGGCAGGGTAAGGAAGGAGGGAAAGAAGAAGGTAAGGACCCGGCAAGGGTAAGGAAGGCAGGGTAAGGAAGGCAGGGTATGGAAGGCAAGGTAAGGAAGGCAGGTTAAAGAAGGCATGGTAAGGAAGGCAGGGTAAGGAAGGCAGAGTGAGGAAGGCAGGGTGAGGAAGGCAGGGTGAGGAACGCAGGGTAAGGAAGGCCCCGGAAGGAAGGCCGGGTAGAAGGCAGGGTAAGACTGGAGGTAAGGAGGCAGGTGTGAGGAAGGCAGGTAAGGATGGCAGAGTAAGGTAAGGCAGGGTAAGGAAGGGCAGGGTAAAGAAGGCAGGAAGGAGGCAGGGTAAGGAAGGCAGGGTGAGGACAGGCAGGGTGAGGAAGGCAGGTGGAATGAAGGGCAGGGTAAGGAAGGCAGGGTGAGGAAGGCAGGGTAAGGAAGCAGGGTAAGGAAGGCAGGGTAAGGAAGGCAGGGTGAGGAAGGCAGGGTAGGAAGGCAGGTGATGAAGGCAGGGTAAAGGAAGGCAGGTAAGGAAGGCAGGGTGAGGAAAGCAGGTGGGGAAGGCAGGGTGAGGAAGGCAGGGTAGAAAGGCAGGGTAAGAAGAAGGCAGGGTAAGGAAGGCAGGGTAAAGGAAGGCAGGGTAAGGAAGGCAGGGTAAGGAAGGCAGGGTGAGGAAGGCAGGGTGAGGAAGGCAGGGTAATGAAGGCAGGGTAAGGAAGGCAGGGTGAGAAGGCAAGCTAAGGAAGGCAGAGTAAGGAAGGCAGGTAAGGAAGGCAGGGTGAGGAAGGCAGGGTGGAAGGCAGGGTGATGAAGGCAGGGTAAGGAAGGCAGGGTAAGGAAGGCAGGTAAGGAAGGCAGGGTAAGAAAGGCAGGGTAAGGAAGGCAGGGTGAGGAAGGCAGGGTGAGGAAGGCAGGGTGATGAAGGCACGGGTGAGGAAGGCAGGGTAGGAAGGCAGGGTAAGGAAGGCAGGTGTGAGGAAAGCAGGGTGGGGAAGGCAGGGTGAGGAAGGCAGGGTAAGAAAGGCAGGGTAAAGAAGGCAGGGTAAGGAAGGCAGGTTAAAGAAGGCAGGGTAAGGAAGGCAGGGTAAGGAAGGCAGGTGAGGAAGGCAGGGTGAGGAAGGCAGGGTAATGAAGGCAGGGTAAGGAAGGCAGGGTGAGGAAGGCAAGCTAAGGAAGGCAGAGTAAGGAAGGCAGGGTAAGGAAGGCAGGGTGAGGAAGGCAGGGTTAGGAAGGCAGGGTGATGAAGGCAGGGTAAGGAAGGCAGGGTAAGGAAGGCAGGTTAAGGAACGCAGGGTAAGAAAGGCAGGGTAAGGAAGGCAGGGTGAGGAAGGCAGGGTGAGGAAGGCAGGGTGAGGAAGGCAGGGTAAGGAAGGCAGGGTAAGGAAGGCAGGGTGAGGAAAGCAGGGTGGGGAAGGCAGGGTGAGGAAGGCAGGGTAAGAAAGGCAGGGTAAAGAAGGCAGGGTAAGGAAGGCAGGGTAAAGCGGAAAACTAATGTAAGGGACCTGGGAGTAGTAATGTCTGAGGATCTCACTTTCAAGGATCACAACAGTGCCACGATCGCACGTGCAAAGAAAATGATAAGATGGATAATGAGAACTTTCAAAACGAGAGATGCCAAGCCCATGATGATCCTTTTCAAATCACTTATTCTCTCTAGGCTATAATACTGCTGTACATTAACATCTCCATTCAAAGCAGGTGAAATCGCAGATCTAGAGAGTGTACAGAGATCCTTTACTGCACGTATAAGTTCTGTCAAGCACCTTAACTACTGGGAACGCTTGGAAGGACTTGACTTGTACTCGTTGGAACGCAGGAGGGAGAGATATATCATAATCTACACTTGGAAAATCTTGGAAGGAATGGTCCAAATCTGCACACAGAAATCACTCCCTACGAAAGTAAAAGACTGGGCAGGCGATGCAAAATGCCCCCAATAAAAAGTAGGGGCGCCATTGGTACACTAAGGGAAAACACCATAAGTGTCCGGGGCCCAAAACTGTTTAACAGCCTCCCATCAAGCATTAGGGGAATTGCCAATAAACCCCTGGCTGCCTTCAAGAGAGAGCTGGACAGATACCTAAAGTCAGTGCCGGATCAGCCGGGCTGTGGCTCGTACGTTGGACTGCGTGCGGCCAGCAGTAACAGCCTGGTTGATCAGGCCCTGATCCATCGGGAGGCCTGGTCATGGACCGGGCCGCGGGGGCGTTGATCCCCGGAATAACCTCCAGGTAAAGAAGGCAGGGTAAGGAAGGCAGGGTAAGGAAGGCAGGGTGAGGAAGGCAGGGTGAGGAAGGCAGGGTAATGAAGGCAGGGTAAGGAAGGCAGGGTGAGGAAGGCAAGCTAAGGAAGGCAGGTTAAGGAAGGCAGGGTAAGGAAGGCAGGGTGAGGAAGGCAGGGTGAGGAAGGCAGGGTGATGAAGGCAGGGTAAGGAAGGCAGGGTAAGGAAGGCAGGGTAAGGAAGGCAGGGTAAGAAAGGCAGGGTAAGGAAGGCAGGGTGAGGAAGGCAGGGTGAGGAAGGCAGGGTGAGGAAGGCAGGGTAAGGAAGGCAGGGTAAGGAAGGCAGGGTGAGGAAGGCAGGGTGGGGAAGGCAGGGTGAGGAAGGCAGGGTAAGAAAGGCAGGGTAAAGAAGGCAGGGTAAGGAAGGCAGGGTAAAGAAGGCAGGGTAAGGAAGGCAGGGTAAGGAAGGCAGGGTGAGGAAGGCAGGGTGAGGAAGGCAGGGTAATGAAGGCAGGGTAAGGAAGGCAGGGTGAGGAAGGCAGGGTAAGGAAGGCAGGGTAAGGAAGGCAGGGTAAGGAAGGCAGGGTGAGGAAGGCAGGGTGAGGAAGGCAGGGTGATGAAGGCAGGGTAAGGAAGGCAGGGTAAGGAAGGCAGGGTAAAGGAAGGCAGGGTAAGGAAGGCAGGGTAAGAAAGGCAGGGTAAGGAAGGCAGGGTGAGGAAGGCAGGGTGAGGAAGGCAGGGTGAGGAAGGCAGGGTAAGGAAGGCAGGGTAAGGAAGGCAGGGTGAGGAAGGCAGGGTGGGGAAGGCAGGGTGAGGAAGGCAGGGTAAGAAAGGCAGGGTAAAGAAGGCAGGGTAAGGAAGGCAGGGTAAAGAAGGCAGGGTAAGGAAGGCAGGGTAAGGAAGGCAGGGTGAAGAAGGCAGGGTGAGGAAGTGCAGGGTAAATGAAGGCAGGGTAAGGAAGGCAGGGTGAGGAAGGCAGGGTAAGGAAGGCAGGGTAAGGAAGGCAGGGTAAGGAAGGCAGGGTGAGGAAGGCCAGGGTGAGGAAGGCAGGGTGATGAAGGCAGGGTAAGGAAGGCAGGGTAAGGAAGGCAGGGTAAGGAAGGCAGGGTAAGAAAGGCAGGGTGAGGAAGGCAGGGTGAGGAAGGCAGGGTGAGGAAGGCAGGGTGAAGGAGGTAGGAGGCGGGTAAACAAGGCAGGGTGAGGAAGGCAGGGTGGGGAAGGCAGGGTGAGGAAGGCAGGGTAAGAAAGGCAGGTAAAGAAGGCAGGGTAAGGAAGGCAGGGTAAAGAAGGCAGGGTAAGGAAGGCAGGGTAAGGAAGGCAGGGTGAGGAAGGCAGGGTGAAGGAAGGCAGGGTAATGAAGGCAGGGTAAGGAAGGGAGGAAGGCAGGGTGAGGAAGGCAGGTAAGGGTAAGGAAGGCAGGGTAAGGAAGGCAGGGTAAGGAAGGCAGGGTGAGGAAGGCAGGGTAAGGAAGGCAGAGTGAGGACGGCAGGGTGAGGAAGGCAGGATAAGGAAGGCAGGGTAAGGAAGGCAGGGTAAGGAAGGCAGGGTAAGGAAGGCAGGGTGAGGAAGGCAGGGTAGGAAGGCAGGGTGAGGACAGCAGGGTGAAGAAGGCAGGATAGGGAAGCAGGGTAAGAAAGGCAGGGTAAGGGTAAGAGCAGGGTAAGGAAGGCAGGGTGAGGAAGGCAGGGGAGGAAGGCAGGGGAAGGAAGGCAGGGGAGGAAGGCAGGGGAAGGAGCAGGGGAAGGAAGACAGAGGAAAGGAAAGGCAGGGGAAGGACGGCAGGGGAGGAGGAAGGGGAAGGAATGCAGGGTAGACAAGGAGGGAAAGAAGGCAGGGAAGGTAGGCATAGAAAGGAAAAGCAGGGGAGGAAGGCAGGGGTAGAAGTCAGAGGTAGGAAGGGCAGTGTAGGAAGGCAGGAGTAGAAAATGTAGAGGAAGGAAGGCAGGGAAGGAGGCAAGGGTAGAAATGTAGGGGGAAGGAAGGGGGAAGGAGTAGCGAAGGAAGAAAAGGATGCGAAGGAAAGAGCTACGACAGAGTGAAGATAACAAAGGGCATGGGTAAGAGAGGTACCGGGGGAGGGGGGAAATAAAAAGGGAGTAACTGGACAAGAGGGAAAGGTTGCGGTACAAGGCAAGAATAAAAGGGGGATATTATATATAATGTAAGAAAAAAAAGAGAAAAGAAGGAAGTGATGACATAGAGGTGATGGTGATTTATTACTACCACAGTGTCCGCTTCCCACCGAGGTAGGGGGACCAGAGAAGAAAACACTTTCACCATCATTCAATCAGTAGCTGTCTTGCCACAAGTGTATGGGCATTGCAGTTTGTATGAAGTCGTTATTTTTTATAATGTTATTATAAATTTTGTTGGTTAATTTGTCTTCAGTGCATGAGCTGCTGATTATGTATGACGACACATCTGTGATTACCTGTTTCAGGTTACAGCAGCAGAGCTGTACTGGTGGTGTCCCATCTTCAGTGCTTGTAGTTACAGCAGCAAGAGCTGTGCTGCTGGTACCCAGTCTTCAGGGCTTGTAGTTATAGCAACAGAAGCTGTGCTGCTGGTGTCCAGTCTTTAGTGCTTGTAGATACAGCAACAGAACTGTATTCCTATCTTATGATTAACCAAATATTTTGTACATCCTTTATGCCTTTCAAACCATCGAATTGCTAAAGATATTGACTATAGTGAACATCTTAGCAGCGGGTCTGCTGACCCTCTCAGTACTCCACCAGATACAGTGTCAATCCCCCGTGACTTCACCTGTGTCCAGCTCTTGCTGTGTTGACACATTTATGGGGCAGCGATGATTCAATAGGTCATATACAACACCTGGTGAGTTGAGATGTAAGCAAGTTTGATCAGAAAGAAGGGAACTTTTAGTTACCCGGATCAAAAGCTTTCCATTAGCTCCTACAATGAACTTTATTCCCTCCTACTACTCTCTTTTTTATTTCCAAGTGTGCAAAGTGAAAATAATTACGCTGTTGAGGAGATATAGGAAATAAGCAGCAGAGAGAGAGAGAGAGAGAGAGAGAGAGAGAGAGAGAGAGAGAGAGAGGAAAAACAGAGAGAGAGAGACAGAGACAGAAAGAAAGAAGAGAGAGGGAGGGGAAGGAGGCAGTAGGTAGAAATTAAGAGAAGCACTGTCACCATTTCCTCAGAGAGTGGACCGTCGGACAAGGGTGAGTCAATCTTCTTGCGATCACGTTGCTATGATTAATGTGCAGTACCTCCTTCCTGCGCTCACAGTAGTACCTGCTTCCTGCGCTCACACCAGTATCTGCTTCCTGCGCTCACAGTAGTACCTGCTTCCTGCGCTCACACCAGTACCTGCTTCCTGCGCTCACACCAGTACCTGCTTCCTGCTCTCACACCAATACCTCCTTCCTGCGCTCACAGCAGTACCTGCTTCCTGCTCTCACACCAATACCTCCTTCCTGCGCTCACAGTAGTACCTCCTTCCTGCGCTCACAGCACTACCTGCTTCCTGCTCTCACACCAATACCTCCTTCCTGCGCTCACAGTAGTACCTCCTGCCTGCGCTCACACCAGTACCTGCTTCCTGCTCTCACACCAATACCTCCTTCCTGCGCTCACAGCAGTACCTGCTTCCTGCTCTCACACAATACCTCCTTCCTGCGCTCACAGTAGTACCTCCTTCCTGCGCTCACAGCACTACCTGCTTCCTGCTCTCACACCAATACCTCCTTCCTGCGCTCACAGTAGTACCTCCTTCCTGCGCTCACAGCACTACCTGCTTCCTGCTCTCACACCAATACCTCCTTCCTGCGCTCACAGTAGTACCTGCTTCCTGCTCTCACACCAATACCTCCTTCCTGCGCTCACAGTAGTACCTCCTTCCTGCGCTCACAGCACTACCTGCTTCCTGCTCTCACACCAATACCTCCTTCCTGCGCTCACAGTAATACCTCCTTCCTGTGCTCTCACTAGGACCTGATTCCTGCGCTCACACCAGTACCTGCTTCCTGCGCTCA
>NC_069415.1:9126208-9166208 GCF_026875155.1 Cherax quadricarinatus | reverse complement strand
CCGGTACGGGTGGAAACATAAGGATGTGCTGCTGTCCCTGTTCACTTATCAGTAAAATAGTTACCTGAGTGTTAGTTGACTAGTGTGGGTCTAATCCTGGGTACAAAATTGACCTACTTTGCTGGAAATGCTCTGCATAACAAGGGGCTCTCTATAACGTAATATGTCACTGATGTCAGCTAGGCCTGTATACCTTGTTCATGTACTTACAGATATAATTATTATTATTATTATTATTATTATTATTATTATTATTATTATTATTATTATTATTATTATTATTATTATTATTATTATTATTATCACATCATCTAGGTGCACTATAAAAGACTTACCAACGAGATTTCTAAAGACGTACGTCACTGGTCTCGAAAATGCGATAGGGAATCTGCTGAGACCATAGGCCAGTCTGTGATAATGACCTGTACAGAACAGGCAGTGGAAAATGATCGTCACCCCCTGAGTCGGCGAGAGTCAATGATGGGGCTCTATGTCCTGGCTTAGGTACGAGGATCAATGGTGTAACTCATGGGAAATTGCCTGGAGTGACAACCTTGTCCTTCAGCATCTCGGCAAGATGTTCCTCAGCAACTTCACACTGAGAATGTTCTGTAGACTGGCACAGTCCGGGTACATATTCTGTAAAAGTTTGTTTAGGTAAGATTTGTCAGGAAACAGGACAAGTGTTTCCTGACGCTACCTGGAGTCTGCCTGGAGAGCATTCCGGGGATCAACGTCCCCGCGGCCCGGTCCACGACCAGGCCTCCCGGTGGATCAGGGCCTGATCAACGAGGCTGTTACTGCTGGCCGCACGTAATCCAACGTACGAACCACAGCCCGGCTGATCCGGCACCGTCTTTAGGTATCTGTCCAGCTCCCTCTTGAAGACAACCAGGGGTCTTCCCGTAATGCCCCTTATTGCTGGTGGGAGGCTGTTGAACAGTCTTGGGCCCCGGATACTTATTGCGTTTTCTCTTAGTGTACCAGTGACGCCCCTACTTTTCACTGGGGGTATGTTGCATCGCCTGCCAAGTCTTTTGCTTTCGTATGGAGTGATTGCTGTGTGCATATTAGGGACCAGTCCCTCTAGAATCTTCCAGGTGTAGATTATGATATATCTCTCTCGCCTGCGCTCTAGTGAGTACAAGTCAAGTGCTTCCAGGCGCTCCCAGTAGTTAAGGTGCTTGATGGAACTTATACGTGCAGTAAAGGTTCTCTGTACATTCTCTGGTCTTAGTCATATGACGACCCGCCACTGAAGCTTTTGGTCATCTGACCGAGGCCTTCCGCTGATTTACCCCTCCATCTCTTTAAAAATTATGGTTATGATTCTGTATAAAGTAGGTCTGGTACCCAGTTCTAATGGGATACGATGTGATATTAGATTTATAAGACCAGTATTTTCACCAGATTGACCTATTGGCTTTCTTCTTCAATACTTAAAGTAGTCCACCAACTGCATCTGGAAATTCTGTGGTTGACAGGAAAATCTGTGGTTGAGAGGTGTTTCACAGTGGTGTTGTATGGACGTCCCTTGTGTTGGGTTACCTTTGGTAGTTATATCTGCATGAACAATATTCACGTATGATTCAAGTGTGACTCTTGATCGTACGGTATCAGCTCTCGAGGACACTGCCCAGGTCATCTCAGTTCATATCTTGGAATCTTAGGGTGCTGACAGACGTCACTGCTCTGTCGCTGTATCCATATATCCCTATAATGTAACAATCACTAGAAGTGATTGTTACCTTGATGGAAAGTTACAATCAGTAGGAGTGATTGTTACTTTCCATAATTCTGGGAGAACCTATTATCCATGACCCGTGTGTATGTGTGTGTGTGTGTGTGTGTGTGTGTGTGTGTGTGTGTGTGTGTGTGTGTGTGTGTGTGTGTGTGTGTGTGTGGTGTGTGTGTGTGTGTGTGTGTGTGTGTGTGTGTGTGTGTGTGTGTGTGTGTTGTGTGTGTGTGTGTGTGTGTGTGTGTGTGTGTGTGTGTGTGTGTGTGTGTGTGTGTGTGTGGTGTGTGTGTGTGTGTGTGTGTGTGTGTGTGTGGTGTGTGTGTGTGTGTGTGTGTGTGTGTGTGTGTGTGGTGTGTGTGGTGTGTGTGTGTGTGTGTGTGTGTGTGTGTGTGTGGTGTGTGTGTGTGTGTGTGTGTGTGAGTGTGTGTGTGTGTGTGTGTGTGTGTGTGTGTGTGTGTGTGTGTGTGTGTGTGTAGTCACCTAGTTTTGGTTGCAGGGGTCGATTCATAGCTCCTGGCCCCGCCTCTTCACTGGTCACTACTAGGTCACTCTTTCTGCTCCATGAGCTTAATCGTACCTCTTCTTAAAGCTATGTATATATATCCTACCTCCACTACATCACTTCCCAGACCTGACAACTCTGTGACCGAAGAAATACTTCCTAACACCCCTGTGATTCATCTGAGTCTTCAGCTTGTGTGTGTGGGGGGGGGAAGGGGTTGTTGTGGTTACGTTACAGCTCTTGGCCCCATCTCTTATCTGACAGTGAAAGTCATCAGCGTCAACTTAATGTCTTATAGACCCTGTCGTTTAGGTTTTAAAATGTTTGTGAAACGAGTGTGTTGAGAAGGGCAGTGACGGAGGGCAGAGATGGAGAATAGTGATGGAGGGCAGTGATGGAGGCAGTGACGGAGGTCATTGATGGAGGCAATATGGAGGGTAGTGATGGCGCGGGGCAGCTGAGTAAGAGTGCCAACAAAGAACACACTATGCAGGGTACCACTACAGGAAGAACGGTCGTCTTGATGTGCCGGAGCTCCCACATATACCACTATATTGAACCCCACCCAGTGGCATCCCTCTCTTTATCCCCTCCCTGGCAACCCATCTTTATCCCCTCCCTTACACCACCCTCTTTACCCCTCTCCCTGATACCCCTGCTCACCTCTCTGGCGTCGTCCGCTCACATATGGGTATATAGATGTGTCTGTATGCAAATATATATCTATGTAAGTGTGTACACGCAAATGTATCTGCCTGTATATAAATGCATGTAGGTGTACGTACGCGGGTGTACATGTACATACGTGTACAAGTGTGTCTTTGACAAATGATGAAGCTAAGTCTTGCCCAACTTATCTTGGGTCAGCCTGTGTTTAGTGAATGTTATTCATTACAAGTGAAACAGAGTATTTCTAGGCCTATTGTCATATATATTAATGTATTTACTTAAATTATAAAGTCATCCAATTTTTTCTACCCCCCTCCTCCTCCATTATCTTTTTCTCCTTTGCGATAACAGAGCTTCATGAACACTCCATTTCTGCTGTGAATGTGATAGGCCGTCCTCAGAGATGGCAGTTCCCAAGTAACAGTAACTCCAGCTCTGCTAAAACCTTTGAATCTGCCGTAGCTGATGGAGTGCTTGGTATCTTCATCGCAAGACTGAAGCCTCCCAGCTCTGACTGATGCTAGTGAAGTCTCCCAGCTCAAACTAACGTTCCTGAAGTCTCCTAGCTCAGACTAACACGCTTCAACACTATGTATGCAACTCATCCTGTGCGATGGTATGTGACAGGGAAACATAGCTGGCTTTTATTTCCATTGTGTAACAACTGTCATGTAGAATACGGTAGCAACACATTGCTGATGTATCCAATTTTGCTAGATTGAAAAAAAAGAAAAAAAAACTCATATTGGCTCCCCCTATACTCACTGGCACCACCCGCTGGCACCCCCGTACAAAGCACACACTGACAGCCACCCAATCCACATCTCACTGGTAATCCCCTCACCCCAGTCCAAGGGATTTCTGTCTTCGATACGGAGATATAATATCGTACAGGCAATGCCTCCACCACTTCCCACTGGCGTTCCCTCACATTCTTCATTCCCAGTGTCCACTGAACAGCCCATCTACTTTTTTTTTATCATTCGAGAGAAAACAAACGTTCTAAGGTAGAATGATGCGCTCCGGATTGCCAGACATAAGACAAATGCATAATTTCCGTTGTATCTTAAATCAGGGAGAAATGAACGAATAACAGTTAATAAGATATTGTAGGTTTAAACACTGAAGGGATGACGCGTAACTCAGTGGTCAGACGGGGGGAAATGAACTGTGGCAATTGTGTTTTGTTTGTCAGGAAAAAATGGGAATATTTCTTCCGATGCGAGTCTTGAAAACAGGGCGACCCGTTCCGTGCAGTTTTCGGTCACCCGACCGAAGCTTCCCGCTGGCTCAGCGGTCCACCCCGTGAAAGTGTAAATATCAAATACGAGGGTAGACAGGCTTTAAGTTCCCTTACATCCCTGCTGCCCCTTGCTCACCTACCAAAGTAAATAGATACCATTAACATCGTCTTCAAGTCTCTTCTGCTTCTATCAACTCTTCTGTACTCGACTGAAGAAGCCTACTGTGTAGACGAAACGTTTCGAAATAAAGATACCTAACTGTTGCATATGTGTCTTACCTAACACACTAAATAGGTACAACTGGCACTGTCTTGCCCCTGATCTTTCAAGACATTACTAGATCTTTTTTATAGACGTCTTATCCGTATAAAATTCACCTAAGCATCAAATCTATATCAACCAAAACGACCAGTGGGCCACAGAAAACATGATGCTCAAGGAGGACAAATGTCACCTACTTCTCTTAAAAAAAAGTGAAAAAAAAAAAAATCTCACACCATAGCACTTGACAGAACGAACGATAAATATAACGGAATTTAAGATAACAAGGTTGGATGATCTTATGTTCAGTGATCGCAACATTGTTACAACCACGTGAGAATTGATCAGCTGGGTAAAAAGAGCCTTTTAAAGAATAAATATCACGCCAGTGATCGCACTTTTTAAAGTCATCTGTCATCTCTTGACCGTAATATACACATACACTAAAAAATCTCTCAAAGGAGGCGACACTGCAGATCTGGAGAATGTACAATGAAATTCCACTGCCCTTCCACCCAGCAGCGCCGTCTTTCCCCATCAAGCTTCCTCCCCACCACTTACTGACACCCTTCCCACAACACCCGCACCCTCCTCCCCACCACCCAGTAGTGTAACAGGGGTCGGGGTGAATGACTTGAGGCCATTTAATGAAAAAAAATGAACCGTGCAATGAATAACTGTTTTTTTTTCCACGTAGGTAATTATCATAAACTATTTCCTCTTAGTATCACATAGCAACACCATCAAGACTAATGGACTGAACGTATCGATTCCAGACTGAGGGACTGATTACCTCAAAGTCCTCCTCATCCTTTTCCTACCGTTTTTTTTTTTTTGTATTGGACTGATGAAGCCACTATGTGGTGAAACGTTTCCTCAATAAAGATTCCCAAATATTGAGCAAGTGTCTCATTCTTCAACTTGTCGGGTTTCTAAATCATTTATCACACACATTCTTTAAAATACTGAAGTGCGGGTGTGATTACCTTCTACCATTCTTTGAATATATCTTGAATATATTTTTTGAATATATCTTGACGAGTGAGCCACTCTTGGTGTATATACACTGAGAACAACAGTGTATGTACACTTGAAGGGGAGTATGTCTTAACATGTATACACCTGGAGTTTACTTTAATCCTTATATTAAGGATTAAAATATCCTTGACTGGTGGTGAGCAGACATGTTACCTTAATGACCCTCGTGTGCTCGATGGGCTTTAAACCATACAAACCAACCAATAATCTGTTAATTAAGAGAATTCGGATATCACTCCATTGCATACTGCCACGGTGACAACAGTCTCTGTTACGTACTGACGCAATACCAACAATTACCGCAACAGACTGATGCAATTAGTACACTAATATAGAAGGGCTAAACTCGCAGGGGTCTTAGAGTACTCCATTGCTTGAATGTTTAACCCAAGCAACAATCCTAATGTTTAATTAGTAATTGCTTAAATCACATACCTCGATCAATACTTGTAGCAGTCAACACTTAATCACATGTTTCCGTAAAAATCTAACAATCACTTTATTTTGGAGTGGGGCTAGTTTATATACCATAACATTTATACATTTTAACGTTCTATCGTTGTTTCGTTAATGTTAATACCTGTGATGTCTATATCATTCAACAGAATCCTATTCTATTTTTAAAGAGAAAAATAACCACTCAGCAAAACTCCACAGTCATCACCAGTCATACCTACCATCAGTACCCCAGAACACCATACTTACCCCAGAACACCATACTTACCCCAGAACACCATACTTACCCCAGAACACCATACTTACCCAGAACACCATACTTACCCCAGAACACCATACTTACCCCAGAACACCATACTTACCCCAGAACACCATACTTACCCCAGAACACCATACTTACCCCAGAACACCATACTTACCCCAGAACACCATACTTACCCCAGAACACCATACTTACCCCAGAACACCATACTTACCCCAGAACACCATACTTACCCCAGAACACCATTCTTACCCCAGAACACCATACTTACCCCAGAATACCATACTTACCCCAGAACACCAAATACTTACCCCAGAACACCATACTTACCCCAGAACACCATACTTACCCCAGAACATCATACTTACCCCAGAACACCATACTTACCCCAGAACATCATACTTACCCCAGAACACCATACTTACCCCAGAACACCATACTTACCCCAGAACACCATACTTACCCCAGAACACCATACTTACCCCAGAACACCATACTTACCCCAGAACACCATACTTACCCCAGAACACCATACTTACCCCAGAACATCATACTTACCCCAGAACACCATACTTACCCCAGAACATCATACTTACCCCGAACACCATACTTACCCCAGAACATCATACTTACCCCAGAACACCATACTTACCCCAGAACACCATACTTACCCCAGAACACCATACTTACCCCAGAACACCATAACTTACCCCAGAACACCATACTTACCCCAGAACACCATACTTACCCCAGAACACCATACTTACCCCAGAACATCATACTTACCCCGGAACACCATACTTACCCCAGAACACCATACTTACCCCAGAACACCATACTTACCCCAAACATCATACTTACCCCGGAACACCATACTTACCCCAGAACATCATACTTACCCCAGAACACCATACTTACCCCAGAACACCATATTTACCCCAGAACACCATACTTACCCCAGAACACCATACTTACCCCAGAACACCATACTTACCCCAGAACACCATACTTACCCCAGAACACCATACTTACCCCAGAACATCATACTTACCCCAGAACACCATACTTACCCCAGAACATCATACTTACCCCCAGAACACCATACTTACCCCAGAACATCATACTTACCCCAGAACACCATACTTACCCCAGAACACCATACTTACCCCAGAACACCATACTTACCCCAGAACACCATACTTACCCCAGAACACCATACTTACCCCAGAACACCATACTTACCCCAGAACACCATACTTACCCCAGAACACCATACTTACCCCAGAACACCATACTTACCCCAGAACATCATACTTACCCCAGAACACCATACTTACCCCAAAAACATCATACTTACCCCAGAACACCATACTTACCCCAGAACACCATACTATACCCCAGAACACCATACTTACCCCAGAACACCATACTTACCCCCAGAACACCATACTTACCCCAGAACACCATACTTACCCCAGAACATCATACTTACCCCAGAACACCATACTTACCCCAGAACATCATACTTACCCCGAACACCATACTTACCCCAGAACATCATACTTACCCCAGAACACCATGCTTACCCCAGTACACCATACTTACCCCAGAACACCATACTTACCCCAGAACATCATACTTACCCCAGTAAAATCATACTTACCCCAGAACACCATACTTACTCCAGAACATCATACTTACCCCAAAACACCATACTTACCCCAGTACACCATACTTACCCCAGAACACCATACTTACCCCAGAACATCATACTTACCCCAGTACACCATACTTACCCCAGAACACCATACTTACCCCAGAACATCATACTTACCCCAGAACATCATACTTACCCAAGAACACCATACTTACCCCAGAACATCATACTTACCCCGGAACACCATACTTACCCCAGAACACCATACTTACCCCAGAACACCATACTTACCCCAGAACACCATACTTACCCCAGAACACCATACTTACCCCAGAACATCATACTTACCCCAGAACACCATACTTACCCCAGAACACCATACTTACCCCGGAACACCATACTTACCCCAGAACACCATACTTACCCCAGAACACCATACTTACCCCAGAACATCATACTTACCCAAGAACACCATACTTACCCCAGAACATCATACTTACCCCGGAACACCATACTTACCCCAGAACACCATACTTACCCCAGAACACCATACTTACCCCAGAACATCATACTTACCCAAGAACACCATACTTACCCCAAACATCATACTTACCCCGGAACACCATACTTACCCCAGAACACCATACTTACCCCAGAACATCATACTTACCCCAGAACACCATACTTACCCCAGAACACCATACTTACCCCGGAACACCATACTTACCCCAGAACACCATACTTACCCCAGAACACCATACTTACCCCAGAACATCATACTTACCCAAGAACACCATACTTACCCCAGAACATCATACTTACCCCGGAACACCATACTTACCCCAGAACACCATACTTACCCCAGAACACCATACTTACCCCAGAACATCATACTTACCCAAGAACACCATACTTACCCCAGAACATCATACTTACCCCGGAACACCATACTTACCCCAGAACATCATACTTACCCCAGAACACCATGCTTACCCAGTACACCATACTTACCCCAGAACACCATACTTACCCCAGAACATCATACTTACCCCAGTACATCATACTTACCCCAGAACACCATACTTACTCCAGAACATCATACTTACCCCAAAACACCATACTTACCCCAGTACACCATACTTACCCCAGAACACCATACTTACCCCAGAACATCATACTTACCCCAGTACACCATACTTACCCCAGAACACCATACTTACCCCAGAACATCATACTTACCCCAGAACACCATACTTACCCCAGAACATCATACTTACCCCAGAACACCATACTTACCCCAGAACACCATACTTACCCCAGAACATCATACTTACCCCAGAACACCATACTTACCCCAGAACATCATACTTTCCCCAGAACACCATACTTACCCCAGAACATCATACTTACCCCAGTACACCATACTTACCCCAGAACATCATACTTACCCCAGTACACCATACTTACCCCAGAACACCATACTTACCCCAGAACATCATACTTACCCCAGTACACCATACTTACCCCAGAACATCATACTTACCCCAGTACACCATACTTACCCCAGAACATCATACTTACCCCAGTACACCATACTTACCCCAGAACATCATACTTACCCCAGAACACCATACTTACCCCAGAACATCATACTTACCCCAGAACACCATACTTACCCCAGAACATCATACTTACCCAGTACACCATACTTACCCCAGAAGATCATACTTACCCCAGTACACCATACTTACCCCAGAACACCATACTTACCCCAGAACATCATACTTACCCCAGAACACCATACTTACTCCAGTACACCATACTTACCCCAGAACACCATACTTACCCCAGTACACCATACTTACCCCAGAACACCATACTTACCCCAGAACATCATACTTACCCCAGAACACCATACTTACCCCAGTACACCATACTTACCCCAGAACACCATACTTACCCCAGAACACCATATTTACCCCAGAACACCATACTTACCCCAGAACACCATACTTACCCCAGAACACCATACTTACCCCAGAACATCATACTTACCCCAGAACACCATACTTACCCCAGTACACCATACTTACCCCAGAATACCATACTTACCCCAGTACACCATACTTACCCCAGAACACCATACTTATCCCAGAACACCATACTTACCCCAGAACATCATACTTACCCCAGAACACCATACTTACCCGAAAACACCATACTTACCCCAGTACACCATACTTGCCCCAGTACCCCAGAACACAATACTTACCCCAGAACACCATACTTAGAGCGGAAAAATAATGTAAGGGACCTGGGAGTAGTAATGTCTGAGGATCTCACTTTCAAGGATCACAACAGTGCCACGATCGCACGTGCAAAGAAAATGATAGGATGGATAATGAGAACTTTCAAAACGAGAGATGCCAAGCCCATGATGATCCTTTTCAAATCACTTGTTCTCTCTAGGCTGGAATACTGCTGTACATTAACATCTCCATTCAAAGCAGGTGAAATCGCAGATCTAGAGAGTGTACAGAGATCCTTTACTGCACGTATAAGTTCTGTCAAGCACCTTAACTACTGGGAACGCTTGGAAGCACTTGACTTGTACTCGTTGGAACGCAGGAGGGAGAGATATATCATAATCTACACTTGGAAAATCTTGGAAGGAATGGTCCCAAATCTGCACACAGAAATCACTCCCTACGAAAGTAAAAGACTGGGCAGGCGATGCAAAATGCCGCCAATAAAAAGTAGGGGCGCCATTGGTACACTAAGAGAAAACACCATAAGTGTCCGGGGCCCAAAACTGTTCAACAGCCTCCCATCAAGCATTAGGGCAATTGCCAATAAACCCCTGGCTGCATTCAAGAGAGAGCTGGACAGATACCTAAAGTCAGTGCCGGATCAGCCGGGCTGTGGCTCGTACGTTGGACTGCGTGCGGCCAGCAGTAACAGCCTAGTTGATCAGGCCCTGATCCATCGGGAGTCCTGGTCATGGACCGGGCCGCGGGGGCGTTGATCCCCGGAATAACCTCCAGGTAACCTCCAGGTAACTTACCCCAGTACACCATACTCACCCCAGTACTCCAGAACACCATACTTACCCCAGTACCCCAGAACACCATACTTACCCCAGCACCCCAGAACACCATACTTATCCCAGAACACCATATTTACCCCAGAACACCATACTTACCCTAGAACCCCAGAACATTTTACTTCCTCTAGAACACCAGAACACCATACTTACCCCAGTACACCATACTCACCCCAGTACTCCAGAACACCATACTTACCCCAGTACCCCAGAACACCATACTTACCCCAGCACCCCAGAACACCATACTTACCCCAGAACATCATATTTACCCCAGAACACCATACTTACCCTAGAACCCCAGAACACTTTACTTCATCTGGAACACCAGAACACCGTACTTACCCTAGAACCCCAGAACACTTTACTTCATCTAGAACACCAGAACACCATACTTACCCTAGAACCCCAGAACACTTTACTTCATCTAGAACACCAGAACACCATACTTACCCTAGAACCCCAGAACACTTTACTTCATCTAGAACACCAGAACACCATACTTACCCTAGAACCCCAACAGACTTCCGTACGTGATGTGCACAACCCACCCAGTTAGTGTGATGGAACATAACACAGACATATAACTGCCATATGGAATAAGACAGATGCACATGGCTTATGCATCCTTTTTTTTTTTGTTTAATATTTCAAATTAACCCCCTGGACTCCTCAAAATTAGTAAACCAATAACTCATTTAAATTCATTTAGAAATAACAGGGAATTAAGAAATCACCGTTACACTAGCCAGAACTAGACGCTGGTTTTATTACACTGGCTGGTGACCATCCAGGTCCCTCCCCTAGGAAATAATGTATGTTCGTTGGACACAGACCGATAAGATCAGCACTAGTAATCTATCGGTTATATTGTTGTATGTGTCTATTTTTCATTTTCTTCTTCTTCTTCTTCTTCTTCTTCTTCTTCTTCTTCTCCTTCTTCTTCTTCTTCTCCTTTATATAATGATTATTATTAATAGTATATATAATCAAAATTCTCTCCCCTTCCTTCTGTGGTGGCGATATCTTCATAAAAATATATTTGTGCTGTTATGGGATAGGCCATCCCGAGAAAGATGGTAATTTCCAAGTAATAGCATCAGGAGCTCTGCTGGAACGAAGCCTTTGAAGCTGCCGTAGCTGATGATCACTCGCCGCAAAACTTGATATCCTCATCGCCCAACTGAAGTCTACCTCCTCAAGTTGACTAAATTCAACATAATATATATATATATATATATATATATATATATATATATATATATATATTATATATATATATATATATATATATATATATTATATATATATATATATATATATTATATAAATTTATGATAGTTTTTCCTGACGATTAACCTCGTGTCTCTGGGCGCCTCTAGGTAATACTGTCATTGAATCTCCAGACGAGTACACACGTTTCTCAAACTCCTAATCTGGATTATTATTATTATAATCAAGGGGGAAGCGCTAAACCCGGAGGATTATACAGCGCCTGGGGGGGGGGATGTGGAAGGCATTCAGGCTTAATTCGGGGAACTGGAGCACAGATCCAATTCTCTAAATCAAGAGCCCCTCACCAACATCAAGGAACCTTCCTTGAGGGGTCCTAATCTGGAACGCCCACAGTACCGTTGCACAGTTCGCATCGCAACGCAGTGTGAAGTGCGCAATGCAATGGGCGACATAGATTACAAAGAGAAATCGAAAATGGATCTGTTAAAGTAGACTGAATGACCTAAGTTTCAGTGAGCAAAATATTTTGTTTTCAGATTTTGTCCCGAGGGGCGAGTTTCTTGAGCAAGGCGCTCGTCCTGTGAGGGAACATACCGGCGCTCGTCCTGTGAGGGAACATACCGGCGCTCGTCCTGTGAGGGAACATACCGGCGCTCGTCCTGTGAGGGAACATACCGGCGCTCGTCCTGTGAGGGAACATACCGGCGCTCGTCCTGTGAGGGAACATACCGGCGCTCGTCCTGTGAGGGAACATACCGGCGCTCGTCCTGTGAGGGAACATACCGGCGCTCGTCCTGTGAGGGAACATACCGGCGCTCGTCCTGTGAGGGAACATACCGGCGCTCGTCCTGTGAGGGAACATACCGGCGCTCGTCCTGTGAGGGAACATACCACCGTAATGATAGCAGTTGTTAGCTCAAATAGCTGATATGCCATTGGCGATACCACCGCAACTCTAACCTTGGCTATTTCAGCATTCAAGTGTCACTGCCTCTACAACGCATCATTACATAATTGCAGCCATTGCTGCAATACAGCGTAATTATAATGTTCACTAGCATTAGTGGCACTAAGTCTATATTTTAACCCTTAATCTGTCTAAACGTAGATCTACGTTTTCACCGCTAGCACTCCGAACGTAAATCTACGTTTGGAGAGATTAAGGGTTAAAACTATTGTGCATACTAAGATGCAGTCCTGGAGAGTGAGGGTCATCCTCTTCTCACACACACACACACACACACACACACACACACACACACCACCACACACACACACACATACACACACATACATACATACACACACACACACACACAAGGTGGACAAAGACAGGATGTTCCAGATATGGGACACAGCAACAAGAAGACACAGATGAATCATAGGGATGTTAGGAAGTACTTCTTCAGCCACAAAGTAGTCAGGAAGTGGAATAGTTTGGGAAGCGATGTAGTGGAGGCAGGATCCATACATAGCTTTAAGCAGAAGTATGGTAAAGCTCACGGTTCAGGGAGAGTGACCTAGTAGCGACCAGTGAAGAGGCGGGGCCAGGAGCTTGGATTCGACCCCTGCAACCTCAACTAGGTGAGCACACACACACACACACACACACACACACACACACACACACACACACACACAGAGTCTTCCCTCTCTAACACATACAATATCTGAACAAGAGACACAAGACGGGTCATGGCGTTTTATTGCGAATACGTCTGGTCCACCAAGAACTTTACCAATTCCCGGTGAACGACGCGTCTTCACAGTGAAACACCATAACACCACCACCGTGTATCGTATTTTCACACTGTCGGTATACTCAGCTACTCTGTTACTAAGACAGAGGTAAACTCAACGACTCCTAGCCACCGCTATCTCTACTCTGTCAGTTTCCACCTTTACCATAGTATAAACTCTGTTAATAGATGTGCAGACAAATTGATTTAGAAAGACACATAAGCAAACACATAAGAAAGACACATAAGCAAACGTTTCGGTCCTTGGACCGAAACGTTTTCTAATAATATAGGCGGTATATACCGCCTATATATGTATGTTAGAAGTGATCAAGGCACCAGGACCGAAACGGTTTCTAATAAATATACATTTATTGGAAACGGTTTCTAATAAATATACATTTACAGTATTAGAAACCGTTTTGGTCAGGTGAGCAAACACTAGGATCCTAGTGTTTACTCACGTGACTTTCTAAAGCACCTTCACCATACTGTACCTAATGACACTCCCTTTTATAATGCTGTACAGAGTCACTGTTTCCTAAATTGCCCCATTATCGACCCCTTTAAAAATTTAACAGTTCTCCATTACAAACCACCAGTGATTTTCCTAACCTGTAGTCTGCTCTCTTACTGCCGGTTTATCGGTTGTCTTGTGTCCTACGATGTTAGCGTGAGTTGTTATTGTATGGTTTTCTCTAACCTGTAGTCTGCTCTCTTGCTGCCGGTTTATCGGTTGTCTTGTGTCCTACGATGTTAGCGTGAGTTGTTATTGTATGGTTTTCTCTAACCTGTAGTCTGCTCTCTTGCTGCCGGTTTATCGGTTGTCTTGTGTCCTACGATGTTAGCGTGAGTTGATATTGTGTTTTTTCTAACCTGTAGTCTGCTCTCTTACTGCCGGTTTATCGGTTGTCTTGTGTCCTACGATGTTAGCGTGAGTTGTTATTGTCAGATATTATTTAAAACTACAGTACTTCGTGTATTGTAGAGATATTGTAGATAATGGTTCAGAGGACCGACAAGTTGATAAATTAGGCACATATGCAACACTTGGGTATCTTTAGTGTGGAAACATTTCGCCACACAGTGGCTGGTGATGATCAGAAGGAGTTTGAGGTAATCAGTCCATCAATCAAGGCAGATGGACTGATTACATCGACTTCAAGCTGAGGGACTGATTACCTCAAACTCCTTCTGATCTTCATCATTTTCCATTGTATTGGACTGATGAAGCCACTGTGTGGCGAAACGTTTCCACAACAAAGGTACCCAAGTGTTGCACATGTGTCTAATTTATCAACTTCGTGTATTCTCTGTAATATTGTCAGCGATATTTCCGGAGTTTACACTGGAAAGGGTTAATGTTTATGACGATAATACAACTGTGGTCATTCTCGTTTTGACTGAGGAACGTGTATGGTGTTATCGACACTATGTAGGCAGGAAACGTTTCGCTACAAATGCCTCCTTCAATCCCTCGTGGGGGAGGGGGGAAACGTCTCCTCAGTGTCTTGAATTATTCTTATGTTTATGTAGATTCTTGTTTTCTGTCCCCAAGTTCAGTGGGTAGTCAGAGAGTACGTTATATACCTGGGCGAGACGTTGTCAGAATGAAGACCTACTCTACAAACTCATTCACTTTCGGCAGCATGCGCTAGTGAAAGCAGAAAGTAGTGTTCTACTATATAGAGAAACGAGAGGGAAGTCAGCGGATCTTGTGAAGTCAGGCATGAAGGGATTGTGGGGTTGTATATGGAGGAATTAAAGTTAAGAGTGGAGCCGCTGCTGGCGGTGGATCGAGTGAGGAGGAGAAGGAAGAGGAGATGAATCGAGAGCGTGGAACAGGCACTCCTCAGCACTAAGGTATGAAGGCTACTATTAAACTCGTTTTGACCGCCACAAAAAAAAAGTGTTGTCAAACAAGCTGATGCTTAAAGATAGAGAACGTGTTATGAATGTCACCTGTCCTCTTACTTGTACTTGCTTTACTTATTAAATGGCATAAACACACATAAACACGCACACAAAAATAAACACACACTTGTACATACAATATATATATATATATATATATATATATATATATATATATATATATATATATATATATATATATATATATATATATATATATATATATATATATATATATATATATTATATATATATAATATATATTATATATTATACTGCTTGAGCAGTATACCTGTCTGTCTGTACAGGAATGCATGTCTGTCTCTTTCAAGCTTCCATTAACGCTTACAGTAAAAAATGAAGGTCGGGAAAGCCGTGAAAGCTTGTTTCAATATTTCACCAGCTAGCTTCTCCTCCAGCACAGAAAGCCAGTGTGATGCAGCCAACCATATTAATTAAGGTTTTAGTTTCAGCCACTGGAGGTAGGTATGACTTCCATTCAGTCAGTTAGGCTGTTAGTCAGTCTGTCAGTCAGTCAGGCTGTTAGTCAGTCTGTCAGTCAGTCAGGCTGTTACTCTGTCAGTCAGTCAGGCTGTTAGTCAGTCTCTTAGTAAGTGTCAGTCATTCAGTCAGTTAGTCAGTAAGCTAGTCAATTAGTCTGTCAGTCTACATCGATGATTAGTACCACGAAATCATAGCGCGAGATGGACAACACGAATACATTGTGGGGAATAATGCTTGTCAGTAACTTACTTACAAAGACAGCTGTTTATTCTCACGCTGAGATATTTATTCCCACGTTTGGTTATTTGCTCCTACGGTCGGTTATTTATTCCCGCGGTCAGTTATGCAGAGTCGAAATATGTATAATATCATTATGGCAAACTTTAAACAATAAATTAGGTTAAAGTAAGGAACTGGTATGCCATAAAGTCTATGTACCCAGGGGCGCCACGCGTACATTGAGAGACAACACAATAAGTGTCCGGTGCCCAAGACTGTTCAATTGCCTCCCAGCATACATAAGAGGGATTACCAATAGACCCCTGGCTGTCTTTAGGAAGGCACTAGACAGGCACCTGAAGTCAGTACCTGACCAACCGGGCTGTAGTTCGTACGTCAGCTTACGTGCGGCCAACAGTAACAGCCTGGTTGACCAGACCCTGATCCACCATGAGACCTGGTCTCAGACCGGGCCGCGGGGGCGTTGACCCCCGAAACCCTCTCCAAGTAAACTCCAGGGTTGAAAATTTTGGATTGGGCTTCTTAATTGAGGAAATACAAATCACTATTATTTTGCAGCAAGCCCCTGAGATCCGACCTCTCACACACCGGGTAATGGACACTCTGTTTTTTTTTTTTTTTTATTATTCGCCGGTATTCTCCCGGCCCGGGTCTTCTCCAAGTAGTGGTGACCCGGCCTTGGCTCCCTATCTGGGGAGTGTCTCGAGACTTAAGTCTCCCATGGGAGGAGGTACAAGTACCTCCTCATCTTTGGGACCAAGTGTCCCCAGGCCTAGCCACATTCCCCGCCCTCACGGGGCTCGTAGGGAGAAGCTAGGCCTCTGGTCTGCCATCTACCCCGCCTCAAAGGGGCTCGTGGGGATGGCAGTCTTATGAGCTGCAGATGGTAGCAAGCTCAGGCCTCTTTGACACTCTGGTTTCTCAGCTACAAGCTTCTCCCAAGAATGAAACACTTACCCATATGTTCCGCCAGCCAGTGGCTTTTTCCACCGTTCTTCTCCGCAATGGACTGAAGCAGCCACTGGCTGGCGAAACGTTCCCTCAGTAAAGATTCCCAAATATTGCACGAGTGTCATACTTCAACTTCTCGCTTTTCTAAACCATCTGTGTCACAAAAAGTTTTTTTTTCTTTGGCCATCCTGAGAGCCTAGCCAGTTCATATATACATAATTATTGTCGAAACCAGAATTTACCAAAAACTATCGGGCTTAAAATGGCAGTAATGATTAACCTTTTATTATCAAATATGTTGTGTAGGTAGATGAAAAAAATGGTATAGCTAAAAAATATAGAAAGTTCCATTGAATAGCTGAAAATATAGAAAGCTTCATTGTATAGCAAAATACTTTGATACAGAAGATAAACATATACTTTTTTTCATGTCACCTTTTGGCAAAAATGGAAAAAAAAAATGGGGGAAAAATGATCTCTTACAGGTACATTCTGCTGGAAAATTTTGAAACGTGTCCAAGCGATGATCTTGAGGCTACAATAATGGAACAGTAACGGAATTCATCATTCCTACTTCTTTTTCTAAATATATTATTTAAGTTAATTATTCTAGACTGTGGCAAATCCTGCAGGGAAGAAAATGGTTTAGAAAGACACGTAAGCAAACACTATAACATATTTATTAGAAAACGTTTCGGTCCTGGAACCTTGAACCAGAAGTGATCAAGGTTCCAGGACCGAAACGTTTTCTAATAAATATGTTATAGTGTTTGCTTACGTGTCTTTCTAAACCAACTTGTCGGTATTTATTACCAAGGTTTATACCAGGGAAGAAAATAAACGGTTGTAGAGCTTTCACGGCTTGTAGAGCTTTACCAAGTCACGATATAGTAAGACTCTACACAGAACGCTACACTGTTCCAATAAAAGGTTATCCAGCAAGGAGTTGCTTTCGTTACTATTGTTTCCAGTAGGCTGCTTATGTCCTCGTGGCAGGAAAAACTATCAACCCATGACACCAGATATTTAAAACTTTAGGTGAGCCGAGAAATCATAGTGGTTTTTAGTCGGTAAATTGATAGTCAAATGTTGCGTGCCTCGTGGCGTAATACGAGTATAGCCATTGGATCCGCTTCACATAGCTAAGTTAGGCAAGATTTGTCAGGAAACAGAACGGGTCTTAGTCGCTGGAGCTTTTGGTCAGCTGACCGACGCCTTCCGCTGGCTTTCCCCTCCACCCCTTTCAAAATTATGGTTGTGATTATATCCATTTCATTTTTTCACATAGCTCCAGGAACAGAAATTTGACTCTGGTTTTGGGCTTTACTCTGACACGAGCTGAGCTCCAAAATGTCGAGAATTTAGCCAATTGAGCAGAGCATCATAGGGTTTGTGATTTGTGGCATTTTCCTCCACTTTACCACGGGCACCGGGGGCAGGGGGCATACATGGCACACAGGAAGGTAAACAAAAAGTAACACTTCTGTAGATAAATGGTTAAGAGAACCAGCAAGCTGATGAAGAATGAGCACTTGTGCAACAAGTGCTCATTCTTCAACTTATCGATTTTCTGAACCATAAGATAAGATAAGATAAGATTTCGTTCGGATTTTTAACCCTGGAGGGTTAGCCACCCAGGATAACCCAAGAAAGTCAGTTCGTCATCGAGGACTGTCTAACTTATTTCCATTGGGGTCCTTAATCTTGTCCCCCAGGATGCGACCCACACCAGTCGACTAACACCCAGGTACCTATTTGCTGCTAGGTGAACAGGACAATAGGTGTAAGGAAACGTGTCGAAATGTTTCCACCCGCCGGGAATCGAACCCGGGCCCTCCGTGTGTGAAGCGGGAGCTTTAGCCACCAGGCCACCAGGCCACCATTACATTACATCTATCAGACACAGCAACATCTTGCAATCTTGATACAAGGAAATTATATACGTCTGCCTAGCCTATAAGTCTGACTTACTTACGCTAATGGATTTGTCCAATGGTGACTCCGCCTCCTCCTGCTTTTACTCCTCATTGCAGTATATAAGCCACTTCTCCCAGCATATGCATAAAACAGTTAAAATATTAATCATAATTTTGAAAGGGGTGGACCGGTAAGCCAGTGGAAGGCCTCGGTCAGATGAGCAAAAGCTCCAGCTGTGGGTTATTATATGACTAAGACACGCGTCAGGAAACACTTGTCCTGTTTCCTGACAAACATTATACATACCTTATGCTGTTCTTTTCTTAAGACTGAACACAGGCTGAGTGACTGATTACCTCATTCTCCTCATCTTTCACAGTTCTTCTCGGTATTGGACTGAAGAAGCCACTGGCTAGCGAAGCGTGTCCTCAGTTAAGATTCCAAAAAGTTGCACAAGTGTCTCATTCTTCAGCAACAACACTTTTCCATTTTACTGCTTTAAAAGTCATTATTCTTTGAAAAATATTTCATTTTCAATGAAGACAAATTCCAACTACTCCGTTATGGAAAACTGGAGGAAATAATAACTAGAACTGAGTATACTACAAACTCCAATCACACAATAGAGAGGAAAAGTAATGTGAGAGACATGGGAGTGGTAATGTCAGAGGATCTCACCTTCAAGGATCACAACAATGCCATTATCACATCTGCTAGGAAACTGATAGGATGGATAATGAGAACATTCAAGACAAGAGATGCTAAGCCAATGATGATCCTTTTTAAATCACTTATTCTTTCTAGGCTGGAATACTGCTGTACATTATCATCCCCATTCAGGGCAGGTGAAATTGCAGAGCTGGAGAATATGCAGAGAACCTTTACTGCACGTATAAGTTCCATCAAACACCTTAACTACTGGGAGCGCCTGGAAGCACTTGACTTGTACTCACTAGAGCGCAGGCGAGAGAGATATATCATAATCTACACCTGGAAGATTCTGGAGGGACTGGTCCCTAATATGCACACAGCAATCACTCCATACGAAAGCAAAAGACTTGGCAGGCGATGCAACATACCCCCAGTGAAAAGTAGGGGCGTCACTGGTACACTAAGAGAAAACACAATAAGTGTCCAGGGCCCAAGACTTTTCAACAGCCTCCCACCAGCAACAAGGGGCATTACGGGAAGACCCTTGGTTGTCTTCAAGAGGGAGCTGGACAGATACCTAAAGACGGTGCCGGATCAGCCGGGCTGCGGTTCGTACGTTGGATTACGTGCGGCCAGCAGTAACAGCCTCGTTGATCAGGCCCTGATCCACCGGGAGGCCTGGTCGTGGACCGGGCCGCGGGGACGTTGATCCCCGGAATGCCCTCCAGGTAGACTCCAGGTAGGTTGCCGTCTAAATGTTCCACTTCACCTGTCTAAATGCCCCACTTCACCTGTCTAAAAAAAGAATCCCACTTTGGTTAAAAGGTTCAGGTTTAGGATGATTGACATTTAATAATACTGGAAGTGATGATGCAACATTTAGCGTTGCAGTGGGAAGTGGTCAGAGGAGACACTGAAATAATTGATATGGCATTCACTTGGCGTGGAATTAATCAGTGGGGACGCGGCAACACTGTCATCACCAGCACCAGCAACTACATCAATTTGAACGCCAACATAAGCACTAATTCCAGCACCAGCAACAACACCAGTCTGAGTGTCAACACTAGGATCAACACTAGCATCAGTGTTTTTAAGTACTGCTATTGTTAGTGATTTATAAACTCTAAGCCTTGATTGACTGAAGCACCGTAATTGTTCCAGTACCATAGCTGGAACAATTCACAGCTAATCCACAAACCAGAAATAAGAACTGGACGATGCTTCGATCCATCGAGTACCATTTCTAGTCGTGAGTAAGAAAGAATGTGTTAGAAGGATGGGAAAGAAAGCCAGAAGTCAGGTCAGAGAGCAAGAGGAAGAGGCAATGGCGGTAAATTAACGGTGTTACATATCACACACTATATCTTAATACGACACAGTATGTGGTTTATGGCATTTGATTGAGATGTTTCGCCCACCAGAGATTATCATTTCACACAGAGATGGGTAGAAAGTGAGCATCCCATCTCTGTGAGGCTGGTGAAAGAAACGCCTCAATGAAATGCCACAAACCGCATACTGTGAATTATTAACATGCAATAAAAGTTAGGTCAAGTGAGAGGTGTTCTCAAAATCAGAAAATCTACAGAGACAAGACTCAAGTTGGGAAAGTTGTTTACAAGGGCTGATTCAACAAGATGGCGCTTGTGACAGCTGGGAGTTTAAACAGCTTATGGAACTGATATAAACTCTAACACAACAGTTAAAAAAATCCTGTTCATAGACAACAAAAAGACGCAGTACCGTGACTTGAACAAAAAAATAAAGAGTAAATGGACCAAGTCGGACAGAAAAGTCGTCGTAAGCTTCTCTCTATGTGCGGGTTATTTGTGCAAAAACGTGTTGTTCATGTTAGCAAAGTGAACACATTGTGCTGTTTAGGTCTGATAGAAACTGAGCAGGAAACAGTTAACACACGAATTATATTCTCTCTCTCTCTCTCTCTCAAGGAGGATGGTGGGAAAAGTGCCTTGAAGCCTTGATTATCAACGGAATGGAATGGAATCTAATTACCTTCCATTCCCCAGCCTCTGTATGACCCATGAATATTAGTATATCGAAGTATTTCATTCCCGCGAAATGAAAATTCACTAAGATTCTGTATATTAAAAATACAAGCAGAGGGAAATGCCTTCACATTTTTACCGTTTCACAAAATGGGTTGAAAATCCTGTCAATTAATTTGAAAGCTTTGAAAGTTTCCCAGAAGTCATAACAAGACGAGCATGGTAAGTAACCTGAGATAATGTTGTCTAGCAGAGGCTGTAATAATCCAGAGATCTGGTGTCTTCTCTTGCTCTTGGAGTGAGAGGCATCCCTTGGTGATTGTTCCAGCGTTGAGGCTGGGGTTCTTCACGATTGTTCCCATGATAGTGCTTCCATCGTAATGATTGTTCCAGGGTTGAGGCTGGAGTTCTTCACGATTGTTCCCACAATAGTGCTTCCATCGTGGGTTGGTGACGCCATTTTAATGATTGTTCCAGGGTTGGTGCTGTAATTTTACTCGATTGTTCCAGGGTTGGTGCTGCCATTTCAGCGACTGTTCCAGGGTTAGTGCTGCCATTTTAGTGACTGTTCCAGCGAAAAAGTCAAGAATGAATGAGCATAATTATCTGCAAGATGATCATGAAAACATCAAAACATCAGAGAGAAGACCAGTGTTTTCACACCGTTGGATTAACCAGCTAAGATCTGTTATCCTTCCTCAGCGCTTGTTCTCAAGTCCAACCCAATCTAGTGTAATGCACAAATGACCCGCACTTATGAGATTGGAACTTATGACGACATTTCGGTCGGACCTGGAACATTAACCAGTCACACAGAAGCGTGAAGAGAAGGGAGCCAGAAGGAAGGAAAGAAAAAATTCCCAGGACGCCACCCATAATAGTTGACTAACACCCAGGTACCTATTTACTGCTTGATAAACAGGAGCAACAGGTGTATGGAGTCATGCTCTCCTTCATGCTCCCGGGACTGGACCTGGGTCCTTCAGTTGTGAGCTGAGGACGCTAGCGCTCAGGTGAAAGCAACCTTTGCGTGAAAGATGTCACCGAGTATCACGTACAACAACCCCCAGCACCATAATGGAACAACCAAGAGAGGATAAGAGACGCACGAAGACAGACGTACGAAGATAAGAGAGACGCGAAGACAAGTGACACAGGCTCCCATGTATGAACGTTACTGCACAGAAGCAAAACGTTGAACTAAGAGACCTTAGAATCAAGATCACAATCACACGAGGAACCAGAGAGGAAAACGTGAGACCCAGGAATGTAATGGGGACGAGGAGGAAAAACAAAAGAAGTAATTCGAAAATGCAATAGAAATAGAGGCTTCACTAAAGCTACTTCATATCAACATCTGAAGGAAGATGAGAATGATAAAATAATTATGAATAAAGAAAGATGAGGAAATCCTTACGAAAATTGACAAGAATGTTTGCGAAGAAGTAAACAGAAAGTTTCCGAGCGCCTTCACAACTGAAAAAAAAAGGTGGATAAACAATACAAGAAAGAGGAGGGAAAATGCGACGTCACGTAGAAATACCAAACAGAGAAGCAAAATTGGGGCGTTAAAGAAAATGCTGAAGGAAAAGAACGTGTCAGAAGCAACAGACCCTGACAAGAATCACATTGCATATTGGAAGAGGAAATATCAACAATCAGCAGACCCCTTTCACAAATTATCAATAAAACACAAGGGCCAGGAAGTCTGGCAGAAAACTGGAAGACGACTGAATAATTCCGATATTCTTAAAGGGTGGCAGACAGGTGCCATTCGACGAAAGAAATCTCTGACAAGCATAAAACGCGAGGTTATGGAAAAAAAAAAGTAGGATAATTGATTCAAACGTAGATGTTAGGGAACTTCAGGAGGACTTAAACAAACTCTATTCTTGGTCAGAAAAGTGGCAGATGCAGTTCAATGTAGATAAGTGCAAGGTTCTGAAGCTTGGGAGTGCCCATAACCCTAGTACTTATAAATTAAATGATGTAGAACTTAGCCATACAGATTGCGAAAAGGACTTGGGGGTTATGGTGAGCAGCAACCTTAAACCAAGACAGCAATGCCTAAGCGTACGTAATAAGGCAAATAGATTACTGGGATTTATATCAAGAAGTGTAAGCAACAGAAGTCCAGAGGTCATACTGCAGCTTTATACATCATTAGTAAGGCCTCACCTTGATTATGCAGCTCAGTTCTGGTCTCCGTATTACAAAATGGACATAAATTCGTTAGAAAACATTCAGCGTAGGATGACTAAATTAATACATAGCATCAGAAATCTTCCTTATGAAGAAAGATTGAAGACTCTTAAGTTACATTCACTTGTTAGACGAAGAATGAGGAGAGACCTGATCGAAGTGTATAAGTGGAAGATAGGTATTAATAAAGGGGATATTAATAAGGTCTTGAGGATGTCTCTCCAAGAGAGAACCCGCAGTAATGGATTTAAATTAGATAAGTTTAGATTTAGAAAGGACATAGGAAAGTATTGGTTTGGAAATAGGGTAGTTGATGAGTGGAACAGTCTACCTAGTTGGGTTATTGAGGCTAGGACTTTGGGTAGTTTCAAATCTAGGTTGGATAAGTACATGAGTGGGAAGGGTTGGATTTGAGTGGGACTTTCACATCAGAGCTTATTTCTTGGGTAGCATTGAAAATTGGGTTGGGTAAATGTTTTGTTAGTGGGATGAATTGTAAAGGACCTGCCTAGTATGGGCCAGCAGGCCTCCTGCAGTGTTCCTCCTTTCTTATGTTCTTATGTTCTTATGAGACAAGTGGAGCACCAGGAGAACGTGAGTGTCACATAATTCTCCATCACGGGTTCGGAAAGAGAAGCCTACGTCTGACAACCCTAACAGAGACCTAAACAGGTTGATGGAAATTGGAGACCAAGTATGTAAGTTTATTTAGGTACAGGTACACATAAATACAGTTACATAGATTATCACTCATAGTAGCATATGTGTTAATTACCTAGGATAACCCAGAAAAGTCAAAGTAACTTATTTCCACTGAGTTCCTTGACACACCCTCTCACAACACTAAAGGTTAATAATTATAAGGAGAGACTTCAGTAACTGAAGCTGGTGACACTAGATGATCGAAGGGAAAACATAACATACAAAATAACAAGAGGATTTAATAGAGCGGACATGAAAAGACGATCAAAGGCAACAGGAGGGCGCCGTTGAAAGTTATCAACACAGATGGGGCACGTAGATGTCGGTAAATATCTGGACTCAGAGGAATCTCCTGGAGTCTAGCCATCCATATATGCTGTGGATGGCGCAAATGACTCGCTTCCTCAAGACTGCCGTAACTGCAGGCATCAAGAGACCACCAAGTCTTCACTCACGACACGCGTACAATTTGTGGCTATTACAGCATCATCCAACAAGGTTTATCAAGCCGCTTTAATAACGATTGCGTGTTTGCTTGCTTCCATGCATGCGTTCTTGCTTGTGTTATTGCGTGCATACGTGCTTGCATACTAGCTTGCAAGCATATTTAAATTATTTTCTTCAGTGTTTGCTTGCGTCCGCTTGCATGCGTTTTTTGGGTTTGATTGCTAGTGTGCTTGCTAGCTTGCGCTCATGCGTAGTTGCGAGATTGCTTGCCTGTTTACGTGTGTACAGAGGGGAGGTGGAGTAGTGACTAGTCCTAAGGAGAGAGAAAGAAAGAGAGGGGGAGGGGGGAGAGAGGTGCTTGACTGTAAGCTGCAGGAAAGAACAGATGGGCTAGGCAGAGTTCCCACTCTCCTCCTCCTCTATCCCCTCCTCCCAATTCCCGCATCAGCCATTACACCTTAGTTACATTCCCCACCAAAAACACCTCTTCTAATGCTTCCATCCCCCACCCACCCCTGACTTTGACAGGCAGTTTCAGAATAGACAGCAATGAGACGGCAATGACAGGGGGTTTGTAACACAATTTACGAGAGGATTGATGGTAGTTAGGAAAGCGATGGTGGGGTGGTGGTGGTGGAGGTGGTGGTGGTAGTGGTGGTGGTGGTGGTGGTGGTGGGCCAACACTTTGGGTAGACAGAGGAATACAAGAAGCCAAGTGTCTTGAGAAAAAGACATTATGGGGGGGGGAGGAGGAGCCAGTATATCATAAAAGAGAAGAGGGGAAGGAAAAGGAAAGAAGGGAGAAGGACGAAGAGGAAAATAGAAGAGAAACAAATTAGTAGGGGAAGAGTAGGCGGAGAAGAAAGAGTGGGATAGAGAAGGACGAAAGAAGAAATGAGAGGAGGAATGAGGAGAAGAAAGGAGCTGGATGATAACAAAGTAAATAGGAGCCGGGAAGAGGAGTAAAGGATGAAAAATATGAAGAAGGAAAAACAAAAAAGAAATGAGAGGAGAAGAACAGGAAGAGGATGAGGAGGAGGAGGAGGAGGAGGAAAAAGATAAATTGAGAAGGAATGTGGGTTGTCATAGAGTGCAGCAAGGCATTTGTCTGGTTCCTTCACCGTTTACCTGGACCTCAGAAACAAGCCACCATCAGTACACCTGTATGTGTGTGTGTGTGTGTGTGTGTGTGTGTGTGTGTGTGTGTGTGTGTGTGTGTGTGTGTGTGTGTGTGTGTGTGTGTGTGCGAGTTTGCATGCGTGTGCGCATTTTCACATGCGTGTGCGCATTTTCACATGCGTGTGTGTACGAAGAACGGTGCTGCTTTTGATGGGAGACTGCGACAAAGTATCAGTATATCTTTTTCACTTTGATTTGCACACACGCACCCCGTCTCCCGCACGTACACACGCACACGCACGCACACAAGAGTGCAACCAAGTGCATGCATTGTTAATGCCTCTGCAGGAGGGGTGGCAGAAACAGCAGCATGGAAGAATCAATCACGATGCAGCAACTGCAACAATTCACAGCCGAGTCTCATACTAGAAACAAAAGAGCTGGACGACGTTTCGGTCCACCCTGGACCATCATCAGGTCGCAAGTGGGAAAGAAAAAAGAGAAGGAAGTCAGAAGTCAGGGTGGGAAGGAGTGGAGCCAGCAACTGCAGCAGCAGGTAAGGGAGGGCAGGAGCCGGGCAACAGCAATAGGTTTACCCTGGATGCCTGGATAAAGGATCACCAGACCACAACACTGATGGATGAGACTATATCGGCTAAGAGACCCGTCTAACAGGAAGGGATTGCTGCCCCCAGCAACACCACCTTTCCTGGGAGACGTGGAACCAATATCATCAACCATTATCATGTGTTTAAGGGTTAAAAGTACTCGCACAGGCACCATAAAGAGTTTACTAGACTGTGTAGCAGTGATTGCCAGAATTAAGGTCAGGCGATCGTCACGTGTGGTAAAGGAAGGCCCCGCAAGCAAATTTCCGATACTGCGTAGATATCATGTTCTTTGCTATTGTCTTTGCACTGACATAATTTTATGTTTTGTCATGGTTAAGTACAGTGGGAGGCGTGCAGTACCGTGCAATTCTCAGTGTATATGTACTGAGATGTGTGTGTGCGTGTGTGTTTTTCTCTACGTGTATATATAAAGAGAAGTGTGTATCTCTGTGTATATGCACTGAAAGGTTTATCTCTTACTTTATATACACTCTGATGTGTTTCTCTCTCAGTACGTATATATATACATTTAGAGGTGTGTGTGTATTTCAGCGTATACACACCGAGGGGTGAGTGCCTCTCAGTGTATAGAACGTATCTCTTAGTGTATATACTACATTAGACATCCGTATCTCTCATTGTACACACATCGAGAGGTGTTTATACTTGATTCCCATTTTAGGGATTAGAGTATCCTTGACTGGTGACGTACAGGTGGCATGCAGCCTTAATGACGATGTTCGTGTAGTTAACAGAATATTAAACACAAAATATCATGAGATGAAGAGAGAATTGCTAACTTACGAGACACAGGGAGAATATTATTTTAGTTTCTATTTTCGTTTAGCATTTGACTCTACGTCGTTCTCAAACTAGCATTCAGCCTCTCCTCGTGCCCAATCGTATTGGTTTCTAGTTCTTCTGCTTCTCTCTCTCCCTGTCTCCTTTCTTCCACTCTTGCTCCGAACTTCTCCCACACTCTCACCCTACGCTCTGGCTTCCCTACAGTCTTCGGTGATATCTTTATCTGGGAGACATTTCGTCGGCTAGTGGCTTCCTCAGCTCAGTACAGCCAAAAATTACAAGATGTGTAGCAGTAGTTTGAGGTGACAGGCAGACGTATAAATATATAGACAGGATTGTAATTTTACTACTCTGCATATTTATATTTGTGAATATTTTTTACATTGTACGGTGTGTATTATTATCCTTTATTATTATTATTATTATTATTATTATTATTATTATTATTATTATTATTATTATTATTATTATTATTATTATTATTATTATTATTATTATTATTATTATCTCGTTCATGTTACTGTACATATTATATATTTTACTTGATGTCGTAAAACTTCTATTATTGTTCTCCTCAGCTGGGAAGACAATAGCAATGTTTTGCGATGTTTATTTCTTATGACGCAGTTGTGTCAGGTACGTGAACAGGACGCCAGCATTATGGGGTGAAACAAGTTGTAGCTTGCTCATCTCTGTTCCCATACTCAGGTTAATTGGCTAGAGCCATGAAGGGGGCATGGCCTCCTTACCTGTCTCATTGCTTTTCTTTATTACCTGCGTCTTTTCACAATCTTTTGATGTTTTGCGAGTGTTGATGAGTGATTATTTCTGTTGTCTTTTCCTCACTTACAAAAGCATCTTAGAAACTTCCAGAGAATACCTGGAGGGCTGCCTATGTGATATATTCTGTCAGAGCTACCACTTGGATGTGCTGCTGCTGTAGCCTCTCGTTTAATTCTTCTCTTCGTAGTCTTTATTCCTGGGTTTGTAAGTCTGTACACAGCTCTGGGAGTGAGTGTATGCACCAGTTTCTTGTGAATTTGTTTCACAAGGGTCACAGTTAGGATGAATTTAGCTATGTTTCGAGTCTTACAGAATTTTCCTGTCTTGATATCCTTTTATTGTCCAGAGTCTTTCTCTAGGTTTGTGATTTCCTTAACTATATGTCTAATATCACAGTCGGGGCATAAGGGAATTACACTACCTTACACTTATATATGAGTCTTTGTCATGGTGTTGAGATCTCTGTGTGTCCACTTTAACTGTTGATTGGTAGCTGGAGCTGCTCCATGTTTACTCTCGTATGCCAAGGTGAAGGTTACTGTGTTACGATATTAGGTCTATCTTGGATAACCTGTGTAAGGTACTGTTGATGTTTGGATCATGTATAACGTAAGTACCATCATGTTCATGTCACAATGTACAAAGTGTAGTCATTTCACTTATTAATTTTAAATAAGGTATTGTAAATTGTTTTGTATTATTACGATCATTAATAAATTATTAAACGTACAAAAGTACATTTTCTCTTCAGACATTAAACTAATTTGAAATAATTTGTTGATAGTCCAGTTTTTCACCTTCCTGGACATTTTAGTTTATTTATGATGATAAGGAGGGGTTGTTGAGGTAGTTCTGAGATTTAGAGAGGGAAGAAAGACTTGAAGAGCGTATAATTCTCTAGTGGAGGGAAGACGGGGTAGGGGTTGTCCTAGGATGGGTTGGAGGGAGGGGGCAGAGAAGGTTTTATGTACGAAGGGCTTGGACTTTCAACCCTGAGTGAGAGTGTTAGACAGGAGCGAGTGGTGGCGAATTTTCATAACTTGACGTGCTGTTGGAGTGTGAGCAAAGTAACATTTATGAAGGTATTCAGGGAAACTGGTTAGCCGAACAGTGCCTGCACTCTGAAGGAGGGGTGAGGATATGTTGCAGCGCTTTAACTGTAGTATAGTCGCGCCTCTGACAAGACAGTGATGGGGTAAATGATGATGAAAGTGTTTCTTCTTTCTCGGGCCATCCTACCTCAGTGGTGAACGGCCGATGCGTTAATTAAAAAAATAAGATTCAGATTCACCTTTTTAGCTGTAAAAAAAACCATACAGAGGAAGTGAAATGTTGACCTTCGTGTCAAGACCTGCATACAGGTCAGTCAGTATGAATAGGACAGTAGGATCCCTCGTACTGACCCAGGCTATAAATCTTAACAGAGGTAATCCCATATAGTATCTAAGATCTAGAAAGCAAGTTGGAGGGAGGCTGGTGCGGTGGGGGAGAGGGAGACGGAATGGGTGGGATGAAGGAGGGGAAATGGGTGGGGGGAGGGGAGTGGGAAGCTGAATGTGTATCTGGCTCTCTCTGAGTATTCTGTGGAAGATGTAGTCAAGGTGTTGATGGCGTATTAAGTAGCTTGGGTGTGGCCCAGACATAGGGTTGCTGGGGGAGGTGGGGAGATGGGGGAGCTGTTGGGTGGTGATTGTGAGGGGAATATCCGCAGTGATGGAAAATTACGAGGATGGTGATAGTGGGATGGAGAGGAGGAGGTTGAGATGTGAGGAAAGTGAGACTGGGGATGGGCAGGGGAGATGGGGAGAGAAGTGGAGAGGAGGAAATGGAGGGAAAGGAAGGACAGGAGGAAAAGGAGGAAAGGAAGGGGAGAGGGAATCTGGGAGAAAGGGGAGGGGTGTTATAAATTCCTCCTGTCCACAGGCCCTCTCATAGTCCTTTTCTCCTATCCTCTCTCATCCTCCGGTCCTCTGATCCTCCCATTCTCAGGTCCACCGGCCTCATCCTCTCCCATCCTACGGTCCACCGGTAGTTGGGTACAATGAAGGCCTAGGTGGAGCTAATTGCTATGATCAACCTCTTGGGGCGCCATCATGTAATGGTGGGATGTTACGCGAGTGACGGACTGTGACGGAGCGTGTCTCCGCTACCAGCGCAGCGCTCGGAGCGTGTCACAACGACCCGTAGCGCAGCTATGCCTGAGGAGACGTGAGGAGAAGCAGAAAAAAAAAACTTGGTTACAGAGAGCAAAATGCTCTCAGGATTTGACGGAGCAAATATGGAGTTTAAAACGCTGGACAGTGACGAAAGGGCATAGATAGAAGCTAAAGACACGGATGTTGGGAAATACTTCTTCAGTCTCAGGATGGCAAATAGGGAAGATGAGCTAAATGGGGAAGTGGTGGAGGCAAATTCCATGCAAAGTTTCAAAAACAGGTACGATAAGATCCCAAGAGGCGGTGCCAGGAGGAGAGATCAGCTCCTCAAACACATATCGGTGACTGCAACTCGGTGAGTACGGGTGCGAGACCTAGGCAAACAGAATCTCATAGGTTAGTTTCTTGTGATGTGGGAGAGGATTTTTACCCTAATTATAAATTTTAGAATGCCATTAATTTCTTTTTATAATCCTCAAGTGTCCAGAGAAAACATACTTGAGGTCAAGTCAGGTCAGAGGAGGGTCACAGGCCACTGCGAGAAACTTTTGGACGAACACCACGAAGTATGGTATAATTTTTCCTGCGGCGCGTCTAGCTGCCACTCCAAGAGGACGTCAGCATTATATAAACAGCTGGAACAGTTGTGACTGTACCCGGAGTGAGGCGAGGTATAGGAAGTGAATTCTGATAGACTTAGCCACGAGGGACAATAGCGTCAGGGAGAACATAAAAATACAGAGACAAGACACGGATCCACTGAGTGGAGAAGCACTCGTTTCAGAACCTTACTGCCTCAGAACCTTACTGCCTCAGAACCTTACTGCCTCAGAACCTTACTGCTTAAGAACCTTACTGCCTCAGAATCTTACTGCCTCAGAACCTTACTGCCTCAGAACCTTACTGCCTCAGAAGCTTACTGCTTAAGAACGTTACTGCCTAAGAACCTTACTGCTTCAGAACCTTACTGCCTCAGAACCTTACTGCCTCAGAACCTTACTGCTTCAGAACCTTACTGCTTAAGAACCTTACTGCTTCAGAACCTTTCTGCTTCAGAACCTTACTGCTTCAGAGCCTTACTGCTTCAGAGCCTTACTGCTTCAGAACCTTACTGCTTAAGAACCTTACTGCATCAGAACCTTACTGCTTCAGAACCTTACTGCTTCAGAACCTTACTGCTTCAGAACCTTACTGCTTCAGAACCTATCTGCTTCAGAACCTTACTGCTTCAGAGCCTTACTGCATCAGAACCTTATTGCCTCAGAACCTTATTACCTCAGAACCTTACTGCCTCAGAACTTTACTGCTTCAGAACCTTACTGCCTCACAACCTTACTGCCTCACAACCTTACTTTTACAGAACCTTACTGCCTCAGAACCTTACTGCCTCAGAACCTTACTGCCTCAGAACTTTACTGCTTCAGAACCTTACTGCCTCACAACCTTACTGCCTCACAACCTTACTTTTACAGAACCTTACTGCCTCAGAACCTTACTGCCTCAGAACCTTACTGCCTCACAACGCTACTGCCTCACAACCTTACTGACTCACAACCTCACTGACTCACAACCTTACTGCCTCACAACCTTACTGCCTCACACCTTACTGCCTCACAACCTTACTGCCACACAACCTTACTACCTCACAACCTTACTGCCTCACACCTTACTGCCTCACACCTTACTGCCTCACAACCTTACTGCCTCACAACCTTACTGCCTCACGACCTTACTGCCTCAGAACCATACTGCCTCAGAACCTTACTTTACTGCCTCACAACCTTACTTCTTCAGAACCTTACTGCTTCAGAACCTTACTGCCTCACAACCTTACTGCTTCAGAACCTTACTGCTTCAGAACCTTACTGCTTCAGAACTTTACTGCCTCACAACCTTACTGCTTCAGAACCTTACTGTTTCAGAACCTTACTGCCTCACACCCGTACTGCTTCAGAACCTTACTGCCTCACAACCTTACTGCCCCAGAACCTTACTGCCTCAGAACCTTACTGCCTCACAACCTTACTGCCTCAGAACATTACTGCCTCAGAACCTTACTGCCTCAGAACCTTACTGCCTCAGAACCTTACTGCTTCAGAACCTTACTGCTTCAGAACCTTACTGCCTCAGAACCTTACTGCCTCACAAACCTTACTTGCCTCAGAACTACTTACTGCCTCAGAACCTTACTGCCTCAGAACCTTACTGCCTCAGAACCTTACTGCTTCAGAACCTTACTGCTTCAGAACCTTACTGCCTCAGAACCTTACTGCCTCAGAACATTACTGCCTCAGAATCTTCCTGCCTCAGAACCTTACTGCCTCAGAACCTTACTGCTTAAGAACCTTACTGCCTCAGAACCTTACTGCTTCAGAACCTTACTGCTTCAGAAACTTACTGTTTCAGAACCTTACTGCCTCAGAACCTTACTGCTTCAGAACCTTACTGCTTCAGAACCTTACTGCTTCAGAACCTTACTGCTTCAGAACCTTACTGCTTCAGAAACTTACTGTTTCAGAACCTTACTGCCTCAGAACTTTACTGCTTCAGAACCTTACTGCTGCAGAACCTTACTGCTTCAGAAACTTACTGTCTCAGAACCTTACTGCCTCATAACCTTACTGCTTCACAACCTTACTGCCTCACAACCTTACTGCCTCACAACCTTACTTTTACAGAACCTTACTGCCTCAGAACCTTACTGCTTCAGAACCTTACTGCTTCAGAACCTTACTGCCTCACAATCTTACTGCCCCAGAACCTTACTGCCTCACAACCTTACTGCCTCACAATCTTACTGCCTCACAATCTTACTGCTTCAGAACCTTACTGCTTCACAACCTTACTGCTTCAGAACCTTACTGCTTCAGAACCTTACTGCTTCAGAACCTTACTGCTTCAAAACCTTACTGCCTCACAATCTTACTGCCCCAGAACCTTACTGCCTCACAACCTTACTGCCTCACAACCTTACTACCTCACAATCTTACTGCTTCAGAACCTTACTGCTTCAGAACCTTACTGCTTCAGAACCCTACTGCTTCAGAACCTTACTGCCTCAGAACCTTTCTGCTTCAGGACCTTACTGCCTCAGAACCTTACTGCTTCAGAACCTTACTGCCTCAGAACCTTACTGCTTCAGAACCTTACTGCCTCAGAACCTTACTGCCTCACAACCTTACTGCCCCAGAACCTTACTGCTTCAGAACCTTACTGCCTCAGAATCTTACTGCCTCAGAACCTTACTGCTTCAGAACCTTACTGCTTCAGAACCTTACTGCCTCACAACCTTACTGCCCCAGAACCTTACTGCGTCAGAACCTTACTGCTTCAGAACCTTACTGCTTCAGAACCTTACTGCTTCAGAACCTTACTGTCTCACAATCTTACTGCTTCAGAACCTTACTGCTTCAGAACCCTACTGCTTTAGAACCTTACTGCCTCAGAACCTTACTGCCTCACAACCTTACTGCCTCAGATCCTTACTGTTTCAGAACCTTACTGCCTCAGAACCTTACTGCTTCAGAACCTTACTGCCTCAGAACTTTACTGCCTCAGAACCTTACTGCTTCAGGACTTTATTGCCTCAGAACCTTACTGCTTCAGAACCTTACTGCTTCAGAACCTTACTGCTTCAGAACCTTACTGCCTCACAATCTTACTGCCCCAGAACCTTACTGCCTCACAACCTTACTGCCTCACAATCTTACTGCCTCACAATCTTACTGCTTCAGAACCTTACTGCTTCAGAACCTTACTGCCTCACAATCTTACTGCCCCAGAACCTTACTGCCTCACAACCTTACTGCCTCACAACCTTACTGCCTCACAATCTTACTGCTTCAGAACCTTACTGCTTCACAACCTTACTGCTTCAGAACCTTACTGCTTCAGAACCTTACTGCTTCAGAACCTTACTGCTTCAAAACCTTACTGCCTCACAATCTTACTGCCCCAGAACCTTACTGCCTCACAACCTTACTGCCTCACAACCTTACTACCTCACAATCTTACTGCTTCATAACCTTACTGCCTCAGAACCTTACTGCTTCAGAACCTTACTGCCTCAGAACGTTACTGCGTCAGAACCTTACTGCTTCAGAACCTTACTGCCTCACAACCTTACTGCCTCACAACCTTACTGCCTCACAACCTTACTGCCCCAGAACTTTACCGCCTCAGAACGTTACTGCGTCAGAACCTTACTGCCTCAGAACCTTACTGCCTCAGAACCTTACTGCCTCAGAACCTTACTGCCTCACAACCTTACTGCCTCACAATATACTGCCTCAGAACGTTACTGCTTCAGATCCTTACTGCCTCACAACCTTACTGCTTCAGAACCTTATTGCTTCAGAACTTTACTGCCTCAGAACCTTACTGCTTCAGAACCTTACTGCTTCAGAACCTTACTGCCTCAGAATCTTACTGCCTCAGAACCTTACTGCCTCAGGATCTTACTGCCTCACAGCCTTACTGTTTTAGAACCTTACTGCTTCAGAACCTTACTGCTTCAGAACTTTACTGCTTCAGAACCTTACTGCCTCAGAAGCTCATTCAGAAACCGGCTCAAGAGCAGACTGACTCCCAAACAGACTGACTCACAAGCAGACTGACTCACTATAGGTGAAATAAGCACTTATTGTTCGTGATAAGCGTTCTCTGAGTGTCTGTCCTCACATAATGTCCCTGTAACTATGCGATACAGTGCAAGTAATGTGTGTGTTCCTCCAGATGGTGATCTTACCGTAAATACAGTGGCATGAATGTGTTCATTCCCTCTTCCCCTTATTAGATAAATAAGCTTATTTGAATACAGAGAGGGTACATTGGATGGTGTTGCAGAATGTAGGGATTACATGTTTGGTTAGGGTTTCAGGGAAGCATTGCATTGCATAGCGTGAGGAAAGCCCATTGTTATGCATAGCATATCGGGCAGAGCAAAGTACTTTGAGCTTCGTATATCATTGTTGATTGTGTGTCTAAGTTCACCCATAGGGACTCGATCTCCTGCAGAATAAAAAGGTACAATACGATGACTTGAACAATGCACATGAAACACCGCAAGTAGGAGACTGAAACTCATTACGGCGTTTCGGACCGACTTCGACATCAGCTAATTACACGAAGGACTAATTAATGGTCCAAGTCGGAGCGAAACGTTGTCATAAGTGTTAGTCTTCGACATGTAGATTATATGTGTATATCTCTCTTCTCTCAGCACTCAGGGCAGTGAGTACGTATCGTCATATCTGAGTGTATCTGCCAGAACACAAAGAGAATGCTGGTATTAACAGATTCATGTGAATGTGTCAATACCAGGTGGTCATACCTTGCGTATGTGACGCAAGGTATGACCCCCTGATGTGTAACGTTAGTGGCAGATTTATGTGATAAGGTAAGTGACGCAAGGTATGACCCCCTGATGTGTAACGTTAGTGGCAGATTTGTGTGATAAGATAAGTGACGCAAGGTATGACCCGCTGATGTGTAACGTTAATGGCAGATTTGTGTGATAAGGTAAGTGACGCAAGGTATGACCCCCTGATGTGTAACGTTAATGGCAGATTTGTGTGATAAGTGACGCAAGGTATGACCCGCTGATGTGTAACGTTAATGGCAGATTTGTGTGATAAGATAAGTGACGCAAGGTATGACCCGCTCATGTGTAACGTTAGTGGCAGATTTGTGTGATAAGAAAAGTGACGCCAGGTATGACCCCCTGATGTGTAACATAAGTGCTTGGTGACCGTCCCTGCAACATCCCCATCAAATATTTGACTACATGCACTTAAATGAGTTTTCCCACAGTGGTGACGAGAAGAGTTTGGTCACCTCCCCTTCCCTTTAGTAAGACCGAATGGCACTTAATGTGGTTCAAATTTTAATGGAGCTTGCTGGTTCTACTTATGCTGGGAACACTTGCGAAGGTATTTACACTTTTATAAGTTATTGTGATCAATGGTTTAAGTGATCACATGTTCTTGTACCTGAAAGAGAATCGAAAGTACGATTTTAGAGGATAGTGAAGGGTTAGGAAAGTGCCAGTTCCCACCATTAGTATCTCACAGCGTACAGCATGGCACTCAGCGTAAAGCATGGCTCTCAGCGTACAGCATGGCTCTCAGCGTACAGCATGGCTCTCAGCATGCAGCATGGCTCTCAGCATGCAGCATGATTGTCAGCGTGTGAGAAGCTTTGTATATCGCGCGTCTGTGTTGTTTACCATACTTTACCGTACACTTTTTTTCCCGTGCATTTTTCTTATTTCCTTCTTGAGTTATCTGTAACTGGGAGTGTTACCGGCAACACACAAGTGATTCTGTGTGTTGAGTTCTTACCTGTCTCAGTCTCTCTCTCTCTCTCTCTCTCTCTCTCTCTCTCTCTCTCTCTCTCTCTCTCTCTCTCTCTCTCTCTCTCTCTCTCTCTCTCTCTCTCTCTCTCTCTCTCTCTCTCTCTTTCTCCCATACTGAGCGACTTTACAAGCAACCACACTCTCAGTCACCAACACCGTTCTTTCTGCCTCTTCACCCTCCCTCCCTCCCCCTCATTTCCTACCTCCTCCCACCCCCACATTCACTCCCATCACCACCACATTACACCGACCCCCGAGGGGGTTTCTTCCCCCCTCACAGGAAATTTAATATGGAACCCAATGTGGTTTTTTCTCCCTGAATGAACGTAATTGGCGTGGACACTGCTTCACACCGGGTTATTACTGCCATCGCTACCCTCCCTCCCGCCCCGTCTCCCTTTCTTATACCCCTTTCCTTTATATTATTCCTCCCGGCCCCCCTTTTATTACACTTCCTTAATCACCTCCCTCTTTTCTTTCTACCCTCTCATTCTCCTCCCTTTCTCTTACCTCCTTCTCTTTCTTCTTTTCTCTCTTCACTTTTTTCCCTCTTTCCTTATTCCTCTTCCCCTTTTTCCCCCCTTCGTTTTCTCGATTGTTAGCTCACTCAGCTCACACACTGGAGTCCATGGTTCGATCCTCGATACAGGTGGAAACACTGGATACATTAGGACGTGTTTCCTTAAGACACCTGCTGTCCATGTTCACCCATTAGTAAAATTGGTACCTGTGTGTTAGTCGACTGGTGTGGTCGCATCCTGGGGACAAAATTGAACTAATTTGCTCGAGGCCTGGTCACAGACCGGGCCGCGGGGGCGTTGACCCCCGAAACCCTCTCCAGGTATACTCCAGGTATATAGTAGTATGTCAGTGCTGTCAACTAGGCCTGTATACCTTGTACATGTACTTGTAGAAATAAAGATTATCATCGTTATTATTATGGATATTATTAATATTATTATAATTATTATACTTCCATTCCCTATTCTGTTACTTCAGAAATGGAAAATGTATTGAGAACCTCAACAGTTCTTATAAACTCAATCAAACACATTAATTACTGGAAGGGAGCGTTTGAAGACTCTGCAACTGTACTCCTTAGAACGTAGGCGAGAAAGACACATGATAATCTGCACCTGGCAGATAATGGTTAATGATATACAGCAGTGTGGCTGCGTGTAATGCAAACAGAAGGCAGTATTTGCACTAGACACACGTCACAGTAACACGCCAGCCCCACCTGCGCCAGTAGGAGATACTGGTGCAGGTGGTAGTGATGCTGGTGGTAGTAATACAAGTGGTACTGATGTAGGTGGTACTGCCATAGGTAATATTGTCACAGGTGGCACTGATGTAGGTGGTACTGCCATAGGTAATATTGTCACAGGTGGTACTGATGTAGGTGGTACTGCCATAGGTAATATTGTCACAGGTGGTACTGATGTAGGTGGTACTGCCATAGGTAATATTGTCACAGGTGGTGCTGATGGAGGTGGTACTGCTATCTGTCTTTGTCTACCCTGGCGACAATCCTGAGTACTCCGAATATCGTGATCGTGATTTATTTATTGAATGCAACATGAAAGGCCTAGAGCTATCATTCAACTCCCCCTATGGTTGTTTTGCATCTTGTATCGCTTGTTCGCGATTTTTTAATAATAATAATAATAATAATAAATAAATAATAATAATAATAATAATAATAATAATAATAATAATAATAATAATGATAATAATTATATTATTATTATTATTACTAATTATTATTATTATCATTAATTTATTAGTAATTTTATTCTTTTATCAGGTACTATTACTTTTTGTGTTGTGTGGATATTTAGCAGGTATTCCCTCAAAAATATTAAAAGAAACAGACTGAGAAACACTCAGGAGAACACAGGATTCACGGGCTTAGAGCATAGCTTAAGAGGAGGAAAAAAATCATGCCTCACCAACTTAGCGGAGTGCTATGATTGCATGACAACGCCATGAAAAAGGGAAGGGTGTGGAGATTATTGCATGTTTCTAGATTCCCATTATCACAGCTGCGAGAAAAATGATGAAGGAGCCAAGAGAAATTTCTTCGATGGACACGGAAAGGGAAGTGATAAGTGCCCCTTCCTGGTGTTGCAAGAGAAAGGATAGGAAGGATAACTAGAACCTTCGAAATTCAGATTTATGAGAGTGTGACAACTTCCTGTTTCTGGAGTTTAATCATTCCATCTGCAAAGAAAACAATAGGAAGGATAACAAGAACTTTCTAAAAACGCTAAGCGAACGTTGATAATGTTTCAAACAACACTTCCAGTCACCGGACAGAAAGGGTATACACTGTACACCCTTCCTGTCAGTGTACGTTGTACACAACAGAAAAGTGCATCTGGAGAATATACCAAGAATATATCACTGCTAGTATAAATTCCCTCAAATTGCTAATTTATTGGACGCGCTTAAAACAGTTTACTGTTTCCCCATAAAAGATACTGGAGAGATCGATTCCAACTTTTGTATGTCATATTTTCCAAATACTTTGACTAGTGTGAATGAAAGACACTTTGCAAAACAAGCTTTATAGGGGCAACGTTTCGCTCTCTGTAGATATTTATCTTTAAATGAATTTAGCTAAAAACAGAAATATCTCACTAAGAGCTCCTTGCAAAGTATATACGTTCTTAAGTGCCGTTAGCAGGATGCTCTTTGTACCTAACCCACATATGTACCTATATCAGA
>NC_069415.1:9108708-9121208 GCF_026875155.1 Cherax quadricarinatus | reverse complement strand
CCTGCTGGACTAGCTCATGAATCAGTACGTACGTATGTATGTGTGTGTTGTATGTGTATATGTATGTGCTGTATGTGTGTGTGTGTGTGTGTATGTATGTATGTATGTATGTATGAACGCATGTATGTATGTATACATGTATATACGCATAAGGGAGAAAGTAGAGAGTGCAAAAGTTACAGTATATCAATTTCCCCATAACTTGTGGTGGTTCATGCTATAGCGCCCCTCCCACCCTCCCACCCTCCCACCCCCCTACCCACCCACCCTCCCCCCACCCTCCCACCCTCCCACCCTCCCCACCCCCTCCCACCCTCCACCCTCCCACCCTCCCCTCCTCCCACCCTCCCACCCTCCCTCCCTAACAAACCCTCCCTCCCTCCCACCCTCCCCCCTCCCTCCCTAACACCCTCCCTCCCTCCCACCCCCCTCCCTCCCTCCCCCCCTCCCCTCCCTCCCACCCTCCCTCCCCCACCCCCTCCCCCCCTCCCACCCTCCCTCCCTCCCCTCCCTCCCACCCTCCCTCCCTCCTCCCTCACCTCCCTCCCCCCACCCTCCCTCCCACCCTCCCACCCTCCCTCCCTAACACCCTCCACCCTCCTCCATCCACCTCCCTCCCTCCCACCCTCCCTCCCACCCCCCTCCCATCCCACCCTCCCACCCTCCCTCCTCCCTCCCACCATCCCTCCCCCACCCACCCTCCCACCCTCCCCCCTCCCCTAACCCCCTCCCACCCTCCCACCCTCCCCACCCTCCCACCCTCCCACCCTCCCTCCCTACACCTCCTCTCCCTCCCACCCTCCCTCCCTCCCACCCCCCTCCCAATCCACCCTCCCTCCCCTCCCCCCCTCCCACCCTAACCCTCCCTCCCACCCCTCCCACCCTTCTCCCTCCCTCCAACCTCCCTCCCTCCCACCCTCCCTCCCACCCTCCCTCCCACCCTCCCACCCTCCCTCCCTAACCCCCCCTCCCTCCTCCCCCCACCCCCTCCACCCTCCCACCCTCCCACCCTCCCTCCACCCTCCCACCCTCCCTCCCTAACACCCTCCCCCCTCCCACCCTCCACACACCCTCCCCTCCCACCACCCTCCCCCTCCCTCCCTCCCCTCCACCCCCTCCCTCCCTCCCACCCATCCTCCACCCTCCACCCTCCCTCCCTCCCACCCTCCCACCCACCTCCACCCTCCCTCCCACCCACCCTCCCTCCCACCCTCCCTCCCACCCTCCCTCCCACACCCCCCCCCTCCCACCCTCCCACCCTCCCCACCCCCCTCCCATCTCCCATCCCTCCCTACCCTCCCTCCCACCCACCCTCCCATCCCACCCTCCCCCCCACCCCCCTCCCACCCCCCCCTCCCTCCCACCCCATCCCTCCCTCCCACCCTCCCACCCCCCTCCCCCCCACCTCCTCCCCTCCCTCCCACCTCCTCCCCCCACCCTCCCCCCTCCCCCCCCTCCCCTCCCTCCCACCCTCCCATCCCCACCCCCCTCCCCCCCCACCCCCTCACCATCCCACCCTCCCCTCCCCACCCTCCCCCTCCCACCTTCCCTCCCTCCCACCCTCCTCCCCCACCCTCCCTCCCACCCACCCTCCCTCCCCACCTCCCTCCCACCCTCCCTCCCACCCTCCTCCCTCCCTCCCACCCTCCCTCCCACCCTCCCTCCCACCCTCCCTCCCACCCACCACCCTCCCACCCCCTCCCACCACCCCCCCCCACCTCCCTCCCAATCCCACACCATCCCCCCCCCCCCCCCACCTCCCACCCTCCCACCCTCCCATCCCCACCCACCCTCCTCAACCATCCCTCCCACCCTCACCACACCCATCCCCCTCCCAATCCCTCCCTCCCACCACCCTCCCACCCTCCCTACCTCCTCCACCCACCCTCCCCTCCTTCCCTCCCACCCAACCTCCCATCTCCAACCTATTCCGTCACCTTTCACTCCCTCTCTCTCCTCCCACCTCCCTCCATCCTCTCCCCCCCTCTCCTCTCTCTCCCTCTCTCCTCCCACCCTCGTCCTCTCACTCTCCCTCCCAACCTCCTCTCCCACCCTCACCTCATACCCTCCCTCCACCCCACCTCTCCCACCCTTCCCTCCACTCCCCCCCCTCACCCATCCCCCTTGCAACCCTCGCTCACCTCACCCACCTCCCTCCACTCCCACACTATCACCTCCCACCCTCAATCACTCACATCCATCACACCTCACACACTTCACTCCCAGGCATCCAACACCTTCTGCCCTCTCTGTTTTCTCTTCTCGCCCCACTCTCTTCCTCCTCCAGCTCTCCTCACTCCCCTTCTCCACTCTCCTCTCTCACTCTCCCGTCTCTACTCACTCCTCACTCACATACCCTCTCTCTCTGCTCCCTCTCCTCTCTCCTCTCTACTCTTCTCACACTCCCTACATCTCCCTCGCTCTATTAATTCCCCCCTTGACTACAGGGACTCACAGGCTACAACACACTCGACGCCACACATCACTACACATTCACACAACACACACACACACACACACACAAACACACACGAAGAAGGGCAAAACTACACACGATGCGGGGCCACTTACTCGCCCCCACGCCCACCACACGCGCGCACGCACGAGCGTAGCACGCACATACAGCAGGCCTGAGTTCGCATCGACGTGTGCCTGGGACAAAGAGTAACTAACAAAACACACACACACACACACACACACACACACACCACACACACACACACACACACACCACAACACACACACCCCACACACACACACACACACACACACTACACACACACACACACACCACACACACACACACACCCACACACACACCACACACACACACACCCTACAACACACACACACCCCCACACAAACCACACACACACAACACACACACACACACACACCACACACACACAACACACACACACACTACACACACACACACACACACACACACACACACACACACACACCACACACACACACACACACACACACACACACACACACACACCTACACACACACACCTACACACACACACACCTACACACACACACCTACACACACACACACCTACACACACACACCTACACACACACACCTACACACACACACACACCTACACACACACACCTACACACACACACCTACACACACACCTACTCACACAACAGGCCTAGTGACAAACCGACAGGTGCCTAGGACAAAATGGTAACTAACACCTACACACACACACACACACCTACACACACACACACACACACCTACACACACACACACACCGTCACACACACACACCTACACACCTACACACACCACACCTACACACACACCTACACACACACCTACACACACACCTACACAAACAACAGGCCTAGTGTAAAATCGACATGTGCCTAGGACAAGATGGTAACTAACACCTACACACACACACACACCTACACACACACACCTACACACACACACACCTACACAACACACACCTACACACACACCTACACACACAACAGGCCTAGTGTCAAATCGACATGTGCCTAGGACAAAATGGTAACTAACACACACACACACACACACGTACGGTAATGTGAGCAGAGCGATTGCTTGTGGTGACAGGAGAGGCGAGTTACCGCATAAATGTAATGTTACAGCTTCTGATGCCTTGATGTACACCACACATCACTGATACACCACACATCACTGATACACCACACATCACTGATACACCACACATCACTGATACACCACACATCACTGATACACCACACATCATTGATACACCACACATCACTGATACACCACACATCACTGATACACCACACATCACTGATACACCACACATCACTGATACACCACACATCACTGATACACACACACATCACTGATACACCACACATCACTGATACACCACACATCACTGATACACCACACATCACTGATACACCACACATCACTGATACACCACACATCACTGATACACCACACATCACTGATACACACACATCACTGATACACCACACATCACTGATACACCACACATCACTGATACACCACACATCACGATACACCACACACAATCACTGATACACCATACATCACTGATACACCATACATCACTGATACACCACACATCACTGATACACCACACATCACTGATACACCACACATCACTGATACACCATACATCACTGATACACCACACATCACTGATACACCATGCATCACTGATACACCATACATCACTGATACACCACACATCACTGATACACCATACATCACTGATACACCATACATCACTGATACACCACACATCACCGATATACCATACATCGCTGATACACCATACATCACTGATACACCATACATCACTGATACACCACACATCACTGATACACCACACATCACTGATACACCATCACATCACTGATACACCACACATCACCGATACACCAACATCGCTGATACACCATACATCACTGATACACCATACATCACTGATACACCACACAACACTGTTGTACACCACACATCACTGATACACCACACAGCACTGTTGTACACCACACATCACTGATACACCACACATCACTGATACACCACACAGCACTGTTGTACACCACACATCACTGATACACCACACATCACTGATACACCACATATCACTGATACACCACACATCACTGATACACCACACATCACTGATCACCACCACACTGATCACATCACTACACCACACATCACTGATACACCACACATCACTGACACACCACACATCACTGATACACCACACATCACTGATACACCACACATCACTGATGCACCACACATTACTGATACACCACACATTACTGATACACCACACAGTACTGATACACCACACAACACTGTGTTACACTACATATCACTGATACACCACACATCACTGATACACCACACATCACTGATGCACCACACATTACTGATACACCACACAGTACTGATACACCACACAACACTGTGTTACACTACATATCACTGATACACCACACAACACTGTTGTACACCACACAGCCCTGATACACCACACATCACTGATACACCACACATCACTGATACACCACACACCACTGTTATACACCACACACCCCTGATGCACCACACAGCACTGATACACCACACATCACTGCTATACACAACACTCCACTGTTGTACTCAACACTCCACTGTTGTACACAACACACTACTGTTGAGCACCACACAGCACTGTTGAACACATCACTCCACTGTTGTACTCAACACTCCACTGTTGTACTCAACACTCCACTGTTGTACACAACACACCAATGTTGAACACCACACAACACTGTTGTACACCATACACCACTGATGTACTCAACACATCATTGTTGTACACAACACAGCACTGTTGTACACCACACAACACTGTTGTACATTACATCAAAATGCCTACAGCCACCTCATCTATAAACCAGAATGCTGTCTAATGTCTTTAGCACACATCAAACTGTTTCTGATGTCTGTATACCACATCGTTCTTGATGTTCACTCTTGTACGCCACACTTACTCTGTACTGTACTTCACATTTCAAGAATAACTGAAAGCAAAACAAGAACAGTGGTCGATATAAGTAAGAGGCACACTTAGTGACCACCCTTTAAAATGGACCAATAGTTAGAGTAACCTCATCTACGATCCGTTATATCACGTAGCGACTCTCGGGTGTCGCAGCCGGTCGCGAGAGATTCGCCTCTCGCAGTCCGCTCTCCTCCGTCCCGAAAATACCATGACGTAAAATACTGAAAAAAAATAAATAAATGAAAACTGTGCACATAAAAACGTTATTTTATTCCACATTTCGAAAATTCAGGTTTGAAAATTTTTTTGACATCTCTTTTTATAAGGTAAAAAAAGTACATAAGTTAACAAACTTCTGCTGAAGTTGCATTTTAAGGGAACAATAGCCTAGATCTTTTTAAAAATATATATAAAAAAACATTAAGGTGTTTACATTCCATTAAAAATATCACGGCTGGTTTTTGCTGTGAATTTCGCTACTCGTGATTAAATATATGTTTATGAGATTTATTCTAACCTATCTTCGTAATATAATTAATAATGTAAAATAATGACAGGTTATAGGTCCTTGTTTTGTGTGTAAGGACGGGGAGACAGGTTGGCGTGTTCGTACGTACTGAGCTCCGTACGTACTGAGCTCCGTACGTACTGAGCTCCGTACGTACTGAGCTCGAGAGAACACATGGACGGTACTGTTTAGTAGAGCTTCAACGGGGGAACTAGTGGATGCCGTTTACTTAGGTATTGAGTGGAAAACTAAAGGGGCACCAGCATCTAGCAGGAAGTAAGGATGGAAGTGCTAGCACACGCTAGTGTACAAGTGGTGGCCAGAGCTATGAATCGACCCCTGCACCACAAATAGGTGAGTACAAATATGAGACACACACACATCACACACACACACACACACAAACAACACACACACACAACAACAACCGACACAACACAGTTAAGTGCGAATACTCATTAACATCCACTACAAAAGTGCATTAACCACAGCGAACATATTTACGCTAAATCAAAGTGACTCTGATCAAATCATATCATCAATAGCAACAACAACGATATTATACTCCTGACACATCTCATCTTTAAATCGAACCACCACTAATATTTTATTCATAATTCTCATTCATCGTTTGATTGCACTTTCCTTTTTAAGTATACTCAAATTTGATAAATTTTGAACACGGTATGTTTCCATTCATACATTCAGCCCTCGAGGACATTTTTTCTCGAAAATGACTAAGTTTTCACAGCTGGGAACTATGGAGACATTTATCTGGGTCCTTTTTTAGTTTTTTTGTTGTTGTTGTTGTGTGCTTCGGTGGACAGCGAATGCGAGGTATTCTTCTGATAAATATTTCGCCCCGGGCGAGCTTCCCAAAGAATGAGCGAGCAACAATGGCAGAGCAAGCTGGCCAAAGGTGAGATGATCTTACCTCAGCTGGTACCCGTGTGCAGCGGACCGTAGTGGGGTGGAGGAGGGTGTGTGTGTGTGTGGCGATGGTGGTGGTGGTGGTGGTGGTGATAATTGTGGTCGTTGTGGTCGTTGTGGTGGTAGTCAAGATGTAGTTGTTACTGCTGTTCCTTTTTCTTTGTTTAATCCTGTGACCTCCTTCGACCTAGCTGGGTTGTGGGCCGACTTGGTTTGATTATTTATGCGAACATGGCACCCTGCCTTTTCCTGACCTCTGCTCTCCCACTGTAACTCCATACTGATCTCGTGTGTGTTAACATGGGAGTCACTATACACTTCCTGACCTTTCTCCCTACATACTCTGACATTTCCTAACCCGCAAGAACTTTCCTAATCTTTTAAGTCATTGGAATGTTAGGGGTGTGGATAAAGGTGGGAAAAGGGGTATGAGAGAGAGAGAGAGAGAGAGAGGTGAATACACAGAGAGAAAAAATATCTGGCTATTAACTTTGAGCGTTCAACTGTTACAATTATCTATCGCTGTTAAGCCTCATGCGTTCAACTATCTATCCTCCCTTCCTTCACCCGTTTAACTAACGCTCTTCACGCTACCGACTATTTTCGTTACCCAGTACATGCATTTAACTATCCCGCTACGCACTCCATACTCTCAACGACTTCCGTTGCACCACATGTAATTAAAAGCTCTCTCTAAAGCAGCTTTATGGTTCAGTCTAACCATTTATGTGCACACCCATCAGCGTTCCAGAGTCCGCTACCAAAATCTGGCTGGGTATCAATTCCCCCACATGTGACCCTCACTCTCTCTCTCACTCTCTCTCTCTCTTTCTCTCTCTCACTCTGTCTCTCTCTCACTCTGTCTCTCTCAGTGCAGGGGTGGAGTACAACACCGGACTGTAAAGAAACACTGCGCCTCCAGAAGCTCTTCTCTTTTTCTTTAAGTGTACCAAGTGTCTTTCTTGTCTTTAAGGTTCGAAGCTGTTGTAGTCAGGGATTCCTAAGGGAAAATAGGTTTAGTTTCCCTGAGACTTACCTGCGTTTAATTTGCTCAGTGTAAGTGCCACCACAGTCGTTCGTCACTGAGATTTATCTACCTCACACTGGACAGAACTGACGAACTGTTGGGAAAAACGTTATCAAAGTTCTTGTAAGTCTTGGCGTTTTTTCTTTCTTCCAGACGAGTTTCAGGGTGTTTTAAACCTTGGTAATTTATACCGACAAATTGGTTTAAAAAAAACAGGTGGTGCATGTATGGTTTACAATACCGACAAGATGAAAACTAGACACATGTGCAACCTCTGGGTGTCTTTATTTGTAGGCTTTCACCATCCAGTGGCTTTATCAACACAAATTCAAATTCAGTCCGAGGGACTGAGTACCTCATCCGAGGTACTCAGTCCCTCGGATGAGACACATGGGTCTAATTTTTCGTCAGAAAGACACGTTAGCAAACACTAAGACATATTTATCAGAAAACGTTTCGGTCCTGCGACCCTAGTCAAGGTCTCATGGCCGAAAGGCTTTCTAATAAATATGTCCTAGTTTTTACTCGCCTCTCTTTTTTTTAAAACCTAGTTTTAGGGTGGCAGTAGTGTTTAGATTAGGTTATGTTAGGTTAGGTTAAGTTAGGTAAGGTAAAGTCTGCCAGGAAACAGGAGAAGCGTAACCTGACGCGGGTCTTGTAAAGTCATATGATGACCCATATCTGGAGCTTTTGGTCATCTGACCGAAGCCTTTCGCTGGCTTACCCCTCCATCCCTTTAAAACATATGGGTATTTTTCAGTATCGGTTCTGGAGCCTTCCTTTGTGATTCTCCAGGTGAGAGGCTTGGCATTATCGCTTTTATTGCTCATAAAATCACTCTGTCTCTAATCTCTTTCAGCTGTTTCTAAATATAATTCTTTATCTGAATTTAACCTCATTGTAGCAAAAAAAATGATTTTATATTATTAGTCTTCCTGTTGCAAGTATTTTTTTTTGTTATGATGCTATTGTTTTATTTGTTATGGGAGAGTTTGTCATGATTGGATTGTATGTGTTAGTGTATGTAGACACGAGGTACAGTGTAGACACGAGGTACAGTGTAGACACGAGGTACAGTGTAGACACGAGGTACAGTGTAGACACGAGGTACAGTGTAGACACGAGGTACAGTGCAGACACGAGGTACAGTGTAGACACGAGGTACAGTGTAGACACGAGGTACAGTGTAGACACGAGGTACAGTGTAGACACGAGGTACAGTGTAGACACGAGGTACAGTGTAGACACGAGGTACAGTGTAGACACGAGGTACAGTGTAGACACGAGGTACAATGTAGACACGAGGTACAGTGTAGACACGAGGTACAGTGTAGACACGAGGTACAGTGTAGACACGAGGTACAGTGTAGACACGAGGTACAGTGTAGACACGAGGTACAGTGTAGACACGAGGTACAGTGTAGACACGAGGTACAGTGTAGACACGAGGTACAACGTAGACACGAGGTACAGTGCAGACACGAGGTACAGTGTAGACACGAGGTACAGTGTAGACACGAGGTACAGTATAGACACGAGGTACAGTGTAGACACGAGATACAGTGTAGACACAAGATATACGGTGTAGACACAAGATACAATGTGGACAATGTAGACGTCTTGCCTGACATCCCTCCTGTTGTGAGTGGTTGTCATGGTGATGTTAATGTTTCATTCGTCTGGTAAGTGACCCCTTTATTGATGAATGACATGAGGTGCAGATGGCTGTGTAACACCTTCATTGATGCTTAACATCAGATGTAGAATGTTGTGAGGCCCTTCATTGATATCTAACATCATATGTAGGTGGTTATGTCACCCCCTTCATTGATGCCTGACATCAGGTGTAGATGGCTATCTGACCCCCACTGATACCTGACATCAGGTGTAGAAGATGGGTGTGGCTGCACAGCTAGTGGGAGGGATGATCAGATTCCGTCAGTGTCCTGGTACTGATAAGTGGTTAGGGTTTCCAACTCTCTACATCCCATGATAAAATGCTGAGAAAGTGTCCATTTCATCAATATTCTGAACCACATCATAACATCATTTACCAATACAGAGAATAACCCTAAGCGAAAGTAATAATAATAATAATAATAATAATAATAATAATAATAATAATAATAATAATAATAATAATAATAATAATAATAATAGTAATAATAATAATAATACATTTATATGAACTACCTTCAGCACATGGAGTGGCGAGGGCTCGAGCCTCCGTCCGCTAATAGCGACACAAAATAATCTACTCTGGCAGCCTGACTCACCCCTGTTCAGCTGTCCAGAATGTCTGATTTAGTAATAACTAATTGATCACAAAAACTTACATCTTTTCAACAACCCTGACCGATACTTTCCTCTTATACTTTTTATTTTAGCTCTCCTTCATCTAGTCCTCCATCACTCTATATTTAATACCACACACATACTCCTTCCCCATTTAATACCACATGTTGTTCTCCCATTTAATACCACATATTACTCTCCCATTTAATACCACATATTACTCTCCCATTTAATACCACATATTACTCTCCCATTTAATACCACATATTACTCTCCCATTTAATACCGCATATTACTCTCCCATTTAATACCACATATTGCTCTCCCATTTAACACCACATATTACTCTCCCATTTAATACCACATGTTGCTCTCCCATTTAATACCACATATTACTCTCCCATTTAATACCACATATTACTCTCCCATTTAATACCACATATTACTCTCCCATTTAATACCGCATATTACTCTCCCATTTAATACCACATATTGCTCTCCCATTTAACACCACATATTACTCTCCCATTTAATACCACATATTACTCTCCCATTTAATACCACATATTGCTCTCCCATTTAATACCACATATTACTCTCCCATTTAATACCACATATTACTCTCCCATTTAATACCACATATTACTCTCCCATTTAATACCACATATTGCTCTCCCATTTAATACCACATATTGCTCTCCCATTTAATACCACATATTACTCTCCCATTTAATACCACATATTACTCTCCCATTTAATACCACATATTGCTCTCCCATTTAATACCACATGTTGCTCTCCCATTTAATACAACACACTACTCCGCCATTTAATACAATTTACTGCTTTCCATCTATCATAAATTGCTACTGATAATGTCTGGCAGATTATTTCACCGCATTATTATTATTATTATTATTATTATTATTATTGTTATTATTGGTAACACTAAACCCACAGGGGTTTAGTGCACCGGGTGTTGAATCCTTAACCTTACAATCCAAGTTACTGAGATTTTATTGCCTATTGATTCCATCTTGATCTTTGTAACTCAACTAGTTAGTTATACTAGCCTACTCTAGTCCAGGTAACTAATATTGACCCTGACGTCATAACCAGCTGGCAGAACGTCGCTAATGAGGTCAAGAACAATTCGTCAGAAGACTTCACGATGTCATAATGGATTCTAAATAACCGGAGTCTGCAATTTGCGCGATTGATGCGATGATGAAAGTTGATGGTGTCATGATGACGCGATGGAAGGGGCAGTGAACGTCATCTCGCGGTAAACTACGGTGACGGTGTTGGCTGCTGCTGATGCTGCTTGATGCTGCTACTGTTGCTGCTGCTGTTGTTGTTGCTGTTGTTGCTGCTGCTGCTACTGCTGTTGTTGCTGCTGTTGCTACTGATGCTGTGATTAGCAGTGACTAGAACATTAAGATTTATGATGAGCTATGTGTGGCAGAGTCATAAAGACCTAAAAACCTACCAGCAAATCATCCAGCTCACAGCCCACTCACTCACTATTGCAGCAATGAATCTACAGTGTCTGTGTATGCATGTGTATGTGTATTCTTTGATAGGTAATGCAGTCCAGATGTCCCTCCCCCCACCTTCTCTTTCATCTCCTATATATACATAATTTTTGTTGCCCTGCTCTATGAAGATTGAGATATTTTCAAAAAACTACCATTTCTCCTTAGTTTGGGATGGGTCATACAGAGATGGTAATCCCTGAGTGATAGTAACTCCAGTACTGCTGGAATGGAAACCTTGAAGTTGCTATAGCTGATGATTATTTAGCGGAATACTTGACACATTTTAACACTCTTTGTGACCTGGTCAAGGACTGAGTCTCGGGGGGTGTTGCCCCCCCGGAACTCTCTCCAGGTAGAACCCTTTCTGTGTGGTGGAATATGACAGGGTAAACACATCTAATTTTTACTGAACAGTAAAATAACTTGTGTTCTAGCTCATCAAGTTACGTACTCGACACACCCAACCAACCACCCACCTTCCCACACTCTTTGCTCCCCTGGCAGCCTCTCCGGCCCCTGATGATGGCATGGAGACAACTAATCATCTGTTAGAAGATGACTTGAGAGGTAATCACCTCCTTCATTTTTCCTCCTTAGAGGTAATGATCTCAGTGGTGGTGATGATGGTCTTAGTG
>NC_069415.1:9098708-9103708 GCF_026875155.1 Cherax quadricarinatus | reverse complement strand
CCCTTTGTAAAACCATGTTGAGATTCGTTGATTAATTTATGCTTTTCAAGGTGGCTACGAACTGCCTCGGCAATTATTGATTCCATAAATTTTCCCACTATGGAGGTTAGGCTTATTGGTCTATAGTTCGAAGCTAAGGACCTGTCACCTGTTTTGAAAATAGGTATCACATTTGCCATTTTCCACTTATCTGGCACCATGCCAGTTTGTAGTGATATGTTGAAAAGATTAGCCAAAGGTGTGCTAAGCTCCTCTTTACATTCCTTTAGAACCCTTGCATACAGTTCATCAGGGCCTGGGGATTTGTTAGGTTTTAATTTATCTATTTGCCTAAGGACCATGTCACTTGTGACCCTAATGGTGCACAGTTTATTATCGTCCTGTTCTACATAATTTATCATTACTGGAATATCGCTGGTATCCTCCTGTGTAAAAACTGAGAGGAAGTATGTGTTAAAAATTCTACACATTTCCTTATCACTGTCAGTGAGCTGACCCGAGGAACTTTTGAGTGGGCCTATCTTGTCCCTGATCTTACTTCTGTATACCTGAAAGAATCCTTTTGGGTTAGTCTTCGATTCTCTTGCAACTTTAACCTCATAATCTCTTTTTGCTTTTCTAATTCCCTTTTTATTTCTCTCTTTAACTGAATATATCGATTTCTTAATTGCCCCTCTCCTCTTTTGATTTGCCTAATATATGCCTCTCTTTTGACCAATCAGATATTTTAATCTATTGTTCATCCATTTAGGATCAATTTTGTTTGATCTGATTTCCCTATTTGGAACATAATTTGACTGAGCAGCTAGAACTATGCCCTGGAAAGCATCATATCGGCAACCATCACCACCTACCTGACCCTTAGTCAGGTCATTCCAGTTCAGCCCACCTAAGTAATTTTTCAGTCCTATGAAATCAGCCAAGCGAAAGTCAGGGACGGAGACTAGATTGCCATTATTAGGGGAATTCCATGATATGTTAAAACTGAGTGATTTGTGATCACTCTCCCCAAGCTCATCATTAACCTCAAGATTATTAATTAGTGTTTCCCTACTGGCAAGAACCAAGTCAAGGAGGTTATTTCCCCTAGTTGGCTCTGTCACAAACTGTTTTAAAAAGCAATCCTGGATCGTATCAAGAAAGTCACCCGACTCTAAATTTCCTGTCAAATTGCTCCAGTCAATCTGTCTATAGTTGAAATCTCCCATTAGCACAACATTTTCGTATGTAGATGCCTTACGAATTTCGTCCCATAGAAGTTTACTGCACTCCCTATCAAGATTTGGGGCCCTGTAAATCACACCCAAAATTAGTTTTTCTCGGCCCTCGAGAAGCTGTAACCAAACAGATTCAGTGGCTGACGCTTCTAATTTAATATCTTGTCTAACACAACAATTTTAAATTGTCTCTGACATACATCGCTACTCCACCACCTTTCCTGTTGACCCTGTCAGTGTGGAATAATTTATAGCCTTGTATGTGACATTCAGAGGGCATCTCTCTATCTTTCAGATTGAGCCAGGTCTCTGTTATAGCAATAATATCTATGTTTCCTGCACTTGCAATTAATCTTAGCTCATCTATCTTATTTCTAACACCCCTGCTATTAGTATAGTAAACCTTAAGGGAGCTAGTCCCTTGCTGCCCTCTGCTGTCCCCCTTTGTTTGCTGACCTTTTCTATTGTCTTTATTTATAATTTTCATGCTGAATGCCTTTATACATTTACTGTTTCCAACCCTAGTGTTGCAACCTGCTTGTTTCCCACACACACCCATACCTCTACTTCCATCAGTTTAAAATCATAGCATTTCCCCAAATGGCCTTCTCAATCGAGTCTGCAAGTGCTACCACCCCTGCCCCAGAGAGATGTACCCCATCCCTTGCATACATATCATGTTGCCATAAAAGTTGTTCCATTTTGTCAATGAATGGGATTGCAAGTTCCTTGCAGTATCTGTCTGGGCCACAATTTAAAACCAATGCCCTAGACAACCATTCATTTCCTACTCCCCTTCTAGGCAAGATGCTACATATGATTGGGATCCCTCCCTTAACTAATGAAATCTATAGCTGACCTGTACTTATCAGCAGCTCTTCTCTCCTACCCTTCCCAATATCATTTCCACCAGCACTGAGACAGAAATGGGCTTGTTCCCATTACCTGACATGATATTATCCAGCCTGTTGACAATGTCCCCAAAAACCACTCCAGGGAAGCACACTCTATCTCTCATCTTTTTAAATTCCTATTACAAAAAGCACGGTCAACATATCTAACCTGAGAGTCACCAACCACAAGAATGCGCTTACCTTCATTAGCAGGGCAGTAGTACCCTTACTTCACTGGGCCCCTGAAGTAAAATTCATCCTGGAGAACAGAGAAGCGATTTCCTACCTTCAGATCTTCACTCTTAACTTTCCTTACTCTGATGCGCCTCCCATTACTGTGAACAACTCGCCACTTGTAGCAGGTGCTGGACTGCACTCACTGCTGGTAGCCGTTGCTACCGTCCCCACCTACAGCCTCCTCACAGTGAGAGACAGACTGCACCCCACTGCTAGAAGCCTCATTCCCCACATCTCCAACCACCTCACACTCTCTCCCAGGCCCATTGAGGTGGACCTTCAGCCTCCTAATCTCCTCCTGGAGAACAAGACCTCCTCCTTCAACTCTCCAACCTCAATTTTAAAACACTGCAGAAGCAAGCCATGCTTTGTAACCGTCCACGCTAATCCCCAAAGCAGCTCAGGGTCTGTGACCTCACGTGACGACTGACCACTGAACACTGAAGAGACTGACCACTGAACACTGTACTTCTCTGTATCATATTCAAATTAATAAATAAATAAATAAATAAATAAATACACTGAATTTCTTGGGTTATGCTGGTGGTTAACCCTCCTAATCTCAGGTTATCCTGGTGGCTATCCCTGCCCCAGGTTATCCTGGGTGGCTATCCCTGCCCAGGTTATCCTGGTGGCTATCCCTGCCCCAGGTTATCCTGGTGGCTATCCCTGCCCCAGGTTATCCTGGGTGGCTATCCCTGCCCCAGGTTATCCTGGGTGGCTATCCCTGCCCCAGGTTATCCTGGGTGGCTATCCCTGCCCCAGGTTATCCTGGGTGTCTAACCTTCCAATTAAATATCCAAACATATCTTATCTTGCCCTCAAAGGGCGGCAGCACAATGAACTTACTTATTAACTAAACGTTCAATCGGCATAAATTGAATTAATGAAGCCTTGACCGACGTAACAGCGAGAAGATAATATAAGAACCAAAATCCCGGGAGATAACATGGGAGGAGATAAGTGGTCAGCAATACTGAAGAAAGAGAGAAAGATAGTGTCCCGAGGATGAGAAACACCAACCTTACTGCCGCCACAACCTCACTACTGCTTCTTGTTCTTCATGTTGGGGTTATTAAGGGACACCACAGTCATACACCCAGAAAAACTTTCATCAGCGGAATATCGTGCAACTTGCCACTTTGGTGGTAAAATCTAATCGTGGTCCTTATATACATAAATTTGAATTCGAATTTGAATTGAATAAGAAAGTAAGTTTATTTAGGCACAGGTACACATAAGTACAATTATCAAACATAGTGTAAATTAACTAGGATAATCCAGAAAATTCAAAGTGACTTATTTCCATTCTTCTCTTATAAAACTGTACTTTCTCTAGTTTCTTGACGTGCTTTATCAAGTGCGGGTTCCAAACAGGTGCTGCATACTCCAGTATGGGCCTGACATACACGGTGTACAGTGTCTTGAATGATTCCTTACTAAGGTGTCGGAATGCTGTTCTCAGGTTTGCCAGGCGCCCATATGCTGCAGCAGTTATCTGATTGATGTGTGCTTCCGGAGACATGCTCGGTGTTATACTCACCCCAAGATCTTTCTCCTTGAGTGAGGTTTGCAGTCTTTGGCCACCTAGCCTATACTCTGTCTGTGGTCTTCTGTGCCCTTCCCCTATCTTCATGTGTGTGTGTTGTGTGTGTGTGTGTGTGTGTGTGTGTGTGTGTGTGTGTGTGTGTGTGTGGTGTGTGTGTGTGTGTGTGTGTTTTGTGTGTGGAGGGGGATGTATAAGGCAGTGGGTAGAATGAAAGGAGGTAGAGCAGTTGGGATTAATGGGATCAAGACAGAGGTGTTAAATCCAAGTGAGATATAATTTTGAAGCGGTTGGTGCATTTGTTCAGTAAATATATGAAAAAGAGGACGGGTGAGAGAGAGAGAACAGGATCCTGGATAAGCAAAGATGTTTCAGAAAGGGTAAGTAAGTGTTTACAGTGAACCATATAAATGAACCATATTTAGATAAAGCTGAAGAAGTTTTCGTAGAATTTGTGAATTTAGGAGAGGCATATGAAAGGGTGGAGAGGGAAGCAATGTGGCAGATGTTGCAAGGGTATGGAATAGGTGGTACGTTACTGAAAGCAATTAAGAGTTTGTATGGGGATAGTGAGGATCAGGATGTGGTGTATACCTGGAGTCTACCTGGAGGGAATTCCGGGGATCAACGTCCCCGCGGCCCGGTCCACGACCAGGCCTCCCGGTGGATTAGGACCTGATCAACGAGGCTGTTACTGCTGGCCGCACGTAATCCAACGTACGAACCACAGCCCGGCTGATCCGGCACCGTCTTTAGGTATCTGTCCAGCTCCCTCTTGAAGACAACCAAGGGTCTTCCCGTAATGCCCCTTATTGCTGGTGGGAGGCTGTTGAACAGTCTTGGGCCCTGGACACTTATTGTGTTTTCTCTTAGTGTACCAGTGACGCCCCTACTTTTCACTGAGGGTATGTTGCATCGCCTGCCAAGTCTTTTGCTTTCGTATGGAGTGATTGCTGTGTGCATATTAGGAACCAGTCCCTCCAGAATCTTCCAGGTGTAGATTATGATATATCTCTCTCGCCTGCGCTCTAGTGAGTACAAGTCAAGTGCTTCCAGGCGCTCCCAGTAGTTAAGGTGCTTGATGGAACTTATACGTGCAGTAAAGGT
>NC_069415.1:8976208-9093708 GCF_026875155.1 Cherax quadricarinatus | reverse complement strand
GTACAGTCTAGGGGGCCAGAGACTACAAACCTCACTAAAGGGAAAAGATCTTGGGTGAGTATAACACCAGGCACATCCCCTGAAGCGCACATCAACCAAATAACTGCTGCAGCATATGGGCGCCTAGCAAACCTCAGAACAGCATTCCGACATCTTAATAAGGAATCGTTCAGGACCTGTAAAACCGTGTACTTTTAGGCCCATATTGGAGTATGCGGCACCAGTTTGGAACCCACACCTAGCCAAGCCCCGTAAAGAAACTAGAGAAAGTGCAAAGGTTTGCAACAAGACTAGTCCCAGAGCTAAGAGGTATGTCCTACGAGGAGAGGTTAAGGGAAATCAACCTGACGACACTGGAGACAGGAAGATAGGGGGGAAAATGATAACGACATACAAAATACTGAGAGGAATTGACAAGGTGGACAAAGGACAGGATGTTCCAGAGATTGGACACAGTAACAAGGGGACACAGTTGGAAGCTGAAGACACAGATGAATCACAGGGATGTTAGGAAGTATTTCTTCAGCCACAGAGTAGTCAGGAAGTGGAATAGTTTGGGAAGCGATGTAGTGGAGGCAGGATCCATACATAGCTTTAAGCAGAGGTATGATAAAGCTCACGGCTCAGGGAGAGTGACCTAGTAGCGATCAGTGAAGAGGCGGGGCCAGGAGCTCGGACTCGACCTCCGCAACCTCAACTAGGTGAGTACACACACGCACACTGAAATGAAGTTCGGAACTTTGATATGTAACGTTGATTCCCGTATGTCGCTGCGGATATTGCTGGTGTTTAATCAAACCGTTGTTTTTAATATCGCTGTATTAAAACATAAATGCACGTGTATAGATGTGATTACACTTTAAAATTAAGACCTCCAGTGTATTATGCATATTAGATAAAGAATATTTTTATGTATTCAGGCACCTAATTAACTTTCTGTCTAACAATGAATATCGCCATCTTTAATCTGTCTGCGCGCTTGTCTGTCTTCATTTGTTTGCTTAAGCATACGATCTATCAGTATGAGAATAAGATTTTCCTCGAATTAATAACCATCCCCCTAGGGATAATAACCCAGGATAACCCTGGAGGGTTAATAATCCAGGAGAGGTTAAAAGAAAACCCAGCAGCGTAGTTCATTATGTTTAGCTAGGCAGACACCTGAAGTCAGTACCTGATCAGCCGGGTTGTGGCTCGTACGTTGGACTACGTGCGGCCAGCAGTAACTGCCTGGTTGATCAGGCCCTGATCCACCAGGAGGTCTGGCCAAGAACTGGGCCACGGGGGCGTTGACCCCCAGAACACCCTCTAGGTACGCAGGTAGACATCCTTCAGGTAGATAGGTAAGTAGGTAGATACCCTCCAGGTAGATAGGTAAGTAGGTAGACACCCTCCAATCTAAGGTAAGTACATAGACACCTTCCAGGTACGTAGGTAAGTATGTAGACACCCTCCAGGTAGGTAGGTAAGTAGATAGACACCCTCCAGGTAGGTAGGTAAGTAGGTAGACACCTTCCAGGTAGGTAGGTAAGTAGGTAGACACCCTCCAGGTAGGTAGGTAAGTAGGTAGACACCCTCCAGGTAGGTAGGTAAGTAGGTAGACACCCTCCAGGTAGGTATGTAAGAACAGACACCCTCCAGGTATGTAGTAAGTAGGTAGACACCCTCCAGGTAGGTAGGTAAGTAGGTAGACACCCTCCAGGTAGGTAGGTAAGTAGGTAGACACCCTCCAGGTAGGTAGGTAAGTAGGTAGACACCCTCCAGGTAGGTAGGTAAGTAGGTAGACACCCTCCAGGTAGGTAGGTAAGTCGGTAGACACCCTCCAGGTAGGTAGGTAGACGCCCTCCAGGTAGGTAGGTAAGTAGGTAGACACCCGCCAGGTAGGGAGGTAAGTAGGTAGACACCCTCCAGGTAGGTAGGTAAGTAGGTAGACACCCTACAGGTAGGTAGGTAAGTAGGTAGACACCCTCCAGGCAGGTAGGTAAGTAGGCAGACACAATCCAGGTAGGTAGGTTAGTAGGTAGACACCCTCCAGGTACGCCCTTTTGATACTGTCCCAGGGTGGCACTCTCGACAGTCAACCAACTCCAATATATTATATAAAATATATATATTATATATATATATATATATAAAATATATATATATATATATAAATAATATATATTAAAATAATAATCTACCCACAACTGGACAATACCTTTGAGCGTGCAGCTTGCGCTACACGTTGATCCAATGTACCATCATTCAGGGAGAAGGCTTACAGCTTTTTCACTGATGCATGCAGGGATGAGATGAAAAGCTGTAAGTGGGTAGATTGGTATAGCACTGCGTACCTTGTTCCAAGGTTCGTAGGTTCGAGTCTCCTTCAGCCATAGATCATGTTTATATATATATATATATATATATATATATATATAATATAAAATATATATATATATATATATATATATGGACGTGTCAGCGGATGGGTCTATGAAAGATGAGGTGAATCATAGAATTGATGAGGGAAAAGAGTGAGTGGTGCACTTAGGAGTCTGTGGAGACAAAGAACTTTGTCCTTGGAGGCAAAGAGGGGAATGTATGAGAGTATAGTTTTACCAACGCTCTTATATGGGTGTGAAGCGTGGGTGATGAATGTTGCAGCGAGGAGAAGGCTGGAGGCAGTGGAGATGTCATGTCTGAGGGCAATGTGTGGTGTGAATATAATGCAGAGAATTCGTAGTTTGGAAGTTAGGAGGAGGTGCGGGATTACCAAAACTGTTGTCCAGGGGGCTGAGGAAGGGTTGTTGAGGTGGTTCGGACATGTAGAGAGAATGGAGCGAAACAGAATGACTTCAAGAGTGTATCAGTCTGTAGTGGAAGGAAGGCGGGGTAGGGTCGGCCTAGGAAGGGTTGGAGGGAGGGGTTAAAGGGGGTTTTGTGTGCGAGGGGCTTGGACTCCAGCAGGCATGCGTGAGCGTGTTTGATAGGAGTGAATGGAGACAAATGGTTTTTAATACTTGACGTGCTGTTGGAGTGTGAGCAAAGTAACATTTATGAAGGGATTCAGGGAAACCGGCAGGCCGGACTTGAGTCCTGGAGATGGGAAGTACAGTGCCTGCACTCTGAAGGAGGGGTGTTAATGTTGCAGTTTAAAAAACTGTAGTGTAAAGCACCCTTCTGGCAAGACAGTGATGGAGTGAATGATGGTGAAAGTTTTTCTTTTTCGGGCCACCCTGCCTTGGTGGGAATCGGCCGGTGTGATAATAAAAAAAAAATAAAAAAAATATATATATACATACATATACATATATATTTATTTATTATCACACTGGCCGATTCCCACCAAGGCAGGGTGGCCCGAAAGAGAAAAACTTTCACCATCATTCACTCCATCACTGTCTTGCCAGAAGGGTGCTTTACACTACAGTTTTTTAAACTGCAACATTAACACCCCTCCTTCAGAGTGCAGGCACTGTACTTCCCATCTCCAGGACTCAAGTCCGGCCTGCCGGTTTCCCTGAACCCCTTCATAAATGTTACTTTGCTCACACTTCAACAGCACGTCAAGTATTAAAAACCATTTGTCTCCATTCACTCCTATCAAACACGCTCATGCATGCCTGCTGGAAGTCCAAGCCCCTCGCACACAAAACCTCCTTTACCCCCTCCCTCCAACCTTTCCTAGGCCGACCCCTACCCCGCCTTCCTTCCACTACAGACTGATGCACTCTTGAAATTATTCTGTTTCGCTCCATTCTCTCTACATGTCCGAACCACCTCAACAACCCTTCCTCAGCCCTCTGGACAACAGTTTTTGTAATCCCGCACCTCCTCCTAACTTCCAAACTACGAATTCTCTGCATTATATTCACACCACACATTGCCCTCAGACATGACATCTCCACTGCCTCCAGCCTTCTCCTCGCTGCAACATTCATCACCCATGCTTCACACCCATATAAGAGCGTTGGTAAATCTATACTCTCATACATTCCCCTCTTTGCCTCCAAGGACAAAGTTCTTTGTCTCCACAGACTCCTAAGTGCACCACTCACCCTTTTTCCCTCATCAATTCTATGATTCACCTCATCTTTCATAGACCCATCCGCTGACACGTCCACTCCCAAATATCTGAATACATTCACCTCCTCCATACTCTCTCCCTCCAATCTGATATCCAATCTTTCATCACCTAATATTTTTGTTATCCTCATAACCTTACTCTTTCCTGTATTCACTTTCAATTTTCTTCTTTTGCACACCCTACCAAATTCATCCACCAATCTCTGCAACTTCTCTTCAGAATCTCCCAAGAGCACAGTGTCATCAGCAAAGAGCAACTGTGACAACTCCCACTTTATGTGTGATTCTTTATCTTTTAACTCCATGCCTCTTGCCAAGACCCTCGCATTACTTCTCTTACAACCCCATCTATAAATATATTAAACAACCACGGTGACATCACACATCCTTGTCTAAGGCCTACTTTTACTTAGGCCTTAGACAAGGATGTGTGATGTCACCGTGGTTGTTTAATATATTTTATAGATGGGGTTGTAAAGAAGTAAATGCGAGGGTCTTGGCAAGAGGCGTGGAGTTAAAAGATAAAGAATCACACACACACACACACACACACACACACACACACAGACAGACACACAACCACACACACACACACACACCACACATATATAATATATTTTATATATATATATATATATATATATATATATAATATATATATATATATAATATATATATATATATATATATATATATATATATATATACTTTATATGAGCGTGTTTGTACGTAAATTAAATCAGAAATACAGACAAGACAGAAAATTAATAGAAAAATGTAATCGGGGGGAGGAAAGGAAAGTATAACTGAAAAGCAACAGAAGAGAAGCGGTAGACTGGCAACAATCTATTTAATGTGAAGGACGAGACGCAGAAACAAGAGTGACACTAGGACAGATAACTCACAGGATGAAGCGTGTGTGTGCTTATCTATTTGTGGTTGCAAGGGTCGATTTATAGCTCCTGGACCAGCCTCTTCGCTCGTCGCTCGTCTCTACTAGGTCTACTCTCTCTCTGCTCCATTAGCTTTATCGTATCTCTTCTTACTGGCAACTCTATGATTGAAGAAATACTTCCTAACATCCCTGTGACTCATCTGAGTCTTCAGCTTCTAGTTGTGTCCCCTTGTTGCTGTGTCCCATCTCTGAAACACCCTGTCCCTGTCCACCTTGTCAATTCCTCTCAGTATTTTATACATCGTTATCATGGTCCCCCGTATCCCTTCTGTCATCCAGAGTCGTTAGGTCGATTTCCCTTAATCTCTCCTCGTAGGACATACCCCATAGCTCCGGGACTAGTCTTGTTGCAAACCATTGCACTTTCTCTATATTCTTGACGTGTTTGACTAGGTGTGGGTTCCATACTGGTTCTGCATACTCCAGTATGGGCTTGACTTACACAGTGTACAGAGTCTTGAATGATTCCTTGCTAAGGTGTCGAACTGCTATTCTTAGCTTTACCAGGCGCTCATATGCTGCAACAGTTATTTGGTTGATGTGCGCCTTAGGAGATGTACTCGGTATAATGTTCACACCAAGATCCTTTTTCTTGAGCGAGGTTTGCAATCTTTGAATTCCTAGCCTGTACTCTGTCTGTGGTCTTCTTTGCTTTCCCAACCTTCATGAGTTTGCACTTGTTGAGGTTAAACTCCAGGAGCCGGTTGCTGTACCAGGCCTGCAGCCTATCCAGATTCCTTTGTAGTCCTACCTGATCCGCATCCGTTTGAACACTTCGCATTAGCTTCACAACGTCTGAATCTTTCCCTTCCGTTATGTCATTTACATATACCAGAAACAACACTGGCCCTAGGACTGACTCCTGTGGAACACCGTTCGTCACAGGCGCTCACTGTGACACCTCGTCACGTAACATCACTCTGATCCATTGCAGTACCTTTCCTATTATTCCTGCCTGCTCCTGTAGCTTTTGCAATAATCTCTTGTGTGGAACTTTGTCAAAAGCCTTCTAACAGTTCAAGAAAATACAATCTTCCCCTCCCTTCTCTCTCTCTCTCTCTCTCTCTCTCTCTCTTCTCTCTCTCTCTCTCTCTCTCTTGTCTTACTTCTAACACCTTGTCGTAGAACTCCAATAGGTTTGTGACACAGGTTATCGTGGATAAGCTCGTTCCTTTCTAGGTGCTCCACCACTCATCTCCAGATAATCTTCTCCGTGTGTGTGTGTGTTGGGGGGGGGGGAAGGGCCGGGCGTGTGTGCGTGTGTGCTTTTGTGTATGCAACTCTACAGACGAGGCTTCAGAATGCATGAAGCGTTGACAACAAATGTGACGAGGAGAAGAAGCCGAGGAAAAAGACACTATGTACACTTGAGGACATTTATTATAGGATGGGAACACTGAATCAACATTCGTGGGCCCAGACTATTTAACATCTTACCAGAAGATATCAGAAACACGGCTGGAACAGGTTTAGAAGCCTTCAAGAGGAGACTGGACAAGTATCTTCACCAGGCTCCACATCAACCAGGCTGTGATGGATATATGGGGCAGGGGGCCTCCAGCAGCAACAGCCTTGTGTACCAGGCAAGCACCAGACGAGCCTGGCCCATGGCCGGGTTCCGAGAGTAGTGAGACTCTCGAAACTCATCAAAGGTAAAGGCAAAGGTATACCTTTCGCCACGAGAGGCTTCTTCAGCCCGTTAGGTCTGGCTAAACGTTTCTTATAATAAATATCCTGAAATATACATAAATACCTTTCCACATGTCAGTATCACCAGACCATTTCTCTCAAGATGTTGATCTAGCTTGTACTGGGACGACATGTGGCTCCACACGGGACCAAACATCGTTCCCCTGGGATAAAAAAAAAGAGCTCGTTTCCCCCCAAACACACACACACAAACACACACACACACACCACACACACACACACACACAACACACCCCACACAAACACACACAACACAAAAAACACACACACACACACACACACACACACCCACACACACACACACACACAGGAGAGGATGAACCAGCAAGGTTTGGGCCTTGTTTTCACCATGAGTAGTTCGGACATCGAGGGTATCATGTATGAAAAGGGCCCCTGGGAGCTAGTATCATGTGGTTCTGTGCTTCGACTAACATAGTTGAGCTCCAAGTGGGGAGAGTAGCAGGAATAGGCTGGGAAAAACCAAACAAAAAAAGGGGGAACTACTCAGGCATGAGGAAATTCCTTCAAGACATTCAGTGGGAGAGGGAAAATGACAGGAAAACCCGTACAAGAAATGATGGACTAAAGTAGCAACAAAATGCAAGGAGGCAGAGGAGAGGTTTGTTCCCAAGGGAACAGAATTAATGGGAAGAACAGAACGAGTCCTTGGTTCACCCAAAGGTGTAGGGAGGCAAAAACTAGGTGTGCTAGAGAATGGAAAAGGTACAGAAGACAGAGAACTCAGGAAAATAAAGAAAACAGCCGAAAAAGCCAGAAACGAATATGCACAGAAATAAGGGAGGCTCAGAGACAATATGAAAATGACATAGCATCAAAGTAAAGACTGACCCGAAGCTGTTGTACAGCCACATCAGGGGGAAACAAAGTCAAGGACCATGTAATCAGACTGAGGAAGGGTGATGGGGAATTCACAAGAAACGACCCAGAGGTATCTCCCGGAGCTCAACACAAGATTTAAGAGGGTATTTACAGTGGAAACCAGTAGGACTCCAAGAAATCAGAACAGGAGGGCACACCAGCAAGTGCTGGATGAGGTACATATAACCCAAGGAGGGGGTGAAAAGCTGCTAATGCGAACTTGACACCTCAAAGGCGGGGGGACCAGACAACATCTCTCCATGGGTCCTTAAAGAGGGAGCAGAGATATTGTGTGAGCCATTAAAAAAGATCTTCAACACATCTTTTGAAACGGGGCAACTCCCTGAGGTAGGAAAATGGAAAATGTAGTCCCAATTTTTAAAAAGGGAAAAGACTGAGGCACAAAATACAGCCCTGTATCTCTAACGTGTATAGTTGAAAGGGTCAGGAGAAATCATCAGGAGGGGGGGAGTGGTGGGGCACCGGAAAGAATAATGTTAATGACAAACCCGCCGGGTTTTAGGGAAGGAAAAACCCGTGTCACAAAAACCCACTAGATTTTATGAAGGGGACAGAAGTAAGACAAAAGAGGAGGGTGGACGACTGGTATTTTTGGTGCAAGAAGGCTTTCGACACGTTCCCCCAAAGGGGGACTGCAAAAGCTAAGGCCCCGGCACACATAAAGGAAAGGACTGCAATGGACAGAGAATATTGCAGGGAGGAAAAAAGAGTATGGACGCACGAGGTGTCAAGGGGGGGCCCGTACAAGCGGGGTTTTCCCCAAGGGGCAGTCCCAGGACCGTGCTGTTCCTGGTAACGTGAAGACAAAACGGAAAGGGGTAGTCAGAAGTGCCTTGTTTGCAGGGCGAAATTTAAGTTAATGAGAAGAATCGAATCGGACGAGGATCAGGGAGACTACAAAAGTCTGGACAGGTACAAGCCTGGGCCCGCAACGGGGTCCTTTAAAATTTTTCCCCGCCAATGCAAAGTCATGGTTGGGGGGAAAGGGCAAAGAAGCCGAGACACAAAATGTTAGATGGCCAAAGACTGCAAACCTCACTCAAGGAAAAAAATTGGGGGGAGTAAACACCGAGCTATCTCCTGGGCGCACATCAAACGATAACGCGCAGATACGGGCGCCTGGCAAACCTACGGATAGCGTTCCGATACCTCAGTAAGGATTCGTTTAAGACTCTGTACACCATCTACGTCAGGCCCATACTGGAGTATGCAGCACCAGTTTGGAATCCACACCTAGTCAAGCACGTCAAGAAATTAGAGAAAGTGCAAAGGTTTGCAACAAGACTAGTCCCAGAGCTACGGGGATTGTCCTATGAAGAAAGGTTGAGGGAAATCGGCCTGACGACACTGAGGCCAGGAGGGTCAGGGGAGCATGATAACGACATATAAAAATACTGCGCGGAATAGACGAGTGGACAAAGACGGGATGTTCCAGAGATGGGACACAGACACAAGAGGTCACAATTGGAAGTTGAAGACTCAGATGAATCAAAGGGATGTTAGGAAGTATTTCTTCAGTCATAGAGTAGTCAGGCCATGGAATAGCCTAGAAAGTGATGTGGTGGAGGCAGGAACCATACATAGTTTTAAGGCGAGGTATGATAGAGCTCATGGGGCAGGGAGAGAGAGGACCTAGTAGCAATCAGCGAAGAGGCGGGGCCAGGAGCTGTGACTCGACCCCTGCAACCACAAATAGGTGAGTACAAATAGGTGAGTACACACATACTGTCTTTTCATGCCCATCACTGATCAGTATTTCTAAACTAAAAACCTCAAAATAAAGGCTTAAAAAAAAAAGGATAAAAATAGAAAAAAAGTATAAACCCCGGCTCAGAGAACAACAAAAATACGCCAAAATCAAACATTTCGTTTTGAGATCAGCACATTCTTGCATGCCGGATGTTTTAAACTGCCATGATTGAGTTACCCAAATAACCAATTGTATTTACTAGGATTTTTCAAAAAAGCTTTTTGGGAAAAGAGAGTCCGTCGTCAAAGACTAAGCTGGGATCTACAAATATAGACAGAATAAATGGGAAGCAATTGCAGTGGCTCCAATATTTTTTTTTCTTGCAGTTGGGGGAGGAGGGGGAGGGGGTGGAATATTGGGTCATTTTTTTTTTTTTGACAAATGATTTGCATGGAGAAATGCGTGGTGGCCACACACAAACACACACACACACACGCGCACGCCAGGAGCTGTGACTCGACCCCTGCACCCACAACTAGGTAAGTACATACCCTCCTTCTCTGTTTTCCTTTCTCTTTTATCTCTCTCTCTCTCTCTCTCTCTCTATGGGTGACCAAAACACAGGTGACTCCGAAGCTGGTGAACACAGGTGGCTCTCAAGGTAAACACAGGTGGCCCCCTAGGTGGTAAACCCTGGCCCCCAAAAGGGAAAAACTGGGGGCCCCCAAGGTGGTAAAATACCGAGAAAGAGGAGACAGCAGCAGTGAACACTGGCACCGACGGGGCCCCGGGAGACAAAAAAACACCAGGGGGGTTTTTACAAGAAAACAGAAGAAATCGCAGTGGGGGAAAAAAGGTACATATGCAAGTTTTTCATTCCAGTAAATAACGGGGGGGCGAAACGAGCTTCATTTTTTAATACTCACATAGGGTTTTTTTTAAATTTTCTTGATGGCGGATCACCAGTTTCACGTGACGGGAAATGAAGATCGTCACACAGTTTCCCCATTCTCTAAGAAAAAAGTGACATATGTGACAGCTAATCCGGGAGTGTAGCCCCCTCCCTATCAATCAGACAGCCTCCCACTGTCCAATAGAGAAAATTGGATGATATGTGACCCAGATCCGGAATGAAGCCCCCTTATCAAAACAGCCTCCACTGCCCAAAAAGAGAAATATTTGGGTATATGTGACAGCCAATCCCGGAGTGATAGCCCCTCCCCCCTACCTCACGCCCAGCACGCAAAACATTAACGCCGGCTACAACGAAACTGAGAAAGAAAAAGAAACGCGATTTCTTTTTGTTTCCTCCTTTGCGGGAAAAATTTGAATGAAGGAATCGGCGACCCCTCGTGGCCTACTTAAAAGGGGAAAACGAGTGTGTGGACGCCACGGAGCCTAGCAAAGGAAAAAGGAAAAAAACAGATTTTTTTATTTTTCATTTGGGAGGTTTATTGCGCGGTTCGGTCCTTTTTCCTCCTTCTTGCTAAGAGGGTTCGACGGTGGGGGTCGTTGCGCCAGGGGCCCGCAGCACCGCTCACTCGAAGTAAAAAACATCGTGTACGGACGCGATGTTTTTGACCCCCCGCGGAAATGGAAAAAAAAGAAATCTCGCAAGACGAAAGGATACAGAACTTTTCCTCTCTCTCTCTCTCTCTTGCAGGGTAAACTATAAAAAAAGGTCAAAAAATAACACGTGTGCAAAAATGTTTATCATTATTACGAAGATGTTTCGCCAACCAGGGGATTGTATAATTCGATACCGAAATTATACCCAAATACCTGGATATCTGAAAGGGCTTGGGGAGAAAAACGACCCGCGCGGCCCATTCTGCCCGGGCCTCGGTGGGTCGGGGCCCTGATCAACCGGGCTGCTACTGCTGCCCGCAAGAAAGACCGACTCGCCCTGGCCTCGGTGGTGCGTGTTAGGTGTGTGTGTCCAAATGTACACCACACACACCCTTTCCCTCAAGTGTTCGTCTTCCTCAGCATTTTTTTTCTTAACGTATTTTGGGGGCCCCCCATCCAGCGGTCCTCATCTCAGCCCCCTTTCCTTTCCCTTTCCTCATATAAAATTTAAAAAAGGGAAATTTTTATTTTCTCAATTGGCTTAGGAAAACAGAGATGCAAAATTTTATTTTAATTCATTATTTTCGCTTTTCAAAAGAGTGTGGAGGGGGAAACGCAAAAAACAAAAAAGTGTATTTGCTCTGGGTTTTCGCTTTTCCCTTTCCCCCCAAACCCCCCTGGAAATTAACTCCCCCCTTAGGGATTAGTTTAATTAGGTAAGATTTCGGAAACGGGAAAATTTTTTCCTGACCCGCCAGGACCCTTTGGTATTTTGCCGAGGTTTTTTCCGCTGCTTACGAGTTAAAAAACCCTACCCCAAGTCAATTGTTTGTTGTGTTTTTTGTCGACTTAATTTATGTGTATCCCCGGATTTACTTAACAAGTATAGGATAAGAAAAATGCACGTTTTAGGGCATTTTATTGAAAACAATGTCGACCACTTGGACTTTACATTTTCCCCACTGAGAACTTTTTAAACTTCCCGGGGGACAGATCATCCGTGCTAAAAAACACATATTTACCATATCAAACATCGACTCGAAACCCCTGTGTTAAAGTAATTTTTTTAAAGGGTTTTTTTTTTTCAGGGGTGAAAAATCATTGTACATAATACTGAGTTAAAGGAAAAAAGAAAGTGATCTGTTTTTTCGACCCGAAAAACCCTATCGGCAGATCTTCACAAACTGACGAAAGTTGGTTATCAATTTAAAAACCGTCAATACCGAAGATCATTAATGTTGATGTAAACTGTTAACCACCAAAAATTTCTTTATCCCCCCCAAAAAAAATTAAAGTTTTCATTTTATACACACCTGAGAACATAAAACTCTCGGTATGTACCCCAAAATGAAAAAAAAAATTTTCTCCCTTAGGTATTTATTAAAAAGAAACGTTTCGCCCACTCTTTTTTTAAAAGAATATCCCAAACTGAAAATAAGCCTTTTTCCAAAATCTGTCGGACAGAAGACCATTTTTTTCCCCAAAGACTTAAAACACGTGGGGGTCGCTAACAAATACTAGGACAAGGCACCATTTTTTCAATTAGGGTAAACCCCTTTTCGCATCACACCCTGAGAGGTGCTACCAAAACCCCAAAAAATAAAAAATACAAAGTAAAATCAAATAAAAATAATAAATAAAAAAAAGAGAGAAAAAAAACCCTGAAAAAGAAAAGAAAAAAAATTAATTTTCTAAAGATGGTACTGGGCGGGTTCCCGGGTATATCATTAGGGAAGAGAGCTCACAGGGGGCTAGGGTGTTTGTTTTGGGCGTAAAAGGGGAGCTGTTGTTAATCTATCTCTGGTTAAACTGAAAATTTGATTTTTTCATCGGATAAAGGGTCATTTTATTTACATTCGTAACCGGGGGGAGAATTGCCTGCGTTTCGAGGGGAAAAGGTGCCAAACCAACGTTTTCAGGGGTCAGGTCACGACTGAACCCCGATAAATGATTTCTTTTGCTAAACCGCCTGATCCAACGATACGATTTAAATTGGGGCCCGATCTGCTCCCAAATTCAGTCATCAAATGAAAAAACTCTCTTTTTGAAGCATTTCCATCTTTTTAAATATACTGCACTTTATTTTTGTTATTTTATCTTCCATGCATTCTTTTTATAAAGAAACAAAATTTTTAAAATGGGCTTGATCTAGGGAATTTTTTTAATATTTTTTGTTTTTTTGGGGGGTTTTTTTCTTTGTTATTCTTTTTTTTTTAAATAATGCCCAGTGGCTTGGTGGCAAAGATCTCGCTTCACACGCTGAGGGTCTGGGTTCGATTCCCGATAAGGATGAAAACATTGGGAATGTTTCCTAACACTGATTGTCCATGTTTACCTATCAGTGAAAAACGGGTACCTGGGTGTTAGTCGACTGTTGTGGGTCGTATCCCGGGACAAAATTGACTTAATTTGCCCGAAATACAAAATGACGCACCACTACACAGTAGTATGTCACTGATGTCAGCTATGCATGTATACCTTGTACATGTATGTGTAGAAATAAAGATATTATTATTAGAGAGCCAATAAAAACTCTGACGTTCTCCTAAGCAAGTTACAGACGATAATAAAGTATACTTCACTGATGTGGGTGTTCAACTCGGTAATGTTCAGGTTTTCAACTCTTAGTTCCAGAGCGGAGAAATCCGTGGCTGGGCTGAGATTTATAGCATCTGGTGAGGAAGTTAAGGCAAGAAGTCGAATAAAAATGAGAAGACGAGTCTCCATGAGGCTTGCCCTGAGAACACACACACACACACACACACACACACACACACACACACACACACACACACACACACAGCAAATGTAGTCCCCATATTTAAGAATAGAAACAGAAACGAGGCACTAAACTACAGACCTGTGTCTTTGACTTGTATAATATGCAAAGTCATGGAGAAGACTATCAGGAGGAGAGTGGTGGAACACCTGGAACAGAACAAGATTATAAATGAAAACCAGCATGGGTTCATGGAAGGCAAATCCTGTGTCACAAACCTTCTGGAGTTTTATGACAAGGTAACAGAAGTAAGACACGAGAGAGAGGGGTGGGTTGATTGCATTTTCCTGGACTGCAGGAAGGTCTTTGACACAGTTCCCCACAAGAGATTAGTGCAGAAGCTGGAGGATCAGGCGCATATAACAGGGAGGGCACTGCAATGGATCAGAGAATGCCTGACAGGGAGGCAACAACGAGTCATGGTACGTGAAGAGGTATTACAGTGGGCGCCTGTGACGAGCGGGGTCCCACAGGGGTCAGTTATAGGACCAGTGCTATTTTTGATATATGCGAACGACATGATGGAAGGAATAGACTCTGAAGTGTCCCTATTCGCAGATGATGTGAAGTTGATGAGAAGAATTAAATCGGATGAGGATGAGGCAGGACTGCATAGAGACCTGGACAGGCTGGGCACGTGGTCCAGAAACTGGCTTCTCGAATTCAACCCTGCCAAATGCAAAGTCATGAAGATTGGGGAGGGGCAAAGAAGACCACAGACAGAGTATAGGCTAGGTGGACAAAGATTACAGACCTCACTCAGGGAGAAAGATCTTGGGGTGACCATAACACCGAGCACGTCACCGGAGGCACACATCAACCAAATAACTGCTGCAGCATACGGGCGCCTGGCAAACCTGAGAATAGCGTTCCGATATCTTAATAAGGAATCGTTCAAGACACTGTACACTGTGTATGTTAGGCCCATACTGGAGTATATAGCACCAGCCTGGAACACACACCTGGTCAAACACGTCAAGAAGTTAGAGAAAGTACAAAGGTTTACAACAAGGCTAGTTCCAGAGCTCAGGGGAATGTCGTACGAGGAAAGGTTGAGGGAAATCGGACTGACGACACTGGAGGACAGAAGGGTCAGGGGAGACATGATAACGACATAAAAGATACTGCGGGGAATAGACAAGGTGGACAGAGGCAGGATGTTCCAGAGAGGGGACACAGAAACAAGGGGTCACAATTGGAAGCTGAAGACTTAGACGAGTCACAGGGAAATTAGGAAGTATTTCTTCAGTCATAGAGTCGTCAGGAAGTGGAATAGCCTAGCAAGTGAAGTAGTGGAGGCAGGAATCATACATATTTTTGAAGAGGTATACAAGTCAGGGGGGGGCCCCCTTTTTTTTTTGGGGGGGGTTTGGGGCCCCAAAAAGGGGTTTTTAAAAAAAAAGGGGGAAAAAAAAGGGGCCAAAAAAAGGGGGGGGGAAAGGAAAAAAAAATTTTTGGGGGGGGTTTTTTCCTTTTTTTTTTTTTTTGGGGGGGGCCCCCAATTTTTGGGGGTTTTTGTTTTTTTTTTCCCCCCAAAAAAACAAAAAAGGGTTTTTTTTTTTTTTGGGGGGGGAAAAAAAATTTTTTTTTAAAAAAACCAAAAAAATTGGGGGGGGCCCCCCCCAAAAAAAGGTTTTTAATTTTTTTTTAAAAAAATTTGGGGGGGGGGAAAAATTTTGTTTATTTTTAAAAAACCCCAAAGGGGGGGGCCCCGGCATTTCCGGGGGAAAAAAGGTTGGGGCCCAAACCCCCCCTTTTTTTTTTTTCCCCCCCAAAAAAAGGTTTTTGGTTTGAAAACCCCTTTGGGGGGAAAAAAAAGGGGGGGGTTTTTTTTAAAAAACCCGCCCAAAAAAAAAAAAGGGGGCCCCCCCCCCCCCCCGGGGGGGGGGGGTTTTTTTCCCGGGGGGGAAAAGGGGAAATTTTTTTTTTGGGGCGGATGGGGGAAAAAAAAAGGGGGGGGGGGGAAAAGGGGGGCCCTTTTTTTTGGGGGGGTTTTTTTGGGGGGGGCCGATGAACCCGGGGGTTAAAAATTTTTTGGGGGGGGGGGGGCCAAAAATAAAAAAGGGGAGGGGGGGGGGGGAAAAAAATTTTTTTTTTTTTTGGGGGGTTTTTTTGGGGGGGGGGTTTTTTTTTTTTTGGGGGGGGGGGGGGGGGGGGAAAAAAATTTTTTTTTTGGGGGGGGGTTTTTTTTTTTTTTTTGGGGGTTTTTTTTTTTTTAAAAAAAATTTTTTTTTTTTTTTGGGGGGGGGGGGAAAAAAATTTGGGGGGGGGCCCCTTTTTTTTTTTTTGGGGGGGGGGGGCCCTTTTTTTTTTTTTTTTTTTGGGGGGGGGGGGGTTTTTTTTTTGGGGTTTTTGGGGTTTTTTAAAATTTTTTTTTGGGGGGGGGTTTTTTAAATTTTGGGGGGAAATTTTTGGGGGGTTTTTTGGGGTTTTTTTTTTGGTTTTTTTTTTTTTTTGGGGGGGGGGGGGGGGGTTTTTTTTGGGGGGGTTTTTTTTTTTTTTTTTTTTGGGGGGGGGGGGGGGGAAAAAAAAAAGGGGGGGGTTTTTTTTTTTTTTTTTCCCCTTTTTTTTTTTTTTTTTTTTCCTTTTTTTTTTTTTTTTTTTTTTTTAAAAAGGGTTTTGGGGGGGGGGGTTTTTTGGGGGGGGGGGGTTTTTTGGGGGGGGGTTTTTTGGGGGGTTTTTTGGGGGGGGGTTTTTTTTTTTTTGGGGGGGGGGGGGGTTTTTTTGGGGATTTTAAAGGGGGGGGGGGAAAAAGGGGGGGGGAATGTGGGGGGAAAGGGGGGTTTTTTTTTTTTTTGGGGGGGGGGTTTTTTTTTTTTGGGGTTTTTTTTTGGGGGGGGGTTTTTTTTTTGGGGGGATAATTAAGGGGGAAAACCCCTTTTTTTGGGGGGGGGTTTTGGGGTTTTTAAAGTTTTTTGGGGGGGGGTTTTTTTTTTGGGGGGGGGTTTTTTTTTTTGGGTTTTTTGGGGTTTTGGGGTTTTGGGGGTTTTTTTTTTTTTAAAAAAAAAATTTTTTTTTGGGGGGGGGGTTTTCCCCCCCTTTTTTTTTGGGGGGGTTTTTTGGGGGGTTTTTTTTTTGGGGGGGGGGTTTTTTGTTTTTTTTTTGGGGGTTTTTTGGGGGGGGGTTTTTGGGGGGGGGTTTGGGGGGGGCCAAAGGGGGGGAAAAAATTTTTTTTTTGGGTTTTTGGGGGTTTTTGGGGGGGGGTTTTTTTTTTTTTGGGGGGGGGAGGGGGGGTTTTGGGGGAGGGGGTTTTTTTTTTGGGGGGGGGGGGGGGGTTTTTTTTTGGGGGGGGGGTTTTTTTTTTTTTAAAAAAAAAAAAATTTTTTTTGGTTTTTCCCTTTTTTCTTTGGGGTTTTTTAAAAAAAAAAAAAAATTTTTTTTTTTTTAAAATTTTTTTTTTTTTTTTGGAAAGTGGGGGGTTTTTTTTTTTTTTTTTTTTTGGGCCGGGGTTTTTGGGGGTTTTTTTGGGAAAAGGGGTTTTTTTTTGGGCCCGGGGGGGATTTTTTTTGGGGGGGGGGGGGTTTTTTTCCCTTTTGGGGGGGGGGTTTTTTTGGGTTTTTTTTTGTTTTTTTGGGGGTTTTTTTTTTTTGGTTTTTTTTTTTTTTTTTTAAAAGTTTTTGGGGCCCCCCCCCTTTTTTTTTTTTTTTTTTTTTTTTTTAAAATTTTTTTTTTTTTTTTTTTTTTTTTGGGTTTGGGGGGGGTTTTTTTTTTTTTTTTTTTTTTTTTTAAAAAAAATTTTTTTTTTGTTTTTTTTTTTTTTTTTTTGGGGGGTTTTTTGGGGATTTTTTGGGTTTTTTGGGGGTTTTTTTTTGGGGGGGTTTTTGGGGAAGTTTTTTGGGGGGGTTTTGGGGGTTTGGGTTTTTTTTTGGGGGTTTTTTGGGGGTTTTTTTGGGGGGTTTTGGTTTTTTTTTTAATTTTTTGGGGTTTTAATTTTTTTTTTTTTGGGAAAAAAAAAATTTTTTTTTTTAAAAAAAAATTTTAAATTTTTTTTTTTTTTAAAAAATTTTCCTTTTAAAATTAAAAAATTTTTTGGTTTAAAAAAATTTTTTTTAAATTTTTAAAAAAAAAAATTTTTTTAAAAAAAAAAAATTTAAATTTTTAAAAAATTTTTTTTTAAAAAAAAAATTTTTTTTTTAAAAATTTTTAAAAAAAAATTTTTAATTTTTAAAAAAAAATTTTCCCCCCCCCCAAAAAATTTTTAATTAATTTTTTCAAAAAAAAATTTTAAAAAAAAATTTAATTTTTTTTTTTTTCCCAAAAAATTTTTTCCCCCCCAAAAAAAAATTTTTTTTCACCCCCGGGGAGCAAAAAAAAGGTTTGAAACCATAACTAAAAAAAAAATTTTTTCCTTTTCTTTTTTTAAAAAAAAACCCCCCCTTTTTTTTTAAAAATTTTTCCCTTTTAAACCTTTTTAAAACCCCGGGGGTTTCAGAAGACCATTTTTTTCCCCAATGAATTAACACACGTGGGGGTGCTTTAAAAAAAATACTAGGGGCCCAAAGGGCCCCTTTTTTGCCCAAATTTTGGGTTTCCTCTTTTGCTTTACCTCCTAGAAAAGGTTTTCTATCCAAAACCCAAAAAATAATTAAAAAAACAAAGTAAAGTCAAAAATACATAATTTAAAAAAAAAAAAAAAGAGGAAAAAAAAAAACCCGAAAAAAAGAAAAAGAGAAAAAAAATTTTAAAATTTTTTAAAGATGGTACTTGGGCAGTGGTTCCCCGGGTATTCTTTAGGGAAGAGAGGCTCACAGGGGGACGTAGGGTGTTTGGGTTTTTGGGCGTAAAAAGGGGTTTTGCTGTTTGTGTAATCTAGTCTTGGGGTTTTAAAATGAACTAATAAAAATTTTTTTAAGGGGATAGGATCATTGTATTTATCATTCGTAACCCGGGGGAGGGAAATTTCCGTTTGGTTTCGAGGAAGATGGTGTCCAAACCAAAGTTTTCAGGGGGGCAGGTAAAGACTGAAAACCCCCATAAATGTTTTTTGTCTGCTTAAAAAAAAACCCCCTGATCCAAAAGATTCGAATTGAAGGGTTTAGCCTCGATCTGCTCCCATTTAGTATCTATGAAAAAACTCTCTTTTGAAGTTTTCCCTCTTTTTAAATATACTGCCCCTTTTTTTTTTGTTATTTTTTTCTTCCCGGGTGCCCTTCTTTTTTTACGGGGAAAAATAATTTTAAAAAGGTTGCCCTTTTTAAGGGGGGAAATTTTTTTAAAATTTTTTTTGTTTTTTTAGGGGGTTTTTTTTTTTTGTTATTCTTTTTTTTTTATTAATAATGACCGTGGATGGGGGCAAAGTTCCCACGCCCCTTTACAGCTGAGGGGTTTTGGTTTCGTTTCCCCATAAAGGGTTTAAAAAATTTGGGGAAAGTTTCCTAACATGATTGTCCATGTTTACCTAATCAGTGAAAAAAAAAAAGGGACCCGGGTGTTTTGTCGACTGTTGTGGGCGTATCCCGGGGCAAAAAGACTTAATTTGCCCCGAAATAAAAATGACGAAACCAAATACACCAAAATTTTGTCACTGATTTTCAGCCCATGCATGGGATAATTGTTCATGTATGTGTAGAAATAAAAATTTTTATTATTAGAGAGCCCTTAAAAAAATCTGACGTTCTCCTAAAGCAAGTTACAACGAAAAAATAAAGTTTTTTCACGATGGGGTGTTTAAATCGGGAATGTTCGGTTTTTTAATCTTAGTTCCAGAGCGGAGAAAAACCCTTGGGTGGGCTGAGAATTTTTTAGCATTGGGGAGGAAGTTTAAAGGGAAGGGAAATGAATAAAAATGAGAAGACGAGTCTCCATGAGGCTTGCCCCCCCAGAACACACACACACAAAACCACCAAAAACACACACACACCCCACACCCACAAACACACACCACACAGCCCAAAAGTAGTCCCCCTATTTAAGAAAAAAGAAAACAGAAAGGGGGCAACCCAAACTAAAAGACCTTTTGTCTTTGAATTGTATAATATGCAAAATATGGAGAAGGGCTATCAGGTGGAGAGTGGTTGGAAAAACCCGGAAAAGAACAAGATTTAAATGAAAACCAGCATGGGGGTTTATGGGAAAAAAATCTGTGTCAAACCTTCTGGATTTTTTTGACAAAAGGGGGAAAAAGAAATAAGGGCAGAGAGAGGGGGGGTGGGTTTATTGATTTTCCTGGATGCAGGGAAAGGGTTTTTACACAGTTCCCCCAAGAGGGTTAGGCAGGAAACTGGAGGTTTAGGCGCATTTTAAAAAGGGAAAGGGGACTTCAAAGGATCAGAGAATGCCTGACCCGGGGGCAAAAAGAGTCATGGTAAAGTTTAAGAGGGATTAAAAGTGGGCGCCCGTGACGAGCGGGGCCCCCGGGGTCAGTTTAGGACCAGTGCTATTTTTGATTTTATTTCGAACGACTGATGGAAGGAATAGACTCTGAAGTGCCCCCATTCGCAGATGATGTAAGGGTTTAATGAGAAGAATTTAAAACGGAAGGGATGGGCAGGGCTGCATAGGACCTGGGGCAGGCCCCGGGCACGTGGGCCAGGAAACTGGCTTCTCGAATTCAACCCGGCCCAAAAGCAAAGTCATGAAGTTTTTTGGGGGGGCCCCCCAAAAGGGAAAACCACAGACCCGGTATAGGTTGGTGGACAAAATTACGGGCCTCAAATCAGGGAAAAGATCTTTGGGGTGACCATAACACCCGGGAGTCCCCGGAGGGGACACCCTAAAAAATAACTGTGCAGCATACGGGCGCCTGGCAAAACCCGAGAAAAAAGCGTTTTCCCATTCTTAATAAGGAAACGTTTAAGAAAACTGTACACTGTGTATGTTAGGCCCCTAAAGGGGTATATAGCACCCGCCTGGGAAAACACACCCCCCCCCCCCCCCCCCCTTTTAAAAAACGTTTAAGAAAGGGTTTGGAAAGGTTAAAAAAGGGTTTTCAAACAGCTAGTTTCCGAGCTAGGGGAATGTCTACGAGGAAAAGGGTTTAGGGAATCGGATGGGCGACCTGGGGGAAAAGAAGGGTCAGGGGGACATGATAACGACAAAAAAGATACTGCGGGGAATAGACAAGGGGTGGACAGAGGCGGATGTTCCAGAGAGGGGGACACAGAAACAAGGGGTTACAATTGGAAGCCCGAAGACTTAGAGAGTCACAGGGAAATTGGAAGTATTTCTTCCCGTCATTAAAAGTCGTCAGGAAGTGGGGAAAAGCCCCCAGCAAGTGGAAATAGTGGAGGCAAAGGGAAAATAATAGTTTTAAGAAGAGGTATGACAAAGCTCGGAAGCAGAGGGGGAGGGACCTGTAGCGATCAGTTTAAGAGGCCCGGGGGCCCGGAGCTGAGTCTCGACCCCGCAACCACCCAAATTTGGTGAGTAACACACACACCACACACACACCCCCACACACACCCCACACACAACACACACACACACACACCCCAAGTAAATAGCTTTTATCGTCACGTTTATCTCTTCCCCTCTAACATCCCCCTACTGAAAAACATTTCGCCACGACTAACGACTCCCCTCTAACATCCCCGGAAGAAAAAAAAAAGCGCTGGAAATATTTTGGGGATTATTTGCCGGTTCATTGTGCTTGTGACAGAGCTGGTCGTTTGCCGTGCCGTGATATTTCATCATTAAAGGGCACAATTACCCGGGTAAAATGGATGGAGACGGCATTAAACCATTCAGAATGCTTTCAGAAAATCGCAGAGCAATGACTGTGAGTTGGGAAAGTTTTTTATGTGTGAGGCTCAACCAAAATTTAGCCAAACTTTTTAAAGCTCAGTGAATGGGAGAAGAACAAGAAAAAAGAAAAGAGTAGGAGGGAAAAAAAAAAGGGAACCCGAATAAAGGGAGGGAAGAGGAGTAAGGTTAAAAAAATATTTTCTCTCCTTCATATTTAAATCCTCTTTTACTTTGTTTGGCCCCCCCTTAAAATTTTTTCCTTCTCTTCTCCTTTTTTTCTTTTTTTTTTTCAGTATTTTTATCATCTTATTTTCCCTATCTGTCTTTGTCCGTCTATCTATCTCTGTCTCTCTTCCTTGGGTTCTATCTCTCTTCTCTTTTTCTTTTCTCTCTTTCTTTTCCAACCCCCTCGTTTTTTTCATTTTTCCTCTTCCCTCTCCCCCTTCTTATTCTTTTTTCTCCTTTTTTGCAGTTTTCTTTTTCCTTTCCTTTCAGTAAAAAATTTTTCTCCTCTCCTTTCTTAGTTATCTTCTTTATTTCCTACCCCTTTCAATCTCTTCTCCCAAATCTTCCTTCTCTGCTCATTGTGCCCCTCGTTTCCTCTTCTCGCCTCTGCCTCTCTTTCCCGTCTCTTCCTTCTCCTCTCTGTCCCTCTCCTCTCTGTCCTTCTCTCTGTCCTTCTCCTTTCCCATGTATCGCAGCGTGTCAAAAGTCTGTCAGCTGAAACACAAGAAAATTGGGCGCTAGTCGCGCGGGTGACCATCCGTGTGTGAGCGGCCGTGCCTGTCGCGCCAGCCAGCCTCTCGCAAATCGGTGGGAGGCTGACGATCTGTTGCGAGTAGCGCTGACGACTTTATTCTGACGATAATGCAGGCTGCTTCTATTGTTAGTCTACTGCGACTGACGCTAACGATTCCGTTAGTGATTTGTTGCATGTAGCGCTGGTGATTCTATTGATCTATTGCGTGTAGCGCTGGTGATTCTATTGATTTATTACATGAAGCGCTTGTGATTGCATGCAGCGCTAGTGTTGTATATCCTTGGTTAGGCCTCATTTAAATTATGCTGCACAGTTCTGGTCACCGTATTACAGAATGGATATAAATGCACTGGAAAACGTACAGAGGAGGATGACAAAGATGATCTCATGTATCAGAAATCTTCCCTATGAGGATAGACTGAGGGCCCTGAATCTGCACTCTCTCGAAAGGCGTAGAATTAGGGGGGATATGATTGAGGTGTATAAATGGAAAACAGGAATAAATAAAGAGGATGTAAATAGCGTGCTGAAAATTTCCAGCCAAGACAGGACTCGCAGCAATGGTTTTAAGTTGGAAAAATTCAGATTCAGGAAGGATATAGGAAAGTACTGGTTTGGTAATAGAGCTGTGGATGAGTGGAACAAACTCCTGAGTACCGTTAAAGAGGCTAAAACGTTGTGTAGTTTTAAAAATAGGTTAGATAAATTTATGAGTGGGTGTGGGTGGGTGTAAGTTGGACCTGACTAGCTTGTGCTACTAGGTCTGATGCCGTGCTCCTTCTTTAAGTGGAAGTGACCTGACTAGGTGGGTCATTGGGCTAATCCGGGGAGGGGGAGAACATGGACCTGCTTCGCATGGGTCAGTAGGCCTGCTGAAGTGTTCCTTCTTTCTTATGTTATTATGTTCTTGCATTTTTACGTCTCTTCCTTCTACTTCCTTTATTTACCTCCTTGCTTTTTAACATTCCTCCCTTCCTTGTTTGCTTCTCTCTCTCAGTTCCTGTTTATCTGCTTCTTTTCTGTTCAATTTCCCACGTTCCTCTGTGTTTGCTTTCTGAGTCTACAGTCTTACTATTACTTTCGTTCTTGCTTACCTCCCTCTCTCTCAGTTTTCTGTCTTTTATTCTCTTTCTCCATCCCCCCAGCCTACTTTCTCATTCTCTCTCTCTCTCTCTCTCCTATCTACCATTCTCTTTCACCCGAGCCTACTTTCTCATTCCCTCTCTGTCTGTCTGCCTGTCTCTGTCTCTTTCTTTCTCTCTATCTCCCTTCGACTCTGCTTTCTACCATTCTCTTTCTTTCACCCCAGCCTACTTTCTCACACTCTCGCTCTCCCTTCCACTCTGCTATCTACCATTCTCCTTTTTTTTCACCCCAGTCTACTTTCTCATTCTCTGTCTGTCTGCCTGTCTGTCTGTCTGTCTGTCTGTCTGTCTCTCTCTCTCTTCTCTCTCTCTCTCTCTCTCTCTCTCTCTCTCTCTCTCTCTCTCTCTCTCTCCTCTCTCTCTCTCTCTCTCTCTCTCTCTCTCTACACTATTTACCACATCACGTCTGAGAAAGCCTTCAATTCACATGTTAAGAGTCACTGGCCACGTAAAGCAGGAGACAAAACTGTTTTAAGGAGCGCATTCCTCAGAAAATAATGTTCTTCAGCCCAGCCATTAATAAAGTGATGTGTGTGTGTGTGTGTGTGTGTGTGGTGTGTGTGTGTGTGTGTGTGTGCGTTCGTTCGCTTCTTCGCCGTTCTTAGTTCCGTATCATAGTGTTTACGAGAGATTCACACACACACACACACACACACACACACACACACACACACACACACACACACACACACACACACAACTGGAGCCAGAATGACATATATCATAATACACAGTCACCGGAGTGACCAGACGTTGTTGTCGTAAAAGATTAGACTAAATCTGCCACAGTTCTAACAACAAAATAATCTAGTATAGGTTTTAGAGCCATTATCTTTCACGGATGATGAGACAGCGTCATGCACAGTCACAGACAGACTGCTTCTGTAATAAGGTGAAGTAACAGTGTCGACGCATGCACGCACGCGCACGCACGTGCATGAAAGCTCGCGTGCACGCAAACACACACACACACACACATACACGTGTCCCGTTGAGGTTCCGTAACGTGGATTGGGTAACAATACTAATTTAGGAGGTAATAAAGTATATTAACGCAGAATATATGGGTAGCGCCAAGCCTAACTTACGTCTCCACTCCCTAACCTTGGACTGCCTCACGAGATGGTTCCTAGGGGTGAGCGGGTTCAAAACATGCTAAGGTCAGCTGTAACAGTGAATAACAAGTGATTAACACAGACGGTTAGTAATGAGTCACTACTGACACTGGTAACTGGTTACTGGTACTGGTATTACTGAGAGCTCGGCGACGCTAACGTATGTCGTCCCAACATACAGCTAATACAAACTAGAGACGACAGGCGTACGGCTGGGGCTGATTCTTTGCAATGTCAAAGTACACAACGATTGAACATTGGAGCATATATAAGGAGAATATCGGAAAGGAAGCGAAAGTAACTTGCTCTAATGCATTACAAGGTATGATGTAGCACAATTCATAGAATGCGACTCTACATTGGGATTACATTGGTAACTGGTTACTGGTACTGGTATTACTGAGACACGCGCACGCGCACTCACATACACACACACACACAGCCTCTACAACACATGTTCTATATTCCAACAGTCTACTCTTCACATTTTGTACATGGAGATGTATGCAGGGCCGACAAAAGCTGCCGGGACATAGATTTAAACGTACTTTTTTTCCCCCGTCGCATTCTTCTTTTTCAGGATTCGTTCACCCTCTCCACCACACTCTAATCCCTCTCCCACACTCACTCACTCTTTCCCGTTCCTCAGTCACTTCTCTTCCCTCCCACGGACACACTCCCCGTCCCTTCTCCACTTCCTACCCTTCCCACACTCCTTTTTAACACCCCCAGTGTTATTCCCGGGTAATAGTAACTCCAGATCTGCCTTCAAGTGCTAGATCAACCAGGCTGTGGTGGATATGTGGGGCTGCGGCCCATCAACAGCCTGGTTGACCAGGCAAGCAACAGACGAACCAGGATCCAGTAGCAGAAAAACTCTGCGAACTCCCGTAGCTGACGAAACTTCACTGGTATACTTGACATATCCTCATCGTCCCACTGAAGTCTCCCACCTCAGACTGACACGTTTCACCACTACGTTTCTCATCCTGTGGGACAGAGAAACGAAGCTAACTTCTGTTCCCTCTATGTAACTTCCATATTTTACCCTACTCTTGTTACCAATTCTGTTTAATGAAATAATTTTCCATTCCTTTTTTTCCATACACACTCTCTCTCTCTCTCTCCAATTTCTTCTCCTTTCCTCTCCTCTCTTTCCCATGATGGGGTAACTGGAAAAAATTGGATAATGCAGGAAGAGATAATGAGAGAGGAAAATCTGAAAAGTAGATAATATTGAAGAGTAAAAGTAATATTTAAAAAATAAAATAGAGAGACAAATAATACTGAGAGAGAGAGAGAGAGAGAGAGAGAGAGAGAGAGAGAGAGAGAGAGACAGAGAGACAGACAGACAGACAGACAGACAGAACAGAAATTAATAAAAAAAGTGACACAATAATAAAAAAAGGTGAAAAAGAAATAGTGAAAAGTAATGGACCAAGATAGTAGAGAAAGATGTTTGGAAGTCTCTGAAGAGAAGTCACCAGAAGCATCAACCAAACAATGAGGGAATCTAACACAGTGGATCTTACAGTGAACATCTCTAAAAGTAACACATTCAGTGGATACCTTCAATAACGACAAATGTTTCACTTCCAGAGTGAGCTTCATCAAGTCACATTGTCACTTGTGGTTAGTGTCTCCACAGAAGGCTAATAAGTGTTTCTCCACTAAACTGTGTGTCGTTTCCTCCGCCTTTCTGACACGTCTTCATGTTGCTATTCCAGTTTCCAGCCAAGAATATATAATATCCAAATTAAAAGAAACATTAGGAGCTTGTGTACTCGCGAGGTCTGGTCACAGACCGGGTTGCGGGGGCCTTGACCCCTCTCCAGGTATATTCTCCAAGTATACTCTGGCACCTCTAGGTAAGTAATTAAAAACAAGCACTAGGTGACCAGGGTAACGAGTGCCTCGCAGGCGGATGCAAATACTGAGCCAAATTGCCCGAAGCCAGAGCTATAATGCCATGTTAATGAGGAAGAAATTGGCCCGTTGTGAATATAAACACAGTGCCGGTGTTCGTTTGTGTACAACGAGATATATTGTTGACTGGAGACATTATATATATATATAATATATATATATATATATATATATATATATATATATATATATATATATTATATATATATATATATTATATATATATATATATATATATATATATATATATATATATATATATATATTATATATATATATATATATATATATATATATACATAGAGAGGAGAGGAGAGAGTATGTGTGTTTGTGTGTGTTTGTGTGTGTTTGTGTGTGTTTGTGTGTATTGTGTGTGTTTGTGTATGTTTGTGTGTGTGTGTGTGTGTGTGTGTGTGTGTGTGTGTGTGTGTGTGTGTGTGTGTGTGTGTGTGTGTGTGAGTGAGTGTGTAAGTGTGTATGTGTGTCTGAGTGTGTGGGAGGAGGGAGGGTGTTTGAACATGTCTCATTTACCAATCCTCCCTCCCTTTTTTTTTGTTCCAGAGAAATGCACTAACTTACAAATCAAAGTGGGTGAGTCACTATTGCTTTATCTCCCTCCTCTTCATTACCTTGTACCTCATTCAACCAGTTTCCATTCTTCCCTATTTTCCCTTCCCTCCCCAGCATATTCTCTGATCGAGAATTCCTGTATCGTTGAAAGCAAACTTCCAAATACTCGAGAATTTATGAGCATGGGCAGATGGGGTTATGAGGGGTAGAATGGGTTGGGATATCAAAAGAGTTCATGGGCTAGTTGTTGTGTGGATAGAAGTAATGGGGTTAGGATTACAGCTGTAGGTGTAGAGGAAGGGAGAGAAGACGAAAGCTGTGATATATTAAAGTACAAACTGATTACCAAGGTGTAGCATGTGTTGAGGCAGTACCAAAGAGGTAAATCAATAGCCAGGGTCGCTTTAAAGACTGGTTGGTTTGTTACCTCAGTATCTATCTGCTGCACGAGGGTCATTAAGGCTGCATAACACCTGCACACCATCACTAATGAATACTTTAACCTGAATATCACCTGCACACCACCACTAAGGAACATTTAATCCCTAAAAAAATGATTGAAGTAAAGTTCCAGTGTACATACACAGCCGTGACAACACCAAGCCGTGTCTGCAAGAAGTCGTGCGTCATCAACACTACACTTTCCATTACATTCGGGCGCAACAGAAAAAAAACCCTTCCATCGCGTAGACCGTGTTCCTGTTAAAACTACATCATTCTCTGCATTGGCAACATTAACTTATCTCGCCATCGCCTGCCTCTCTCTAATCTCACCTCGTTGATGTAGGAGCGGAGACGAGCGTGAACACAGTTCCTTTATAACCCAACATGCTTACTCTGGATTAGGACTTCAAGCCTTGGGTGTCACGGAAGTCGACATGGCTCGTGGTCCTTGTGACCCACACCCGGATTTAACGCTCCATTTTAACATCATAATACTAACAACATCAACAACAACAATAATAATAACAAAACAACAACAACACAACAACAACAACATTAATAATAATAATAATAATAATTACAGAGGCTGAAATAATTAGAAAAAAGTCCTATACAAATCGTGTCTTGTGCATCGTACGTGCCACGGGCAAGACAAGGTGATAGGTAGTCACGAACAAGGTGATAACGTACATAGCACAAGCAGGACAAGAGGACACACACACACACACCTGGCACAGGCAGGACAAGAGGACACACACACACACCTGGCACAGGCAGGACAAGAGGACACACACACCTGGCACAGACAGGACAAGAGGACACAAACACACACCTGGCACAGGCAGGACAAGAGGACACACACACACACACACCTGCACAGCAGCAGGACAAGAGGACACACACACACACACCTGGCACAGGCAGGACAAGAGGACACACACACACACACCTGGCACAGGCAGGACAAGAGGACACACACACACACACACCTGGCACAGGCAGGACAAGAGGACACACACACACACCTGGCACAGGCAGGACAAGGGGGACATGTGCGTGTCAATCACGTCTCTCATCACTCGCTCACTCTCACTTCTCATTGCTCAAAGAAAACCTCTCAGCAGAGCCCGTCACGCCGTCTCTCATTCCCGTTATTGGGCGATTACCACCCCTTACCCCTCTTCCGTTATTAGTGGTAGCCCCCCCACTACACACCTCTCGTTAGCGAGGGGATTTTCACCAGAAATAATGCGAATATTTTAGGTTAAACAAAAGACTTATAGTCTGAAGAGGGTCGCTACTTTGACGGAAAATATTTGCGCTATTTCTGCACAATTGAAAGCGGGTTATTCCTCACGTGTCACCAATGTTGTACCACAGTCCAGGTCGTTACTGTTCGGGTCGTCACTGTCCGGGTCGTCACTGTTCGGGTCATCACTGTTCGGGTCGTCACTGGGTCGTCACTGTTTGGGTTGTCACTGTCCGGGTCGTCACTGTCTGGGTCGTAACTGTCTGGGTCGTCACTGTCCGGGTCGTTCTTGATTGCCATGTGATTCTTTTGACATTTTAACGCCTAACTGTGCCCTCATATGCATGTTTTCCGCCTCTCGAACAATCTATATTTGTCCATCCTATTAACTGCGTGTGTGTGTGTGTGTGTGTGTGTGTGTGTGTGTGTGTGTGTGTGTGTGTGTGTGTGTGTGTGTGTGTGTGTGTGTTTATATATATGTGTGTGTGAGTGTGTGTGTGTGTGTTTGAGTGAGTGTGTGTGTGTGTGCGTGTGTGTGTATGAGATATGTTTGGAATTACATTTCAGTTAGATACACTGTGATACTTAGGATTATCTCTTAATACGATTACATTCCGGAGTCTGTGAGTTGCGTTCCCATTCACACTGTTTTCATGTTACACACCGCCAGTTTTGTCCTCGTAATACTGACACCTTATTTTGGTTAATACAAGTTTGTATCTGTCTGTGGATGATTACCCTTTACAGAAACAGCAAAGGTAGAGAGGCTTCTGACAGCCGTGTGTTCAACATATATATTATATATATATTATATATATATATATATATATATATATTATATATATATATATAATATATATATATATTTATATATATATATATATATATATATATATATATATACGTCTACCTCTGGTATAAATTGTGGGATCCATAGCCTCGGAGAAGTGGATAAAAAGGCTTCAAGGAAAAATATTTGGATTTCTTCCTGAAGCCGTTTAAATATTCCACTTCCACTACCACCCCATCGTTTCATTCTTTTTTACCAATAGGTATATTTTATTACATAATATCGTACAGAAGGTTTAAGAGATACAGTGTTGATACAATGACTGCATATACAGTACATGAGGTGTGAGAGATACATGTCTAGTACATATTGTTACGTGTTTGTCACTGATTATAATGCGAAAGTCTCATCCAGCTCTTCAGAGCTGGGGCGCGTGCCCAAAATACAGCAAGCATTACCCCTCTGAACAGCCACACTGAGTCGCTGGAACAGAAAACTAGCTGCCCTGGGATCCCTAGTTACCCTTAAGGAAGTCTTCTTCGTCCTAAGGACGAAGAAGACTTCCCTTTTATTATTGTAATAAAGACGACCAAGTTTTATACATGTATCGTATTCGTCAGAATATCGGTGCTGGAAAGCATTAATTGGGGGATTTCTTTCTCATGCATTTTTTTGGGGGGGAGAAGGGGGTTTATTGCTTCGTTTGGTGCCGTTCTCAAATCTACTTCCTTCCTTACGTTCCCAAATTCTACCTCCCTCTCTACACTCTCCATTCTTGCATGTTTCTGCTGAACCTGGATAGATGATACTGCTTCCTCATGGATCAATGAATGAGGCTTCAAGTACTGTAATGAGGTGGGTGAAGTGAGGTGAGTGAGGTGAGGTGAGATGGGTGAGGTGAGGTGAGGCAGACAAGGTGGATAAGGGGGGTTGACAGTCTGGGGGGTCTAGTAGGTAGTTAGGGGGGATAAGAGGTGTAAATAGTGTGGGAGAGGGGTATGAGGGGGGTATGGAGAGAGAGAGGTGAAAGTGAATGAGTGAAGTGTAAGGGGAAAGGGACGATGCTGAGAGACATGAGGATAGGAGAGGATGAGAGGAGAGGCAGTATGGGGATGGAGGTTGCGGGAAGTGAGGTGAGGAGAGGGGAAAGAAGAGGACATTCTAATCAAGAGATGGGGAGGAGATAAAGACAGAGGGATGGGAGACGGGAGGAAGAGAGGAGAGGAACGGATAGACTAGAAAAAGTGGAGGGATGAATGGATGAGAGGGAAGAGAGAGAGAGAGAGAGAGAGAGAGAGAGAGAGAGAGAGAGAGAGGAGAGAGAGAGAGAGAGAGAGAGAGAGAGAGAGAGAGGCGGGAGAGAGGGAAACAGAAATGAGAGGGGGAAAGAGGAACGGGAGGGGGAGGAGGGAGGGCATTAAGAGGATGGAAGAAAATAGTATTTTTAATCATGAGATGAGGAGTTAACCAGTTGGGAATACTGAGGACGAGGACGAGGAGGAGGAGGAGGAGGAAGAAGAGAAGGAGGGGGAAGAGAAAGAGCAAGAAGAGGAGGAAGAGGAGGTGGAAGAGGAATAAAAGAAAGAGGAAAAAATGAAGGGAAGAAGAAGTGGCAAATGCATAGAAAGGAAATATAAGAGAAGACACCTTCTATACCAGAAAATGGCCAGCAAACAGCAACAACACCTCACATATAACCATTCAATCCTAGAATGAGGCGAGTCGAGAATACGTTGGCACAGCATACAAGGACTGAAGACGTACATTGACCACACGAAATCTCTGGCCCTTATCTGGCTCCAACCTCATCCTCTCCCCCATTTAAACTCTTCACAACACTAAAGAATCAATAAGAAAATAACACTAGAAAAGGACTTTAAATGAGTTGAGGGTAAGTAACAAATCTTAGCATATAAATAAAGACAGAGACTCCAATATTAGAGTTATAAAAAAAATGAGAAGGCAGGCAAAGGGATGAGAAGGAAGATGTCAATAAGAGAGACGCTGAGGATGATAATAAACCTGATTTTCAAAAAAATGTTTTGAGTTTGATGATGACTGATGACGGGAGTCATATTAAGATCTCATAAGAATAGAGGGACGGGAATATTTTTAAGTCTTTTATATTAAGAAATCTTAAATTTCATATCATTTTTAGGAAGATGATCTTATGAAACGATTATACACACACACACACACACACACACACACACACACACACACACACACACACACACACACACACATACACATATTGTACATATATATATATATATATATATATATATATTATAATATATATATATTTTATATATATATATATATATATATATATATATATATATATATATATATATATATATATATATATATATATATATATATATGCAAAACAATCACTGGGGGAGCTGAATGATAGCTCTAGGCCTTTCGTGATGCATCAGCAAATCAGGAGCTTGCATGTTGCAGAAAAGAGGAGGTGGTCCAAGCAAAAACGCTCACAAAGGGCCCTTACTGGAGTGGGTTGTGACTGGTATAGTATATTTAAGAGACGTTGCAAGGAGACCAACAGTGTGCTGCTCGTCTCTATGGCAGTTACATAGTTGGAACAAAAGCTAGCTAGGTTTCTTTTACACAGTCCATCACACAGGATATATTTAATACATCAAGTGATAAATTGTGTCAGCCTGAGCTGGGAGACTCCATCAGTGTCAGCTTGAGCTGGGAGACTCCATCAGTGTCAGCTTGAGCTGGGAGACTTCATCAGTGTCAGCTTGAGCTGGGAGACTTCAGTAAGGTCCCTCAGCTACGGGAGCGTCTCAGTACCCACTGAAAGGTGGCCGTTTTGATACCAATCATATGGGATTTTGATCCAGATAACTGCAACTAATCTTCCCTTCCTCGGATCAAAGCTTACTTACCCCCACCTCTCCCACTTCGTTGTTAGACATAACAAAGGGGTCTTTTTGCATTTTCTTAGTGGTTACATACATGTTTCTATTAGTTAATGTTTCTTATCCTGACCTAATCTAACATCATCTGAAAATGATTCAAATAACGTTCGAAAAAAAAATTACAGCGATCTCTGGGTAATCTCACTGACATCGAGCAACGGTGAGATTACCCAGAGGTCGCAAACGACGTACTGCGACGCCCCGAAAAAACGAGGGTAACGCAGGGAAGAGCAGACCAGATCTCCCTTTACCCACATGGGTTTTACCTGGGAGTATAGCACTTCTGCTAGAGCAGACAAGCAAACACAGGACCTGACCACCAAGCAACAAACGTCAACTGTGTGGCACCTACATCATTACTTGTTCAAGTGGAAAGACAGACACGGTCTTAACCACAACAAGTCCCTTAATACCAGTGTGGAGCGCTGTAACTATGTCAATTTTTTAATTGTGGTTCTTAACTCCGATTTACTGACAATTTCCATTGCAGATCCTATAAGTTAGTTTAAGTTAATTTAGTGTTGATTATGTTATTTTGGATTAGGCAGCATAAATGTATAATTAATAAAAAACAAATTTATAAAAAATAATGGATAATATAAACGTTGAGATACAAACGTTTATAATGCCGAGAAATCGATGAATAAAGTACAAATGCCACATTGAGTAGCTTGACTGACAGACGTTTCGCCCATCTTATAGGGCGAAACGTCTCTTGTGGTGGGCGAAAGGCTGATATACGACACTATCAACGTATTCAAACGACTTACGTGAAATCGTCTTTAAAATGAAGGAAGGTCCCACCCAATTCGAGAAATGGAAATTATCAGCCTTCCTGACCACCAACAACCAATGATAAACACAACATGCTCCTTCTGAGGCATCGGCCAGCTCACTGAACACTCTTAAATACAAATGAATTGCCACGGGGTCGGACCCCGGTGGAAGAAGCCTACTGCTAGTTAGAAAAGTTAGCGTAGCAGTGGTTAACTAGTACACAGCCATATCTAGTGGAGGCACACTGTATTCAATCATGGACACGGAAAGATGCCCCGAGGCGTGGTTGGTTGCACGTTCGGCTGACATAACGAGTGTCCGTGCTTCGATTCCCGGCCGGGTAGAAACGTTGGGCACGTTTCCCTTGTTCACCTAGCAATAAGTAGGTACCTGGGTGTTAGTCGACTGTTGTGGGTCACATCCTGGGGCGAGGTGGTAGTGTACCTCAATTAGGGCTGGACTTTGAAGTGAGCTGAGGTAGGATAACAGTTCTTAGCCTATAAAACTGACCTGTATATATATATAAAAGACCCTTTGTGTGAGCAACATGTCATCAGGTTTTTGCCTGATGACTTTGGTGCCCTTGCTTCGTCACCGAATTGTTACATTCCTTGAATACGATTCATTCAGCTCGTTGGCAGATACCTGAGAAGGCACGAAATCCTCCCAAAAAGGTGTTAGTTTCTAGTCATGCAAGTGTGAGGCAGAAGAAGAAGAAGAAGAAGGAGAAGAAGGAGGCAGGGATAAAAAAAAAAAGTAGAGATACGTATATGGAGAGTGGCAGACTGGAATTTGTGATATATTTAGGACAGAATAAGGATAGAGGGAGGACTAAATCAAAATAGAGGCATGATATATCGAGGGTAGCGGTAGGATAGGATCAGGAGAGAGAGAGAGAGAGAGAGAGAGAGAGAGAGAGAGAGAGGAGAGAGAGAGAGAGAGAGAGAGAGAGAGAGAGAGAGAGAGAGAGAAAGGACGGGGGGAAGTAGGCAAGAGAGGGGCTGGATAGAGGCAGGACAGGCGAAAGTAAGGCAGTACATAGGCAGGATAGATAGGATAGAGGCAGGGAGGAGACGTGCGGGTTGTGTGCTTGCAGCCGCCAAGGACAAGTGACGTGTGTGGTGTTTGTCGGGGGCGCCAGCCAAGACAAACAGTACATCAAGCCAGAGATGAACTCTCAGCATCCAGCGACGAATGACGATCTTACCACCCACAGCACCCAGCGACGAGTGACAATCTTACCACCCACAGCATCCAGCGACGAGCGACGATCTTACCACTCACAGCATCCAGCGACAAATGACGATCTTACCACCCACAGCACCCAGCGACGAGTGATAATCTTTCCGCCCACAACATCCAGCGACGAGCGACGATCTTACCACTCACAGCATCCAGCGACGAGTGACAATCTTACCACCCACAGCATCCAGTGACGGCTGACGATGGGATCACTCCCAGTCACCCAACATCATTCCACTAAACAGGGAATAAGTGTTGCGGGAGTAATATTGTGAGGGGGATGGAAGGGGGTAGACGTGAGAAATGGGACTGCGGAGAGAGGTGTCCATAAGAGGGCTGACAGGGAGACATGGGTACGTGGTACGTAAATAACATGTACGTGACAGGAGGGGACACATTAGTAACCAGTGCAACTCAACGATCACACAAACTTCAGGTAGGACGTAAATCTGAGAGGGATTTATTCTCAAAGGGCAAGAATTATCTCTCCTGAGAGAGAGAGAGAGAGAGAGAGAGAGAGAGAGAGAGAGAGAGAGAGAGAGAGAGAGAGAGAGAGAGAGAGAGAGAGAGAGAGAGAGAGAGAGAGAGAGAGAGAGAGAGAGAAGAAGGGAGAGAGAGTTAACATAGATTGTTTTATATAGAATTTCTCAGTGTTTTACAACAAAAACAGCAAATAACAAAAGCAACAAAGACAAAAGCGACAAGAAAAACAAAAGCAACAAAGACAAAAGCGACAAGAAAAACAAAAGCAACAAAAAAAGAAAATTATAAAAACAACAAAAACAACAACAGACAAAAAGAGCGAAAAAACAAAAACAACAAAGAAACTAACAACAACAAGAACAAGAGCGTCAACAACAACAAAAACAGCAGCATTAACATTAGCACCAACAACAGTATTCACACTCTGAGTTGTTTAATAAAATTGTTAACCAGGCTCGGTGACTGCACTGACGGCGGCCGTCCTAAGTAACCTCTCAGCGGAGCCGAGACGAAAAATTTAGACGGTGTGGTCACTCAGCACTCCTCAGCCAGTGTTACACGGTGTGGTCACTCGGCACTCCACAGCCAGTGTTACACGGTGTGATCACTCAGCACTCCTCAGCCAGTGTTACACGGTGTGGTCACTCAGCACTCCTCAGCCAGTGTTACACGGTGTGGTCACTCAGCACTCCTCAGCCAGTGTTACACGGTGTGGTCACTCAGCACTCCACAGCCAGTGTTACACGGTGTGGTCACTCGGCACTCCTCAGCCAGTGTTACACGGTGTGGTCACTCGGCACTCCTCAGCCAGTGTTACACGGTGTGGTCACTCGGCACTCCTCAGCCAGTGTTACACGGTGTGGTCACTCAGCACTCCTCAGCCAGTGTTACACGGTGTGGTCACTCAGCACTCCTCAGCCAGTGTTACACGGTGTGGTCACTCAGCACTCCTCAGCCAGTGTTACACGGTGTGGTCACTCAGCACTCCTCAGCCAATGTTACACGGTGTGGTTACTCGACACTCCTCAGCCAGTGTTACACGGTGTGATCACTCAGCACTCCTCAGCCAGTGTTACACGGTGTGGTCACTCAGCACTCCTCAGCCAGTGTTACACGGTGTGGTCACTCAGCACTCCTCAGCCAATGTTACACGGTGTGGTTACTCGACACTCCACAGCCAGTGTTACACGGTGTGGTCACTCAGCACTCCTCAGCCAGTGTTACACGGTGTGGTCACTCAGCACTCCTCAGCCAGTGTTACACGGTGTGATCACTCAGCACTCCTCAGCCAGTGTTACACGGTGTGATCACTCAGCACTCCTCAGCCAGTGTTACACGGTGTGGTCACTCAGCACTCCTCAGCCAGTGTTACACGGTGTGGTCACTCAGCACTCCTCGACCAGTGTTACACGGTGTGGTCACTCAGCACTCCTCAGCCAATGTTACACGGTGTGGTTACTCGACACTCCTCAGCCAGTGTTACACGGTGTGATCACTCAGCACTCCTCAGCCAGTGTTACACGGTGTGGTCACTCAGCACTCCTCAGCCAGTGTTACACGGTGTGGTCACTCAGCACTCCTCGACCAGTGTTACACGGTGTGGTCACTCAGCACTCCTCAGCCAATGTTACACGGTGTGGTTACTCGACACTCCTCAGCCAGTGTTACACGGTGTGGTCACTCAGCACTCCTCAGTCAGTGTTACACGGTGTGGTCACTCAGCACTTCTCAGCCAGTGTTACACGGTGTGGTCACTCAGCACTCCTCAGCCAGTGTTACACGGTGTGGTCACTCAGCACTCCTCAGCCAGTGTTACACGGTGTGGTCACTCAGCACTCCTCAGCCAGTGTTACACGGTGTGGTCACTCAGCACTCCTCAGCCAGTGTTACACGGCGTGGTCACTCAGCACTCCTCAGCCAGTGTTACACGGTGTGGTCACTCAGCACTCCTCAGCCAGTGTTACACGGTGTGGTCACTCAGCACTCCTCAGCCAGTGTTACACGGTGTGGTCACTCGGCACTCCACAGCCAGTGTTACACGGTGTGGTCACTCAGCACTCCTCAGCCAGTGTTACACGGTGTGGTCACTCAGCACTCCTCAGCCAGTGTTACACGGTGTGGTCACTCAGCACTCCTCAGCCAGTGTTACACGGTGTGGTCACTCGGCACTCCACAGCCAGTGTTACACGGTGTGGTCACTCAGCACTCCTCAGCCAGTGTTACACGGTGTGGTCACTCGGCACTCCTCAGCCAGTGTTACACGGTGTGGTCACTCAGCACTCCTCAGCCAGTGTTACACCATGGGAATGGTGGGTTACTATTTCTGCTGAGGCTACTGTTTCTTCTGAGAAAACACGTGATGAATGTTATAGAACATTCTGTTATAAGGCATTCTGGCGATGAACAGCAGATGAACGGATTAGTCTGTGGAAAACGATGGACAGTTCTGCAATGACGTTCGACTCTGAGACGATCGTGAAGAGCCTGGCGGTAAAACTTTATGGCAGCACGAGAAACTGGAAGTTTTAAGAAGCTTTCCGTTAATGTCTGAGAGCACAAGTTGCGCAGTCCTCTACATATATTATGAAGTGATATTTGATTTGTTAGGTGGGGGTGGAGACCCCTGCGGACCAGAGAAGACCTCGGTCAGATGACCGAAAGCTTCGCTCAGCGGGTCGTTATGTATGTATGTCGTCACCCGCTTCAGGAGGGATCTCTTGGCGAAGAAAGTTCGCCCTCTCCTCTCAGACGCAAAGGTTTATACCTACTTAAACACTAGAGTCTCTCGGACTCTAGGATGTCCATCATCAGTCCACATTAGTCCACTTTCGCCAGTATAACAGGTATGAGACCTGACTCGCAGGCTCTCCTCAATCTTTCATACCTAGGTGGAAGGACCAAGAGGTCTTCATGAAAGAGATGTTGATGATCTCGTAATTGTACAAGTTTAATGTACTCATCGTTCCTCAGGAGACTCTTCCCCGTAAGAGACAGGATGGTTATGGGACACGATGATGTGCCTTGGCTGTGCCGGTCTCAGGAATTACACGAACGATATCTTGAAACCTTCGCCTTAATTAGTTACCATTTTGTACTAGGCACATGTCGATTAGACACTAGGCCCGTGTGTGTGTGTGTGCACTCACCTAATTGTGGTTGCAGGGGTCGAGACTCAGCTCCTGGCCCTGCCTCTTCACCGACCGCTACTAGGTCCTCTCTCCCCTGCTCCATGAGCTTTATCATACCTTGTCTTAAAACTATGTATAGTTCCTGCCTCCACTACATCACTTGACAGACTATTCCACTTCCTAACTACTCTATGACTGAAGAAACACTTCCTAACATCCCTTTGACTCATCTGAGTCTTCAGCTTCCAATTGTGGCCCCTTGTTTCTGTGCCCCATCTCTGGAACGTCCTGTCTCTGTCCCACATCCTGTCTCTTCCACACAGTATTTTGTATGTCGTTCTCATGTCTTCCCTGACCCTCCTGTCCTCCAGTGTTGTCAGACCAATTTCCCTTAACCTTTTTTCATAGGACATTCCCCATAGCTCTGGAACTAGCCTTGTTGCAAACCTTTGCAAGTAGTGTCATCTGGAACATGATTTTGTAGAAGTTAGAAATTGTAGAAATATAATTCAAACTTCATTTAAAACCATAAACAAATTTAATTAACAGTTTTTACAATTGGAATTGTCATATTTAAGCGGGACTGGCAGGAATCTATACACTAATAACTTAACACAAACAGTCAGCAAAATATGACTAAGAGAACTCGATATTTTTTCCAGTATATTAAAACATGCCATAAATTAGGACAAAATTTATTTATGAAGCGATTCTTTCAAAATGGAAAAAAGCAACATAGAAACAACCCTTTTCAATTAAAAAAAAACAAGTTTTAACATTTCGAAAAGCCACGGAAAAATCATCAGACACAGTTAATAAATCCACACCGAAGTAAGACATCCTGGCACCAGACGTTCCCCGAAGTACCTGATCTCTGTTTTCTGTAGCCTACTGATCATCCCTCCTCCCTTCTGCCATCCAATACCCTCGCTTCCTCCCTACCCTGCAGCGCTGTATAGCCCTTGTGGCTTAGCGCTTCTTTTTTATTATAATAATAATAATGATAGGTGAACACCTCTACTCCAAGGAAACTTCAACTCGGTACGCTTTTCCACCGCGAGTAAATGACCCGGTGTTAACGACAATATTCAGACAAAGATACTTATGTACGGTATAGGGCATTTATTAAAGAAAGCCTGACGACACTAGTAACTTCTTCAGTCCTAGTTAAGTCCTGGGAAGCCCATTGTGGCGAATCTTATTCTTGAATAAATGATCTAAACTTAACATGTCTTTACCACAAGCTTTTCCACACAACAAAAGTCGCCACAGATCTTTACGTCACCTCCGTTTGCTACATACAGTTATCTCTCATTCGTATGAATGGGTCTTTGTTTAAGGAGCGGGGGTTACCCCCCCCCTCATCTTCCATAGGTCAAACCTGAATGCTTGCCATTCCCTACACTCTGCATGACCTCTATGGGCTTGGCCCTTTCGCTGAATGTAATTGGAGTAGGGCTGTAGAGGAAGAGAAAGGTTTCGGGAAGGGTGGGAGAAGTGTAAACAAAGTGTTTATATTGAAGCAAGTGAGTGAACAATACTTATACAAAGGTAAGAAACTTTTTATTGCGTTTATTGATTTAGAAAGGGCGTATAATAAAGTGGATAGAGAAACTGTGGCTATGTCGCAAATGTATGGAATAGGTCGTAGGTAACTTAAAGCAGTCAAGAGCTTTAATCAAGAAAGCGAGGCGCAGGTTAGGGTATGTGGGGCAGTAAGAGATTATTTTCCACTGAAAGTAAGTGTCAGACAGGGATGCGTGATGTCACCATGGTTATTTAACATATTTATAGATGGGGTTGTAAAAGAAGCGAACACTAGGGTGTTAGGGAGAGGTGTGTAACTGAAAGATAGTGAATCTGGTACTGAGTGAGAGTTGACACAGTTGCTTTTTTTGTTGTTGTTGTCAGTGACTCGGTTCTGGGAGATTTGGAAGAGAAGTTGCAAAGGTTGGTAAACGAACTTGGGAAGGAATGTGAAAGAACGAAATTAAAAACAAACATGGCAAAGAGCAAAAAAAAAAAATGGGAAATGAGAGATGAGATATTAGATTGGAAGGAATGCAGAAGTAAATGTGTTTAGATAGTTGGTAGTGGCCTTGTCGGCATAAGGTTCTATGAGAGATGAAGTGAGCCATAGAATTGACTAAGGGGAAAAATACTGAGTGGTGTATTTGAGGTATCCGTGGAGACAAAGAACTTTATATATGGATACAAAAAAGGAACTGTACTAGAGTATAATGGGTGTGAAGCATGGGTTTTGAATGTTACAGTAGTGATGTTGTGTTTGTGGTGTGAATATTATACAAAGAATTATGAGTTTGCAGTTTAGGTGGGGTAGAGTTACCAAAAGTATTTTTCAAAGAGCTGGAGAAAGGGGTTGTTGATGTGGATTGGTATCCAGAGAGGATGGAGCAAAATAGGATGACTAGGAAGCTGATAAATCTGAGGCGGAAGGAAGGCGGGGTAGGGGTCGTCCTAGGGAAGGTTGGAGAGAAAGAGAGAGAGAGAGGGGAAGGGGAGTAGAGGCTTGGACATCCAACAGGCTTGTGTGAGAGTTTTTCGTTTTTACAGGAGTGGAGGCAAGTTGTTTTTATGATTTGACGTGCTGTTGGAGTGTGAGAACTGTAGCATTTCTGAAGGAATTCAGGGAAACTGGTTAGCCGGACTTGAGTAGAAAGTACAGTGCCAGTACTCTGGAAGGGTAGAGATGCAGCGGATTGGAGGGTCATCTAAAATGTCATGTCGGCACCTTTCTGGCATATATATATATATATATATATATATATATATATATATATATATATATATATATATATAATATATATATATATATATATATATATATATATATATATATATATATATATATATATAGAGAGAGAGAGAGAGAGAGAGAGAGAGAGAGAGGATTGGTGGAGAGGTTGTGGAGCAGGTGGTTGCATGATGGAGAGGGTAGGTGAGGAAGGTGAGGGTAGAGGCCAGGTGGACAAGACTGTGCCCTGGCTGATCTTGCATGATTGACCCAGACACAGTGTAGTACCCTACATGATGTATCCTCACCTCCATAGTCCCCAACCTTGCCTACGTCTGTACGTCTGTCGGGTGTGTCTCTCCCAGAAGGGTGACACTCTCCTGGTTGCGTGAACCCTACCATACCTATTCTTAAAACTAAGTATTGATCACGCCTCTACCACTTCGCTGTCTACGTCGTTTAGCTTCGTGACTATTCTAAGGCTTAAGAAGTTTTTTAACATACCTATTACACATCTGTGTTTTAAACTCACAGGTGTGACCACGTGTACCTGAGACCCGCCTCTCAAACAACTGCACTCTGTTCATCCCCCCCCCCCCAGTGTAAAGTGTCGTGAATGCCTCTTCGTTAAGGTTCCTGAAAGTTACCACAATAACCTTAATGTTTGTTGCAGCGGTTATCTGGTTAATGTATGCCTCAAGTGAAATGCTCGTAACTATGCTCACTCTGAGGTCCTTCTCTTTCAGGGAAATTTTAAGCTTTTGTTCTCTGGGTCCGTACTCTCTTTCCGATCGTCTTTGCCCTTCCTCGGTTTTCATAACTCTGCATTTGCTGGGGTTAAATTCTAATAGCTGTTGTCGGACCAATCCTGCGGGTTAACCAGATCTATTTGTCGTCTTTCCTGGCTTGTTTCTGTGTATGTACTCGCCTGTATGTGATTGAAGGAGTCGATTCACAGCTCCTGGCCCCGCCTCTTCGCTGATCATTACTACATCCACTTTCTCCTGGCTTCAAGAGACTTATCGTATCTCCTCTTAAAGCTCTGTATGGTTCCTGCCACTACCACATCACTCTCCAGATCATTTCATTTCCTGCAACTCTGAAGTTGAAGAAATACTTCCTAACATCAATGTGGCTCATCTGAGTTTTCAACTTCCAGTTGTACCCTCATTCACCTGTTTCCCATCTCTGAAACATTCTGTTTCTATTCACCTTACCAATTCCTCTCAGTATTTTGCACGTCGTTACATCCCCTTGTCCTCCTGTTCTCCAATGTCGTCAGGACAAGCTTCTTTAACTTCTCCTCATACAACATACCCCGTAGCTCCGGGACTAGTCTTTTGCAAACCTCTTCGCTTTTTCCAGTTCCATGGTATGCTTGACCAGGTGTGGGTTCCATACTGGTGCTGCGTACTCCAATATGGGTTTGACGTACATGGTTTACAGTGTTGTGAATGACTCCTTATTTAGATGTCGAAAAGTTATTCTTAGATTTCCCAGACGCGCATTTGCTCCAGCAATTATTGGTTGATGTCCGCCTTTGGGAATGTGTTCGGTATGATGCTCACCCCAAGGTCTTTCTCGAGTGAGGTTAGCAGCCTTTACCTCCGAGCCTGTACCCCGTCTGCGATCTTCTTTGCCCTTCCCTAACTTTCATAACTTTGCACTTGGTGGGGGCTGAACTCCAGGATCCATTTGTAGCTATTCCTGGTCCTCGTTCGCTCGTTTTCTCTTCATTAGTTTCACTTTGTCTGTGAACAAACGCACCTCTGACTCTATCCCTTCTGGCATGTCATTTACATATACAAGAAACAGCACAGGCACTATGACTGATCCTTGTGGAACCCCACTCGTCACTTGCACACGTTGTGGCACCTCGTCACGGACTATCGCTCGTTATTTCCTTCCTGTCAGGTATACCTTGGTCTATTATAGTGCTTTTCCTGTTATTCCTGCCTAATTCTCTAGCTTTTGTACGTATGTGTGTGTGCGTGTGTGTGTGTGTGTGTGTGTGTGTGTGTGTGTGTGTGTGTGTGTGTGTGTGTGTGTGTGTGTGTGTGTGTGTGTGTGTGTGTTGTGTGTGTGCGTGTGTGTATGTGTGTGTGTGTGTGTTGTGTGTGTGTGTGTGTGTGTGTGTGTGTGTGTTTGTTTGGGTTTGGGGAAGGGGGGGGGGGAGGACGTTACAGGCGAGGCAGGTGTAAAAGGCATTACCTGTGTGGTGGTGGCCATACCATCAGTCTGGGTGGCTTTGTGGAGCGTTGGCTCACTGTTGATGTCCTTCCCCTCTCCCACTCCACCCCTCTCCGCTCTCTTCTATCCCTTCCCCCCTCCTCTACTACCCCGTCCCTCTCCTAACCCTCCCCTCTCCCCTGCCAGCCCTCTCCTCTCCCCCAGGCGAGCAACAACAACGCGGAATCTACATTAAATGGTACAGAAAATTCAATTCCCATGCTTCTCGCTCTATTTTCGCACGTTCGTTGAAAAAGTATGTGTTAACCTCATAAAAACTGAGACAGAAAAGGAAAAACGCTACGATTGTTTACACCCGTTGCCCCCTTTTTTTCCAGTCCGTCCTGTTAACCACAGGCATCACGGCACTGTTGTAAAAACAGTCAAATGGGGGGCTGTTGACGGTGTCTTAGACAGTTGAAATATGACATAGTTACATAGTGTGGCTGCTTGTTGTCTGTTCCCGCTGCAGGATTGTCTTTTTTTCATGTTTTTTTTATATTTATAGTTTTTCCTTCGTAACTCAACCTAACCTAACTTAACCTAACCTAATCTAACCTAATCTAACCTGACCTAACCTAACGTAACCTAACTTAACCTAACCTGACCTAACCTAACCTGACCTAACCTAACCTAACCTAACCTAACCTAACCTGAACTAACCTAACCGAACCTAACCTAACCTGAACTAACCTAACTTAACCTAACCTAACCTGACCTGGCCTAACCTAACCTAACCTAACCTAACCTAACCTGACCTGACCTAACCTAACCTAACCTAACCTGACCTAACCTAACCTAACCTGACCTGACCTAACCTAACCTAACCTGACCTGACCTAACCTAACCTAACCTAACCTGACCTGACCTGACCTAACCTAACCTGATCTAACCTAACCTAACCTAACCTAACCTAACCTAACCTGACCTAACCTAACCTAACCTAACCTAACCTAACCTGACCTGACCTGACCTAACCTAACCTGACCTAACCTAACCTAACCTGACCTAACCTAACCTAACCTGACCTAACCTAACCTAACCTAACCTAACCTAACCTAACCTGACCTGACCTGACCTAACCTAACCTGACCTAACCTAACCTAACCTGACCTAACCTAACCTAACCTAACCTAACCTAACCTAACCTAACCTAACCAAACCTAACCTAACCTAACCTAACCTAACCTAACCTAACCTAACCTAACCAACCACCTAACCTAACCTAACCTAACCAAACCTAACCTAACCTAACCTAACCTAACCTAACCTAACCAAACCTAACCTAACCTAACCTAACCTAAAACCTAACCTAACCTAACCTAACCTAATCTAACCTAACCTAACCTAACCTAACCTAACCTAACCTAACCTAACCTAACCTAACCTAACCTAACCTAACCTAACCTAACCTAACCTAACCTAACCTAACCTAACCAACCAACCTAACCTAACCTAACCAAACCTAACCTAACCTAACCTAACCTAACCTAACCTAACCTAACCTAACCTGACCTAACCTAACCTAACCTATCACGGAACGGGTGGGACTTGAACCTATGGTAGGTAAGACCTAAAACTCAGGGGCCAATTTGTATCACCTGAGTGGCTAACGCATCGACCTGTGAGTTTCACGACTCCTTTTGCCTTGGTTTCAAACCTTCACTCGTCCCTTGACTTCTTTGCAGTCATGTTCTAACCTCACCTCAACTACACTAACCCAACCCAATTTAGAAATGGGCTGCAAATCTCCCTATGTGAAAATGTGACAGAAAAAAGGAGGACGGGGCTCTGGTGGCCTGGTGGTTAACGCTCTCGCTTCACACGGTGAGGGCCTGGGTTCGATTCCCAGCCAGAGTAGAAACATTGGACGTGTTTCTTTCCACCTGTTGTCTATGTTCCCCATCAGTAAAATGGGTACCTGGGTGTTAGTCGACTGGTGTGGGTCGCATCCTGGGACACTGACCTAAGGAGGCCTGGTCACAGACCGGGCCGCGGGGGCGTTGACCCCCGGAACTCTCTCCAGGTAAACGGGTTGCCCTTTTAGCTAGTATCAAGTAGGTAGGAATCAAGGAGTTGGTCGACTGTTGTGGAATAGCAGGTAGGAAACCGGCATTCAGTCAATGTTGCTTTTCACTGTGTCTTAGGCGATTGACTGGCAAGGGTATATATGCCATATGCCGATATCTTTTTTACGAACGCGAAATAAACAAGATGCATTTCTGTGGATCAGCGATTCAAAAAAGGTATCCCCCATATCCCTTACATCCGGCCCTTTTCTTTCGCAATGCACGCGAAATGAATAAGACAGAAAAGTCATGAAAGTCTAATGCGTAATAAATAAATAATTATATACGCATGTGTGTGGGTATGTATGTTTATGTATGCATGTATATATATAGATTTTATGCGTATGTGTGTTTATGCGCTGCCACATGCACGCTTTTGTGCATATGCCTATTTATGTATAGATATACTTGTTGGTATACGTACATGTTCATATGTATACATGATCTCTTCAGCTGGAATGAACAAGGTATGAGTTACATGTCATCATGAATAACCTGCACCTGACCTCCCATGATGTCACCACGAACGGATACCACTTTACATTGATTGATTTGACCCTGACAGGTCTGACTTTCATTGTCCTCACTATACCCAGCGATGACTTTATTGCCCAGCATTTTGCAGAAGTGACTTTTGACTCGCGAGTTATCCTGTTAAAATTAACGTCCCACAGATAAAGTTTGAAGGTGATGCAGTATGGCTGGTGTCACCAATGCATCTCTCTACATAATAATTATATTTACATGCCTATTTTAGCTACAGTAACGTACATGACCGAATACAGTACCAGTTGTGGCTACAGTCACGTACATAACAGAACGCAATACCAGTTTTAGCTAAAGTAACGTACATGACAGAATACAATACCAGTTCTGGCTAGACAGATGCATGGCAACGTAATACTACACTAACGTAGCTACACTAACGTACATGACACGACATAATGATGTCTGTGTTGCTTGTTCTAACATATGTTTTTTTCTGTTTGTGTACATCCTTAAACTTCCAATTTGTTACGCATATTTGTTTTCCTGTCATTGACTCTCACCGGAGAATATACACACCATTGTCAACATTGTCATCTGGTTCGGTTTTAACTACTAATCTGTTGATTGTGTTGATTGTATCCGTAAAGTATATTAAAGTCCACTCGATGACAAATATATCATATTCTTTTATCTTTTTAATTTAAAGTAGCATTTGTTATATTTTTCTTTTGTTCAAATTTGTATTTTGTAAATATGTTTTCAGGCTACGGAATGACACTGCGAAATAATCCAATGTGAGTAATCTAGAGATTTAAAAGATTACTGATAGAGAGAGTGGTAGGAAAGAAAATACTCAGTTTAAGTGAGACATTTCAAATTATTTTTGGTTCTTTTCTTCTAGGTTATGGGTCGTATAACCTGGGATGGCAGTCGCGATAAACTCTCGGGATCATCGACGATACAAATTTCTTTTTTTGTACTCGTTGTCCAAGAGAAATAGTGAATGTATGCGCTCGAGTGCTGGTCTTTTCTACACACTGCTGTCATAAACATTACCGTCCAACCGGCTGATCAGAACATCTATGAACGCCAAACATCCTTCCCATAGAAGGTTGAAAATGAGAGAAAAATATTAAAAGCGAAGCCCTTTTAGCCACATTGAAATGTCATGCGCATTTTGATTTGCTCCTGAAGTATATTACAGTTCGATTTCGATGCAATGGATACATTAATTTACTATGAATAGGGCTTAAAGGATTTCCTATGGCTAAACTGTAGGTTGACTTGCAAAATAAAACCACCTCAAAACTACGTATTCAAACGTAATGGACTGATTACATCGTCTTCACATCGCTTCTGCTTCTTCCAACTTTTCTGTACCCGGCTGAAGAAGCCTACTGTGTTGGCGAAGCGTTTCGAAATAAAGGCACCTAACACTTGCGTTTATGTCTTACCTAACAAAATAAAACCGCTAACTGCAAAGACCTTATATCGACACATCTCACTGATTAGATCAGTTTACCTACTGATGTCGTTAAACCTAGGTTCGATTTGGCAAGACTCGTTCTGATAGCTTATAGTTTCTTCAGTAGGAGCCTTAATAATGACCGTATTAATAACAAGTTTCCCAATTAACAAGTCTAAACTGTTCAAGTGTTCATTGAAGTTCTGCATGAACCATACATTTGTAATCACAGAAATGGATTTACAGTCGCCTCGTTCGGCGAAGCGATCATTGCTTTTATAAACCAAGTTCGCAGGGCATCATATTAATAGCATACAACACCAACTAACTGATAAATAAAACGTGTGCAACACGTAGGTAAGCGTATTGCAATTTACTTAATTGTTGCACATGTCTCTTACTCATCATTGCAAAGGTTGCCTGAGGACTACTACAAGTACGTTTTTTTTTATTATTCCCGCTGCTGCTGCCTGCTGCTCCTCGTCGCTCAAAAGCAAACAGAGGTTCTGGCTCCCCGTTAAATCAGTGGACGTAAATACCCAACCGGCCATTGTAGCGAAGCCGGACACCCCCCTCAGCGGGAATTATAGGCCCTGTAGCCCCGTCAGGCCGTCTGTCCATTTAGCTTTATCGGAAAGTAACTGGTTAACCGATGACCACCGCCGCTCCTCTCTTGTTGCATTGATCAAGACCTTCCCATAAAGAAGATTGATAGAACGAGGGAGGGGACGAGATGGAGAGGGAACGGTGCAAGAGAGGGGAAAGTGTGGATGGTGAGAGAGGGGAGAGAGAGAGAGAGGAAACGGTGGGAGTGAGGACGGAGAGAAACGATGTGAGAAAGTGTGGAGGATAAGAGATTTGGAAGAGGGATCGGCGAGACTGGAGAAGAGATGAGACGGTGAGAAAGAGGAGACGGCGAAATAGAGAGACAGATAGATAGATACGTAGATAAATAGATAGATAGATAGATAGATAGATAGATAGATAGATAGTTAGAGATAGAGATAGAGAGAGAGAGAGAGAGAGAGACAGAGAGAGAGAGAGAGAGAGAGAGAGAGAGAGAGAGAGAGAGAGAGAGAGAGAGAGAGAGAGAGAGAGAGAGAAGGAAGAGGGGACGGAACATATTTTCATTTATTCATTTATCAAAATTTAATACACTCGAAGTGCGTAGCTACGCTATACGAGTTTCATTTTGGGAGCGCAAGCATTCTATATTTATCCCATCTGTTAAATTCCATCACATAGCATGGGGCTCCACTCAGTAAGCAGAACAGTGTGTCACCACGATTATTATTATTATTATAATCAAAAAGAAGCTCTAAGCCACAAGGGCTATACAGCGCTGCAGGGTAGGGAAGGAAGCGAGGGTATGTGTCACCACGAGAGCAGCAGCTACGGTAACTCACAGAGTTCCGTTCCATCAGAGCTGCAGACGATACTGTGGACCAGAAGAGAAAGGAGAACAAGATGGAATAACCAGTCTGCACTCGTGAAGCTGCTGGAGCGCCCAGCTTTGAGGGATACCTGCAGTATTCCTGGGGAGAGGGGTGTCATATGGGATTCAATCACGGATTCGGGAATAAACACACTCGTTGGATAGCTCGGTAACTTATAATGACGTTAAAATGAGGAGCGCCATAGCCTGACCTGTCTCCTTCCTAAAGTCTCGTCTTGAACTCCCCTGCACAGTGCCTGGAGGGCATTCAAAGAGGTCATGGCGTCATGCTGGGTCAGCAGCGAGTCACATAACGGTCAGTGATATAACAGTCAGTGATTCACGCAGGGAGGCGGTGAATCAGTAACGGTTACTATGAGTACAGTAGTACACAGTACTAACATGCTAGGGATAACTACACAAGTATATCACATAGAAAATCAGTAACACTACTGACAGGGAATGTTCCGGGCGTCATCGCCCCCTCTACTCGGTCCATGACCAGTCCACAGCCATTAGTTTTTGTCATGCCACCAGTAGTTATGCGGTGTCGAGGCTGTGTGTACTCACCCTTCAAAAATATGAAAAAAAACTATAAAAATACTAAAAATGCAAAATCAATGCAAAACCACTACAAAAAATACCTTAATAACACTACAAAAATATGCAAAAAAATCACTACAAAAACAGTACAATAGCACTGGAAAAATCGCTATATTCTCACCTACATGTGGTTGCAAGGGTCCAATCACAGCTCCTGGCCCCGGAATATTCGATTGTGTGTGTGTGTGTGTGTGTGTGTGTGTGTGTGTGTGTGTGTGTGTGTGTGTGTGTGTGTGTAACTAACTTGTGCATATCGAACAGATTTTTCTTATTTACTAAACCTAATAAATTAAGTTTTTACCTACTTGTCGTATGCAATATCGGTATTTCCCGGGAATTTAATAAAACCTCAAACGCATGAAATATGTTATTTAGCATTTTGGCGATCACTGGTAACACAATTACCGATTTTATTATGGTAATACGATAGTCATGGTGTTAATAGATGCAGAGTTTTCCAGACTCCCGTTCATATTCTCGTGGAAAAAAAAATCTTGTGCCAGATAGCATCATATTGCTATTGTTTTTTTTTTATTTGATGCTTATGTGTTACTTATTATTCCTTTTTTTATTGACTTTTAGCATAAATCATTATGGTTCCCCGTGTTTTTTGACTACGCGGATTTAAGGACCCATAGAAATAATCCCGAGACTACACTTGTCATTTTCTGTTCACATCAGTGGCTGAAAATGTGTAAATATTTGTGGCAACACTCGAGACAATTATTTGAGACGTCTCGCCACATAAGGCTTTTTCAATCATAATCGAAAAAGTCATTGGAAATGGGGGGAAAAAAGTAAACGAAGAGAAGTGAGAACTGTACACCGCAGTCACACCCTCTCTTCTGTTGCAATAAATGTGCAAACACACACACACACACACATACAACAATGTCTCTTTCAATAACCGTCTTGATTGTGCATATGTCTTTTATATCCCCCAGTCTGTCAGTAACAACATTCCGGAACTTGGGTAAACTCTTGCCTCTATGCAGAGATTTACGATAAAAAGCCAAGTCAATACCGTCCCTCTTATAGTAGAAGCAAATAGAAGTTTGGTAACCTACCATCTTCCTCCCGGTCTACTAAATACTTAATGCTGGGAACTGGATCAGTAAAAATATTCCAGATACCTTAAAATCCCTGTCCTTCTTTCCATACCTCAAAAAACGACATCAGTACATCTGTACCATGATATGGAGGTCTGAGAACGAAAGGCACAATACCGTGACTGGAACACAATACCAATAGCCTACACATAGGAGAGAGAGAAGGTGATGATGACGACGTTTCGCTCCGACTTGGACCATTTACACGTCACACTGACGTTTCGGTCCAAGTCGGACTGAGTCGTCGTATGTGCAGGTTATTTGTGTATGAGGTTTCACCCACGGCATGATATACTGCTTTCAAAGTCAATGTGAAGGCTGGAGGGATCGGAGCGAGTGTGAGAGAAAACACATTAGCAGGAGCCTTATTATCTAGGCCAGCACAATTAGGTAATAAAAAAAGAAAGCTAGATGAACACAATTAGGAAAGCAAACACAGGCGAGGACAGCGAGGTGAGGATATAGATGCAGTACATTGGCCATCACTTGTATCCGGCAGCTATTATTCCCGACGTGAAGAGAGGCTTTTCCAATATTCATCCCGACCATCGCTTGGAGGGCACCTCACGCTAGGAAATGAAATTCATAACGGTGCAAATAACTCACTGGAAAAATATATATATATATATATATATATATATATATGGAACCAAGCTACACTTCCAGTCAGACTAGGAGGCATTGGTGTCCGCAAGTCATCACAGATTGCGTTACCTGCTTTTCTGTCCTCGTGTATTGCATCCAGAGAGCTTGTAGCAGCGATTCTCCCTGAACATCTTAGGGACAAGATAGGAGTCCAGGACCAAAAATTCATTGACGGAGCAATGATCTGGGATAATCTAACGGGCTCTGGAGCCAGACCTGCTCCCCCCAACAATTACAAACAATCGCACTGGGATGGTCCAATAGTGGAAAATATTGCCTCAACAATGCTTCAGAGTGTGTCAGGGAAGGATAGAGCCCGCCTCCTGGCAGTGAGAGCCCCTCATGCTGGGGACTTTCTGTTGGCTGTTCCCAACTCCAGCCTTGGCACACGTCTCGACCCACAGACCATCCGCATCGGTGTTGCCCTTCGACTTGCCGCCCCTATTCTCGCCGAACACAGGTGTATTTGTGGGAGTGAAGCAGCAGACCGATTCGGGTACCATGGTCTTGTGTGCCGTAAATCCGAGGGAAAGATTACAAGACATGAGGAGGTTAATAACATTATCAAGAGGAGCCTCACAACAGCTGGATGCCCAGCAGTAAGGGAGCCACCCCAACTATGCAGATCTGATGGCAGCCAGAAGCGTCCAGATGGTATCACCCTTCAAGCCTGGACAGATGGGAAGCAGGTGGTGTGGGACTATACATGTGCATCTACCTTGGCTGATACCTATCTCCAATACACCAGGGAGGAAGGAGGGGCAGCTGCCAGCTTCAGGGAGTCCCAAAAGTCTAGAAAATATGGAGAACTTGCCCATCATTATATGTTTGTTCCCATAGGCTCAGAGACCCTTGGCTCATGGGGAAAGAGTGCATCTAAATTCCTTAAGGAGCTGGGAAAAAGACTCATCAGGGTAACTAGGGATCCCAGGGCAGCTAGTTTTCTGTTCCAGCGGCTCAGTGCGGCTGTTCAAAGGGGTAATGCCTGCTGTATTTTGGGCACACGCCCCAGCTCTGAGGAGCTGGATGAGATTTTCGCCTTATAATCGGTGATACACACGTAACAACATGTACCGTATATGCCACCTTTATATCAACAATGTATCTCTTAAATATATGTATGTATATATATATATATATATATATATATATATATATATATATATATATATATATATATATGCAAAACAACCACTCTGAAAGAATAGAGAAATTCCAAGCGCTTTCGTGACTACTCACATTATCAAGGAACTATGAAAGTAAAGCATCCAAGGAAGCTATATAAGGGGTCTGGCCAGCACCTCACTATCAGATCCCACAACGGTTAAACACCTGACGCGCGCCGACCCAACTTGGATAGGATCTTTGCACAACTCACCCCACAAACTATTCTACCCAAGAAAATTTAAAAATTATTTGTCCACTGTATTATTAAATTCTTCCCAAATTCTATTAATTATAAATGGATCTAATTTATATAAACCAAAGGAAATATTCATATTATTGTCAAAACTGCTTTTTATGAAACAAGATTCAATTATATTCCTGTCGACCATGGACTTGCTTGATACTACTTTCTCAACTTATTGAAAATCAATTGGATGGTTAAAATCTCTTACATGAATAAATAGAGCATTGGAATCTTGTCCAGTTCTAATGCTATATTTATGTTGTTTTAATCTTAGTTCGAGATTTTTACCAGTTTGACCGTAATAAACTTTATCTTACATTTGCGATAAAGTTTATTACGGTCAAACTGGTAAAAATCTCGAACTAAGATTAAAACAACATAAATATAGCATTAGAACTGGACAAGATTCCAATGCTCTATTTATTCATGTAAGAGATTTTAACCATCCAATTGATTTTCAATAAGTTGAGAAAGTAGTATCAAGCAAGTCCATGGTCGACAGGAATATAATTGAATCTTGTTTCATAAAAAGCAGTTTTGACAATAATATGAATATTTCCTTTGGTTTATATAAATTAGATCCATTTATAATTAATAGAATTTCGGAAGAATTTAATAATACAGTGGACAAATAATTTTTAAATTTTCTTGGGTAGAATAGTTTGTGGGTGAGTTGTGCAAAGGACCTATCCAAGTTGGGTCGGCGCGCGTCACGTGTTTAACCGTTGTGGGATCTGATAGTGAGGTGCTGGCCAGACCCCTTATATAGCTTCCTTGGATGCTTTACTTTCATAGTTCCTTGATAATGTGAGTAGTCACGAAAGCGCTTGGAATTTCTCTATTCTTTCAGAGTGGTTGTTTTGCATATTCTGAAATCACCTGTTTACTGTGATCTTAGTGCATATATATATATATATATATATATATATATATATATATATATATATATATATATATTATATATATATATATATATATATATATATATATATATATATATATATATATATATATGTATATATATATGTCATTGAAGCTCATGTGGTATATTAAAGGTAGAATGTATGGAAAGTGTACGATGAAATTCTGTGCTGCCAATATAAGGAACGTCTCTGTATCTACCGTGTTTCCATTAAAATTACTATTATTATTGCAATTACTATTATTATTATTAATTGTACTTCCTAGTTCACGTACCACCTCCGTCTGTAGGTTCAAGTAACACCTCCACCACCAGCCTTTGTTCCAGGAAACACCTCCGGGAGCTACCGCTTTGGTAAATGCATCGAGGGATCGTAACCAGAGACTCGCTTCAATAACTGACCTTGGTACCGAATATTCCTATTATTATTAGTATTATTATTATTATTATTATTATTATTATTATTATTATTACCATAGTGAGGTAGCACCAAACTCGTTGTGGGGGTCATTCAGCGTCTGGGAAATCAGAAGCAATCAGATATGACCCAAGAAAGAGGAAGGCATAACTGCAATTCTTTTTGATCAAGAGCCCTTCGCCGGCATCAAGGCGCCTTCCTTGAAGAGCTCGGCATGAATACCTGCATTTAAAAAGGAGTTTATTTTCCCTCCTGCGAACGAACCTTTTATAAATGGGAATCACTTGACAAGCGCGAGTGATCAATACCATTCGGACGTAATCACTCGCGTTGCTGGATAACAAAAACAGAAAAAAAAATGCGAAAGTGCTGGCGAATTCGTGTGGCTTTCTTACTCTGCAGAGGAGGAGAGGAAGGTGTATGTGGGACAATTAGCGAATCAATCACCTTGCCTTAATTATCGTGCCCGTTAATGATCTCGTTAGGGAGTGGAAGAACTACGCAATTACGCTTTTGGTTGTGTAGGTTCGTAGTAATGGGTCGACTTTGTGCGCTGCGAGTTATTTATGGACCTCCTCGTTAGCTGAGTAAGAAGTGAAGAAGCTAAATTTTGGATTCTGAAGATTGCGCTCTCTCGCTCTCTCGTTCTCGAGCTCTCTCGCTTTCTCGCTCTCTTGTTCTCCAGCTCTCTCGCTCTCTGCACTTGGAACCTTCTCTGTGCCGACTGAAGAATTTCTTTGCTGAATGATTTGATGTTTTCCTCCCCTGAAAAGTCCTGAAGTATGGAGGACCAGCAACGCCTCTCTACCTTGGACACACAGGCAAGTAAACCAAAAAGGAAGCACAGCAGGTGGGGAAGGAAGGGTCCAGATTGTAAAAGTGGAAACTATGAAAGAATGAGAGAATTCGTGGACGCAGCACAAAGGGAAAGGAAATGCTTTTTAGAAAAATACAACTAATGGAGATGATGGAAAACCTAACTTGAAACAAAGCCATACCACGGGCAGTGCTTGAACTCACGGTTAGTGAGTCGTCAAACTCCAGACCGACGCGTTAGCCACTGGGTCAGCTGGCTACAGTAAGATGCATCCAACTAGGTATATTTATACACCATAGGAAAGTTAACGTAGGCGCCACTGTGACTACAAATGCAAGTATATAAATATACTTAGTTGGTATATTTATACACTTGGATGAATCTTATAGTAGCCAGCTGGCCCAGAGGCTAACGCGTCGGTCTGGGATTTTACGACTCACTAACCGGGAGTTCAAGCCCCACCCGTGGTATGGTTAGTTTGCAATCGTGTCATTACGATTTCGTGAGACCTAACTGGAAAGTTCAAGGAGGCAGAGAAGAAAATCATGCCCAAAAGAAGAATCAGTGGAAGGAGCAGAAAGAACTCATGGTTCATGCAAAGATATTGAGAAGCAAAAATTAGAAAATGCAAGAGAACAGTAAACATACAGAAAACTAAGGACATGAAGCAACCAAGAAACAAATAGTATAAGCAGATAAGAGACGAGAGAGAGAGAGAATAGAATTTTACTGCCAGTTTGTAAATGACGTAGCAACGATAGCTTCAATGAAACCCAATTTCCGTACTACCGCTACTACTACTACTACTACTACTACTACTACTACTACCACAACTACTATTCCTATCACATGTACTACTACTGCTGCTACATACCCTATATATACCCTCTGTGTCCCCGTATTGCTTGTAACGGCTTGATAAAGCTACTGGAGAGCAAAACGTTGCCACAGTAAAATATCACATTAGTTGCACTTGTGTCCTTGATCCAAACAACAAATGGAAACGAAACTGGTCCATAATTACATCACAAAAAAAAAAAAACAGTATTATAAGACGAGATAATTAAGAGTGAAGGAAGTGGAGTAAAGGTAACCAGGCATGCCAAGGAAGTCGAAGCGGAGCTAATAAGTAGAAGACAGGAAATACAACAGATCAAATAATACCTGACAGTAAGAAGTCGAAGAATAATTGTTAGATAAAAGGACACAAGTGCAACTAATGTGAAATTTTACTGTGGCAACGTTTCACTCTCCAGGAGCTTTGCCAAGCCGTTCCAGGACAAGAATAATTGTCCTGGAAAAAGCGTCAAACCAGCCAAGGGTGTCATGCGAGGCTACACACGGATGTGCTGGGAGGGAGAGTTAAGAGAAGCTGGTGCATCCTTGCTCACTGATGATGCCAAATTAATAGAGAATATAAGACTCTTAAATAATTAATAGAATATAATTAACAGATAATGTAAGACTAATATATTTAATATAATGAAAGAATCTAATATAATTTATAAATAGTTTAATTAATAGAGAATTTAATTAATTGAGAATTTAATTAATAGAGAATATAATTAAGAGAGAATTAATTAATAGAGACAATAAGAGATAAAGAGAAGGCTACAACAGTTCCTGGACAAAACTGCAGTTTTGTCCAGGTTATGACTCAACGATATTAGAAATGAAAGTATGGAACGTATAGCCGAAATTAAATCAAATGTAATCAATATGAATGTAACAGAGACTTGAAAGTTCTTGTTAGCAGCCACCTGACGACATGAGAGGTCTGTCGGTGTTAGCAATATGCATGTGATGAAAATGGTTTTGAAAAACCCATAAGTTGAAGAATGAGACACGTGTGCAACGTTTGGGAATATTTATTGAGGAAACGTTTCGCCAGCCCGTGGCTTCTTCAGTCCAATACAGAGAATGATAGAGGAAGATGAGGAGGATCATGAGGTGATCAGTCCCTCTGGGGAAGGTAAAGACTGAGACAATAATGAATCATATGGGAATCCGTATTAAGGAAACGTTTCGCCTCACAGTGGCTTCATCAGTCCAATACAACCCAGAAAGCGGTAAGCAGAGGAGGAGTTTGAGGTAATCAGTCTCTCAGCCTGGAATCGGTGTGTTCAGTCCATCACTCTCGTAGAAAGTACAGGAAATGGTCGGAGAAGTGGCTTATATACAGTAGTCAGGACGAAGACCTACTTGCATCATGGGATCTTGATACAAGGAATTCTTCAATAATTGTCCAACCTTCGGACAAGTACACTAGTGGATGGTTCCACTGTGATCCCGCCTCCTCCTACTTCGACTCACCTGACTACAGTATATAAGCCACTTCTCCGGCCGTATGCTGTACTTTCTACAGGAACGATGGACTGAACACATTGATTCCAGGCTGAGGGATTGATTACCTCCAACTTCTCCTCTCCTTTCCTTTTCTACTTTGTGTTGAACCGATGAAGCCAATATGTAACTTTGAACCTTCTTATAGACTGATAGTTCACTTAATCGTTATTTTAGATATTAATTTCTCCTTGACTGGTGGTGTACAGGTGACATGCAACCTGAATGCCCCTCGTATAGCCAATAAGCTTTAGATCCAATACACCAAGTCCCTAGGCTATGCTACAATGATACATAGGGAGTAAAAAGTGATTTATTCTATTCAGCTCAGTTTTGATCTCCATATTACATCACGGACTTAACTGAAAAACGTAGAAAGATTACAAGGTTAATTCCCGGTGTCGGGACTCGTTGTCAAAAATAGTTTCAGGGCGTTAAACTTGCGCTTGCTTAGAAAAAAAGGGCGTAGAGTGAGGTGGGATGTTAATGAAGTAAATGAATGCTGTTGATCTCTGCCCAAGAGACAACACGCAGCAGTAGATTCGAACACAATGGGTTTTGAAATTATGTAGGAAAGCCCGTTTTTTGTAACAGTACTAGTCAATGGAAATATCTTAGGCTAGGTACAATACTTGGGTGACTAGGGACGATATTGGGGTGGCTAGGAATGATACTGTGGTAGGTAGGGACGATACTGGGATGGCTAGGTACAATACTGGGGTGACTAGGGACGATACTGGGGTGGCTAGGGACGATACTAGGATGGCTGGAGACGATACCAAGGTAAATGAAAACCATAAGTCAGCTCTAATATAGTATTGCATGAAATGCATTTATCAAGTGGACGTAGAGAGACGCGTCCCAACTAAAGCTTTTCTGCAACATGCGCACTTGTCATCTCACTTGTCGGTAATGCCAAGTGAGATGACAAGGCTACAGTGTCGGCAATGACTCCAAGTAGCTATGAATTTGATTTGATATTGTCCAACACCCGAAATCAAATAGGAAACGAAGCACCGAGTAATTTTCTTCGACTCACTGCAACCATTATTAGTGTTGACAGGAAGACTAGTACACACTTGTGAAAAAAAGGGCTCCACCAGACCTCTCATTAGTAGGTAAGAAATAAAGTAGCACTAGGTCAATAGACATTTTATATTGGCTATTCAACTTCGACTCTTTCTGTTCGTATTTATTCTATTTATTCTAGCATTTTATTTGTACGTTCTTCGTGGAACGTGGATAAAGTTTTTCTTATTCACTGTTCCTTCCCTCACCATCCCGAAAATAAGATTTTTTTTTTTTTTTACCATTGAAACTCTATTATAACCATAGAGAGTATGATTTTTTTTCCTTTGCTGTTTCCCCACTAGCCTAACCTAACCTAACCTAACCTAACCTAACCTAACCTAACCTAATCTAACCTAACCTAACCTAATCTAACCTAACCTAACCTAACCTAATCTAACCTAACGTAGCCTAGCCTAACCTAACCTAGCCTAACCTAACCTAGCCTAACCTAACCTAACCTAACCTAACCGAACCTAGCCTAACCTAACCTAACCTAACCTAATCTAATCTAACCTAACCTAACCTAACCTAATCTAATCTAACCTAACCTAGCCTAACCTAACCTTGCCTAACCTAACCTAGCCTAACCTAACCTAACCTAGCCTAACCTAACCTAGCCTAACCTAACCTAACCTAACCTAACCTAACCTAACCTAGCCTAACCTAACCTAACCTAACCTAACCTAACCTAGCCTAACCTAGCCTAACCTAACCTAACCTAACCTAATCTAACCTAATCTAACCTAACCTAACCTAGCCTAACCTAACCTAGCCTAACCTAACCAAGCCTAACCTAATCTAACCTAGCCTAACCTAACCTTGCCTAACCTAACCTAACCTAACCTAACCTAACCTAGCCTAACCTAACCTAACCTAACCTAAACTAACCTAACCTAACCTAGCCTAACCTAACCTAACCTAACCTAACCATACCTAGCCTAACCTAACCTAACCTAGCCTAACCTAACCTAGCCTAACCTAACCTAACCTAACCTAACCTAACCTAACCTAGCCTAACCTAACCTAACGTAACCTAACCTAGCCTAACCTAACCTAACCTAACCTAACCTAACCTAGCCTAACCTAACCTAGCCTAACCTAACCTAACCTAACCTAATCTAACCTAACCTAACCTAGCCTAACCTAACCTAGCCTAACCTAACCTAGCCTAACCTAACCTAGCCTAACCTAGCCTAGCCTAACCTAACCTAACCTAGCTTAACCTAACCTAACCTAACCTAACCTAACCTAGCCTAAGTTAAGCTAACCTAACCTTACCTAACCTAGCCTAACCTAACCTAACCTAACCTAACCTAACCTAACCTAACCTAACCTAACGTAGCCTAACCTAACCTATTCTAACCTAACCTAACCTAGCCTAACCTAACCTAACCTAGCCTAACGTAACGTAACGTAACGTAACGTAACCTAACCTAACCTAACCTAACCTAGCCTAACCTAACCTAGCCTAACCTAACCTAGCCTAACCTAACCTAGCCTAACTTAACCTAACCTAGCCTAACCTAACCTAGCCTAACCTAGCCTAGCCTAACCTAACCTAGCCTAGCTTAACCTAACCTAACCTAACCTAACCTAACCTAACCTAGCCTAAGTTAAGCTAACCTAACCTAACCTATCCTAACCTAACCTAACCTAGCCTAACCTAACCTAACCTAGCCTAGTCTAACCTAACCTAACCTAGCCTAACCTAACCTAACCTAACCTAACCTAGCCTAAGCTAAGCTAACCTAACCTAACCTAACCTAACCTAGCCTAGCCTAACCTAACATAACCGAACCTAACCTAACCTAGCCTAAGCTAAGCTAAGCTAACCTAACCTAACCTAACCTAACCTAGCCTAACCTAACCTAACCTAACCTAACCTAACCTAACCTAACCTAGCTTAACCTAGCCTAAGCTAACCTAACCTAACCTAACCTAACCTAGCCTAACCTAACCTAACCTAACCTAACCTAGCCTAACCTAACCTAGCCTAACCTAACCTAACCTAACCTAACCTAGCCTAAGCTAACCTAACCTAACCTAACCTAACCTAACCTAACCTATCTTTGCACTTATCTCTCTCGCTTTGGGGTCGCCACTTTTCCTGTTATTTGTATAATAACGATCGTGTCATGGTTTCCAGGCTTCGTATTATATGAATCCACACATTTAGCTGCCCATTCAAAGGCTAGTTGTTGCCCATTCAAAGGCTAGTTGTTGCCCATTCAAAGGCTAGTTGTTGCCCATTCAAAGCCTAGTTGTTGCCCATTCATAGGCTAGTTGTTGCCCATTCAAAGGCTAGTTGTTGCCCATTCATAGGCTAGTTGTTGCCCATTCAAAGGCTAGTTGTTGCCCATTCAAAGGCTAGTTGTTGGCCATTCATGGCTAGTTTTGCCATTAAAAGGCTAGTTGTTGCCCATTCAAAGGCTAGTTGTTGCCCATTCATAGGCTAGTTGTTGCCCATTCAAAGGCTAGTTGTTGCCCATTCAAAGGCTAGTTGTTGCCCATTCATAGGCTAGTTGTTGCCCATTCAAAGGCTAGTTGTTGCCCATTCATAGGCTAGTTGTTGCCCATTCAAAGGCTAGTTGTTGCCCATTCAAAGGCTAGTTGTTGGCCATTAAAAGGCTGGTTGTTACCCATTCAAAGGCTAGTTGTTGCCCATTCAAAGGCTAGTTGTTGCCCATTCATAGGCTAGTTGTTGCCCATTCAAAGGCTAGTTGTTGCCCATTCATAGGCTAGTTGTTGCCCATTCAAAGGCTAGTTGTTGGCCATTCATAGGCTAGTTGTTGCCCATTCAAAGGCTAGTTGTTGGCCATTCATAGACTAGTTGTTGCCCATTCAAAGGCTAGTTGTTGCCCATTCAAAGGCTAGTTGTTGCCCATTCATAGGCTAGTTGTTGCCCATTCAAAGGCTAGTTGTTGCCCATTCATAGGCTAGTTGTTGCCCATTCAAAGGCTAGTTGTTGCCCATTCAAAGGCTAGTTGTTGGCCATTCATAGGCTAGTTGTTGCCCATTAAAAGGCTAGTTGTTGCCCATTCAAAGGCTAGTTGTTGCCCATTCATAGGCTAGTTGTTGCCCATTCAAAGGCTAGTTGTTGCCCATTCAAAGGCTAGTTGTTGCCCATTCATAGGCTAGTTGTTGCCCATTCAAAGGCTAGTTGTTGCCCATTCATAGGCTAGTTGTTGCCCATTCAAAGGCTAGTTGTTGCCCATTCAAAGGCTAGTTGTTGGCCATTAAAAGGCTGGTTGTTACCCATTCAAAGGCTAGTTGTTGCCCATTCAAAGGCTAGTTGTTGCCCATTCATAGCTAGTTGTTGCCCATTCAAAGGCTAGTTGTTGCCCATTCATAGGCTAGTTGTTGCCCATTCAAAGGCTAGTTGTTGGCCATTCATAGGCTAGTTGTTGCCCATTCAAAGGCTAGTTGTTGGCCATTCATAGACTAGTTGTTGCCCATTCAAAGGCTAGTTGTTGCCCATTCAAAGGCTAGTTGTTGCCCATTCATAGGCTAGTTGTTGCCCATTCAAAGGCTAGTTGTTGCCCATTCATAGGCTAGTTGTTGCATATTCAAAGGCTAGTTGTTGCCCATTCAAAGGCTAGTTGTTGCCCATTCAAAGGCTAGTTGTTGCCCATTCATAGGCTAGTTGTTGCCCATTCATAGGCTAGTTGTTGCCCATTCATAGGCTAGTTGTTGCCCATTCATAGGCTAGTTGTTGCCCATTCAAAGGCTAGTTGTTGCCCATTCAAAGGCTAGTTGTTGCCCATTCAAAGGCTAATTGTTGCCCATTCATAGGCTAGTTGTTGCCCATTCATAGGCTAGTCTGCTAATCATACAGGGGGTTACGCTCTTACAATATAACAATTATTATGCGTGACCCGCTAACCTAAGCTCTTGGATCCATGTGGTCAAAGATGTTGACCCATCCTGATTTAAGGATCTTGTTCATGGATTATCAAAATCCAGGTCACGACCCAGACTTAGGTCGCAGCTAAACCCAAACCCCATAACGAAAAACCGTAAACTGTCAACGCAAGTGAGAACAAACGTGAAAAGTGGCAAGACAGAAATAACAGTAAACCACACATTGTAACCCTTAGAGAGAATAAACTTGACTTGATTTGATTTGAACTGTTGTATTGTCTATAAGTGATAAGTGAAGCTCGATCTTAACACGTGTACACGAAGCTTTGGTATCTTATTAGTTCTCACAAATTATTATTATTATTATTATTATTATTATTATTATTATTATTATTATTATTATTATTATTATTATTATTATTGTTATTCTTGCAGAGGTGCAAATTTTAAATTTTATTGAAATTTAAAAATAAATAGAATCGTTGGATTTAAATCAACAACAGGAGAATATCTTTTCTGGTAGGCTTCAAACTTTCAGAGTTCTCGGGTATTATTGAAATAAAGCTTGGCTTTCACTTTGAGCTGAGTAAATTTTAATTTGCCAATTTCACTAAATAAATTGGTATCCATGTACTAACCAGAATTTAGCTCCTCCAACACTGAGTGCTGCTAGTGTATCGTAACTGGTGCTATTTTGTCCACCGAATTTGGTCTGAGTGCCAATTTTGACTATTATAAATACAATTGCAATTGTTTTTATTAAAAACACGAATTTTCTGTCGTTATGAGATCCTTTAGGTTCTGATGAGCCAGTGAAAAACATTAAATGAAGCGATCACCATACGCAGCTTCTGCGGTAGGCACGATCGACAAGGGTTGAGATACTTTTTTCTCTCTCAGTTTTAGGCTGCGATGAGCCAGTGAAACGCACTGAATGAAGCGATCACTACATACAGCTTCTGAGGTAGGCATGATCGACAAGGGTTGTGCGGCAGGAGCCCAGGAGCTATAAATGGACGCTTGTAAACACACCTGGGCGAGCACAGGGTGACGGACGCAGGCAACCTCAGACCTCATCTAGGATTCCTGATGTACAGGGAGCACACGATTCTCATGTCCTCCCTTCTACCCGCTGTTACTGCTCCGCCCACACACGCCCACGCACCCCCACCCATGCACATGCACGCCCACCTACGCCCACGCACGCCCACTCATAATTCTGGCTAGGGCACTACACCCTTACATTACTCAAGACTTATATAGATGGGAGAGATAAATTTATCCCAGAGAGCAATATTTCCAGTGTTCTGGTGCTTGTACTCTCTTGGTGTTCTGGTGCTTGTACTCTCTTGGTGTTCTGGTGCTTGTACTCTCTTGGTGTTCTTGTGCTTGTACTCTCTTGGTGTTCTGGTGCTTGTACTCTCTTGGTGTTCTGGTGCTTGTACTCTCTTGGTGTTCTGGTGCTTGTACTCTCTTGGTGTTCTGGTGCTTGTTCTCTCTTGGTGTTCTGGTGTTTGTACTCTCTTGGTGTTCTGGTGCTTGTACTCTCATGGTGTTCTGGTGTTTGTACTCTCTTGGTGTTCTGGTGCTTGTTCTCTCTTGGTGTTCTGGTGTTTGTACTCTCTTGGTGTTCTGGTGCTTGTACTCTCTTGGTGTTCTGGTGCTTGTACTCTCTTGGTGTTCTGGTGCTTGTACTCTCTTGGTGTTCTGGTGCTTGTACTCTCTTGGTGTTCTGGTGCTTGTACTCTCTTGGTGTTCTGGTGCTTGTACTCTCTTGGTGTTCTGGTGCTTGTACTCTCTTGGTGTTCTGGTGTTTGTACTCTCGTCTTGGTGTTCTGGTGCTTGTACTCTCATGGTGTTCTGGTGCTTGTACTCTCTTGGTGTTCTGGTGCTTGTACTCTCTTGGTGTTCTGGTGTTTGTACTCTCTTGGTGTTCTGGTGCTTGTACTCTCTTGGTGTTCTGGTGTTTGTACTCTCTTGGTGTTCTGGTGCTTGTACTCTCTTGGTGTTCTGGTGCTTGTACTCTCTTGGTGTTCTGGTGCTTGTACTCTCTTGGTGTTCTGGTGCTTGTACTCTCTTGGTGTTCTGGTGCTTGTACTCTCTTGGTGTTCTGGTGTTTGTACTCTCTTGGTGTTCTGGTGCTTGTACTCTCTTGGTGTTCTGGTGCTTGTACTCTCTTGGTGTTCTGGTGCTTGTACTCTCTTGGTGTTCTGGTGCTTGTACTCTCTTGGTGTTCTGGTGCTTGTACTCTCTTGGTGTTCTGGTGTTTGTACTCTCTTGGTGTTCTGGTGCTTGTACTCTCTTGGTGTTCTGGTGCTTGTACTCTCTTGGTGTTCTGGTGCTTGTACTCTCTTGGTGTTCTGGTGTTTGTACTCTCTTGGTGTTCTGGTGTTTGTACTCTCTTGGTGTTCTGGTGTTTGTACTCTCTTGGTGTTTCTGGTGCTTATACTCTCTTGGTGTTCTGGTGCTTGTACTCTCTTGGTGTTCTGGTGCTTGTACTCTCTTGGTGTTCTGGTGCTTGTACTCTCTTGGTGTTCTGGTGCTTGTACTCTCTTGGTGTTCTGGTGCTTGTACTCTCTTGGTGTTCTGGTGCTTGTACTCTCTTGGTGTTCTGGTGCTTGTACTCTCTTGGTGTTCTGGTGCTTGTACTCTCTTGGTGTTCTGGTGTTTGTACTCTCTTGGTGTTCTGGTGCTTGTATTCTCTTGGTGTTCTGGTGTTTGTACTCTCTTGGTGTTCTGGTGTTTGTACTCTCTTGGTGTTCTGGTGTTTGTACTCTCTTGCTGTTCTGGTGCTTGTACTCTCTTGGTGTTCTGGTGCTTGTACTCTCTTGGTGTTCTGGTGCTTGTACTCTCTTGGTGTTCTGGTGCTTGTACTCTCTTGGTGTTCTGGTGCTTGTACTCTCTTGGTGTTCTGGTGCTTGTACTCTCTTGGTGTTCTGGTGCTTGTACTCTCTTGGTGTTCTGGTGCTTGTACTCTCTTGGTGTTCTGGTGCTTGTACTTTCTTGGTGTTCTGGTGCTTGTACTCTCTTGGTGTTCTGGTGCTTGTACTCTCTTGGTGTTCTGGTGCTTGTACTCTCTTGGTGTTCTGGTGCTTGTACTCTCTTGGTGTTCTGGTGCTTGTACTCTCTTGGTGTTCTGGTGCTTGTACTCACTTGGTGTTCTGGTGTTTGTACTCTCTTGGTGTTCTGGTGCTTGTTCTCTCTTGGTGTTCTGGTGCTTGTACTCTCTTGGTGTTCTGGTGCTTGTACTCTCTTGGTGTTCTGGTGCTTGTACTCTCTTGGTGTTCTGCTGCTTGTACTCTCTTGGTGTTCTGGTGTTTGTACTCTCTTGGTGTTCTGGTGCTTGTACTCTCTTGGTGTTCTGGTGTTTGTACTCTCTTGGTGTTCTGGTGTTTGTACTCTCTTGGTGTTCTGGTGTTTGTACTCTCTTGGTGTTCTGGTGCTCGTACTCTCTTGCTGTTCTGGTGCTTGTACTCTCTTGGTGTTCTGGTGCTTGTACTCTCTTGGTGTTCTGGTGCTTGTACTTTCTTGGTGTTCTGGAGTTTGTACTCTCTTGGTGTTGTGGTGCTTGTACTCTCTTGGTGTTCTCGTACTCGTACTCTCTTGGTGTTCTGGTGTTTGTACTCTCTTGGGGTTCTGGTGCTTGTACTCTCTTGGTGTTCTGGTGTTTGTACTCTCTTGGTGTTCTGGTGTTTGTACACTCTTGGTGTTCTGGTGATTGTACTCTCTTTGTGTTCTGGTGCTTGTACTCTCTTGGTGTTCTGGTGATTGTACTCTCTTTGTGTTCTGGTGCTTGTACTCTCTTGGTGTTCTGGTGCTTGTACTCTCTTGGTGTTCTGGTGTTTGTACTCTCTTGGTGTTCTGGTGCTTGTACTCTCTTGGTGTTCTGGTGTTTGTACTCTCTTGGTGTTCTGGTGCTTGTACTCTCTTGGTGTTCTGGTGTTTGTACTCTCTTGGTGTTTTGGTGCTTGTACTCTTTTGGTGTTCTGGTGCTTGTACTCTCTTGGTGTTCTGGTGTTTGTACTCTCTTGGTGTTCTGGTGTTTGTACTCTCTTGGTGTTCTGGTGTTTGTACTCTCTTGGTGTTTTGGTGCTTGTACTCTTTTGGTGTTCTGGTGCTTGTACTCTCTTGGTGCTCTGGTGCTTGTGCTCTCTCGGTGCTCTGGTGCTTGTACTCTCTTGGTGTTCTGGTGCTTGTACTCTCTTGGTGTTCTGGTGCTTGTACTCTCTTGGTGTTCAGGTGCTTGTACTCTCGACTTGGTGTTCTGGTGCTTGTACTCTCGACTTGGTGTTCTGGTGCTTGTACTCTCGTCCTTGTGCTCTGGTGCTTGTACTATCGTCTTGGTGTTCTCGTGCTTGTACTCTCGTCTCTGTGCTCTGGTGCTTGCACTCTCGTCTTGGTGTTCTGGTGCTTGTACTCTCGTCTTGGTGTTCTCGTGTTTGTACTCTCGTCTTGGTGTTCTGGTTCCTGTACTCTCGTCTTGGTGTTCTGGTGCTTGTACTCTCGACTTGGTGTTCTGGTGCTTGTACTCTCGTCTTGGTGTTCTGGTGCTTGTACTCTCGTCTTGGTGTTCTGGTGCTTGTACTCTCGTCTTTGTGTTCTGGTGCCTGTACTCTCGTCTTGGTGTTCTGGTGCTTGTACTCTCGTCTTGGTGTTCTGGTGCTTGTACTCTCGTCTTGGTGTTCTGGTGCTTTTACTCTCGTCTTGGTGTTCTGGTGCTTGTACTCTCGACTTGGTGTTCTGGTGCTTGTACTATCGTCTTGGTGTTCTGGTGCTTGTACTCTCGTCTTGGTGTTCTGGTGATTGTACTCTCGTCTTGGTGTTCTGGTTCCTGTACTCTCGTCTTGGTGTTCTGGTGCTTGTACTCTCGTCTTGGTGTTCTGGTGCTTGTACTCTCGTCTTGGTGTTCTGGTGCTTGTACTCTCGTCTTGGTGTTCTGCTGCTTGTACTCTCGTCTTGGTGTTCTAGTGCTTGTACTCTCGTATTGGTGTTCTGTTGCTTGTACTCTCGACTTGGTGTTCTGGTGCTTGTACTATCGTCTTGGTGTTCTGGTGCTTGTACTCTCGTCTTGGTGTTCTTGTGATTGTACTCTCGTCTTGGTGTTCTGGTTCCTGTACTCTCGTCTTGGTGTTCTTGTGCTTGTACTCTCGTCTTGGTGTTCTGGTGCTTGTACTCTCGTCTTGGTGTTCTGGTGCTTGTACTCTCGTCTTGGTGTTCTGGTGTTTGTACTCTCGTCTTGGTGTTCTGCTGCTTGTACTCTCGTCTTGGTGTTCTAGTGCTTGTACTCTCGTATTGGTGTTCTGTTGCTTGTACTCTCGTCTTGGTGTTCTGGTGCTTGTACTCTCGTCTTTGTGCTCTGGCGCTTGTACTCTCGTCTTGGTGTTCTGGTGCTTGTACTCTCTTCTTGGTGCTTACAGGAGCGAGCTATAGCTCCTTGGTCTTGTCCTTTCCTATTGGTACCTGTATACATGCGTCAATTCAAATTCGACTCTAGTTCCTGGACCCTCACACTCTCCTTTTTACGCTCACATACTTACATTAACTCAGGCTGGGCTATAGTTCCTGGGCCTTCACACTCTCCTACGGGTATTCACATCCGTGCAACACAATGTTCACGTATCCTCGGTTGCCAAATGATATAAAGAGATTTAGAAAATAGAATACAAAAAGAGATTTCTTAATAACGGTCATAATGTGAGTGTCGGGGGCGCCGTTCCCCCCGCTCCCCCTGGTCGCAACTACCGTGATAACGTAATTGCATCGACCACAGTCAACTGAGAGAATGAAAATCAATCAAGTCTTTTTTTTCATCAACCTTCATCTTTAGAGGCTTGAAGCTTTGTAAGAAGATGGTGGGGAGGGGAAAGATGCGGAGAAAGATGGGGAGGGGAAAGATGGGAAGAGGAAAAGATGGGGGAGGGAAAGATGGGGTGAAAGATGGGGGAGGAAAAGAGAAGAGAGGTGTAATAATTAATAATAATAATAATAATAATAATAATAACAATAATAATAATAATAATAATAATAATAATAATAATAATAATAACAATAATAATAATAATAATAATAATAATAATAATAATAATAATAATAATAATAATAATAATAATAATAATAATAATAATAATAATAATAATAATAATAATAATAATAATAATAATAATAATATAATAACAATAATAATAATAACAATAATAATAATAATAATAATAATAATAATAATAATAATAATAATAATAATAATAATAATAATAATAATAACAATAATAATAATAATAATAATAATAATAATAATAATAATAATCTTTATTTCTACAAGTACATGTACAAGGTATACAGGCTTAGCTGACATCAATTACATACTACTATATAGAAAGCTGCTTGTTATGCCGAGCATTTGTGCAAATTAGGTCAATTTTGTCCCAGGATGCGACCCACACCAGTCTACTAACACCCAGGTACCTATTTTATTGCTAGGTGAACAGGGACAGCAGGTGTCTTAAAGAAACACGTCCTAATGTTTCCAACCGTACCGGAGATCGAACCACGGACCTCAGTGTGTGTGACCTCAGTGCGCTAGCAATCGAGTTACAGGATATGACTGGGGAATGGGGAGAGGGGAAAGATGGGGAAATGGGGGAAGAGTGACGTGATGGGGGAAGGGAACTGAATGAGGTTCCACACGAAGAACGGAAGGAGGGTGCTGTGTGGCATTGGATCAAGAGCTCTTACCCAGCATCGAAGCATCCCTTTCACTCCCTATCCTACGGAAAAAGGAAAAATATGCGAAATACGCAATAAGAAAACACGCGAAAGACAGAACAAAAATAAAACGCGAAGTACGGAACCAGAAAAAACGCGAAACACGGAACAGGAGATATACGAGAAATACGGAACAAGGAAAAAAACGCAAAATACAGAACAAGAAAAAACGCGAAGCACAGAACAAGAGATAAACGCGAAATACGGAACAAGAAAAAACGCGAAATACGGAACAAGAAAAAAACGAGAAATGCGGAACAAGTAAAAAACAGGAAAACGGGAGCCTAAAAATAAGGCCAAACAGTAGAAAACGGGAATGATGGACTGATAATAGTGGTGTTGGGGGGATTATAAGGCAGAGGGGGAGAGGGAGGGGGAGGAAAGGGGGGGGATGGTGTGGTGTGTGTGTGTGTGACGCTGGAAGTAACAGTTTAGCCAATCACAGGACTTTTCTGTTTTATTACCGACCATTAGGCTAAAAACCCCACATTTTAGGCAATTCGACCCAGAAAAAAAAGGGACCACTTTTTTAAAAAGACAGAGACCGGGCACACACACACAAAAAATCTAGAGTAATTGTAAGAGAGTTTTCAGGGAGGATCTTCCTTCCCTGAGGTGACTGGTACTTACTGAGAGAGGGAGGGAGGGAAGGAGGGGGGGAGGGAGGGAGGAAGAGTGAGAGGGGAAACAAAGAGTAAGGGGGAGAGAGAGAGAGAGAGAGAAGGGAGACAAATAGAAAGGGAGGTAAATAGAAAGATATAAGAAAAGGGGAGGATGGATGTAGGGAGGTAGAGAGCGAGAGGGGAAAAGAAGGCAGGAAGAGAGAGGGAGAAGAAGATAAGGAAGAGAGGGAGACAATAAAAATTCAGGGTTTGACAAGATTAGGTTAAGGATCCCTAGCTTTATTGACAAGCTATTTACAGGTTAAGGATTCCTAACTTCATTGACAAGCTAAGAGCTGTTACTTACATCAGCTCATTTGAAAGCATATTTATTGTTATGAAACATACAAGTAGGGAACAGGATGAAGTTGGAGCCATCTGTGGGCCAGCATTTTCATCTGATCAACTGACTCTATCTCGTTGACATCATAATGCTGTACGAATGTGTTCCATACTCGAGTCATCCTGGGCCTAAATGATCTCAGATGAAGTGATGTTCTGGAGAAGGGTACAGCCAGAGTGAAGTTGCTGCTTTCTGCCCGTCTTGTGGTATAGAAACTTGCTTCACGCTGTCCTCGAAGTGGATCCAAGTGTGGTACTTTGACAGTATTGGCCTTGTACATAACAGTAATGCCACCCAAATCCCTCCTGTGTTGAAGACTCTGCTGAAATGACAGATCTATCCAGGATTGGTCCAGGCGAGAGATGAGATGTCTTGCCCTGTTCTCTACTCTGTCAAGCAGTCGCAGATGAGAAGGGGGGGGGGGGAAGGCGAACCAAGAAAGTGGAACATACTCAAGGTGTGAGCGTACTTGTGCCTCGTACAAAATCTTGCAACCCCTGCTATCAAGCAGATGCGAGATACGGAGAGGTGCTGCAAGCTTCCTGGATGCCTTGTTTGCAAGATTTACAACGTGGTTTTTCGTGGTCAGTTTGGAGTCAAATTTCACCCCAAGGATATCAACTTCTTCTCCAGGTGCCAACACCCTCCCAGTTATCCTTACTACTGCACCGGCATTACCATCTTGGTGCCTAGAGATCATCATCATTTGTGTTTTCTCAGGTGCAAATGTTACTTGCCATCTATTTCCCCAAGCTGATATAGCTCTTAGCTAGTGATTGATGTAGATTAGAGCAGCTGGCAGTTCTTTTCTTGGATAAGTGAATGTCAGTGTACAGTCGTCTGCACATGCATGGGATTCTGGGATGAGATGAAGGTCACTGAAGTAGACATTCCATAACAATGGTCCCAGAGCACTTCCTTGTGGAACACTTGCCCCAATAGGATGTCTTTCTGATTCTGTTCCATTGAGAACTACCCTTAGAGATCTACCATGAAGGTAGTCACTGAGGAGTCATACCGTAAAGCCTGCAATTCCCAGAGCTTGAAGTTTTGCTAAGAGGCCCTGGTGCCACAAATGGTGCTTTTAAATGCTTTTAAATGAGCTGATGTAGGTAACAGCTCTTAGCTTCTCAATAAAGTTAGAAATTCTTTACCTGTAAATAACTTGTCAATAAAGCTAGAGATCCTTAACCTAACCTTGTCAAACCATGTTAAAAAAAAAAAAAAAAAAAAAAAAAAAAAAAAAAAAAAGGCATATGAATAAATGAAGGGAAGGAAAGGAGGGCGGAAAGAGGGAAGTAAAGAAGGAGAGGGGAAGGAGGAAAGAGTGATGGAGAAAGGGAGAGAGGGAGAGAGATAAATGGATAGATAGATAGATAGATAGCTTGACAATAAAGTTAGGGATACTTAACCTAACCTTGTCAAACCCTGTGTAAAAGAGAGAGAGAGAGAGAGAGAGAGAAGAGAGAGAGAGAGAGAGAGAGAGAGAGAAGATGGGAGGGAGGAATTAAAGGAAGGGGAAAATAAATAAGATAAACAGAGAATAACAGGTTTTATGAAGAGAAAAACAACAAAACTGTGAGAGAGGAAATGGAAAGGAGAGACGAGAGAAGGAAGAGAAACAAAAGGAAAACAAATTAAGGTAAGTAAAGTTGGTAGAAGCACATACTTGGGAGACCCTAAATTATTATTATTATTATTATTGCTATTATTATTATTATTAATATTATTAGTGCTCTTATTATTATTGCTATTATTATTGCTGTTATTATTATTTCTATTATTATTGCTATTATTATTATAATTATTGCTATCATTATTGTTATTATTTTTATTCCTATTATTATTGCTATTATTATTATTATTATTATTATTAATTACAACTATTATTATTGTTAAAATTATTATTATTTTTTTTTTTTTTTTTTTTTTCAACAAGTCGGCCGTCTCCCACCGAGGCAGGGTGACCCAAAAAAAGAAAGAAAATCCCCAAAAAGAAAATACTTTCATCATCATTCAACACTTTCACCACACTCGCACATTATCACTGTTTTTGCAGAGGTGCTCAGAAATACAACAGTCTAGAAGCATTATTATTAATATTATATTCATAAGCAATCACTAAATCTGCAGGGGCACGTGGGAGAGGTCAAGCATGGCCTGACAGATGGAAGAGCCCCTTCAACCAGCAGAGAAGAAGCAGGTGGAGCAAGAGTAGCCAGCTGTCACCGATCTTTCCTTCTTTAAAACCTCGAGAGCACTCTTGAGAGAGATATCTAAAACCTCGTATCACGCCTCAGGACACAGTGTGATACAGCTACAATGACCACTACCTAGAGAGAGAGAGAGAGAGAGAGAGAGAGAGAGAGAGAGAGAGAGAGAGAGAGAGAGAGAGAGAGAGAGAGAGAGAGAGAGAGAGAGAGAGAGAGAGAGAGAGGCCCTGTGGCACCAGGGTCTCTTAGCAAAACTTCAAGCACTGGGAATTGCAGGCTCTACGCTATGTCTCCTCAGTGATTACCTTAAAGGTAGATCTCTAAGGGTAGTTCTCAATGGAACGGAATCAGCAAGACATCCTATTGGGGCAAGTGTTCCACATGGAAGCGTGCTTGGACCATTGTTATGGAATGTCTACTTCAACGACCTTCTTCATCTCATCCCAGAATCACATGCATATGCAGACGACTGTACACTGACATTCACTTATCCAAGAGAAGAAATGCCAGCTGCTCTCTACATCAATCACCAGCTGAGAGCTATATCAGCTTGGGGAAATAGATGGCAAGTAACATTTGCATCTGAGAAAACGCAAATGATGATCGTCTCTAGGCACCATGATGGTAATGCTAGTGCAGTAGTAAGGATGAATGGGAGTGTGTTGGCACCTGGAGAAGAAGTTGATATCCTTGGGGTGAAATTTGACTCCAAACTAACCATGAAGAACCATGTTGTAAATCTTGCAAACAAGGCAGCCAGGAAGCTTACAGCACTTCGTCGTATCTCGCATCTGCTTGACAGTAGGGGTTGCAAGATTCTGTACGAGGCACAAGTACGCTCACACTTTGAGTATGCTCCACTTTCTTGGTTTGCCTGCCCCAACCCTCTCATCTGTGAATGCTTGACAGAGTGGAGAACAGAGCAAGACGTCTCATCTCTCGCCTTGACCCATCCTGGATAGATCTGTCATTTCAGCAGAGCCTTCAACACAGGAGGTGTGAAGACTTACTCAGCCCTGTAACAACTTCACACAGTATTACCAAGGCTGGCTCCTCCTCAGGAAAATTAATGAATAGAAAAAGAAATAATTCACAAAGATAAACACTTTATTATTTATTAATGCAAAGATAAAACAGTGAAATATGAAGGTGTATCCTACTTGAAAGAAAAGTGAAAAATGAAATGGAAAAATGACATTTGAATTCAACGCTAATACGTACAGTTATACTTGGGTGTCTGGTGGAGGTTGACACCGTCTTGTAGAAATTGTAGCCATTGCTGATGATGGGGGGGGGGGGCACAGGTGTTGAGTGACAACCCAACGACTAGTTCTTCACAGAGTCTATAGCCTTGAATAGTCAGTCCAGATGACAGGAACGCAGGTTCTTTACCACTGCAAAGATGAGGGGTAGTGTCCTGTACAATTATACAGGTAGGTAGATTATTAAGTGACGTCCCAAGACCGTTTTCAGTCCGTCTCCTTCAACACTTCTCGTTGGTTGGCAGGTGACCCGATCTGTCATTCCAAGCTGGAAAGAGAGACAGGTTACCCACTGCTTAAGAAATCACTCTCCATGATAAGTGCAAGATACTTAAAAAAGGTGGTGATTATCGAAAAGTCTCATGTGGAGCTTAAAACTGAAAGGACAAAGTTTATTATTGGTCAAGAGTGAAGCTTTCAACTAATATCCACTAGAATAGGAGCAGAGGCTTTTACTTACAGTTGTGCTGGGAGCTGTGAGTCGAGTGATTTCTGTTTGGCCGGAGCCCCACACGTCACCTTTCAGGGTGGGGAAAAAAGGGGGGGGGGATAGCAGGAGCTAGACTGACCCTACCTTAACAAGCAGCCGGCAATCAAACTATCGTTACCATATACTTGCTCGCTACTCCTATCTGTTGAACTTTTCCCTCACAGGAGGGATGTGGGTGGCCTTACTGTTATGTACAAGGCCAATATTGTCAAAATACCACACTTGGATCCACTTCGAGGACAGCGTGAAACAAGCTTTTATGCCACAAGACGGGCAGAAAGCAGCAACTTCACTCTGGCTGTACCCTTCTCCAGAACATCACTCCATCTGAGTTCATATATACCCAGGATGACTCGAGTATGGAACACATTCGTACAGCATAATGATGTCAACGAGATAAAGTCAGATGATCAAATGAAAATGCTGGCCCACAGATGGCTCCAACTTCATCCTGTTCCCTACTTGTATGTCTCATAACAATAAAAATGCTTTCAAATGAGCTGATGTAAGTAACAGCTCTTGGCTTGCCAATGAAGTTAGGAATCCTTAGCCTGTAAATGGCTTGTCAATAAAGCTAGGGATCCTTAACCTTGTCAAACCCTGTGTAAAAAAAAAGAGAGAGAGAGAAAGAGGAGAGAGAGAGAAAGAGAGAGAGAGAGAGAGAGAGAGAGAGAGAGAGAGAGAGAGAAGAGAGAGAGAGAGAGAGAGAGAGAGAGAGAGAGAGAGAGAGCAGAGAGACAGAGAGACAGAGAGAGAGAGAGAGAGAGAGAGAGAGAGAGAGAGAGAGAGAGAGAGAGAGAGAGAGAGACAGACAGACAGACAGAGAGACAGAGAGAGAGACGAGAGAGAGAGAGAGAGAGAGAGAGAGAGAGAGAGAGAAGAGAGAGAGAGAGAGAGAGAGAGAGAGAGAGAGAGGAGAGAGAGAGAGAGAGAGAGAGAGAGAGAGAGAGAGAGAGAGAGAGACAGACAGACAGACAGAGAGAGAGAGAGAGAGAGAGAGAGAGATTGAATTTCTCCACGGAAGTGGCTAGTTTATTGTGCACTCCATACCCATCCTGTGGACGGTAGCGCAAGGCCTAGAAAGTAGGTCCTAAAAGGGTTAACAGGATTACATCAGAGAGACAGACAGACAGACGGATAGTGTTTGTTACTCTCGTGTAGAAGTCAAATGATCTAGATCTGGTGGTTTGACACTTATCTTATAGAATTCAGACTGTGTAGTTTCCAGTCGCTTGGCACCCTCTGGTAGAATTCAAACGATCTAGTTTCCAGTGGCTGACACACTCCTGTAGAATCCCAATGAGGTAGTTGCCAGCAGTGTAATAAACGGTTGATTACTTTTATTGACATCTTACAATGAGAGGGACATCAAAGTTAAATATCATTACCGATAAATGAGACGCATGTGCAATACCTGGGTATCTTCTGTTTATGAACATCAAAATGGTATACAATACCGACAGGTTGGTAGGTAAGACACATAGGCAACAGTTGTGATGAATGGTTTGAAAAACCGACAAGTTGAAGATTGAGACACATATGCAGCATATGGGAATCTTTATTCAGGAAACGTTTCGCCACACAGTGGCTTCATCAGTCCAATACAAAGAGGAAGGCGTAAGGAGAGGAGGAGAATGAGGTAATCAGTCCCTCAACCTGGAGTCGATGTGTTCAGTCCATCAATCTTGTAGAATGTTTAGCATAGGGCCGTAGACGTGGCTTATATACTGTAGTGAGGTGACGTGAAGCAGATGGAGGCGGGGTCATAATGGTACCATCCACTAGTCGAAGTAGGTCTTCGTCCAAAGGTTGAACAAGTGTTGAAGAATTCTTTGTAACAAGACCCCATGATGCTGCCGTGTCTGACAGTTGTGATGAATGGTTTGAAAAACCGACAAGTTGAAGATTGAGACACTTATGCAGCATATGGGAATCTTTATTCAGGAAACGTTTCGCCACACAGTGGCTTCATCAGTCCAATACAAAGAGGAAGGCGTAAGGAGAGGAGGAGAATGAGGTAATCAGTCCCTCAACCTGGAGTCGATGTGTTCAGTCCATCAATCTTGTAGAATGTACAGCATAGGGCCGTAGACGTGGCTTATATACTGTAGTGAGGTGACGTGAAGCAGATGGAGGCGGGGTCATAGTGGTACCATCCACTAGTCGAAGTAGGTCTTCGTCCAAAGGTTGAACAAGTGTTGAAGAATTCTTTGTAACAAGACCCCATGATGCTGCCGTGTCTGACAGTTGTGATGAATGGTTTGAAAAACCGACAAGTTGAAGATTGAGACACTTATGCAGCATATGGGAATCTTTATTCAGGAAACGTTTCGCCACACAGTGGCTTCATCAGTCCAATACAAAGAGGAAGGCGTAAGGAGAGGAGGAGAATGAGGTAATCAGTCCCTCAACCTGGAGTCGATGTGTTCAGTCCATCAATCTTGTAGAATGTACAGCATAGGGCCGTAGACGTGGCTTATATACTGTAGTGAGGTGACGTGAAGCAGATGGAGGCGGGGTCATAGTGGTACCATCCACTAGTCGAAGTAGGTCTTCGTCCAAAGGTTGAACAAGTGTTGAAGAATTCTTTGTAACAAAGATTCCCATATGCTGCATAAGTGTCTCAATCTTCAACTTGTCGGTTTTTCAAACCATTCATCACAACTGTCAGACACGGCAGCATCATGGGGTCTTGTTACAAAGAATTCTTCAACACTTGTTCAACCTTTGGACGAAGACCTACTTCGACTAGTGGATGGTACCACTATGACCCCGCCTCCATCTGCTTCACGTCACCTCACTACAGTATATAAGCCACGTCTACGGCCCTATGCTGTACATTCTACAAGATTGATGGACTGAACACATCGACTCCAGGTTGAGGGACTGATTACCTCATTCTCCTCCTCTCCTTACGCCTTCCTCTTTGTATTGGACTGATGAAGCCACTGTGTGGCGAAACGTTTCCTAAAGATTCCCATATGCTGCATAAGTGTCTCAATCTTCAACATAGGCAACAGTTAGACAACTTTATTCTGAAACGTTTCGCCTACACAGTAGGCTTCTTCAGCCGAATACAGAAAGTAGGCAGGAACAGTAGAGATGTGAAGACGATGTAATCAGTCCATCACCCTTGAAGTCGTAGAATTTGAGGTTGTCAGTCCCTCAGCCTACTTTCTGTATTCGATTGAAGAAGCCTACTGTGTAGGCGAAACGTTTCGGAATAAAGTTGCCTAACTGTTGCCTATGTGTCTTACCTACCAATCTTCTGTTTATAAAGACGTTTCACCAACCAGTGTCAGTTCTCTGTTCTACATGGAATTTGGTGAGAATGGATAAAGTACCTGGTGGGCGAAACATCTTCCCGATAAAATATGTGGGAATTTAAAAATAACCCTAAACGCTTAAAATCAACAATGGCTGCAACCATGAGAGACCATGACTCCCGAAATCGTAATGACATGGTTGGAAACAAGCCACGGTACGGATGGGGGATTGAATTCGCGGGAAGTGAGTTGTAAAACTCCAGGCCACACCATCTCTCGATGCGATCTGTATCCCTCCACCATGGTGACACTATGGGCTAATATGTTTTGTTAGTTCGGGTCTGAGAAGGACTTACCAAGTATGGGCTAGTAGGTCTGTTGCAGTGTTCCTCCTTTCTTATGGTCTTATGTTATCATCAAAGCAACAGTCTGATAATCATCGTGTTTCTGAGATACAGTTCGAATTTAAGGGTTACTAACCTTTTCTGTGTTCCACAGGCCTAGGAAATGTTTGATTAATATTGCGCCCCTTCTAAAAGTAATATCACATTTGAAGACGAAGAAAAATTTCTAATTTTTGAATCACAAATTGAAACAAATACAGTACTACGGGTGAACAAACCGAACTCTTTGTCTCACCCCCTGAAGTGTAATCTCGCACCCGCTTTCGAAGACTCATTTCGAAGTTCTTGACTCACACTGTGGGACAAAAGCTGTCCTCTCAGCACCTGTGGACTCGAGATCAGATCTCGTGTAAAAAAAAAAAAACTTGCATGGAAATTGGAGCTGGTGACCGTGCTAACCTTCGTAAGGTCAATTACATGTGCCAGGTTTAGGTATATCATGATCGTAGACCTCTCGGAACGGAAGACGGGGGCGGGGGAATAGGGATGGTTGGTTCTCTGTCTCAACGTTCATCCTTCCCCGAGGAAAGTAGCCTCGCCCCCCCCCGAGGAAAGTAGCCTTGCCCCCCGAGGAAAGTAGCCTCGCCCCCCCGACGAAAGTAGCCTTGCCCCCCGACGAAAGTAACCTCGCCCCCCGAAGAAAGTAGCCTCGTCCCCAGAAAGTCTCGTCCCCCGAGGAAATTAGCCTCGTCCCCGAGGAAAGTAGCCTAGCCCCCGAGGAAAATAGCCTCGTCCTCAAGAAAGCCTCATCCCCCGAGGAAAGTAGCCTCGTCCCCGAGGAAAGTAGCCTCGTCCCCCGAGGAAAATAGCCTCGTCCCCCGAGGAAAGTAGCCTGGTCCCCGAGGAAAGTAGCCTCGCCCCCCGAGGAAAGTAGCCTCGTCCCCCGAGGAAAGTAGCCTCGCCTCCAGGAAAGCCTCGTCCCCAGGAAAGCCTCGTCCCCGAGAAAAGTAGCCTCGTCCCCCGAGAAAAGTAGCCTCGTCCCCCGAGGAAAGTAGCCTCGTTCCCCGAGGAAAGTAGCCTCGTCCCCCGAGGAAAGTAGCCTCATCCCCCGAGAAAAGTAGCCTCGCCCCCAGGAAAGTAGCCTCGCCCTCAGGAAAGCCTCGTCCCCGAGAAAAGTAGCCTCGTCCCCCGAGAAAAGTAGCCTCGTCCCCCGAGGAAAGTAGCCTCGTCCCCCGAGAAAAGTAGCCTCGTCCCCCGAGGAAAGTAGCCTCGCCCCCAGGAAAGCCTCGTCCGCCGAGGAAAGTAGCCTCGTCCCCCGAGGAAAGTAGCCTCGCCCCCAGGAAAGTAGCCTCGCCCCCAGGAAAGCCTCGTCCCCGAGAAAAGTAGCCTCGTCCCCCGAGAAAAGTAGCCTCGTCCCCCGAGGAAAGTAGCCTCGTCCCCCGAGAAAAGTAGCCTCGTCCCCGAGGAAAGTAGCCTCGCCCCAGGAAAGCCTCGTCCCGAGAAAAGTAGCCTCGTCCCCGAGAAAAGTAGCCTCGTCCCCCGAGGAAAGTAGCCTCGTCCCCCGAGGAAAGTAGCCTCGTCTCCCGAGGAAGTAGCCTCGCCCCCAGGAAAGTAGCCTCGCCCCCAGGAAAGCCTCGTCCCCGAGAAAAGTAGTCTCGTCCCCGAGAAAAGTAGCCTCGTCCCCGAGGAAAGTAGCCTCGTCCCCCGAGAAAAGTAGCCTCGTCCCCCGAGGAAAGTAGCCTCGTCCCCAGAGGAAAGTAGCCTCGTCCCCCGAGGAAAGTAGCCTCGTCCCCCGAGGAAAGTAGCCTCGTCCCCCGAGGAAAGTAGCCTTGCCCCCCGACGAAAGTAACTCGCCCCCCGAAGAAAGTAGCCTCGTCCCCCGAGGAAAGTAGCCTCGTCCCCGAGGAAAGTAGCCTCGCCCCCGAGGAAAATAGCCTCGTCCTCAAGAAAGCCTCATCCCCCCAGGAAAGTAGCCTCGTCCCCGAGGAAAGTAGCCTCGTCCCCCGAGGAAGTAGCCTCGTCCCCGAGGAAAATAGCCTCGTCCCCCGAGGAAAGTAGCCTGGTCCCCGAGGAAAGTAGCCTCGCCCCCCCAAGGAAAGTAGCCTCGCCCCCAGGAAAGCCTCGTCCGCCGAGGAAAGTAGCCTCGTCCCCCGAGGAAAGTAGCCTCGCCCCCAGGAAAGTAGCCTCGCCCCCAGGAAAGCCTCGTCCCCGAGAAAAGTAGCCTCGTCCCCGAGGAAAGTAGCCTCGTCCCCCGAGGAAAGTAGCCTCGTTCCCCGAGGAAAGTAGCCTCGTCCCCCGAGGAAAGTAGCCTCGTCCCCCGAGGAAAGTAGCCTCGCCCCCAGGAAAGTAGCCTCGCCCTCAGGAAAAGCCTCGTCCCCGAGAAAAGTAGCCTCGTCCCCCGAGAAAAGTAGCCTCGTCCCCCGAGGAAAGTAGCCTCGTCCCCCGAGAAAAGTAGCCTCGTCCCCCGAGGAAAGTAGCCTCGCCCCCAGGAAAGCCTCGTCCGCCGAGGAAAGTAGCCTCGTCCCCCGAGGAAAGTAGCCTCGCCCCCAGGAAAGTAGCCTCGCCCCAGGAAAGCCTCGTCCCCGAGAAAAGTAGCCTCGTCCCCCGAGAAACGTAGCCTCGTCCCCCGAGGAAAGTAGCCTCGTCCCCCGAGAAAAGTAGCCTCGTCCCCCGAGGAAAGTAGCCTCGCCCCCAGGAAAGCCTCGTCCCCGAGAAAAGTAGCCTCGTCCCCCGAGAAAAGTAGCCTCGTCCCCCGAGGAAAGTAGCCTCGTTCCCCGAGGAAAGTAGCCTCGTCCCCCGAGGAAAGTAGCCTCGTCTCCCGAGGAAAGTAGCCTCGCCCCCAGGAAAGTAGCCTCGCCCCCAGGAAAGCCTCGTCCCCGAGAAAAGTAGTCTCGTCCCCCGAGAAAAGTAGCCTCGTCCCCCGAGGAAAGTAGCCTCGTCCCCCGAGAAAAGTAGCCTCGTCCCCCGAGGAAAGTAGCCTCGTCCCCCGAGGAAAGTAGCCTCGTCCCCCGAGGAAAGTAGCCTCGTCCCCCGAGGAAAGTAGCCTCGTCCCCCGAGGAAAGTAGCCTCGTCCCTCGAGGAAAGTAGCCTCGTCCCCCGAGGAAAGTAGCCTCGTCCCCCGAGGAAAGTAGCCTCGTCCCCCGAGGAAAGTAGCCTCGTCCCCCGAGGAAAGTAGCCTCGTCCCCCGAGGAAAGTAGCCTCGTCCCCCGAGGAAAGTAGCCTCGCTTCTTCCTTCCTTCTTATTAAATACCAGTCATTGCTTGAGGCAGGAGTTATCGGAAAGACTTCAGTCAAGTGAGAAGGTGTTGACATTGTTCTTCTTCTCTCTTTCACTGGTCTTTTTCTTTTAATTTTCTTTGTTTACTTTTCTCTGTTTCTTCTTTTTCTGCTTCTCATTCACTGATGTCTTTCTTTTATTTATTTTTTGTTGTTTAATTTTCTGTTTCTTTTTCTTCTTCTTCTTCTTCTTCTTCTTCTTCTTCTTCTTCTTCTTCTTCTTCTTCTTCTCTCTCTCTCTCTCTCTCTCTCTCTCTCTCCCTCACACACACACACATTTTCCCTTTTTTCTTACAATTTTCATTTATTCCTTTTCGTTTTTCTAATATTTTTTGTTGTCTGTTTCTTATGTTGTTATTTTTTCCCCGATTTTTTCGGTTCCTCTGCTCTTACGAGTCTCACATTTTTCGTTAATTTCTTCTCCCTTTTCTTATTTTCTTCGTATGACACAAACTAATAATAATATAATAATATAATATATAATAATTATTTTATATAATAATAATAATATTATAATAATATAATAATAATAATAATAATATATATAATATTATAATAATAATAATAATTATAATAATAATAATAATTATAATAATAATAATAATAATAATATATTATTATTATTAATTATTATTATATATATTATAATAATAATAATAAAAATAATAATAATAATAATAATATAATAATAATAATAATAATAATAATTATAATAATAATAATAATAATAATAATAATAATAATAATAATAATAATAAATAATAATTATAATAATAATAATAATAATAATAATTATAATAAAATAATATAATAAATAAATAATAATAATAATAATAATAATAATAATAATAATAATAATAATAATAATAATAATAATAATAATAATAACAATAATAATAATATAATATAATAATAATAATAATAAAATATAATTATAATAATAATAATAATAATAATTATTAATATAATAATAATAATAATAATAATAATAATAATTATAATAATAATAATAATAATAATAATAAAAATAATAATAATAATAATATAATAATAATAATAATAATAATAATAATAATAATAATAATAATAATTATAATAATAATAATAATAATAATAATAATAATAATAATTATAATAACAATAATAATAATAATAATAATAATAATAATAAAAATAATAATAATAATAATAATAATAATAATTATAATAACAACAATAATAATAATAATAATAATAATAATAATAATAATAATAATAATAATAATAATTATAATAATAATTATAATAACAATAATAATAATAATAATAATAATAATAATAATAATAATAATAATAATAATAATAATAATAATAATAATAATAATAATAATAATAATAATAATAATATCTTTATTTGCTACAAGTACATGTACAAGGTATACAGATCATAGCTGACATCAGTGACATACTACTATATAGAAAGCCGCTTGTTATGCTGAGCATTTCGGGCAAATTAGGTCACTTTTGTCCCAGGATGCGACCCACACCAGTCCACTAACACCCAGGTACCCATTTTAAACTGATGGGTGAACATAAACAACCGGTGTAAAGAGACATGCCCAATGTTTCTACCCTCTTTGGGAATCGAACTCAGGCTTTCGCCATGTGAAGCGAGAGCTTTACCCACCGGGCCACGGTGCCTGTAAATTAAATAAATTATACTTCCGAAGGCTATCAGGACAGAGAGATTTGTGTATTTTGTAATATTGTCATACTGTCATTTTGTCATATTGTCTTACTGTCATATTGTCATACAGTCATATTGTCATACTGTCATAATATCATACTGTCATATTGTCATACAGTCATATTATCATACTGTCATATTGTCATACTGTCATAATATCATACTGTCATATTGTCATACTGTCATAATATCATACTGTCATACTGTCATTTTGTAATATTATAATACTGTCATATTCCAACATACAGGATGAGTTACGTACTTTACGTACATAGTATTGAAATCTGTCAAACTGAGCTGGGCGATGAGTAGGGCGATGAGGATATCATCAAGCATTCCTTAATATTAAAGATTTATCAGCTACGACAACTTCAGAGGATTCCTTGGAGCGGAACTGGAGTTGCTATTACTTGGGAATTACCATATCTATGGATGGCCTAATCTTTACACAGGAAAAATGGAATCCGAATGAAGATATCCTCATCGTCCCAGAGCAGGGCAACAGGAAGTATATATAGAAGACAGAGAAAATGAGAAAGGGAGGGGAGGTGGAAAGAAATTTGGATGGTACGATATATGTGTGTCTCATTTATGTATTCTTTATATACATGTAGATACAACAAGCTCACAGTAAATAGGTGATGCCACAATATGCAGGAAAACCACTGTGAAATATAGTGAAGTTCTAAGCGATTTCGTGACTTCTCACTTTATCAAGGAACTATTTTTTCATAGTGGTTGTTCTGCGTATGTAGATATGTATGTAGACTCATTTTATGCCTGAGACTACATACTGACACTAGCCTGGCGATAGCTAATCTGAACAACACGAAACGTATTCTGCTTCAATACTGGCGGCACTGATGGGAAGGAAAGACTAGATTGATGGCACTGAAGTTAGATGGGGGTAGGGTTGAAAGAGGGGGAGTTTGACCCCAGGCTGGTGGCACTAAGAGACGACCGGCACAGCAACGCAATACTACTCACTCTCTCCGGGATGAGACTTAATCTATTATAATTAACGAGATGAAAACAAAATCCGTATGCGCTGCTTATTTGCGGGCTCAAGGGGCGGCCCCCGAGTGACCCCTACTGTTGTCTCCCGCTCGGTCTAACAAGCAGTTAGCCGATTCCCTCGTCACGATACTTAACTGGGATAATGGCCCAAAATTCAACGGCAAGTTGGAGAATTTATTTTGTCTTGTAAGGTAACTCTCTCTCTCTCTCCCCTCAAGGAAGGTTCCTTGATGTTGGTGAGGGGCTCTTGATTTAGGGAATTGGATCTGTGCTCCAGTTCCCCGAATTAAGCCTGAATGCTTCCACTCCCCCCCCGGCGCTGTATAATCCTCCGGGTTTAGCGCTTCCCCCTTGATTATAATAATAATAATAACTCTCTCTCTCTCTCTTTCTCTTTCTGTGTCTCTGTCTGTTTGTCTGTCTGTCTGTCTCTCTCTCGGGTAAAATGCAAGTGATGGACGGAATGTCGCGCAGTCAAGTCACGGAATATATTATTATTATTATTATTATTATTATTATTATTATTATTATATTGGAAAAACAAGTATTAAACCATACCCACTGCCACCCAACTATCCACCACAACCACTCACCAACACCTCTACACTGATTACAGCCCACCACCACCACTCACCAACACCACCACTCTCCAACACCTCCCCATCAACTCATTACTTGGTCGCTAATCAGAGGGAGGTGAGCAGAAGTGTTCACTAATTAATGCATCGCTCTTAATCAAAAGGTAATTTTTGACTGGATGAGACTAAGTGCCAATTAAGCGAAATTATGGACGAGAACGTGGATATTGTGGTTCTTGTGTGGAAATAAATTCATATATATATATATATATATATATATATATATAGGGCTACGGCTTTTGTCCTTTTCAGTAGACTAAAAAGGGCTCAATGAATACAAAATAGTTAAAATGGCCCTCTGACCTTGTGCCATGATAGAAAACGGGTCCAGAAAGGTCAGGTGAAGGAAGAACTGACTTCAGGTCAAAGATGTTCATGATGGCAGATTTCCAGTGGCTTTTGTGACATCTGCAAAAAAAAAAATAATCGAAGTTTTGAAACTTTAAAGTGAACTTTGTTGGGTACGATTGATAACTGAAGCAGTTTCCTAGTTAGCATCATAGTTATGTTTGTTGTTATGATGGTAAATAATTGAGTTCTCTCTCTCTCTCTCTCTCTCTCTCTCTCTCTCTCTCTCTCTCTCTCTTTATTTATTCTAGAAATTAAATTGCTTAGATGCTTTTCAAACCATACCCCGGCCGGGATTGAACCCGCGGTCAGAGAGTCTCAAAACTCCAGCCCGTCGCGTTAGCCACTAGACTCTCTGACCGCGGGTTCAATCCCGGCCGGGTTATAGTTTGTTTGCAATCGTGTCATTACGATTTCATGAGTTAGATGATTTTCCTTTGATTGATTGTTGTCTTCTCTGGAAAAAAATCATTACGGCTTTTTTTTTTTCATTTTTGTTTTTGTTGAATGGAATAAACAGTTTAGTATTGGAATAAATTATGCTGCTAATAATTTTCATTTATGTTCTCTAGTAACTGGCATTGTATAGCCAAGTCTTGTAGCCAAGTCTTGTAGCCAAGTCTTGTAGCCAAGTCTTGTAGCCTAGTCTTGTAGCCAAGTCTTGTAGCCTAGTCTTGTAGCCAAGTCTTGTAGACAAGTCTTGTAGCCAAGTCTTGTAGCCTAGTCTTGTAGCCAAGTCTTGTAGACAAGTCTTGTAGCCAAGTCTTGTAGCCTAGTCTTGTAGCCAAGTCTTGTAGCCAAGTCTTGTAGCCAAGTCTTGTAGCCTAGTCTTGTAGACAAGTCTTGTAGCCAAGTCTTGTAGCCAAGTCTTGTAGCCAAGTCTTGTAGACAAGTCTTGTAGACAAGTCTTGTAGCCAAGTCTTGTAGACAAGTCTTGTAGACAAGTCTTGTAGACAAGTCTTGTAGACAAGTCTTGTAGCCAAGTCTTGTGGACAAGTCTTATAGCCAAGTCTTGTAGCTAAGTCTTGTAGCTGAGTCTTGTAGTCAAGTCTTGTAGACAAGTCTTGTAGCCAAGTCTTGTAGCCAAGTCTTGTAGCCAAGTCTTGTAGCCAAGTCTTGTAGCCTAGTCTTGTAGCCAAGTCTTATAGCCAAGTCTTGTAGCCAAGTCTTGTAGCTGAGTCTTGTAGCCAAGTCTTGTAGACAAGTCTTGTAGCCAAGTCTTGTAGCCAAGTCTTGTAGCCAAGTCTTGTAGCCAAGTCTTGTAGCCTAGTCTTGTAGACAAGTCTTGTAGCCAAGTCTTGTAGACAAGTCTTATAGCCAAGTCTTGTAGCCAAGTCTTGTAGCTGAGTCTTGTAGCCAAGTCTTGTAGACAAGTCTTGTAGCCTAGTCTTGTAGACAAGTCTTGTAGCCAAGTCTTGTAGACAAGTCTTATAGCCAAGTCTTGTAGCCAAGTCTTGTAGCTGAGTCTTGTAGCCAAGTCTTGTAGACAAGTCTTGTAGCCTAGTCTTGTAGACAAGTCTTGTAGCCAAGTCTTGTAGCCAAGTCTTATAGCCAAGTCTTGTAGCCAAGTCTTGTAGCTGAGTCTTGTAGCCAAGTCTTGTAGACAAGTCTTGTAGCCAAGTCTTGTAGCCAAGTCTTGTAGCCAAGTCTTGTAGCCAAGTCTTGTAGCCTAGTCTTGTAGACAAGTCTTGTAGCCAAGTCTTGTAGACAAGTCTTGTAGCCAAGTCTTGTGGACAAGTCTTGTAGCCAAGTCTTGTGGACAAGTCTTATAGCCAAGTCTTGTAGCCAAGTCTTGTAGCCAAGTCTTGTAGCCAAGTCTTGTGGACAAGTCTTATAGCCAAGTCTTGTAGCCAAGTCTTATAGCCAAGTCTTGTAGCCAAGTCTTGTAGCCAAGTCTTGTAGCCAAGTCTTGTAGCCAAGTCTTGTGGGCAAGTCTTATAGCCAAGTCTTGTAGCTAAGTCTTGTAGCCAAGTCTTGTAGCCAAGTCTTGTAGCCAAGTCTTGTAGCCAAGTCTTGTAGCCAAGTCTAGTAGCCAAGTCTTGTAGCCAAGTCTTGTAGCCTAGTCTTGTAGACAAGTCTTGTAGCCTAGTCTTGTAGACAAGTCTTGTAGCCAAGTCTTGTGGACAAGTCTTGTAGCCAAGTCTTGTAGCTAAGTCTTGTAGCCAAGTTTTGTAGCCAAGTCTTGTAGCCAAGTCTTGTAGCCAAGTCTTGTAGCCAAGTCTTGTAGCCTAGTCTTGTAGACAAGTCTTGTAGCCAAGTCTTGTAGACAAGTCTTGTAGCCAAGTCTTGTAGACAAGTCTTGTAGCCAAGTCTTGTAGCCAAGTCTTGTAGCCAAGTCTTGTAGACAAGTCTTGTAGCCAAGTCTTGTAGACAAGTCTTGTAGCCAAGTCTTGTAGCCAAGTCTTGTAGACAAGTCTTGTAGCCAAGCCTTGTAGCCAAGCCTTGTAGCCGAGTCTTGTAGCCAAGTCTTGTAGCCAAGTCTTGTAGCCAAGTTTTGTAGACAAGTCTTGTAGCCAAGTCTTGTAGACAAGTCTTATAGCCAAGCCTTTTAGCCAAGCCTTGTAGCCAAGTCTTGTAGCCAAGTCTTGTAGCCAAGTCTTGTAGCCAGCATAGTCTTGTACTCAGCATAGTGACTGCAAATGCGTTAAAAAAAAAAAGATAGGTCAGAGAGCTCTAATGACGTATTCGCTCTGATTATGAGTATATGTAGGAACGGCATTTAACTCAGGGATTATATCATTTAAATTGTCCAGTAAATTCTATTGACATATATCTATCATGACATCTCTTGAAATTTGGTTACAAACATTAGTCTGAAAATAACCTGAGTGAGAGTAGGGCTGCCCATACTATACCAAATTTCTGACGAAAGAATTAATCACTAAAGGAAAAAAAAAAAAAAAAAAAAAAACAGTGGTAGGGGCAATGTTTGTTTAGGTACGGAAAGCGGTACGTCAAAATAACAGCGCATCATCTTATTTTCCAGGCCCCTCAAGGAAGGTTCCTTGATGTTGGTGAGGGGCTCTTGATTTAGAGAATTGGATCTGTGCTCCAGTTCCCCGAATTAAGCCTGAATGCCTTCCACATCCCCCCCCCCAGGCGCTGTATAATCCTCCGGGTTTAGCGCTTCCCCCTTGATTATAATAATAATAATAATTATTTTCCAGGAAAATTAGTTTATTGCGTTTTATTCTACTGAGGGAATCTTGGGGTTGAACGATATGTGTATTTCAGAATTTATCCAAAATTCGGGAGAGAAGACAACTAATCCATTTAGCTAGTTTGTGGGAGAATTATTCTCTTATTACATATGATGGCTCTCAAGAGAACACTTTCATTATGAGATTTGTTTAAATTTCTGTTAATTTTTTTGGATATTTCTCTTATTCTCGTGGGAAAACATTACGATATTTTTCATAAGTTTTAAATGTTACTTAGAAAAGTGTTTTCTTCCTAAAGATAATCAGCTTTACTTAGCGTCAGTATTTTTCCTTACTTGTCAGACTTGATTATAATGATATCATTGTAAATGTTCAACTGTAACCCAGATGTATTGCAAAATTGTACCAGCCTACTTTTGTTTTAGAAGCAGTCTTCGATAGCTTCAGGGAGAATAAATCTGTGCGGAAATTATTGTTAATATAAATTAAACCCAATAAGGTGATTCAGTGCATTCTATCTTACTATTTGAGGAAAACTGAAGCTTGATTTCAGGTGTACTAAGTCGTCATTTGGGTAACTTTAGTATTTCTACTGGGATAAGAATTTTGCTTCACTGGGGGTACCAGTGATTCCGTCCTTAGGAAAAGATTCAACATATTGTTGTTGCAGAAGAACACGGCGGAGTACAGTGTTCCTGAAGGCATTGTTGTTGTAGCTAAACACGGCGGAGTACAGTGTTCCTGAAGGCATTGTTGTTGTAGCCAAACACGGCGGAGTACAGTGTTCCTGAAGGCATTGTTGTTGTAGCCAAACACGGCGCAGTACAGTGTTCCTGAAGGCTCCTCCTCAGAAAGTTCCTCTGGGTGCTATTTATTTTAGGAAGGAGATAGGAAGAGTGTCATAGTAGTAGGAGAAAAAAAAAGTTTAATTCCAAAGGATGAGTCGAAGTTATGGCCGTGAGACTGAGTCATCCTGAGTATATGTATATATATGTATATATATATATATATATATATATATATTATAATATAATATATATATATATATATATATATATATATATATATATATATATATATATATATATAATATATTGTATATGTATATATATATATATATATAATATATATATATATATATATTATATATATAAAAATATATATTTAAAATATTAATATATATATATATATATATATATATATATACTAATTAATTTACACGAATGAAGAAAATAAAGTAGCTTATTTTTTTACATGCGCCAAAAACATTACTGGTTCTAGTGGTGATCCTTGTATAACTCCACTTGTTACACTGTTCCACTCCGACGCCTCTTTTCAGGCAATAACTCTTTGTTTCCTTCCCGTTAGTTGCTCTTTAATCCTCACTAGCGCTCTCCCTGCTATCCTGCATCCTCTATCTTTTCGCTTAATCTCTTGATCGTTGCAGTATCACATACTTCTCACAGTCCAAGAATATGCAGTCCACTCATCCCTCGATTCACTTTTGTTACCTTGTGATAATATTCCAGCACTTTTATGAGACAAGATCTACCGTTTTCTAATCTTTGTTAATTTATAAATGCTAAACTACCAATGTTATGATCATCTTCTCCATTATCTAAAAGAGCATGCGTGTCAATCATACTGGTCTGTACTTTAACGCTGCCTGTCTGTCCACATCCCTGTAATCTTTGACTAGTAGATTACAGACAGTTGTTCATACAGTGCTTCTGTCTTTTCTCTCAAAATCCAATTTGAAACATTACCTGGGTCTGTCGCCTTTGAGGTATCCAGCTTCCTCATTGGTTTTTTCACTGTGAGTCATCATAACTACCATGAGTCACCATGGCTACCATTTGTCACCATGAGTCACCATGTCTTCTATAACTGCCATGAGTCACCATGACTGCTATAAGTCACCATGCCTACCGCGACTACCATAACTACCATGAGTCACCATATGTCACCATCTTAAGCCCTACAAACACACACATACATCCAGAAGCTGTGAATCGACCCCGGCAACCATAAATAGGTGAGTACACACAACACACACACACCACACACACACACACACACACCACACACACACACCACACACACACACACACACACCCCACACAACACACACACACACACACAACACACAACACACACACACACACACACCACACACACACACAACACACACACACACACACACACACCACACACAACACACACACCACACCACACACACACTCACACACACACACACGGCACACACACACACACACACACACACACACACACACAAACACACACAAACACACACACACACACACACACACAACACACACACACACACACACACACACACACACACACACACACACACACACACACACACACACAAACACACAGGAGATATAGGGGGATATAATAACAACATACAAAATACCGAGGGAAATCGACAAGGTGGACAGAGACGGGATGTTCCGGAGATGGGACACAGCAACAAGGGGCCACATTTGGAAGCTGAGACTCAGATGAATCACAAGGATGTTAGGAAGTATTTCTTTAGTCACAGAGTTGTCGGGAAGTGGGATAGTCTGAGAAGTGATGTAGTGGAGGCAGGATCCATACATAGCTTTAAGAAGAGGTATGATAAAGCTCATGGAGTGAGAAGAGTGACCTAGTAGCGGCCAGCGAAGAGGCTGGGCCAGGAGCTGTGGATCGACCCCTGCAACCACAAGGTGAGTACTCCACCATCTCACAAGGACGACCAGAGGCCAAGTCTCAACGCTTCGTCGATTCTGTCCTCCCAGTTTTTCGCTCTGAGAGCGGCCATGGCTACAGCTTATGTTCATGTAATTATTGAGGGGTAAAAAAAAAAGTTATTCTGTGCTGCAGCTCAGCAGGATGCCTGGGAAAGAAAGGAGAGAGGACACAGAGGGAAGTGAAGAGGGCGAAAGGTAATAGGAAGGAGAAGAGGGTGAGGAATAGGGAGCCTGGATTTAGAGAGGAATGTGAGGAAGATGAAGAGACATAAATGCAAGAGAAATATAACGCAGAAAGAGGAAGCTGAGAGAGCTAAGTGACTGGAAGAAGATAGTGAACGAGGGATAGGAGAGAAGGATGGGGAAGAAGGGTGAAGTGCGAGAGAGTGGGAGGGGGAAAAAAAAAAAAACTACATCTCAAAAAGTTCAACGATGGGTTTTTTAAAAAATCTCACGCACCAAAAGTTTGCCCTAATGGGTAAGCCCCATCTTGGGGGGCTTTACAGAATCCTATGCAGTTCAGACAGGGATGCACGACCCCCACATCCCCAATACATAGTCATGCGGACAGTTAAGCTCCCCCAAAATCATAAAAAAAGGCTTAAAAACACTGCTTTAGAGTGGGTTTCAGACTTAAACAGATAACCCTTTCTTTTTATGAAGGCCTTTACTCCAAAAAGGGGCCCTATAAAGAAAAAAAAAGGCCCAAAATACGAGTTATCAAAAGTCGGATCGAAAATCGCCCCTAAGTTCCCTTCTCCCTTATATGGGCTACCCGTGTTAAAAGGCCCTGTCTCTGCTTTAATTTAAATTTTAAAGATTAGCCCGGTATTCCCCGGCCCGGGCCCTTTTCCAAGGGTGGCCGGCCCTTTGGGTCCCCCCTTTGGGAGTGTTTTGAGACCTAAGTTCCCCCTGGGAGGAGGGACAGGGGCTCCCCATCTTTGGGGACCAACTGTCCCCGGCCCGCCACAAGCTAGCCTCTCTGGTCTGCCATCCCGCCCCAAGGGGGCAAAAAAGGGGAAAGACAGTCCTATGAGCTAAAGGTCGGGTCAGGCCCCCCCCTACCCCAAAAGGGTTCTGTCCCCGCTACTGGCAATATTTAGAATTTAAAAAACGTGTATTATTGCAGCGTATATGGTTTTGTTAACAGAAGGGGAAGTGACCGTGACAAAATCATGCAAGGTAGTAAACAGGACAACGACATCAGTTTTTTGTGTTTATATTCACGGGGAAGAACTGACCCTGTACGGATTTTATATACCTTGGTCAACTGGAGGGAATTAAGTTTGAGGGAAGAGCGGTTCCAGTCCCTTGGATTAAGGACCCATCACCCGTATCAAGGCAGAGAGGCTTCTTCATAACCCAGTGCCTCACAGGAGAGAGAAAGAGAGAGAGAGAAAGAGAGAGAGAGAGAGAGAGAGAGAGAGAGAGAGAGAGAGAGAGAGAGAGAGAGAGAGAGAGAGAGAGAGAGAGAGAGAGAGAGAGAGAGAGAGAGAGAGAGAGAGAGAGAATCTCGAACTCTTGTGTTCTATAACCCTGCTTGTCGATTAGGTAGAATTATAACCCCGAGGGAGTGACAAACCCTGAGGGGAGAGCGACAAGCCCTGAGGGAGTGACAAACCCTGAGGGGAGAGCGACAAACCCTGAGGGAGTGACAAGCTCTGAGGGAGTGACAAAACTGCGTACGACTCTAACTGATACGCGTTTACATGGTGCCACCACCCAAACAGGGTGCCAAACTAGAAGTGACCCCAGAAAGCAGGGTGCCAACTAGAAGTGACCCCAGAAAGCAGGGTGCCAAGCTAGAATGACCCCAGAAAGCAGGGTGCCAAGCTACAAGTGACCCCAGAAAGCAGGGTGCCAACTAGAAGTGACCCCAGCAAGCAGAATGCCAAACTAGAAGTGACTCCAGAAAGCAGAGTGCTGTACTAGGTGCCTGGCTTCAGCTTCAGGCAGAACGTGAAGCTGAAGGCAGATATTATTTAATATCTGAAGAATACAAGTGCTAACGTTGCAGCAGGTGGCGGGGTAGCTCAGCAAGAACACTTCAGGGTTTCAGAGAGCTCCTCCTACACTCCTGCCAGTCATGTCGTCTCCGGGGACTCGCCAAGTACACGCAGCCGAGGGGAAACTGAAAACGATTTAGCGGCGCAAGAAACAACAGATGGCTTCAGCGGGATGTAACACAATAATCTCGTATGTAACCAGGAATTCCCTGCACTTGCTTGCGATTAAGTATGCTTTTTAAATATTCTAATCGTCTTTCCGGATAACTCAGATGAGTGAGGGATGGAGTGATTTTGAACGTCGCTCGATATGGAAGGTAACTCAGCATCCTGGAATGATTTGGATCTTTCCTGTTTTTCTATTTTTTTTTGAGGCTGGGGGGGAGGACAAGTGGATAAATGGTTCAAAGAACAGACAAGTTAATAAATTAGACACATGTGCAATACTGAATGGAGGACAAATTGTCATATATGGGGGGCACGAGATATGAAATAAAGAGAATGGAGAGAGAGAGAGAGAGAGAGAGAGAGAGAGAGAGAGAGAGAGAGAGAGAGAGAGAGAGAGAGAGAGAGAGAGAGAGAGAGAGAGAGAGGGAAAGATGCCAAATTCCTTAAGGTACAAATTTCCTCTCGGATTATATACTATCTATTTTGAACTGTTAGTGTCAGGATTACAATTCAGATGAAGACGACAGTCAGGCTAATTTTCCTGTTAAACAAGACACGAGGTAACTGCCATGCTCACACACACACACACACACACACACACACACACACACACACACACACACACACACACACACACACACACACACACACACACACACACACACACACACACACACACACACAACCCCTTTTTGTTTTGACTATTCTGCCCAGCGTCACAAAAATAAAACCAACCTGACGTGTGGGAGACATCGTAAAGGATCAAATTCTCTCGCAAACACGTCACTGTTTACTCTTTCGCCCCTTACAACTAGCTTCAACTGAGATCACCTTCCAGATCCAACACCCCCTCTCTCCACCTCCGCTCCCCTTCACCATTAAACCCCCCTCCCGTCCACCCATTCCACACCTCCGGGCGACCTATTGTTACCTATTTGTCCTTGACGCAATATTTATCCCACTGACTCAGAGTCAGGGAGTTAACAGAGACATGCAGACGGGAGACAAAGAATTTTTTTTTTCATCTATTGAAACAAGCTGGGTTTTTAATATATATTTTTTTTCCTTCGCCCTTTTCTTGTTGCGCATAGAACTGTACAAACTTTTCAAGAGGCTTTGATGAGCCGCTGTCTTCGTGTAGTTGCCGGCTGCCGTATTTCCACACGACGGTATACACACCGAAAGGTGTTTGGATATACATGAGCAGGTGTGTAACTCACTGTGTATATTCAGTAAGATATGTATACCTGTAAGTATGATTAAATCTTTCAGAAAACATAAATAATAGTGATGTTGATAACAGTAATGAGAAAGGTATAATAATAATAATAATAATAATAATAATAATAATAATAATAATAATAATAACAATAATAATAACAATAATAATAAACAATAATAATAATAATAATAATAATAATAATAATAATAATAATAATAATAATAACAACAACAACAACAACAACAACAACAACAACAACAACAACAACAACAACAACAACAACAACAACAACAACAACAACAACAACAACAACAACAACAACAATAATAATAATAATAATAATAATAATAATTGGTTTAGAAAGACACGTAAGCAAACACTATAACATATTTATTAGAAAACGTTTCGGTCCTGGGACCTTGATCACTTCTGGACCGAAACGTTTTCTAATAAATATGTTATAGTGTTTGCTTACGTGTCTTTCTAAACCAACTTGTCGGTATTTATTACCAAGGTTTATACCAATAATAATAATAATAATAATATTCTTATTCTTATTTTTATTATAATCATCATTATCATCATAATCATCATCATCATACTTTCTCCTTATATAAAAAAAAAGTTTATTTACTAGATATTTCCTTTTATTTTAAATTCCCATATCCTGATTAATTAAAAAAACAGAATTATAAAATACAAAGGTATTTAAGGGAATATTCCAAAGAGAAAGGAAGGAGGGGGGGAGGAGGAGATAAAAACACAGAAATAAAATCGAAAAGCAATAAAGGAAGAGGGTATATTTTTTCTATTCTCTGGCAGGAATGGCCCGCCTCTTGCATAACCTATCTGGGCTTGATATCATAAAAGCCAGTATATAATCCCCTGGCAATATAGGGCGCGAAATATCCAATTCAGTTAGGCCAATCCACGGCGACGCATTCATATAGACGGCCATTTCACATGCAGCGGCTCAGGTTTTATATTTTTCAGTTCCATGCCATAGGCGGGTTATACATATTGATGTATTAGAGCGAAGCATAGAGGACAACCCAGCTAGCCAGCCAGCATGACTGGTACCCAGAAGTCGACCAGCCAGCCAGCATGACTGGTACCAGGAGTCGACCAGCAGCCAGCAGATGTACCATCGACCAGCCAGCCAGCATGACTGGTACCCAGGAGTCGACCAGCCAGCCAGCATGACTGGTACCCAGGAGTCGACCAGCCAGCCAGCATGACTGGTACCCAGGAGTCGACCAGCCAGCCAGCATGACTGGTACCCAGGAGTCGACAGCCAGCCAGCATGACTGGTACCCAGGAGTCGACAGCCAGCCAGCATGACTGGTACCAGGAGTCGACCAGCCAGCCAGCATGACTGGTACCCAGGAGTCGACCAGCCAGCCAGCATGACTGGTTACCCAGGAGTCGACCAGCCAGCCAGCATGACTGGTACCCAGGAGTCGACCAGCCAGCCAGCATGACTGGTACCCAGGAGTCGACCAGCAGCCAGCATGACTGGTACCCAGGAGTCGACCAGCCAGCCAGCATGACTGGTACCCAGGAGTCGACCAGCAGCCAGCATGACTGGTACCCAGGAGTCGACCAGCCAGCCAGCATGACTGGTACCCAGGAGTCGACCAGCCAGCCAGCATGACTGGTACCCAGGAGTCGACCAGCCAGCCAGCATGACTGGTACCCAGAGTCGACCAGCCAGCCAGCATGACTGGTACCCAGGAGTCGACCAGCCAGCCAGCATGACTGGTACCCAGGAGTCGACCAGCCAGCCAGCATGACTGGTACCCAGGAGTCGACCAGCCAGCCAGCATGACTGGTACCCAGGAGTCGACCAGCCAGCCAGCATGACTGGTACCCAGGAGTCGACCAGCCAGCCAGCATGACTGGTACCCAGGAGTCGACCAGCCAGCAGCATGACTGGTACCCAGGAGTCGACCAGCCAGCCAGCATGACTGGTACCCAGGTGTCCGACCAGCCACAGCATGCATGGGTACCTCATGGGAGTCGACCCAGCCAGCCAGCATGACTGGTCACATGGAGTCGACCAGCAGCCAGCTGCCCCACTACCTTGTGGGGTGATACTCTATTCTGTTCCCTCTTGTGCTGGAGGCACACTGTCTAGTCGTCTTCTTTCGTGTGAGGAGAGACTCTTCTCTCTCTCTCTCTCTTCTCTTCTCTCTATCCTGTGGGGACCACTGTATCTCCGCCTGTGGAAGCACCTCTCTTCCCTGTAAGGAACTTTGTCTCACTGTCCCATAGTGGGTAGTGACACTCTCTCCCTGTGGGAGACACACTTTCTCTCCCCTGTGGGAGTCTCTCTCTCTCTCTCTTCTCTCTCTCTCTTCTCTCTCCTACCTTCCCTGCTGGGATGACGTGACTCTACTCCTTTGTGAAGCCGTTCTCTCTCTTCCCTGCGAGAAGATTTCTACCTCCCTGATGGGGACACTATCTGCTCTCCGTGGGAGAGTCTCTCTTCCTCCCCTGTGGAGACTATCTACCTCACTGTGGGAGATATATCTGACCTCCATGTGGGAGACTATCTACCTCCCATGTGGGAGACTTTCTACCTCCACTGTGGAAGATTCTCTACCTCCCCTGTGTGAGTCTCTCTACCTCCCCTGTGGAAGACTACCTCACCTGTGGGAGACTACCTCCCCTGTGGGAGACTCTCTACCTCCCCTGTAGGTAGGACTCTCTACCCCCCTGTGGAAGACTCGTACTCCTCCTGTGGGTAGACTCTACCTCCCTGTGAGAGACTCTCTACCTCTCCTGTGGGAGACTCTCTACCTCCCCTGTGGGAGACTACCTCCCCCGTGGAAGACTCTCTACCTCCCCTGTGGGAGACTCTCTACCACCCCTGTGAAAGATTCTATACCTCCCCTGTGGGAGACTCTCTACCTTCCATATGAGAGGCTCTCTACCTCCCCTGTGGATGGGACACCTCCCTGTGGAAAGAGACTCTTACCTCCTGTAGGAGACTCTCTACCTCCCCTGTGAAAGACTCTCTACCTCCCATGTGGGAGACTCTGTACTTCCCCTGTGAAAGACTCTCTACCTTCCCTGTGGGAGACTCTCTACCTACCTAGTGAGAGACTACTCTACCTCCCTATGTGGAGTATGATTCTCTACTCCCCTGTGGGAGACTCTCTACTCCCTATGGGAGACTTCTCCTGTGGGAGGACTACCATCCCCTGTGGAGACTCTCTTATTCCACTGTGGGAGACTCTGTACCTTCCCTGTGGGAAGACTCTTTAACTCCCATGTGGAGACTCTCTACCTCCTCTGGAGGAGTACTCTCTTACCTCCCCTGTGGAGAGACTCTCTACCCTTCCTGTTGGGATAAGATCTCTACTCCTCTGTGGAGACTCTCTATCTCCTGTAGGAAGATCTTTCTACCTCCCTTGTGGGATGACGTCTCTACACTCCCCTTGTGGAGACTCTACTCCCCTGTGTTTTGAATTCTATACCCTCCCCTGTGGGAGACTATCCGTCCCACTGTGGGAAGAATCTCTTACCTCTCCTGTGGGAGAGAAACTCTCCTTACCTCTTTGTGGGCAGACTACCTCCCCTGTGGGAGACTCTCTCCTCTCCTTGTGGGATACTACCTCCCTGTGGGGGGTAGACTCTCTACCTCTACCTGTGGGAAGGACTACCTACCCTGTGGGAGACTCTACTACCTCCTCTGTGGGAGACTCTCTACTCCCCTCGTGGGGAGACTACCTCCCCTCGTTGGGAGACTTTACTCTCCTGTGCGTGATACCTCCCCTGAGGAGACTCTCTACCTCTCCTGTCGGAAGTCTACCTTCCCCTGGTGGAACTCTCTACTCTCTCCTGTCGGGAGACTACCTCCCTCGGTGGGGAGACTACTCCACTGTGGGAGTCTCTTACCTCTCTGTGGGGACTCTCTTCCTCTCCTGTGGAGGAGACTACCTCCCCTGCATGTCGGTGAGAACTCTCTACCTCTCCTGTGACGCGAGGTGACTACCTCCCTTTGTGTGGGAGACTCTCTACCTGACTCCTGTGGGAGACTACCTCCTCTGTGCGGAGAATCTCTACCTTCTCCTGTGGGAGAATACCTCCCCCTTTGCGGATGACTCTCTAACTCTCCTGTGGGCGAGAGACTACCTCTCCATGCTGGGAGACTACCTCCCCTGTGGGAGACTCTCTACCTCTCCTGTGGGAGACTACCTCCCCTGTGGGGAGATACCTCCTCTGTGGGAGACTACCCTCCCTGTGGAGAACTACCTCCCCTGGTGGGTAGATCTCACTCTCCTGTGGGAAGACTCTCCTACCTTCCTTGTGGAAGAGACTACCTCTCCTGTGGGAGACTACCTCCCCTGTGGGAGACTCTCTACCTCTCCTGTGGGAGACTACCTCCCCTGTGGGAGACTCTCTACCTCTCCTGTGGTGAGACTATCACTCTCCTGTGGGAGACTACCTCCCTGTGGGAGACTCCTACACTGTCGCTGTTGGGAGTCAGACCTCCCCTGTGGGAGATACCTCTCCTGTGGAGACTACCTCCCCTGTGCGGAGCTACCTCCACGGTGGGAGACTCCTGTCTACCTTCCTGTGGGTGACTCTCTACCTCTTCTGTGAGAGACATACCTCTCTGTGCGGAGACTACTCCCCTGTGGGAAGGGACTCTCTACCTCTCATGTGGGAGACTACCTCCTGTGGAGACTCTCGTACCTCTCCTGTGGGAGATTACCTAACTGTGGGCGCGACTCTCTACCTCCCTATATGTAGAGGCTCGCTACCTCCCCTGATGGAGTCTACCTCCCTGTGGAAGAGTACTCTACTCCCGGTAGTAGAATCTCTACCCTCCCTGTGAAAGACTCTCTACCTACCCATGTGGTGAGACATCTGTATTCCCCTGTGAAAGACTCGCTACCTTCCTGTGGGAGACTCCTCTACCTCCCTGGTTGTGAGAGATCTCTACTCCCCTGTGTGAAGATTCTCTACCTCCCTGTGGGAGACATCTCTACCTCCTATGGGAGACTATCTCCCTTGTGGGAGACTACTCCTGCCTGTCGGAGACTCTCAACTACCACGGTGGAGACTCTGTTACCTCCCCTGTGCCGTGAGACTCTTACCTCCCTGTGGAGGAGAAGACGCTCTACCTCCTTGTGGGAGGACTCCTTAACCTCCCTGTGGAGACTCTCTACCTTCCCTGTGGAGACTCTCTACTTCACTCTGTGGGAGACTCTCTATCTCCCCTGTGGTAGGACTTGTCTACCCCCTTGTGGGGAGACTCTTCTACCTCCTTTGGAGACTCTACTCCTCTGTGGACGATTCCCTATACCTACCCTGAGGAGACTACCTCCCCTGTGGGAGAACCTCTTACCTCTTCTGTGGGAGACTCTCTACCTCTCCTGTGGAGACTACTCCCCTGTGGGGGCAGTATCTCCTACCGCACCCCTGTGGATACTACTCCCCTGTGGGAGACTCTCTACCTGTCCTGTGGGAGACTACCTCCCCTGTGGGAGACTACCTCCCCTGTGGGAGACTCTCTACCTCCCCTGTGGGAGACTCTCTACCTCCCCTGTGGGAGACTACCTCCCCTGACTGGGAGACTTCTACCTCTCCTGTCGGCGAGACTTCTCCCCTGTGGAGACTCTCTACCTCTCCTGTGGAAGTCTACCTCCCCTGTGGGAAACTCTCTACCTCTCCTGTGGGAGACTACCTCCCCTGTGGGAGACTACCTCCCCTGTGGGAGACTCTCTACCTCTCCTGTGGGAGACTCTCTTCCTCTCCTGTGGGAGACTACCTCCCCTGTGGGAGACTCTCTACCTCTCCTGTGGGAGACTACCTCCCCTGTGGGAGACTCTCTACCTCTCCTGTGGGAGACTACCTCCCCTGTGGGAGACTCTCTACCTCTCCTGTGGGAGACTACCTCCCCTGTGGGAGACTCTCTACCTCTCCTGTGGGAGACTACCTCTCCTGTGGGAGACTACCTCCCCTGTGGGAGACTCTCTACCTCTCTGGTGGGAGGGGGAATGCTTTTAAACCTCCTCCTGTGAGGAGACTACCTCTCCTGTGGGAGGATGTACTCCGCCTGTGGGATACTACCTCCCCTTGTGGGACGGACCTCTATCTTCCTGACGGGAGACTCTCTACCTCTCCTTGTGAGAGACTACCTCCTCCTGTGGGAAGTCTACCTCCCACTGTGCGGAGACTCTCTTACCTACTCCTTGTGGGAGACTTACCTCCCCTGTGGGAGACTCTCTACCTCTCCTGTGGGAGACTACCTCTCCTGTGGGAGACTACCTCCCCTGTGGGAGACTCTCTACCTCTCCTGTGGGAGACTACCTCCCCTGTGGGAGACTACCTCTCACTGTGGGAGACTACCCTCCCTGTGCGGAGACTACCTCCCCTGTGGAGACTCTCTACTATCCTGTGGCGAGGACTCCTCTACCTCTCCTGTGTCGAGACTACCTCTCCTGTGGGAGTCTACCCTCCCTGTGGGAGACTCTATACCCTTCCTGTGGGCAGAAATGAAGAACTACCCCCCTGTGTGAGACTCTCTACCCTCTCTAGTGGGGAGATTACCTCCCCTGTGGGACTACCTCTCCTGTGAGAGACCTCTACTCCCTCTCCTGTGGGAGACTTCTTCCCGCTCTGTGGAGACTACCTCCCCTGTGGGAGACTCTCTACCTTCTCCTGTGGACGACTACCTCCCATGTGGGAGACTCTCTACCTCTCCTGGGGGAGACTATCCCCTGTGGGAGAATCTCACTGCTCTGTGGGGAAACACCTCCCCTGTGGGAGACTCTCTTCCTCTCCTGTGGAGACTCCTTCCTGTGGGAAGACTACCTCCCCGGTGGGAGGATCTTACCTCTATGTGGGAGACTTACCTCCCCTGTGGCGAGCCCTACCTCTCCTAGTGGGGAGACTACCTCCTGTGGGACGACAGTACACTCCCTGTGGGAGACTCTTACCCTTCCTGTGGGAGACTCTCTACCTTCCTGATGGGAGACTACCTCCCTGTGGAGACTCTACTTTCCTGTGGGAGATTCTACCTTCTGTGGGAGATCTATACCTCTCCGGTGGGGAGACTCTCTACCTCTCTCTGTGGGAGATACCTCCTGTGCGGAGACTCTCTACCTCTCCGGGGAGACTTTCTACCTCTCCTGTGGAGGACTACCTCCCCTGTGGGAGACTCTACTCCCCTGTGGGAGGACTATCCGTCCCTGATCAATGGGATGTTTTCGTGTCTCTTATTTATCTTGCAAAATAGTTTAGTGTTTATATTGTTTATTGTGCTCTTTACTTAATTCGTTATTACATTTTTTAATTAATTAGGAAGGATTCATTATTTTTAGTATTTAAGAAAAAGAATTTACAGTTATTACATTTTTACAGAATTTATTAACTGTATTTACAGCACCGACTATTTTTTTATACGGTTAATACTGACTATCGTAAGAATTTAACACAGACTATCGTAATACTTACTATCCGTATACGTACTGCTGTATAGAAACTAATTCTACTACTTTATCTTGGCCAAAAATTCTATAATGACATGCGCATTCTGCAGTATTTTTTTTCCAAGTCCAAAGTAATTCCCCCAAGAGACATCTTCGTCGGTGGTAGTATCAAAACAATATAATATGGATAACTAACGTGTAATGAACACTTCTCAATATAATATAATGATAACGTGTAACAAAGAAAAATTCCAGCCCAAACGTAGCTTGTGGCTGGAAAGTAAGTCATAATATCCTCTTGTTGAGCTCTCAAGAGTAGCACTGTAACCCACTATGTAGAGATGTACTCATTTTAAACGACGTCTCGTATCAGCCAATTGTCCATTATAGCATTGTTAATGGGACCTCTGTTTTATATATACATACATATATATATATATTACATACATATATATGGATCTTTAGGGTATTATATATCGATATATATATTTAGATATAATAATATACTATATATTTATATATATATATACTATATATATATTATTTATATATATCATATATATAGCATATGAGAGTTTTTACATAGTAGAAGATGATTGCAAGGAGGGAAGAAAGGTATTGAGAAGATAAAGATTAGAGTTAAGAGAGTGAGTTGAACAATGTAAAAGAGAGCAAATGAAGAGAGTGCGCCGGTGAGATGTTATCAACAAAATTTTGTTCTGAAAAATTAGAAAAAAGTTTTGGATAGTGAGACTTAACAGCTTTGAATGCCTAGAGAACAAAAAGGATTGTCAGTTAAAATAGAGATGAGAGAGTTATTAAAAGGAGAGTTAGAGGTTTTATGGGAGATGGAGGGAATATTTTGAAGGAATTGTTAAATGTGATGAAGGCTAGGAAGCTGTGTGTGTTTCGTGCTATCGGACAAGGAGGAATGAGACATCGTGTAGAGAGTGATGAAGAGCAGTTTGAGTGTGGGGAAGTTCGCGTGAGCTAGTAGGTAATAAAATGATAAGGGGGTCAAGGCAGCCGGTGGATTTGATGGGATAAAGATAGAAATGTTAAATAGCAGGTGGGGCTATAGTTTTGGAAGTGGTTGGTGTGCAATTATTTAATAAATGTAATGAAAGAGGGTAGGTACCTAGGCTTGGCAAGAGAGCATGCATAGTTCCTTTGTAATAAAGTAGCAAAGGGGACCAAAATGAGAGCTGCAAAATTTATAGAGGGATAAGTATGTTGGGTATTACTGGGTAAAGTGTATGGTGGGTTGAGTTACTTATTGCCCGAATTAAAAGTACTGGACTGGAGAATAGGATAGCATATGAACAAGGAGGCTTTAGGAAAGGTTTATAGCCGGGGTGTGTGGACCAGGTGTTTACAGTGAAAACATATATAGTGAACAGTCTTTTGATAAGCTTAAGGGTCTTTGATGGCATTTATGGATTTGGAAAGGGCGTATGACAGGGTGGATAGGCGCGGGCAATGTGCTAATGTTGCAGGGTGTATGGTGTAGGAGGGAGTAGTTACTGAAAGCGTTGAAGAGTTTTTAGAGGATCGTGAGGCTCTAAAGTTAGAGTACATAGGACGACGGGAAATATTCCCAGTAAAAGATAGGGCCTTAGACCGGGATGTGTGTTGTCACGTGGTTGTTTATATATTTATAGAGGGGTTGTAAGGCATGTAAATGCGAGTGGTTCTTGACAAGAGCGTGAGAGTAAGATAGGAATCACATCATAAAGTGTAGGAGTTGTCACAGTTGTTGTTTTGCTGATGACACTGTGTCTTGGTAGAGATTCTATGAGTAGAAGTTGGCAAGAGATTGGTGGATGAATTGGTAGAGGTGCTCGCAAATAGAAGAAAATTAAAAGTTGTTGATACAGGAAGAGTCAGGTTATGAGGATAAAAAGATTAGGAGAGTAGAAGATTGGATATCAGATTGGAGGGAGTGAGTATGGAGGAGTTTGAGTGATCTGTATTCAGATATTGGCGAGTGGACGTGTCAGCGACATGGGTCTATGAAGGATGAGGTGAATCTATAGAATTGATGAGGGAAAAGGTTTCGTGAGAGTGGTGCACTTAGGAAGTTGTGGAGACAACGAACTTTGTCCTGGATTGGCAAAGAGGGGAATGTATGAGGTATAGTTTTACCAAACACTCTTATATGGGTGTGAAGCATGTGTGATGAATGTTGCTAGTCGAGGAGAACGGCTTTGGGAGGCAGTGAGATGTCTTGTCTGAGGGCAATGTGTGGTGTGACATTTACTGCATGAGAATTGTAGTCTAGTTTGGGAAGTTAGGAGTGAGGTGCGGGATTCCACTAAAACTGTTGTCCAGAGGGTGAGGAAGTTGTTGAGGTGGTTCGGACATTGTAGAGAGAATGGGAGTCGAAACAGAATGACTTCAAGAGTGCATCAGTCTGGATAGTAGAGGAAGGCGGGGTAGGGGTCGGCTAGGAAAGTAATCGAGTTGGTGGAGGGTGTAAGGCGGTTTTGTGTTGCGAGGGGCTTGGACTTCCAGCAGCGCAGTGCAGTCGAGCGTGTTTGATAGGAATTCGAGAATGGAGGACGACTGGGTTTTTTACTAACTTGACGTGCTAGTTGGAGTGTGAGCGAATGTAACATTTATGAAGGGGTTCAGGGAAACGGCAGGCAGCGGACATGCGTCCTGAAGAGATGGGAAATGTACCTTGTGCCTGTCACTCTAAAGGAGGGGGTGGTTACTGTTTTGCAGTTTGAAAATGTAGTGTAAAGCTAAGCTATCTGGTCAAGACAGTGATTGGAGCTGAATGATGCGATGTGAACGTTTTTCTATTTTTCGCAGGCCACCCTGCCTTGGTGGAATCGGCCAGTGTGATAAAAAATATATATATATCTTATATATATATATAATCTCTATCTAATATATATATTAATATATATATATTATATATATACAATATATATATTATTATTCATATAATTATATATGTATATATCTATATATATATATAATTATAATATATTAATATCTATATATTTATATTATAATATACAACCCTTGTCCCCCCCCACCCAATATTATATATAATATATCGTATATATCTGAATATCAGTTAGTGTTGTTCTCCTTTAGAGCTTAAAGTTTTCTACAGTAGTGATCGTTTAAATTCCATTTAAGCAAGCATCCGTAATCTCAGATGGATTAAAACATATCTCTATCCAACGTGTTTTAAGCTGCTGCAAATCCGTTAATTAATAAAACAATAAAAATTTGCCGTAAATCAGTGCACGAAGACCTTGATAAAATTGGGTATGAATAGACGTTTGTTGAAATTAATATAAATACTCAAGAAGTAATATAGAAATAAGCGCCAACAAGCCTCATGAAAGGTAAAGATCGTGTGATAAAATACTGAATCTGTCAACGAGAGGAAACAGGAAGCAACTGGTGAAGGATGTGGATGATACATCACACATGATATACTGAGCAAATGCTACATCTTCTGGATGTATGTTCGGAGAAATGCTATATAAAACAAAGCTATTTGTAGCATACAGTACCACAAATTAAAATATGCTGCGCTCTTGTGATGTAGCTAATGTTGTTACAATGAATTTTGGAAGGAAAGGGGGGGGGGGTAAATTATAAGCATATTTTAACCACAAATTTAAGTATGTCAGAAAATGTTTAAACATCTGAATGATCAAATGTCCTAAAATCATGAAGTGGATGACATTAAAGAAAGTAAAAAAAAAATGCAGTTGGGGTTTATAAGAAACTGGAGAAATCATCACTTACGAAGAAAGACTGGAAATACTAAATATACCATCATTAACTAGCTCGAGGAGAGACATGACAAATACATACAAAACTCACTACAAAAAAAAAAAAAGAGAATACAAGAAACCAGATTTAGACGATTTCGTAACACCAACGACAGGGAGAACAGGTCACAAGTACCTGCTGAGGGATGAAACAAGAAAAAAAGAGGCCGAAGGAATACGAATCTGTTTACTTCTTAGGGTGGCAGAAGTAGTAGTGAGAACCACAAGCACTGGAAGGCAGACACACCAACGAGCATATCTCCCTATATCTTTCTGTCTGTCTGTCTGTCTGTCTGTTTGTCTGTCTGTCTGTCTGTCTGTCTGTCTGCCTGTCTGTCTCTGTCTGTCTGTCTCTCTCTTTCTCTCTCTCCACACACACACATACACACACACACACACACACAACACACACACACACAGCAATAACACTACATATTAAGCTTCTGGTTTTGTGTCTGTCGATATTTGATACACAAAACGATCGGAATAAAAAAAATCGACTCTATACTTCATATTAAAAGAGCAGCCCAGAAGTGAATCCAATTTAACAATCAGTTTTGAGTATATCGAACTCAACTGGGGATATATGTCGCGTTTAGCAAAGGATATATCGGACTCGCCTGGGGATATGCCAGAGCCGGGTAGGGATAAGTCATCGATGTCATTTACCGATATGCTAGTCACCTACGGATATGTTAGTGTCCTGTGAGTATGTCAGAGTAGCCCAACGGTATAATGACCTCGCATGGTGGTATGTTAGAGTTACCCAATGGTATATCAGTGTCACCTCCGGGTAAATCAGGATTAACCAAGGGTAAATCAAATTCACCTGTGGGTATATCACTGTCATTTGTTGGTATATCTCAGCCACCTGCGGGTATATCAGCCACCTCTGACCATATCTCAGCCAAACGTGGATATATCAGAGACACTACGGTACGAAGTTGAGGTGCCATGCCAGTGAGGTTACTCTTAAATATACTGGCACTCTCTAGACCAGGATATTTCTATACACTAACAATCCTTTTTAACGACCCTAAAATTTCACTATCTATTCAAGGACTTGAGTGATTTGGAGGGCCTAAAAATCACTCAGATATAACACTCTTGAGTGAAAGCGTGACTGATAACTACCTGAGAAATACTTGGAGGGACTGATACCATATCTGGTCACTGAAATTATTGCTTATGAGAGGAGATGGACGAACAAACAGTGTAGAATACCCACAGTAAAGGCACAAAATAATCGCATTAGGAGATAAATGAGAAGTATAGTGAGTACAAAGCTATTTAACATCATCCCATGAGAAATAAGAATCTTAATCAGTTGATTCTTAACTGCCTTGAAGAGGAAAGTTACGGCCTCGTATTGTTCAGTTTTGATCATCAGAGCTGTGGTATCCAGGTCGAACTATGTGATGCAGACACAAACAGCCTGACTAACCAAGCTATAAACCTGGAATTTTAAACCTTTTTTTGGTGTGAAAAAGGTAAATAAAGGTCCCGGGGAAAAGTTTTTTTTACATTTTTTTTACAGGGGGCCTCACATTTCTAAAAAAAATTTTTTCGGTTGTTAAAAGGGTTTTTTAAAATTTCCCCCCTACCCCTTTCCTTCCCATTAATTTTTATTCTTGTTTTCATTTTCCCTTTAATCTTTTTTCCCCCCTTTCCCAAATTTATTTTTCCCTTTCCCTCCCTCTTCCTTCCTTTTCCCCCTTCTTTCTTACTCCCTTCCCCCCCATCTATTTCCCCTTTTCCCTCCTTTCCCTTTCCCCCCTTTTCCTCATTCCCTCAAATCCTCCCCTCCCCCCTTTCCCCCCTTCCCCGGTCCGGAAATGTGCATTCTCCTAAAAATTCCCTTTTTCCCCTTTTTTAAAACCCTTTCCCCTCCCCCCCCCTTTGGCCCGGTTGGTTTACAGTATAAAAATTCGGTTTTTTTTTAGGGGGTTTTACGGGGTGGTGTTTATTTTGCGGGTTTGGGGGTGGGGGTTTTTGTGGTGGGGGTTTGGTTTTTAGTGGTGGGGGTGGTGTTGTTGTGGTGGTGGTGGTAGTTGGGGTGGGGTGGTGGTAGTTTTTGGGTGGTGGTGGTTTTTGTTGGGGTGGTGGGGGTTTGTTGTTGTGGGGGTTTGGGTGGTAGTTTTTTTGTGGTGGTGGTGGTAGTTGTTGTGGTGGTGGGGGGTAGTTTGTTGTGGTGGTGGTGGTAGTTGTTGGGGTGGTTGGGGTGGTATTGTTGTGGTGGGGGTTTGGTAGTTGTTTTGGGGGTTTGGGGGGTAGTTGTTGGGGTTGGTGGGGGTAGTTGTTGTGGGGGTTTTGGGGGGTTTAGTTGTTGTGGTGGTGGTGGGGTAGTTGTTGTGGTGGTTTTGGTGGTAGTTGTTGTGGTGGTGTGGTAGTTGTTTTTTGGTGGGGGGTGGAGTTGTTGTGGGGTTGGTGGTGGTAGTTTTTGGGGTGGTTGGTGGTGGAAAGTTGTTGTGGGGGTGGTGGGTTGTTGGGGGGTTTGGTGGTGGTAGTTGTTGTGGTGGTGGTGGTTTTGGTTTTTGGGGGTTGGGGTTTTGGTGGTGGGGGTTTGGGTTTTTTGTTGTGGTGGGGGTGGGGGTTAGTGTTGTTGGTGGTGGTGGGGGTTTGTTGTTGGGTGGGGGGGTGGTGGTAGTTGTTGTGGTGGTGGTGGTGGGGGTTTTGGTTGTGGTGGGGGGGTTGGTGGGGGGTGGGGATTTGTTGTGGGGGTTGGTGGTGGGGGGTTGTTGTTGTGGTGGGGGTTTTGGTTGGAGTTTTTGGGGGGGGGTGGGGGTTTGGTGTTGGTGGTGGGGGTGGTGGTGGTGGTGGGGGTGGTGGTGGTTCGGTTGGTGGGGGTTTGGGGGTATTTGGTGGTGGGTGGTGGTAGTTGTTTTTGGGGGTGGTGGTGGGGGTGGTTGTTTTTGGTGGTGGTGGGGGGGGGTGGTGGTATTTGTTGTGGTGGTGGTGGGGGTAGTAGTGGTGGTGGTGGGGTGGTTAGTTGTTGTGGTGGGGGGTGGTGGGGGTTTGTTGTTGTGAGGGGTGGTGGTGGTGGTAGTTGTTGTGGTGGTGGTGGTGGGGGTTTGTTGTTGTTGGGGTGGTGGGTGGGGGTTTGGTTTGGGGGTAGTTTTTTTGTGGTGGTGGTGGTTGGTGGTTGTTGTTGTGGTGGGTGGTGGTGGTGGGGGTTTTGGTGGTGGTGGTAGTTGTTGGGGTTTGGGGGGGTGGGGGTTTGTAGGGGTGGGGGTGGTGGTATTTGTTGGGGTTTGGTGGTGGTGGTGGTATTTTGTTGTGGTGGTGGGGGTTTGGTGGTGGGGGTTTGGTGGTGGTGGTAGTTGTTGTGGTGGGGGTTTGGTTTGGTAGTTGTTTTGGTTTGGTGGTGGTGGTGGTGGTGGTGGTGGTGGGGGGTTTTGGTAGTTGTTGTGGTGGGGGTGGTGGGGGGAGTTGTTGGGGTGGTGGTGGTGGTGGGGGGTTAGTTTTTTGGGGGTGGTGGTGGGGGGTGGTAGTTGTTGGGGTTTGGGTGGGGGGTTTTTGGGGGTTTAGTTGTTTTGGTGGTGGTGGTGGTGGTGGTGGTAGTTGTTGTGGTGGTGGGGGTGGGGGTAGTTGTTTGGTGGTGGTGGTGGTGGTGTTTTTTGTGGTGGGGGGTGGGGTGGTGGTATTTTTGTGGTGGTGGGGTGGGTGGTGGTAGTTGTTTTTTGGGGTGGTGGTGGTGGTGGTGGTAGTTGTTGTGGTGGTGGTGGTGGTGGTAGTTTTTGTGGTGGTGGTGGGGGTTGGTGGTGGTGGTGGTGGTAGTTGTTGTGGTGGTGGTGGTGGTGGTAGTTGTTGTGGTGGTGGTGGTGGTGGTAGTTGTTGTGGGGGTTTGGTGGGGGTGGTAGTTGTTGTGGGGGGTGGGGGGTGGGGGTTTGTTGGTTGTGGTGGGGGTTTGGTGGTGGGGTAGTTGTTTTGGTGGTGGGGGTGGTGGTGGGTTGTTGGGGTTGGTGGGTGGTGGGGTAGTTGTTGTGGTGGTGGTGGTGGTGGTGGTGGTAGTTTTTTGTGGTGGTGGTGGGGGTTTGGTAGTTGTTGTGGTGGTGGTGGTGGTGGTGGGGGTGGTGGGGGTTAGTTGTTTTGGTGGTGGTGGGGGTTTAGAAATGGTGGTGGTGGGGGTTTTAGTTTGGGGTGGTGGTGGTGGTGGTAGTTTTTGTGGTGGGGGTTTGGGGGGTGGGGGTTTGGTTTGTTGTTGGGGGTGGGGTTTTTGTAGTGGTGGGGGTAAAAGTTTTCCAAGACAGTCACAAAACTTTTTTCCCTTTGTAAGTGAAGGGTAGAAAATCCCAAAACAAGATGAAAAATTAGATCATGTGAAGTTTCGCCCTCCAGTGGCTTTATCAAAAAAAATTTTAAGGGGAACCCAAAAATTTGGAAGAAATTGAACTATTTTCGGTTTTCCCAAATTTGTGTCTTTGAATTTTATTTGTTTAAAGCCTCGGATGGCGAATTTCTTCCAGAAAAGGACCCCCAGATTTTTGCACATGTGTCAAATTTTTCCCAACTTTTTCCCTTGATGCTCTCCACAACAGTTTTGGCTAGAAAACAGGAAACTTTTCTTTATTCACGGCTAAATAAACAGTTATGTAGTGAAAAGGTTCAGGGAACCGATACATTTTTATAATTTTGACCATGTGTAACATTTGGGTATCCTTTTAAAGAGGAAACGTTTCGCCACACGTGGGTTCATCGTCCATACAAAGGAGAATTTGGGGAAGAAAAGAAGTTGAGGTTTAAACAGTCCCTCAACCCTTTAGTCGATGTGACCCCTTTGAATCAGGGCCCGGCGGACCCGATTACCCCTTTAACCCTTTTCCCCTTCTTCACCCTTCTTCTTTGTATGGGCTGATTTTAAGCCACTGTTTTGGCCCAAACCCTTCCCCCCATTTAAAAATGCCCCAGATGGGCACATGTCTAATTTAAATAAAGAGTTTACGTCAATTTATACATAAAGATTTTTTTGGCTTGGGGGGTCGAACTCGGAATCCTTTGTTTGGGTTTGCTAAGCGGTATTTACCAAATTAGGTTTAAAAAGGGAGAAAAAAAAAAATAATGTTTTTTTTTTTTTGGGGGAATTAAAAAATGTAGTTACGAAGGGGGTTAAAGTAGACCTATGGGACGCTAGTAGCAACAGCCCGGTTGACCCGGGGTTTTGGGGCCCGGGGGGTATGATTTTAAAATTATTTTTTTCCCGGGGAGATATTTTTTCGTGCATATATGGCACAAAAATTTCCCCCAGGTGTGGAGGAGACTTTAAACGAAGTTTCGGTCTTTTCCCTTTCTATTATTAGTGACTAATCATTATTACATTGTAAATTTCCCAAACTACCACCCCCTAAATTAATTAGATCATAATCAGTGAAGTGTCTCGCTCAGTGTGTTTAAATGGTGGCTCCACCCCCAACCCCAAAACAACCCTTATATTTTTCACCACCCCCCCTTTCCATCCACCACCACACCACCACCCCCTACCAACACCCCCACTACCCCCACCACACCACCACCACCATACCAACACCCCACTACCACCAACCCCCACTACCACCACCCCCCACTTAAACCCCACCCCCCCTACCACTTCCACCACCAATAAACCCCCCAACCCCTACCACCACCCCACTTTCCACCACCACTAACCCCCACCCCCACTACCCAAAAACCACCCTTAAACCCCCAAAAACCAATACCACCACCCCCACTACCACCACCCCCAATACCACTTTCCACCCCCCACTACCCCAAACCCCCACTACCCCACACCACTACCCCCCACCACTACCCCCACCAACCCTTTCCAAACCCCCCCCCAAACCACCAACCCACTACCCCCCACCCCACTACCACCCCTACCACCCCCCCACTACCCACCACCACTACCCCACCCATCACCACAAGCCTCTTCCACCCCCTTCCATACCAACCCCTCCATACCCCAAACCCCACCAAAACACCACCCCTACCACCAACCCCCATACCCCCTACCAAAATTTCCCCCTACCATACCCCCACTACCACTACCATACCAACCCAACCAACCCAATACCAAACCCCCCACCACTACCAACCCCCACTAAACCACCACCAAATACCACTACCATTTCCCCACCACCCCCTACCCCCACCACCACCACTACCACCCCACCCTTCCACTACCACCCCTACCCCTACCACCCCAACCACCACCACCAAAAACACCCCTACCACCAAACCCCCACTACCACTACCCCACTACCACTAAACCCCCAAAAAAACACCCCCCACCACCCCCAATACCACTACCACCACCACCACTTTCCCCACCCCCATACCACTACAAACCCCTTTCCACTACCACCCAAACCCCCCACCCCAACCCCCAAACCCCCACCACCCTTTAAAACCACTACCACCCCACCATACCACCCCTAAACCCCTACCCCACCCAAAAACCCCCACCACCACCACCACCACCACTACCACCAACCCCCATAACCCCTACCACCGCCACCCCACCCCCCATACCACTTTCCACCACAAAACCCCCACCCCCCACCACCACCAACAAAACCACCACCCCCACTACCACCACCACCATTTACCCCACTACCCCACCACCACTTACCCCACTACCACTACCACACCAACACCACCACCAACCCCCACCCCCAAACCCTACCCCCACCAACCCCTACCACTAAACCCCCGCCACCCCCACCACCACTAACCCCTACCCCACAACCCCCACCACCCCCACCACCACCCACCCACCACTTTCCCCCACCAAAACCACCACCACCAACCACTTCCCCCCACCCCACAAACCCCCCCCCTACTAACCCCCTACCACCGACCCCCACCACCCCACCCCACTTTCCCCTACCCCCCACAAACACCACCAAACCCCCACCAAAATTTCCCCTACCACCCCCCTCCCCCACCACCAACCCCTACCCCACCCCACCACCACCACCACTACCACCAAACCCCCCACCACTACCAAACCCCACCACCACCACCCCACTACCCACCACCACCCACCAATACCCCCCAAAAAACCAAACCCCTACCACCAAACCAAAAACCCCCACCACCTCCACCACTACCCCCACCCCCACCACCCACCACCACTAACCCCCCCACAACCCAAAACACCAACACCACTACCATTTCCACTACCAAACCCCCACCCAAAAACCACCAAACCCCACCACCAAACCCCCACCCCTACCACCCCACCCCCACCACCACCACCACATACCACCCCACCACCACTACCCCACCACCACAAAAACTACCACACCAAACCACCCCCACCCGCAGCTCTTTAAACCCTCTGCAGGGACTAAGTACCTTAACAATCAATCTCCTCCTAATTACTGCCTCTTGGCAATTAATCACTCGTTCTGGGTACTTTCATATACCCACTTTGCCTCCGTCTACCACACAATACACTAACACCCAACCCTCAATTAGCGACATAATCAGAAGGATGATAAACGTAATTTATTGCCAGAATTAGATCGTAAAAAAAAATACGAATTAGAATGCGTGGAAATTAACATGCAATTTCACCAATTATTTTACTTGATGCTTAAACCGAATACGAAATTACTTTCTCAAGAATCATGAAAACTGGATTGGAAAAGATGTCTTCGAATGTTGCGGTGGATTTATGCTAGGATGTGAAAACTGTGCTATTCGTAAGTTTCCGAAATTGTATTGAGATAACTGTTGCTGAGAAATTATCTCCAAGGGGGCGACGAACCGTCCCCTCTCAGGGGCGGCGATCCCTTTCCCCACACTGCTCTCCAGTGTGGGAAAGTAGAGAGAGAGAGAGAGGAGGGGTCTTAGATCCCTCCAGAGGGATCGTCGTCCCCTTGGTTGGAGAAAATTTCTCCCAATTGTCCCAATAGATGATGCATATGCAGTTCCGACACGATGGTAAGACCCCAATGCAGTGTATTGCAATCTCTTACTGACAACTTTTCGGCCACACAATGGACTTTATCATTTCACAAGATAAAGCCTACTGTGTGGGCGAAACGTTGTCGAAAAGGACAGCACTATACTGCATTTTTGTCACCTTTTCAATCTTCTGGTTGCTCTTTCCATCACTCAGGTTGGTTGGTTTATTGGTTGGTTTATCGGGTTTAAAGCCAGTCAATTACACGAATGTCATTAAGGCAGCTCGGCACTGGTTCACCACCAGTCAAGAATACTTTAATTTTTAAAATACGGAATAAAGTAAACTCACAATACCTGTACACTGAGATGTATACTTGTATACCTTACGGTGTATACTGTATATCCTGTACTGCCCCCGACCCTGAAAGTTACATTTCAAACATTCAGTCCCTATCAAATCCTCTGAGTATCTTGCACAGCTTAATCATGTCTGGAATACACGAATTTTCATCAGGAAGTCCGCCATGTTTTCTTGCGAACGCGTTGTTTACATCTAGGTATCAGATTTAATTTATATTTCATTATTTTAGGTACACCTGCTTGTTTTTTTCGCTTGTGAATTGGTCGCTAGAGGTGTGCAACCTCAAATTCTATTCTGCAGTTGAAATATTTCTTGCTATAAAATTCGTCAGGATATTTCTGACACGGGTCGTAAGCCTTCGACGACCCGTTTTCGTATTGGCGCAGTCGAAGACTGTGCAGTCGACCCATCTTTGTCTTCCTTGATTTCGATGTTGAATCTTAGAACCCCAGTAAGTTAGTGATGCATACCTTATCTTCTCTAATTTTTTTTTTTTTGTAAGAAAGTCCTCTTCTTCAAATGCTCAATTAAGGTCTTCTAATTTTTCTTTGCACTACTTGGCCAGTATACACATAGTGGTACCGGCATATAACTCAGGGCCTTTTGCATATCTCCTGCTTGTATATTACGACCAGCTTTGTAGTTTTTCAGCTGTCCGGTACTTGTTCCTCTTGTAGACTTTTGCAACAAGTTTAAACAGTACTTCCGCCCCATGGTGATGTGTTGTCAGATGGCAGGGTTCTCGTCGTGTCCACCATGGTGATGTGTTGTCAGATGGCAGAGGTTTCGTCGTGTCCACCATGGTGATGTGTTGTCAGATGGCAGAGCTTTCGTAGTGTCCACCATTTTTAGTAGCTTCATCACTTCCTTCTTTGATACGAAAATATCTTATTTATATTGATGAACCTTATGGCATCAACTCTGTCTCCTTGGTGAATACCTCCTTAAATCTTCAGCTTATTCCTCTCCTTCCTCTCTTTCGAAGTGCTCCTCCGACCTTCTTGAGCCTTATTACTTGGTCTTTTACAGACACTTTCATTTTTATGTTTCTCTTAGGTTCTTACTGTGTTTTTGATGTTATGTCATTCTCAAACTGACGTTCTGCTTTCCTTCCTATCTTTGACTATTAATTTCTGGCTATTTCATTTTTTTTGTCATCCTCTGTGTTCCTTGTATCCATGCTCTTTTGTTCCCTATTTTTGCCATCTCTGCAGCTCTAATTAAACCAAAGGCTCTGTACTTTCTATTTGAACCCCTCCTGACTATATTTCTCCATCACCGAGTAGGCTATCTGACTTGTAGTAATGTGTGTGTGTGTACTCACCTAGTTGAGGTTGCAGGGGTCGAGTCCAAGCTCCTGGCCCCGCCTCTTCACTGGTCGCTACTAGGTCACTCTCCCTGAACCATGAGCTTTATCGTACCTCTGCTTAAAGCTATGTATGGATCCTGCCTCCACTACATTGCTTCCCAAACTATTCCACTTCCTGACTACTCTGTGGCTGAAGAAATACTTCCTAACATCCCTTTGATTCATCTGTGTCTTCAGCTTCCAACTGTGTCCCCTTGTTGCTGTGTCCAGTCTCTGGAACATCCTGTCTTTGTCCACCTTGTCAATTCCTCTCGTTATCATGTCCCCCCTATCTCTCCTGTCCTCCAGTGTCGTCAGGTTGATTTCCCTTAACCTCTCCTCATAGGACATACCTCTTAACTCTGGGACTAGTCTTGTTGCAAACCTTTGCACTTTCTCTAGTTTCTTTACATGCTTGGCTAGGTGTGGGTTCCAAACTGGTGCCGCATACTCCAATATGGGCCTAACGTACACGGTGTACAGGGTCCTGAACGATTCCTTATTAAGATGTCGGAATGCTGTTCTGAGGTTTGCCAAGCGCCCATATGCTGCGGCAGTTATTTGGTTGATGTGCGCTTCAGGAGATATGCCTGGTGTTATATTCACCCCAAGATCTTTTTCCTTGAGTGATGTTGTAGTCTCTGGCCCCCCTAGACTGTACTCGTCTGGGTCTTTCTTTGCCTTTCCCCCAAATCCTCAATTTTGCACTTGGTGGATTGAACTCCAGGACCCAAATTTTGCTGGACCAGGTCTGCAGCCTGCCCAGACCCCTTTTGTATTTCTGCCTGGTCTTCGATCGAATGAACTCTTCTCATCAACTTCACGTCATCTGCAAACAGGGACAACCTCGGATTTTAAATTCCTTCCGTCATGTCGTTCACAAATACCGAAACAGCACTGTCCTAGGACTGACCCCTGTGGGACCCCCGCTGGTCACAGTGCCCACTCTGTCACCTCGCCACGTACCATTACTCGCTGCTGTCTTCCTGACATGTATTCCCTGATCCATTGCAGTCCCTTTTCCCCTGTTATCCCTGCTTGGTCCTCCAGTTTTTGCACAATCTCTTGTGTGGTACTGTGTCAAACCCCTTTCTTGCAGTCCAAGAAAATGCAATCCACCCACCCCCTCTCTCTTGTCTTACTGCTGTCACCATGTCATAGAACCCCAAAGTGGGTTTTTGTGACACAGGATTTCCCGTCTCTGAAACCAGGTCGGCTGCTGGTGATGAGATCATTCCTTTCTAGATTTCCACCATTCTTCTCCTGACAATCTTTTCCATGATTTTGCATGCTATACATGTCAGTGACACTGGTCGTAGTTTAGTGCTTCATGTCTGCCCTCCTTTTTTAAAGACGGGACCACATTTGCTGTCTTCCATGCCTCAGGCAATCTCCCTTTTCGATAGATGTATTGAATATTGTTGTTAGGGGTACACATAGCGCCTTCTGCTCCCCCCTCTCAGGACCCATGGAGAGATATTATTGGCCCCATTGCCTTTGAGGTATCTAGCTCACTCAGAAGCCTTTTCACTTTTTCCTCGGTTGTGTGTACTGTGTCCAGCACATGGTGGTGAAACCCCCCCAACCTCTCCGTCTTTCTGGAGCCCCTTCTGTCTCCTCTGTGAACACTTCTTTGAATCTCTTGTTGAGTTCCTCACATACTTCATGGTCATTTCTTGTTGTCTCTCCTCCTTTCCTTAGCCTGATTACCTGGTCCTTGACGTTTGTTTCTTCCTGATGTGGCTGTATAACACTTCGGGTCAGATTTGGCTTTTGCTGCTACGTCGTTTTCATATTGACGTTGGGCCCTCCCTTCTTATCTGTGCATATTCGTTTCTGGCTCTACGACGCTCTCCTTATTCTCCTGGGTCCTTTTGCCTTCTATATTTCTTCCATCCCAGCACACGGGTTTTTTGCCTCCTTGCATCTTTGAGTGAACCATGGGCTCATCCTGGCTTTCCATTATTCCGTTACCCTTGGGTAAAAACCTCTCCTCACCCTTTCCTGCACATTGTTGCTACATATTCCATCACTCATTAACTGGCTTCCCTGCCAGTTCTCTGTCCCACTGAACCTCTTCGGGAAATTTCCTCATTCCTGTGTATCCCCTTTCCTTATTTGGTTTCATTTGTCCTGGCCTTCCTGCTTCCCCCTCCACTTGTAGCTCTACTGTGTATTCGAAGCTCAAAACCACATGATCGCGGGCCCCAAGGGGTCTTTCATATGGATGTCCTCAATATCTGCACTACCCCAAGGTGAATACTAAGCCCAGTCTTGCTGGTTCATCCTCTCCTCTCTCTTTTTGTATGTCCCTTACGTGTTGGTACATAAAATTTCCCAGTCCCCACCTCCATCATCTTAAGCCCTCCATGTATCTTGGCCCCCATGTGGCTCCAAGTTCTCCCATTCGATCCCTTGTGTTAAAGTCGCCCATGATCAGGAGCTTTGCCCTAAAAATGCATGAGCTCTTCTCGCCACTGCAGCCATTTTGTCAACCATCGCTCTATTGCTCTCGTCAAAACTCTTGCCTTGGCCTCCTGCTGTTTCTGTGGTGGGTTATACATCACTGCAATTATCACCTTTGGGACCACCAGAGTGAAGCGTTCCCGCTATGTAATCACTTTCTTTTTCCGCTGCCTCCTCTCTCCAGCTCATCAAAATTCCATGGGTGTTTGATCAGCAATGCCACTCCTCTACCCCCCCTGTTCCTTCTGTCTTTTCTCTCGGATCTGGTATCCCGCTGGAAAGATGGCATCTGTTATCATACCTGTAACTTGGTTTCTTGTGATGCTATGATGTCTGGTGATGCCTCTTTGACTCTTCGTGCCACTCCTCCCACTTGTTTGTTATTCCATCAGCGTTTGTGTACCATATCTTCATTTCCTTTCCAACACTGTGGTTTAGGGCCTGTGGGGGGGGAGACCTGGTAGCATACTGTGGGATTCTATGTTGGGGGTTGGGTGGAAGCTGTGGGTAAAGGATTGTATTGTGTGTTGGGATGGTGGGATAGGTTGTTGGGGTTCTGAGGATAGTTGGTGTGGGGCTTGCCCTTGCTGCTCTGTTCTGCTCTGACTGACCTCTGCTGGTTCCGTCCTTGTCTCCTTTCCTAGCTCCTTTTGCTTTTTTGTCCCCCTCCCTCAGCTGCTGTCTCTCTGTTTGTGTTCTGTCTCTGTCTAAAGGGAAAACCTTCTTGTACTCTTCCACTTTTCAACCGTGGTTTCTCTTGGAGGATCCTGTTCCGCACTGTTTCTGTCCTGAGAATCAGCTTGATCGGTCGGTTTCTCCCCTTCACATACCCCCCTATTTCTCTGAAAATTACAATCTCATCCATGTCTTCTCCCCCTATTTCCGTGATGATTTTCCCATCTCCTTTCTTTCTTCCTGCCATCTTTCATGTGTGTCCTTTCCTCTCTG